>OX439485.1:35889661-37089661 GCA_949320155.1 Melangyna quadrimaculata | reverse complement strand
ATTAATTATTTGTCATGATTTATTATTTTTTTTTTTCATTATTTTTTCTTTTTGTATGATTTTCATTTTTATTTCACGAATGAAATTGGTTAAATGAAAAGAAAATTAAACAGTTTCGTTATATTGTTGTACTAACAATACTTTAAGCCAAATTTACAAGAAAAAACAAATTTCGACATTAAACTTGGTTGACCGTCATCAGTTAGTTAATCCGCAAAAAACAGTGCGAGTTATACTACGTTCCCACCTACCACTTAATCTGGATTTAAGTGGATTAACGTCAAATCTTCTAAGAAATCTTGAAGATCTCCCATACAAATTATAATCTCCTCAAACAAAGATTAGAAATTAATCTCATCGAAATCTTCTTGGAAGTAGGAGATTGTCAAAACTAACAAACCATATTTCGTGGAACGCACCTATCACCTATCCAAATGTCATTTTCTCCATTGACAACAAACAAAACAAGAAACAAAACATATAAAACTTATTTCCCTTCTTGGTTAAAAATAAAAATATTTAACTTAATACTGAGATTTCCGGGTGTCGTTTCATTAACAATCACAACCACTTTTTTCTGCGCCATTTTCTGAATTACTAAGGCTGTTCGGGATGTTGGTCAAATTGCAAAAAATGGAAGCTTGGTGTTGGATCATCTTTGGGGTGTTTGGAATTCCAATCTGAGACAGCCTCACTCTTCTTTGGCGCAAATATCTATCTCTTGTTCTTCAGTAAACGTAGATAAACGCCCTAGTTTTTTTACTTGAATCACTCTTGATGTAATTCCTGTGTGTTTCTTCTTGGAATTCCAAAGCGCCTGGAAGCTTCATCTTGTGACGAACCACGTTCTACAGACTTAAAGGCATTTTTCATGTCGACTACGCTACAAATTGCTCTTTATTTTCTAAGCCTAGTACGCTGCTGATGCGAAACGAAATTTTCCTGTGGTCTCCAAAAAGAAAACAAAGTGCCTACGAAAACACAGCGGAAAAATTTTCATGGAGTGTTTCACAAATTGCAAAAAAATAAAACAAATTACACGCTGTAATGAAAGTAACAACGAATTAAAACACGAACAAACCTAAATGTCATTTTTCCGCACACAATAAATGGTCCGGTGAATTAATTCTGTGCAAAAAGAGAGTGGAGAGTCGAGAGTTGTCAAAACAATCTTGTATAATATTCAATTTTGCTAGTCGAACAGCGTATACTGCAAAACAAAAAGCAAAACGAAATTCTTCGTTTATTACTACGTTTCCACCAACCACTAAACCGAGAATTAGGTAATGAGATTTGTTTGGTGTTTCCACTGCAAAAAAAGAGGATTATGGCAAAACATTCAAATGATGTTTCATTTTTTTGATATGAAGTGGAAGTGAGATAGATAGTTTTTGATTACATTTCCATCTGTCAATAAACGAAAATAGGTCGGTTCCACAATTATACTTCGAAAAAAAAGTTTGTTTGATTTGACAAACTAATGTTTCCAAGTAGATTTGAATGAGTTTTATTTGAAATCTTCATTTGAGGAGATTAAAATTTGTATGGTAAATCTTGTAGATTTCAAGGAGATTTGTGATAATCTTGCTAAATCTCGGTTTAGTGTCTGGTGAAAACGTAGTATTAAAGGCATTTTTCATGTCGACAACGTTACAAATTGCTCTTTATTTTCTTAAGCCTAGTACGCTGCTGATGCGAAACGAAATTTTCCTGTGGTCTCCAAAAAGACAACCAAATGCTTACGAAAACACAGCGGAAAAATTTTCATGGAGTGTTTCACAAATTGCAAAAAAATAAAACAAATTTTAACGAAAAAAATCAAACAAATGACACGCTGTAATGAAAGTAACAACGAATAAAACAAGAACAAACCTTAATGTCATTTTTTCGCACACAATTAATGGCCACGTTCGGGTGGTAAGCAGATACGTATCTGAGATATGTTATAATCTGATGTTTTCGAACGACCAAAACCAGATACGTAACCAAACCAAACAAAACCAAGAAAATGAACAGATGAGATGTCAGCTGTTAGTACAATCCAAACAAATCCGAAAATTTTTGGGATAGCTTTGGATTTCTTTTTGACATCAGCTGTTTGGCTCGTCAGCTGGTTTTTCCTTAGGCATTACAACAACACGAACAAATCCAGATACCATTGGTTACGTATCCGACCGCGGCCAATGGTCCGGTGAATTAATTCTGTGCAAAAAGAGAGTGGAGAGTCGAGAGTTGTCAAAACAATCTGGTATAATATTCAATTTCGCTAGTCGAACAGCGTATACTGCAAAACGAAAAGCAAAACGAAATTCTTCGTTTATGATTTCGTCATGTCATTTTTGTATGGGATTTTTCGTTTCACATCAGCAGCGTACTAGGCTTTAAACAATCTGGCTGAAACCCAATGAAAAAGAGAAATTTTGTCATGTGCCCAATAAGGCCCACCACGTTTTTTTGGACCTTATTAGGACAATGAAAGACACTTGTTAAAAAATTATAGAAAATAAACATTAGAAAAACATTTATTTTATGGGAAAAATAAAAAAAATGTATACTCACGCCGTTGAATTTTTCTGAAAACACACAAATAGCACTCGATTTTTTATAAATAGAGTGTTATTCAGCCTTTATCGAACTTCTTTCAACTATAGGCCTCGACATGAATCTCGCAGCTGGCTGTTTTTACTTTGTATGAGTTTCTATAAAGAGACGTTACTTATACAAAGCAAACAAAAGTCCCGTTATTTGTTAATTTTGGGTGTTTTCTGCGATTTAGGACTTATAAGGTACCGGGCCTTATTTGGCCCCCTACCTTAGTTGTACTTACCCTAAGGCTCGTTTCACACATATTCGGTTTCATTCGGTTCGGTCTGTATTCGGTTCGATTTCGGTTTCCGTCTAGACACACAGACGGTTCATATTCGGTTTGTTCTCACTAATAAATAAAATTAATTAAAATGTATTACAAAAAAAAAAACTTCAGAAAAACCAAAACCGAACCGAATATGTGTGAACGCTACGTTTACTTTGTGTGCCCTAGACCCGAATACGTGCGGTTTTGAAACCGAATGAAGCCGAATCGTGTCTAGGGATCGTTCGGTGCTATACGGTTTCTATTAGGTTTTTATTTTTGCCGTTTGATCGTTTCACACATATCAGGCACAGCCAAATACAAACCGAGTAGAGACTGAACCGAATTAAACCGAATGTATGTGAAACGAGCCTAATCCAGACTGTTCTTATATATTGTTTCTTTTTATACATTTTGTTTTGCAAAAACAGTTTCTTTTTATTATTATTATTTTGGGATAACAACAATGGCGCAACATTTTAGTCGATTTAGTACGATGATAAATCGTTTTTAGTATAAAACTAGGTAAAAAATGTATTTTGCTAATTTTAAACGAGCTTAGCATCATACTATCTCCTAACATTTTACTAAATTTAAAATCACCAAATGGCTATTTTATCTTTTTAGTATCGTACTAAATCCATATGACACTTTGACGTTTAAAATTGTCAAAATCAGGAGTGTTTGTGAATTTTTTGCACGAGCTGTCAGTTTTTTGGGCGTGTTCAGCTGAATTTTATGAAGGAAATTAGTTTAGTATGATACTAGTTAAAAAGTATTTAAAATTAAGAAAATTTTAGTAAACTGTTAAAGAATTAATAAAATGTTATGTAGTATCATACTAAATCCTTAATAATAGGCTGTTTAAAATTTTGCGCCAATATTTTTAAGTTATTACTCATACTCATTTTTATTTATTGAAATTCTTCACTGCACCGAAATTATCATCCTTGTTGCAATTATTTTGTTTAACTCTTGTCATATCGACTATTGGATGGAAATTCAGATTGAAAATATTAAGCTAATCTTTTTTTTCTCTGGTGAAAACACTTCAATATTAATTTTGGATCTACTCTTTTTAATCCGGATTGTCTTTAGGTGAAAACGTAGTATTAAAGACTAAAATTTTAATTTAATTTTCTATTAAATTTGGACTTTTCTCCAGCGGTAAATACAATTTTTTATATTGATTTTTTAATTATATTATGTACAACATAATGTAGGTACAATGGAATTTTGTTTGCAATTATTTATTTCAGTTGAGATTTTCTAAATAAAATTTTCCAAGAAAATAATGGCACAGACTTTTAGTTGATTTAGTACGACGTTAAATCATTTTTAGTATGATACTAGGTTAACAATAATTGTATTTTGCTAATTTTTAACGATTTTAACATCGTATTTTTATTTTACCAAAGTTAAAATCACCAAATTGCTATTTTATCTTTTTTAGTATCGAACTAAATTTATTGGCGCAAAATTTTAAACAGCCTATTATTAAGGATTTAGTATGATACTACTTAACATTTTATTAATTCTTTAACAGTTTACTAAAATTTTCTAAATTTTAAATACTTTTTAACTAGTATCATACTAAACTAATTTCCTTCATAAAATTCAGCTGAACACGTCCAAAAAAGTGACAGCTCGTGCAAAAAATTCACAAACACCCCTGATTTTGACAATTTTAAACGTCAAAGTGTCATATGGATTTAGTACGATACTAAAAAGATAAAATAGCCATTCGGTGATTTTAACTTTGGTAAAATGTTAGGAGATAATATGATGCTAAACTCGTTTAATTTAACCTAGTAGTATACTAAAAAAAATTTAACATCGTACTAAATCAACTAAAATTTTGCGCCATTGTTTATAACACCTGTCAAAATGTATGAGCTGACACTTTTTTGGGCGTGTTCAGCTGAAATGTATAAACGAAATTGGTTCAATAGGATACTAGTTAAAAAGTATTTAAAATTTTAAATTTAAGTAGTATCATACTAAAACCTTAATATTATGCTGTTTAAAATGTTGCGGTTATCTTTTTTAGTGCATGATTATAGAACAGCTGGAGAAGTGTTTTGAAAATTAATTGTAAATTTGAAATGTAAACTGCCAACAAAAGTTGTGGGGTATAGAAATGTTACTTTCATGTTTAAAAAATCACTTGAATTAAATGTTGGTTTGTGGTACAAGTCTTTTATATACTTTGAGACGCAATTTGCGATTTCTTTGTTTATAAGTCACCTTGTGGCTATATTCAAAACGAATATAGGCAGAGGTACAGTCGACTCCGCTTAACTGGAACACCATAATTGCAGACCATTTGTTTTTTTTGTATTGTGTCAAAATAGTTATACATATTTCCATATGAAACAATTCAATCAACAAACGTATTTACATTTTTAATCGCAAAACGAAATAGAATATAACATATTTCAAAACAAACAAAAAAAGGTCGTTTCACTTATGCGGTGTAGAATAAGTGAAAAACGTTCATTTGAGGCAAACAATTTTGTTTCAATAATCCGGAGCTTGCAATTAAGCGGAGTTCATTTATGCGAAGCAGTTTCTGTAAAAAATTCTCAAAAAGCCTCCGGAATAAATTTCTAGTTTCAGATAACCGATGTTTTCAGTTATGGTGGATTTACATGTATCTGCATCTGGTTTCTGCACAAAAAAAGGGATGCCAAATACAAAACAGAAATGAAGACGAACATGTTCATCTTTTTGATGGTTCTCTTTCACTCGCTTGGATTTTTTGTATACATCTGTCCTGCTCTACATTTCTGCATTTTGCAGATGAAGATACATGTAAATCCACCATTAAGCGGAGTGCAGTTAAGCGGAGTTGACTGTATACCTAATTCACTTTCATATACAATAGCGCTGTTCAGAATGGATTCCAATTACCCAATAAAAATAAACTGAATTAGGTGTTTATTTTTAAGTCATCTTTTCATTTGACGGATGATGCGAATAGCATGATCAATCAACGAGTACCTACGCGTCACATTAAAAGATTATCAGATTTAAAAAATAACCGGTTCTGGATCATACATCATATAGAGAAAGAGCCCAGGGCCGCCAGACATACGTTATTTTATTAAAGCTAATATTTTTTCTGCGAACAGATAAATGTCCTAATTATCTTGAGATAAATGCGTTTTACTGTTTTTGGATTCTATAAAACCATACGAAAATGGATTTATGCCCATTTTCATACGTGATTTTGAGCCATTTGCAGTTGGAAATATGATTTGAAAATAAGACGCTGTTTGGTGATTCCAAATATATTTTGGCCCAAATATGATAACTAAGAACGAAGAGGTAGCGAAATTAAGTTGCATACAAATGTTGCAACATTGTGTTATTTTATCAAAGCTGAATTTTTTATATGTCTTGCTGTCATTTACTTTTTTTGACACTTGCCAGACATCTACAGTGAGACCTAATGTGAGACATACACTTAAAATCTGTCAAACTAATCGTGCCATTGACGTTGTAGTTTTAAAGCTAATATTTATAATGTTGTATGGCCAACTGTTTAAAAATAATTCCCCATCAGCCATACATCTACAGTTGGGGCGTATCCATCAGCTAGACATTAAACAACTGCTAAAATAAGCGAAACAATCATGTTTTAGTAACAAAGACTTTTATTATTTTGACAGTTTTAAGGTGATGTAAGGCCCTGCTGTAGGTGTCTGGCTGATAAGAAAATATTGTAGAACATTTGCCCAAAAGAAGATATAAAATCTTGATTTGATTCTGTTATGTAAATGGCACGATTAGTTTGACAGATTTTAAGTGTCTGGCTCACGTTAGGCCCCAATGTAGATGTCTGGCAAGTGTCAAAAGAGACATATTCAACATTCGTATGCAACTTTAACACTCGCTACCTCTTAATTGCACCCGGATTGAAGATTCTTAGTATCGATTTGTTCTTAGCTACCGTATTCGCAGAAAAAAACCTAGCTTCGATAAAATAACGTAGGTATGTCTGGCGGCCCTGAGTCTGGGTTCTTAGTCTAAAACATTATAAAGTAGGTACACATCTTAACTTCTTTATTTGTATTTCTTATATTGAAACTAAGTATGTATGTTCTATTTGTAAATTAAATTGCGTTTTACTTACCATATATGCTTAGGCGCCGCGCCGGTTATATCAGTAAAGCGCATCAGTCATGTTTTTTTCTTTTGGATAGTGTGTTGATGTGTTTCGGTATTTTATTAAAATATTAAAGTTTATTAATAAGTGCGAAAATTTCCTGAAATCTTGTCAGCTTTAATGTTCAAAGCTCAAAGGAATTTCGGAGTTTGGTTTAATTATAGTTAAATATTTCGTGGCTGTAGGGGAAACAAGGCCAATTACTGCCAGAGGGCATTACCGGCCACCCCGAAATATCTTCCAATGTAGCGGTTGCTTTAAAGTTGAAACAATTTTATAAAGTGCATTTGACAGTTGCTTTTAGAATACATTCTATACTGACAATTATCCAATTTTTACCTTTACCATCATTTTTAATTGAATAATAAATAAATTAAATTATTTAAATAATTTAATTTTATGAATATTTGCCAGAAGAAAAGGTAAGTATCATTATCATTTAACGGACATTCGTAGCACCCGCTCACCCATCAATGGCCTTTGAAATATTTAATCTATATCAGGGTGTGCAAAAGTCCAATCAAACCACAGTCATGTATTTCTTTGCGCCCATGCGTATATGGTATACCTACCTATATACATACTCGTACAATACATCGGCTCTAACATGATCTAACCCAAGATGACATGTATTCGATTTCAGTTTTAATTTGTTGTAGTAATGGGTTTTACAAAAAAATCTCCATAAGGTTAAAGAAAATGATAACATGAATTTTACCAATTCAAATGATTTCAGTGATGGTATTTATTAAATTTTTTTCCACAGAATATGTTTTTCCGTCAATTTAAATAGTGTCTCAACAGTCTTTTGATGAACACCAATCAACAAGTCAATATGTTAATGTTGGTTCGTTTACTTTCCAAAACTTCCAATTTTAGTCCAAAGTTCTTGTAATTTTATTCTTGGTATAAGAACTTCGACATAATTTTGGACTCAAATTGATAGAAATTTCCAGTCAAGAGAAGTGAACAAACACACCTAATTACACGATTGGTTTTTTCGTTACTGTTTTTTGTGAAATAATAATGTATTTTAGCCATTTTCCTTCAACTGTAATTTCAACACCATTTTAACTTAAATTTAACTTCAAATGGGGCTCTCAACTCGGCGAAGAAAAACTAGGGTCTAAAATCCGACCCTTATCCAACTCGATCTTTCGATACTGCTTGTAATCGGGGAAATTAGTACTGATTATTTTCCCTCAAAACAACCCACATTTTCATGAACGTCAAAATAACGAAACGAACGTATTTTCGCGAACCGTTTAATTACGAAAGTAGCGGGTGCCTGTCAAAAAGCCGAAAGACGAACTGAAGAAAAAAACAAAACGTGTAAACAGGCTCCAACACTGCTGAGCTAAGCATAAATGCGAATGAACTGTCAAAAATGACATTTTAAAATAACTCACTATAACCCAGCATGTATGTCATAAAAGATTGGAAAGTATTGGGATTTTGATTTAGGTGGCCTAAAATGCCCCCCCCCCCCCCCCCTAAGGAAAATGTCCCATAACTCGGAAAAAAGTTACGTTCAAACTGAAATCTTATATTCTTTGCAAAGTTAAATCAATAACGCTTACATTTTTTTTCTTTACGATTGAAAAAAGTTCCAAAAAGTATTTAATTTTCAAAATGCCTTCAAATTCCAACGATCATAATTGCCCGGGTAAAATGGCATAGTCCCGATCTACATTGCCCGATTTTTCCACGAAGATTTTTTCCATAAGATTTTTTCCTTTTCTTCTTCCTTGTTTTATTGCTGTGCTCTTCATTTTTCATTGATATTCACTCACACCATCAAACGAACGGCACACTGACACCGAACACACACAAAAAACTGGAAAGGAGAAGAGAGAGAACATAAACAGACTGGAAAAATCTTTCGAGTTTTCTGGTACAAACGATTTGATCCCAACCCCTCACTTTTCACTCCCTTCACCCACGAACAAAAGATCGGCAATGGAAAAATCGTTCAATGTAGACCGGGACTATGCAATCTTACCCATGCAAGTAAACCAACCAGGCAAGTTGACCAAAAACCATTTTCAATTTAATTTTAACTTTATTTAAAACGAATCAAAGTTCCAAGTAAAATAAACATAAACAATACTCAAAAAAAAAAAAAAAAAAAAAAATCAGCAATTCATTTAAAACAACTTAAATTTATATGTAAAATGAACACAAACAAAACTAAAACACCGAGCATTGGACGTTTTGGATGCATTTAGGGCTTTGGATAATGCGTTCTCAGTCCAAGACTGCCTATCTGTTCGTTCATATTTTTCAACCATTTTTACTATACAAAAAATTAAAATATAAGGGTAAGTATAAAATGGCACACTATGCCATTTTACACGAATGTTAAGTAGGCCATTTTGTCCGTTTAGGATTTTTTTATTTAAGTTTTAATTCCGAACAGACAGAAACAGTTTTAGACCAAACAATTTGACTAAATTAAAAAGAAATACTTGATACTTACATGCATTAACTGCTTTCTCTAAAATTCACCGTTTTGTATAGGTACAGTTTTTTGTCAACAAATTTTTTCTCAAAATTTTATTGTTTCTACTTTTGGAGATGTCTATAGACATTTCGATCTGTCAAATTTCAAATAATATCTTGAAGCTGCTAACATTTCGTGTCGGTTCTACCAAATAAACTAAAGAATTGTATTCACAAAACCTTCTAAATCTGTTCGATTCTACGATTTCTAGCGAGGGCGCCATTTTACATTGATGGGCCTTTTTAGGCCACCTTCCCCTACATTGTACGTATAAATATATCCAGCCTATCAAAACATATCAGCAATTAACGAAATTCCTATTGGAATTGTTTGACTACGAATGGGTATCAATCTGGTGAAATTCAACTTATGAACATAAAAACTTCAATAAGGGAATATATTATAAAAAAAAAGACTCAAACGAAAAGAGCATAAAACAAACTATCACGTGAAAAACGCATGCACGTAATTTTCCATACCTAAATGCGTGGTTGTTTTTGGTGCTGTGAAGGGGAAGGTATATTTATATATTTCCCTCTGCACAGTGGAAAAATACTGTCATCAAAAAGACGCGCATGCAACGGAAAATTAATTTCGGATAAAAAACAAAGAAGTTGAATCCATCGTGGTGCACCAAACCGAATAAAATCATATGGTTTGTGGGGTATCTACTGCGTTAATGTTAAGTAGTTCGTGGCCCATAGTAAAAAATTATACCTATACGCTTTTAAGCACATCTTTCGGCAGACCTAACTAACCTACGACCAAAGTACCTACCTTCCTATACCTACTTACGCTCTTTGTAACACGTAGCTACCAATCCAAAAAATATAGGTAAACGGTAGATATATCACACTTTTTGTTTTTAACTCTAATCGAACCTTCAAATTTCATCACCCAGACCCCAGACCAGACATTCTTATCTTTTAGAGACAACCAATTTAATAATAATGGTACTATGACACTTGCAAAGTTAAATGACAGAATTCTAGCTGATAACATTACACGCGGTATTTCGTAAGTCATTTAAGCAAGAGCGTCCATAAGGAAGTATATAGGGGGGGAGGGGGCAGCTTTTACCTCAAGGAGATTTTATGAGTAAAATCAGCTCTTAATAACCATTTTTAATTTAAAGTGATATTAAAGTGTTTTAAATATTCACAAAAATTATGTTTATTTAGGAAGATATCTTGGTTTATGATTTGACAGTTGTTGCTGTGTAGATAATTCACCAAAATTCTGTTTTTGCAGAAACAGGAGCAGGAAGGGTCAATCCAGCGTTGCCAACCCATTTAGGCAAAATCATGCCTGATTTAAAAAAAAAAATAATGCCTTTTTCGACGAAATATTGCCTCACTTGATGTTTTTTTTTAGTTTGTTATGAATAATTTAAATTTAAACACAATTGTAACAAGAATAAACAAAAACAATTTTTTATTAGACAAAAAATGATAAATAGATCACAGAAACAATTCTTTTTTCTTAATGTAGAAAAGATGTTTAGATACATAGGTATTAAGTAAAAAATAAATTTAGTTTTTAATTTGAATTAAGGTCGTCGCATCCTGCCTGATCCTTAAAATCATACAAGGATTTTGTATTTGAATTTCGTAGCAATTACGATTTTTGAAAAGCATCTCTGCGTGAAGAATTTCACTCAATATCTGTTTTTAATATATTTCTGATCTTCATTTTGCTTAAATTAATGCACCAAAAAATTCTTTGAACGGTATCCGAGTGATGCAGCAGGCAAAGAATATAGTAAACTGATGTCTGGAGAAAAGGAAATGTTTTAGAACGAACTCTCTTTTTATAACACAGATTGAGTACTTTATTCCCATTTTTTTTAGAATGTTTTAGAAAATTAAAAATAAGTGTGTGTAGTTATAATTAAATTTAGTATACCTAAGTATACCTACAAGAAATGATAAAAAAACCTTTTTGGAAAAAAAACTAAGCCTCAAAGCCTCAGGCAATGAAAAAAGGCCTAAAAGGCATTAAAAAACCTCAGTTGGCATCGCTGGGTCAACCCAACCAAATCGAACTAACTTCTCTTGATGTTCCAAGATGTAAAAAAGCCTTCTAACTTTTCCTACAGTTAACACTTTACTGTTTCTATAGAGGATTATTAATGGGTTTTGTACATTTTCCAACGTTCCTCCACCAGTTTTATCGAAGCGAGAGTTACCGAACGTAAGCACTGGCTTATAATTAGTTAGGAAGATAAACAATAATTATATTAAGATGTTATACAAAATATTGTCTCTTGTATGTGAAAAAAGTTTACTCTTCACACAGCTCATACGACGCTGATCCGCTAGCATGTCATGCTTAGCCCCCGTCCCTCCATTACTCTAGACTCAAGTTTTTGGGGACGCCCTTGTTCTTAGGTATCATGTAGGTTGTAGGGGTTCTATTTAAGTTTTGTTTTGAAGTGTGCTTCCCGAAGAACAAAATCTCGGTCCGCCGCCAAAAAAAACCTAAGAATCATGGCTATTTTTTGTACTTTGTACGTCTGAATTACTGGCGCTATCAATTTGTTGCTATAAAATAATTGTTATTAAAATCTTTTTCCGTCAAATAGATTAAAATAAAAAATAATACTTAAAGTTATTAAAAATTAACTAAAAGTTCCGAATTGCTTACGACCCCTTGAACATGTTCTAAACTGATAGCACTGGTGATATTACGTTTTAAAATTTGTTCATTGTACAATGTATTATCAGGTTTTAACCAGTTAAGCACCTTTCGGGAAGTGTTATTTACGCGTTTAGTTTTTTTTTTGTTTTTATTTTAATTTTTGATATACCTAATTGATTAAAAGACGTTTTAAAGATATACAAGTATTTACCTATACCTGAATTAGGTAGGTATATTTGTTGAAACGGTCATTAGAGATAATTTGTTGAAACGGCCCTTAGAGAGAATTTAAATGTTATCAGAGAACACGTTTTCAATGACTGCTGTTTAAAATAATTAAAATTATATTTTCAATTGGACACCAATTATCTTCACCAAAAACTGTACAAAGCCAGGACAGGGCCAAAAATAAGTTATTACCTACATTTTTTGTATGTTAATTATTTTTTCAAATTCAATGAATTATGAATGTGCTCATGATTTCTTTCCAAGAGCAAAGCAATATGAAAATGAGTAGCTTGCAAATGATTTTTTTTTTTATTTTACTGTGAATTTTTCTTTTAAAAGATTTTGAGTTATGAAAGAATTAATTCATATTTAAAGGTTACAAAATTTAAAAAATATTTTTAAAAAAGTTCTTTTTTATTATTTTTTTAATTTAAAATTTTTGATTAAAAAGTACAAGTGACCTCAACTCCAGAAATAATTGTGTTTCGCCCAAGGTATAACAGTGGGCTCTTCAGTCAATCTGTTATACCCTACTAAGACACAAATTTTGGTCGATGTTTACCGACTCTTATAAAAATCACAGCAAAAAGATACTGTGAATTTTATTATTCTAGGGGAATTTGTTTAATAAGAGTCGGTAAACATCGACCAAAATTTGTGTCTTAGTAGGGTATAACAGACTGACTGAAGAGCCCACTGTTATACCTTGGGCGAAACACAATTATTTCTGGAGTTGAGGTCACTTGTACTTTTTAATTGAATTTTATTCATTCACTCCACTTAAAACAGAATTAATTTCAATATTTTAATATTTAAATTTCTTCATCTCCTTATTTAAAATTTTTGTTTAATCAAAATTTTTGTATGTAATAATACTAAGGTTGATCATTCAGTTCGGTAACGCGGCTAGCTTGAAAGACGAAAATGCAAAAAATTGTTCTATGCAAGCTACCACTATTTTTGGTCCAAAAACAAAAACAGAAACAGAAAGTACTAAGTTTTATAGAAATCAACCCATCCGTTCAGTCTGTAGGCCTAGGTGTTACAAATTGGCAGATAAAACAGCGGGACCCTCTATTTTCGAATTCTCTATTATCGTAATGACATATTTGATCAATATCTCTACTTAAAATTAGTTCAAGAATGGGAAACTTGCCATATAGTACCAATGAATTACAAATCAAAAAGATGCTTTCGAGCAAAAACTGCAAACAAATTTGAAAGCTTATTTTTAATAGGATATATTTTCGCCAACTTGCATCCAAAAAAAAATGTTTGATCCGTCCTATTAAAGGCTTGAGTATCTTCTTGGTTTCATTCTGATATATCTTGCGCAAAACTTTGCTCAAAAAAAAGTTATCAGCATTTTAGTAAAAAAAATAAAAATTTGTGATTTTTTAATTTTGTTAAGATCAGTTTTTGAAAATTGCCCTGCTTAAAATTTTTTATAAAATTTTTTAAACCACCAATTGTGACAGGAAATCTAATTTCCTACAAAAAGTTTCCTAAGTTTAATTCACAAATTCGTCTCAGTTTTCGAGTTATACCGACAATATTGAAAAATGACCAGTGTGATCATTCTCTCAGAAACGCATAGACGAATTTAAACGAATTTTGTGTTTTAAGTTAACTTAAGTTCCACACAAACATAATCAATAATAAAAACCCGTGAACGCAATTGTTCCTTACTAAAAGGGGTATAGTCTAGGAAAATTAGACTTTTACTTCGGAAAAAATCGGAGAAAGCTGAATTTTGGTATACACGTTCTGTGAACCTTCCTTAAAGAGCCCAAAAAGTTCCGCCAAGATATGTTGGGTGCTAGCTTTTTTATAACGGTAAAAAACGAAAAAAATCTTTTTATTACCAAAAAGTCAGTATATCTCCATTTCTAACGGTTTTTCGTCCAAAAAAATTAAGTTCAAAATTAAAGAGCATAAAATTTACAATAAAATAGTCCGTACAACTTTACTTATAGCTAACCGTTTTTGAGTTATTAAGCGTTAAAAAATTAGTTTTTTTTCTATTCTTCTATAATGTGAACTGCCAAAAAAAATCAGTTTTTTGCATATATCTTTAAAACTGTAAGCTTAATCGAAAAATTATATTCACAAAATGTGATCATTATGAATTTTTATATAAGAATGTATTAACAGTTTTTTTTTCTAGAAGCCATAATTTTTACGATATCATTATTTTTAAAAAATCACCAAAAGTAGAAAATACTGGGTTTTGGCTCTTTTCTCTCAAATGACGAATTTTTCGAAAAATATTTTATACTTATCTTGTAGATTTTAATATTCCCTAGAGAAAATATTATGACACTTTTTTGCGTATAACATATCAGTTGCAAGATCTTGCGTCTTCAAAAATGGTCAAATTTCGAACACTTTTGAATAAAAAATAAAAAAAAATGATATTGTTTAAAATGACGTTATAAATATTATATGACTAAAAATACATACATCATACAAACATAAATATGACAAAGGTAAGGTAAATGTATGTTTTTTTAATTATATAATATTTATAACGTTATTTTAAACAATATCATTTTTTTTTATTTTTTTTTATTCAAAAATGTTTCAAATTTTACCATTATTGAAGTCGCAATATCTTGCAACTGATGTGTTATAGGCAAAAAAGTGGCATAATATTTTCTCTAGATAATATTAAAATCTACAAGATAAGTATAAAATATTTTCCGAAAAAATCGCAATTTAAGAGAAAAGAGCCAAAAACCAGTATTTTCGACTTTTGGTGATTTTTTAAAAATAATGATATCGTAAAAATTATGGCTTCCAGAAAAAAAAACTGTTAATGCGTGCTTATATAAAAGTTCATAATGAACACATTTTGTGAATATAATTTTTCGATTAAGCTTACAGTTTTAAAGATTTATGGAAAAAACCTTTTTTTTTTGTCAGTTCTTACTATCGAAGAATAGAAAAAAAACTAATTTTTTAACGCTTAATAACTCAGAAATGGTTATAGCTATAAGTAAAATTGAACGTACTTTTTTAGTGTAAATTGTATGCTCTTTAATTTTGAACTTAAGTTTTTTGGACGAAAAACCGTTTGAAATGGAGATATACTGATTTTTTGGGAAAAAACGATTTTTTTTTTGTCTTTTTACCGTTATAAAAAAGCTAGCTCCCAACATATCTTGGCAGAACTTTCTGGGTTTATTAAGGAATATTAAGGAAGGTTCACAGAACGTGTATACCAAAATTCAGCTTTCTCCCATTTTTTTTGAAATGTGTACCTTATTTTGACTAATTTTCCTGGACTACTATGCAATAGCCTATTCGAATAATTATATTTGTAGGTATATTGATCACAATGGTCATCTCTTAAAAAAAAAAATAAAAGCAAAAATTAAAAAAAAAATTCAATGTTCAAAAATGTTCTGGGAATGGGCAAACAATTTGTTTTTTTTTCGAAATTTTTATTACAAGCTTCCGAGTTTACATTTTTATCAAATTCTGATCTGAGTTCCGTATTGCTGAAACATTATTTTCTGATTGAAGGAACATTTCGCTCTCTCTATCATCGTAATGTTAGGGATGATTATTATCTGGAGTTCGATTTTTCTTACAAATCCAAATCTTGCCCTTAGTACCTATCTACCCATATCACAAGTTAAAATGAATGAGTCATCTCTTACATCTCTTTTTGTTTTGGAACAAGCTATACATTTGTGTGGCCTTGAAAACAAAAAAAAAATCTAGTGGCTTTTCAATTACCTACTCAAACAAGTTAACCTTTTATAAGGATTTATTAAACTTTTAGATGGAATCCTTTTTTTTTTTGGAAACTACCGCAAATTACCTCTATGACCTTGAAAGTAGTTGAGGGTTATAATTTCAAAACTCTGTCTTTCCACTTTTGAAAATGTTCAGTAAACCGAAAAAAAACTGTTAAAAGTTCCTGTTGATCCTTTTGACCAATTGCGACCTTTTTGGCACTTTGCGGCAGCCGCTGATCTATAGTAATAGAAGCTCTAAAAAATTGTAACAGCACTCTACTGGCAATCTAGGTGAGTTGTTTTCCATTCGTGAATGTCATGATGTGAGACCGTACCTTTATCAAGAAACACATGTGTAGATTTCCTTTCAACAAAAAAAAACAAATCTGTGAAGGGGAAATTTCATTTGCTTAGAAAAAAAGATCAAATTTTATAAACAAATAAAATCTTTCATTATAGGAAGATTAACACCGAATTGCACACACGAATTTTTTTGCGAGTTTCTTACAACAAAAAAAAAAGCTTTGATCTCCAATCGATGAAAGGAAATCGACAAAAAATTGTTTTGTATTTAGGTAGCTAATTTAATCTAACGCTATACATTCAGGTAGGGGTAAGCTATAGTTACCGATAAGATTTAAACTTTAAGCTTGTTGTCAATCTCGAAAACACACTTATTTTCATCAATATAGGATGCGGGTATATCACATTTTGCTGTTTAGGGACTTTTAGGGCTAAAACGTGCATTTCAAACATTTCCGATTTATCAAATCAAGGTTAAAAATATAATAACACAAAATACGAGTATCCCATTAATTAAAAGTTCTAGCTGTTAAACAAAAATAATTTACATAGATGATAATTTTCCTTGCAATCGCGCACAAATGGTGATTTCTCTCGTTTTGAAAAATAATAATTGTGATAACCTTTGGCAAAAAAATTAAATGCATTTAAATTTTAAATCTAAAAAAAAATATGCTATCACGGTTCTAGTACGTGAAATTGAATGTCTATCTCGGTTGACTTATGTAACATTTTGGAACCATATCAAAAGGTGTATCAATTTTATTTGTTATACATTTAAAGAAGTCATTTGTTATTAATTTAAGTATTGCAAATAAAATTAATTTTACGATTTCTATTTTTAAAATGTATTTACGTACTTATATTAATCACTTATTATTTACAAAAAAGCTATAACCTTATATAAGTTCATTATAAATTTAATAATTGCAATTTATGGTTAATTTGATTGCGCAATTTGGCAATTTATTATGAGTTCTTATAGATTAAAATAATTGTTTTAAATCATATAAATGGCTTATCAATAATAATAACTTATTAATGGCTGTAAGAAATTAGACAACTTGAAGTTTCAGGAATGTTTGTTGAATTTTCAAAATGGATTACAAAAAAAAAAAAATAGTATCGAGCTTCACAGTAAAGATGTGTTAACATGAACATGTACACTGTACAGACATATTGATAAGAAAATGCTTAACTGACCTGTAACTTTTGAGCCCTCGAGTAATCATATGCTTTTAGAGATAATTTGCCAATCAAAACTTATACCGTCGCTAACTCCGTTGGCCAATATTAAAGTGGTCGTGGTTTTGACTATCATTGACCTTAACACACGCCACATCGATCGACCTCCATCGACAAAGTACTCCGTTCCTATATGGGCATTCACACGCCACTGTGCCGACCGACGTAGAATTTTGTCAAAAATCAGCTGTTAAATGGTAAAATTGTCAAATGCCGCACTGTTTTTTTTGTCGATTTGCTCGACAATGTGATTGTCTCTTATTATTTCCAGCAAAATAACGATTTCAGAATGTGCCCAAACAAATTTTACCTGTTCAAAATCCATTCTTTTAGGCAATTACAAAATTAATTTAAAACTAATGGGACGAAAACACTAGTTGACTGCAACAAGCAAAAAAAAAGATATAAATATTAAAACTATATTTTATGATAGTTTAGGGTTCCAAGTACGTGTACAAAAATGAGTACCAACTTAAGTGTCCTACTTTGAATACAGCAATGATGCAAACATTGCTTGTTGCACTTAGTTAACATCATGTTTCTTGCCAAAACTATTTGACCGATTGAGATCGAATTTTCGAATTATATCTTGTAATACTCTAGACTATTATTTGATTCCAAATTTTAAGCAGAATTTCACATTTTTTGACCTTTTTTTTGTGTGCTTCAAAATAAATTAGTTTTTTAGATTTTTTAGATTTTTTTTAAATTCCTGGTTAGATAGCAACACAAATATAACATGCATGAATTCAAAACTAATGTGTTCTTGTAGAAAATTTTATAACAAACAAGTTTATAGTGGATGTTTTTTTCCTCAGTCGCATATTTTTAAAGTTATAAAGGAAAATGTCGGAAAAATGGGGTGATTTTAACGATTTTTTCACTGTTGCAGCGAGCACAAGTTTTTCGAAGTGGCAAACTTAGCTACAGACAACATGTCCCAACAATATATCAAAAATGCAGAACTACATCGCTCTTTGCGAATTTATTGACGAATTTGGCGGGGCTACTAGCACATTTGACATTCATAAACATACATTTTGTCCTACTTTAAGATAGCACTATTTTTGATGGCTGACTTTTTACACACAGGTTTTGTATAAAGAAGAACTTGGCTCCAGTGGCGTAGCGTGAGTTTTTGCCGCCCGGGGCAGACCGAATATCTGCCGCCCCCCTGATTTTTTTTCCAGCTTTAAAAAAGTAGTAACCAAGTACCACGGCAATAAAATGATATTAATGTGTATTTGATTAAATAAAATAAGAAATTAATGATAAAATATGAACAAAATCATAATAAAGTGATTCCATTACCGCGAATGCAAGGGTGCTAGATACATACAGGTAAATAATAAAGAATTATCTTGAATAATTGCTTCCATTAAATTATATACATATAAATTAATACATAGTTAATTTCATTACCGTTTTTCTGAGTTAAATAAAAAAATTAAATTTAATAAATATATTTTTAAATAAAATAAATAAATTAAATAAAGAATTTTGATGCAAAAGAAAAAGATATTAAAGTTAAAAAAGGTAACTTTATGTGTGGGAACATATTTTATTCATTTTTTTAAAATGTATTTTTATAAAAGAGAACTTGTTTACATCTCCTGCTTTAATTACAGTAAACTCTTTAATTACTGATTCGATATCAATGGCCTCAGTCATTTCTTTCTTCTTGAAATTTTGAATTGGATTCTTTGAGCTCACCAAATTAATTAATTTGAAGAATAAAGGATTTTTTTAATTTCTTGTCGCCGACTTTGCTGCCCTGCCCTGGCAAAATGTCGCTCGGGCCCTGTGCCCCCCCCCACGCTCATTTTTTTAAACGTTAACATTTTTGGTGTGGTCTTATTTTTCTTGAAAACGGCTCCAAAAATGTTGATAAAAATAAAATATGTGTGTTTTTTAACTAGTGTGAATCTACTTTTAAATAAAAAATCAATTTTGCATAGTTATTAACAGTTCTTCCCCTATAACCATTTTTCATAATTTCGACTTTCTCATTATTTTTTTTTTTTATAAAAAAGCTTTCAAAAGGTTTAAATAATACCGGATATCAAAATTTAAAAAAAAAATCTTTTTTTTTGTTACTTCGATTTTTGAATTACTCATTCAACAATTTTCCATTTTTTTTTTTGTCTTTATTTTTTATTTGACCAGGAAATCAAACGGCATCTTTTTTGACTAGCTCAAACTACTATATGTAGTAGCCCGTAGCGTAATGATTAGTGCGATGGACTGTCACGCTGGAAGTCTGGGTTCACTTCGCAGCCCCGTCCACGAGGAATTGACAAATCCTCCAAGAGTATCACTTGTCATGAATAAGAACTTCTCGTCTAGCCGTTCGGATTCGGCATAAAATTGTAGATCCCTTCTATTCTTGTCGACACGCGCACACAGGAATGGTTGCGAGTTGTTAGTCACTGGGCCTGATTCTTTACGAGCCGTTGCTTGTGAATTTATTATAAACTACTATTATAATAGTAGCTATAGTAGCTATAATAGTAATTAAAAATTAATTTTAATGTTTTTGAAAAAGCATTTTATATCTTGAAATGTTTAGTTTTTGAATCTGAAGATGAACAATTTTCAAGATACATCAAATATGGGTTTTGATTTATCTAAGAGCTATTTTTAACAAAGTTAGTGTTTTCAGGAATTACAAGAAAATTTTTTTAAATTTGTAGGTATGCTCTAAGCTCTCTTTTCCCAAATTTTCTGATCGCCAGTATAGTATACTTGTTCTTCAGATAAAGCAAAAATTAGTTCATGTTGCTGGTGGTGTTATAATTAGAAATTGTAATCCCGCGATATTTTTTCAATCCCGGGATTTTGCGATTCAAAAAACATTTTTAAAATAGTTATTTAGAATATATTTTCGTTAAAATTGTTTTGTTTTTGCAGAGAGCTTAGACTAATTCGGCCTAAAAAATATCAAACAAGTGGACAGTTTTTTAAAGAAGAAAATATTGGATATTCGTTGAAATTTTTATTTTATTTAACAAAAACATTTAGTTCCAAAATAAACTTATTTATGCATAAGAACTCTTAAAAACAAAAAAGCGATAGCAAAAATGATTGCTATTTTAAGGTAGATCCATACCTTTTATATGCAAATATGAAAGTCTTGCTTGTCGGGGCCTTTGTACGTAATGCTGCATTGAAAATGCATTTTTTTTTCTTAAGGCCCAGGTACCTAGGTAGGGACTTCAAAATTATATTTAATTAAATATTTGACATATTTATAAATAGTGTTTTTGCTTTCCAGGTTAATTATTTTTTGTTGATTGGTTGCTGGCAACCAATCCCGGGATTGGAGCACTTCAATACCGGGATTTTTGGTATCTCAAAACGGTATCTCGATCTCGGAATTCTGGGATTCGGGATTACAATTTCTAGTTATAACCGGATGGTTAACAAATTGGCTCTAAATGTCCTAATTTATTATAAAGAAGATTCTTACACCTTTTTTTCTCGTAACATAATGTTTTTGAAGATTAGAAGATGCATGAAAGAAAACTCCCTGAATTTACCCAAGAAATACCTAACAAAGAGTGAGTGTTATTTTTGTTTACTATTCTAGCTCCTCTGTTCAACCAGGTATCTTAAATACTCAATTGAATGTTTGTCAAACAATAACAATAATATTGCTGTTAAAAAAAAAAACTCAAGAAAACCCCGCACCGGTTTCTCTTTTATATCTTCTCAGATAAAAAGGTATTTACACACAAAATATCAAACAGATAATACTCTTCCACCAAATACTACAACAACAAAAATACCTACCATACACAAATGTTATGCTACGCATAACGCATTCAACGATCACGTGTACGTACACCACACTTAAGTAGGCCTGATCACTCAGCCAACGCGTGATCAGTCTTTATACCATCAGAAAATTTTCCAATCTTTCGGAACCCGAAAAAAGGTCAGCCCTTCATTAAATTTTGTGTGTTCAAATCTAAAAATGAGTTCCAGACTGCCTAATGGTTTATGTTTATCAATTTTTAGCCAAATCCTCCTAGATCTAGGTAGTTACTCACTCACAATAAAAAAAAATACTCACGATGGAAACAGAACTATAAAATACTTATACAAGATCAGTGAGAGGTAGTTTGGTGAGCTATTTAGAGGTACATAATCTTAATCGATCAGTATGCATCTAGCATATTAAAATACGTAAGTTTCTGTACGAGTATCAACACATCGATTTGCAAAAAATAAAAAGGAAATGTCAAACGATATGGAAAAACCTCAACCATCATCAGGAAATCATCATCAGTGAGACTTTTCAATCTTATTCTTTTATTGTAAAAAAAAAATCAAAGGCCATTCATAAATTGGCTGGGAAGTATGAGATATTGAGATTTACAAAAGACTTGGAAAAACATCATAAATGCGTTTTGTTTACAAACAAAAGAAACTTCTCCCTCCAACAACTTGCTTCTGCGTTCTGATACGTGATGATGTGACGTGACTCACGAAGCGTATACACACAACGGATTGGCTCAACGGGCTACCGAGAAGTTATTTTTGAATTTGAAACAAATTAATCAAACGAGTGGGTGAACCCCAAGCAAATCATTCAGAATTCCATGCCAAGGACGGAAAGCAAAGGGCCTATCTTTAAAAAGTCGATCTTACTATATATGTAATTGTTATGTCTTACTTAAAAAAAAAATTTTAATTCTTAAAGGTTGTGCAATTTTCATCATACTAATAAAATGAACAAAAACCAACAAACATTTAGTGTTAATTTGCATTTGCCATTTCAAATAAATAAATCGGTACTTTACTTATCTACCATCACGCTTGTTTTGAATTCGGATTTGAAATAAGGAAATATTATGAAAGGTAGCGATAGCAATTCGAACCTTTAGCCATAATTGACCTTATGTTTTTATTCAACAGATAAGTCACTTAAAGATTATACCTATAATATTAAAAGAGATTTGATGCCGATTTTGAACACGTGCGAAAAATAACGACAAAATACCACAGTGACCCATTTTACCATAAAATTTGACCGACTCGACGGAATTGTCATCAATAACCTTCGAAAAACTAGGAGATGTATAGTGATGACCTGAAAAAGTCCTTAAGAATTATAGGGGAGCGCTTGCGGCAGTAAAGAGAAACATGGATTTTTTTTACATTTATCTTGGAAACTGGAATCATTAAGTTATCTTCGATAGAAATAAAGCTTATTAATTTTCCTAAAAAAAAACACAGAGCATTTTTTTTAGTATCTGTTATAGTGTAATGCCGGATTTACACGACTGGCAAAGTTGCCAATATTTCTGCCAAAAAAATGTTAAAATAACGGCAGAATAATTTTTTTACGACATGCATTCACACGAGTTCAAATAATGGCAGATTTCAAAATACTGGCAACATGCCATAAAAGAATGAGCAAGTTCATTCTTATCTAGAATGGCATAATTTCGGAAAATGGCGTCAGTAAAGTGTTTACACATAGTCATATAAATGGCAGCATTTTATGTCAAATTATCTCTGCCATTTTATTTTGGCAAAAATATTGCCAGTATTTAGAGCGTTTACACGATGAAAATAAAAATGGCTATAATTTGACAGATATACTGGCATTTTGCCATTCGTGTAAATGCAGCATAAGAAATAACTCTAGCGGTACTTAAGAGAAACATATAGGCGCAAAATTTTAAACAGCCTATTATTAAGGATTTAGTATGATACTACTTAACATTTTACTAATTCCTTAACAGTTTACTAAAATTTTCTAAATTATAAATACTTTTTAACTAGTATCATACTCAACTAATTTCCTTCATAAAATTCAGCTGAACACGTCCAAAAAAGTGACAGCTCGTGCAAAAAATTCACAAACACCCCTGATTTTGACAATTTTAAACGTCAAAGTGTCATATGGATTTAGTACGATAATAAAAAGATAAAATAGCCATTTGGTGATTTTAACTTTAGTAAAATGTTAGGAGATAGTATGATGCTAAACTCGTTTAAAATTAACAAAATACACTTTTGAATCTAGTATTATACTAAAAATGATTTAACATCGTAGTAAATCGACTAAAATTTTGCGCCATAGTTTTTTTGTTTCTTCCCGTTTACATTGGAATTTGTTTCTCCTAGCAAAGAAAAATCTTCTACAAAAATAAAGCCAAAAAATGTTCTACAAAATCAATCATAAGTACACTCTGTTTCACTTGATAAGGGACAAGATTTTCTTGTTTTAATTTTACAATATTTTTCAAACCATTGGACAATCCGAAAAATGAAATGTAGTGATCATGTCGAAAATTGAAATTATTGGTATTTTTTTTATAATTTCCTGTTTTATGAATGTATTTTGGGGTGAGTCTATGAAATGTATCTTTTTCTTGTCTCACTTGATAACGGGCTCCCTAAAGGAAACTTTATACCTGTTATGATATTCGGAATCAAATAAAATAAAAGCCCATTTTGAGTATGTAGGACTTCAGTTCGAAAAATAGAGCGAATTCGTAATCGTCTGACTAACTTAGATCTGCAAAGTTTGTGTTCGTAAACAAAAACTGAAATGTGACTTCAGCAGGCCTGCAAAACAAATTTCGTTCGTAAACATCAAAAGTACGCAGAAATCAAATCGGCGCGGCGTCGGGTAAGGCAGTTTGTGCAGAAAAAAAAAAAACATTCTGCTGAAAAAAAGTAATTTCTGCTGAAAAAAAAATTAAATTAAAACAGGAAAACATGTAAGGGGTGGGCCATCTAGGGGTTTATTTTTGAATCATATGTTATTTTTAAACTGACAGCTGTTTCCCAACCGAAATCTTGACGGGAAGTCAGTATTATACCTCCAAGTCGCTTCACGCTTGTCAACATTGGGATATATTGAAAACTTATTTCCAAAGTGAGTGCCATGTGAAAATCGTATTTTCTGACGAGGCACATTCTCATCTCGGCGGCTTCGTTAACAAACGAAATTCCCGCATCTGGGGCTCGGAAAATCCGCATACGTTACTGTCGAGAACCCAAAGCATCCATAGAGAGTGACAGTTTGGTGCGGATTGTGGAGTGGCGGCATCATTGGACTATTTTTATTTGAAAACGAGGCTGGGAACAATGTTTCGGCCAACAATGGTCTTAACAGAGCCATGTTGACCGACTTTTTTTTACTAACATTAAAGACATGGATTTGGACAATCTTTGGTTCATGCAGGATGGTGCGCCATGCCACACAGTCCATACCACAATCGATCTTCTGCGCACCAAATTCCAAAACCGTGTTATCAGCCGTCTTTGCGATGTCAATTGGCCGCATAGGAGGTGCGATTTGACCCCTTTGAGCTTATTTTTTGTTGGGAATCGTAAAGGACCGATGTTATGCCAGCAATCCGGAATTGATTCAAGCACTTAAGGCCAATATCATCCAAGCAATCCGTGAGCTACAGCCCGAAACCATCAACAAGATTTTGGAAAATTGAAGTGACCGATTTCGATGCTGCGAAGCCAGCCGACGCACTTGAACGACGTTGTGTTCCATATATTAATGGGAATTTTTGGTGTTAGTAATAAAGCCATAATACATGGAAAAAATTAAACTTTGTTCACTTTAATGCATTTTTAAAAAGAAACTTGTGATTGACCTACCCTGTAAATGAAATGGCTTCGAAGTACATAAATCATCAGGATATTTGTCTATCAACGAATATTTCCGTTCCAAATGTCACCCAAAAGCCCTAGAATTGCCTTTTTTTAATAATCAGATTTGTTATAAATAATTTTCAGCGCTGCGATGTTTACGAACACAAATTTATTAAAAAACTGCCGCCTGCTTGCTTTCTGCGGGCAGAAGAAAAATAAAATCGATACGCAGAAGCTAAGCAGGTATGCGGCAGATCTGCTGCATATTTCTGCGATTACGAACTCGCCCATAATATTCGAAATATAATCCGAAATTTTGGGCAGACAAAAGTCATCAATCAAGGAAGAAATGGCAAAAGTTCTAGCTTAAAAAGAGAAGGGGAAACACACAAAATTGGAGGAGGCTCTAATGTCTTACATATCCATAATCTTTAGAACCTTGTAAACTATGGAAATAACTACAAAAAAGATTTAGGTAGGCAACAACATCTCACGGCTGACGAATGATTTTTAAAACTTCTTCAAATTCTAGGATCCTATAGCTTAAACATTTATAATACAGAATCTTTTGTAAAAAAGAATTTGAACAAAAATTGGAAACAAATACCCAAACTTTTTTTTTATTAGCGCACTAAAATAAAATTAAACAATTCATAAAGCCCTCCTGAGGCATTAGATTATTGTTAGCTTAATCAGTTTACTATCAGTTTTAAAGAAATTTTGTCCACTCTTCGATACCAAATACACCACTGTTTGATGGCGACAAAAACATTTGTTTGATACAAATTTTGTTCAATTATATGTGGTTGTCAACCAAAAACCAATGCAGCAAATATTTTGGTTTAATTTTAACACTTCTTGAAATATTCTTTGTCATATCACACACAATAGACCTTGATGGTTCAATAATTTAAACTTAGCATCTTGTTTCTGAGGAATCGCAATTTTTGCAATGTTGAAATTCTATGAACATATTTATTGTATGTAAATTTTGATTTTAATAAGAAGATGAAGAAATTTAAATATTAAAATATTGAAATTACTTCTGTTTTAAGTGGAGTGAATGAATAAAATTCAATTAAAAAGTACAAGTGACCTCAACTCCAGAAATTATTGTGTTTCGCCCAAGGTATAACAGTGGGCTCTTCAGTCAGTCTGTTATACCCTACTAAGACACAAATTTTGGTCGATGTTTACTGACTCTTATAAAAATCACAGCAAAAAGATACTGTGAACTTTATTATTCTAGCGGAATTTGTTTAATAAGAGTTGGTAAACATCGACCAAAATTTGTGTCTTAGTAGGGTTTAACAGACTGACTGAAGAGCCCACTGTTATACCTTGGGCGAAACACAATAATTTCTGGAGTTGAGGTCACTTGTACTTTTTAATTGAATTTTGATTTTATTCATTTTTTTAAGAAAACGTTTGGATTATTTCAGGTATTCGGTGAAATGGCACCTTTTGGTTCGGGGCATTACAGTCCAGGGAAAATGTACAAACAAAATGGCCAATTTGACAAAAAATTCAAGTGAACATTTTTAAACGCAATTATCTTTATTTTGGTATTATCAATACTGTCGCAAAAGTCCATTCCCAGATCATGTGCGCGTCAATAGTTATTCAAGGTTAAATGTAAAAAATATCATTTTTTTGCATATAACACCGAAATTGTAACTGCTATCTAAAAGTATTCCATACAAAACTTGTAAGACTTGCCATTCGCAAGTTTAATAAGTTAAACTTTTTTCCTTCGACTCACCTTTAAGAAAATATCGACATTTCAAACAAAACGTAATATGTCGAAAATGCTATTATTATGAAAATGTTATTATTTTTTCTTAAAAACAACCGTTGTAAGGAAATAATTATTTTAAAAGTTTTACAAAAATTCTAAATTTGTATGTTCTTTTTTGCATTTAACTCTTAAGTGACGGAGCTGTCGAAAGAAACTTATGCTGAATAGATCGATAGATAGATAGATAAATAGTTTAACAAAATCAATGTTTGCTGGTAATTAAATTAATATATAATGACAATAACTTGGATAAGTCGCCTGTCAGGTTCAACAAAAAATTGAATAACAAATTAAGGCATAGTGAGCTAACGTTTTATAAAATAGCATTGACCGTTTAAAACGTCGATGAACTGGGGCCTGGTTAACTCGAAGCTTCCAAGAAAATTCCTCCTGTATCCTCTGAATATGGGACAGACACCAATATGTATTCTCTGATTCATCAAGGTTACAGATACTACATAAACCAATTTTGTTGTTTTGAAAAGCTCTTGCATTCAAATTAAGCATTCTACTGCGTGCTTTTAGTATCAGGCTTATCATCTCTTGCGGGTTTGTATCTACAAAGTAGTTAGGCACATCAGAGTATGTACTTAAAAGCGTATTTTGTGAAATGTGCATTTCCGATCTAGTTGATGTAAAGAAGAATGAAACTGAGACTTCCTCGAAAAGTTTCTCCGAATAATAATTCCCGAAAGAATTTTGGGAAGTCTATTGCTCGGTAGCTCCATGACTCTGGATATGAATGAGAAGTGCAATTTGAGGGTTGTCAGGAAAGATTTCGGAAGTCCCGTTTCTATATGTAAGACATAGTTTGGCGTGTTGTTTGGCAGGAGAAAGCACCTTTTCATAAAAAAAACGTTGTAGTTTTTCCACCTGGACATGTCCCTTGTATCCCCAAACCTGTGCACAGTACAACATTATTGCTCTAGAAGCTGCAAGCAATGGCTGACTGACTTGTTTCTTATGAACTGCAACCATGTCGAATTGATAGAATTTTTGGAAACTGCAAGTCTGCTATTGAGATGTTCCGTCCGAGACATATTATAGTTGAAAATAACTCCAAGAAACTTAAATTGATTTGCCACAGCTATCTCAACCCCGCGGAAATACCATTTTTTTTGGGCTGCTCTTCGACTACCGTTGCGAAAAATTACAATTTCCGATTATGCTGAATAATATTCTCTACAAAAAGATTATGACGATTTTTCCATACAGGCAAAAAATTGCTACTTCCATAGCGTCAAATGTCGAAAATACAAGTTTTTTTTTACATAGGTACATCTTTTAAACGGCAAATTTTGTCAAAAAAAATTTAAAATTATGTAACCTTATATAAGCTCGTATTCACAATTGTGAATATTTGTAGAAGTGAAGTCGGATATACGACTTTTTGAATACCAACATACGACTGTTGTCGAATACGAGTCATAAATACAAGTTTCAGAATATGAGTGATTATTTTAAAAAATATTTTTTTTTTTACATTTTTGGTTTTTTGAAATTTAAAGAAATTTCAGTTGAAAGCTTCAATTTTTGAATTGTATGCTTTTTTCGAAATTTAATTTTCTACATTTAAAAAAAAAATCATCAAAATCGGAGCAGGTTTCCCGGGTTCTTGAATAATTCACTTTTTGGAGCTATCTATCCTCCAATATTATTGACAAAAAAAAATGATAAGTATTTGTTTTATGCAAAAGCTTCGGAAAAGCATAAATAATACAAAACATCTCCAACGTTTTTTTTTCTTATAAATTCATATTTATTCAAGGCGCAAAACAAAATGTAAGTCGATGTACGATGTTAAATCATACGATGTTAAATCATTTTTAGTATGAAAATAAATATAAATTGGGTAGCGCAACGGCTCGTGAAGAACCAGGTCCTAGTGACTAACAACTAGCAACCATTCCTATGTGCGCGTGTCGACAGGAATGGAAGGCACTTACAATCGTTATGCCGAACGGCTAGACGAGAATCACTTATTCATGACAAGTGATACTCTCGGAGGATTTGTCAATTCCTCGCAAGAGGCAGTAGCCCTGAAAAAAACTTTTAATAGGTGGACGAAGCTGGAAAGTGAACCCAGACCTCCAGCATGAGCGTGACAGTCCAACGCACTAACCATTACGCTACGGGCTACTACAATTTTTTAGTGTGATACTAGGTTAAAAATCGTGTTTTTATAATTTTAAACGAGTTTAGCATCGTGCTATTGCCTAACATTTTACCAAAGTTAAGATCACCAAATGGCTTTTTATATTTTTAGTATCAAACTTAATCCATATGGCACTTTGACATTTATTATGTTTGTGAATGTTTCGCACGAGCTGTCACTTTTTTGGACGTGTTCAGCTGAAGTTAATGAAGAAAATTTGGTTTAGTATGATACTACTTAAAAAGTATTTAGAATTTAGAGAGTTTTAGTAAACTGTTACAGAATTTGAAAAATATTAAGTAAGTATCATACTAAACCCTTAATAATAGGCTGTTTAAAATTTTGCGCCATTGTTTTTTTGGATGGTTATATTTCCGGTTCCATAAAAAAAAAAACTTTTTGCATCTGTCATATGAGGCCGTGAGAGCAATAGTGGCCTAACTGCATTTTTCATTATTTTCAGTAGAGCAAAAATAAGAAACAGGATATTTTCAAACAATTGTAGTTTTAAAACAAAGAATCATAGCTTTGATTTTCTTTTTGCAATATGCTCAAAAAATAACAGGGTTTTGATTTTGTATCCATCATCCTTCAAAATACCGTTATAATTGATTTTAAAGTCAGATATGCCTCTATTGCACAGAGGAAAAATGTAAAAAAAACTAAAAATCGGTAAAGATAGGCCAAAGATTTATAAATAAAATAAGTTTTTGTATTTATTTCTTTTGATTTTATTTTTTAATTAAGTTTTTTGTTAATCAAGTTAAAATTTAACATTTGTATTCACTTTCAGAAGTGTAAGGATCCATAAAAGCCTTTGTGGTTATTGCATTAGAATTGTTATTTATAAGATCAGTCTAAAAATTGTGATGTATTGGTGGTATAAACTGCAGAAGGTCCGGCAAATCCTTATTCTTCTCGATTATTATAGGTCTTCCATCGGGGTATAGGGTTTTAAGGTTGTTGCAGCTTGCTAGGCTTACACTTATTCCTTTCGAAATACAGAACCTTTGAAATGGAAACATTTCTTCAAGAGAATATTGAAAAAATATTAAGAAGAGGTAGGTCTTTAAATATTGAAGCTCCATTATCTTAAACCAGTTAACCTTAAGTCCATTTGCAGGGATCTTTCTACTTGAAATGTTTTCTTGTAATTTCAAAGTGGAGAAAAAGTGGTCTTTATGCATTTTTAAGACATTAAATGGTTGTTTTTTTTCTCGCTGAGCTTATGACTTCTATCCAATTATCAGGTATGTACATATTTGGAAAATATTTTCATTTCTTTTCAATCACCCCAAAATCTTGGTCGCATTGTAAATACTAATGTCCGCTGATAAAATACTTAAGGTTAATCTTATCAACTCTAAAGTCTCGATGAGATGTTATTTGTATATACTGACATAATGTCGCAATTTTAATATTTTTTATTCCAGTCTCTACTTGGATTGATTATGTACTGTTCATAACTAAATGCTTTGTTTTTACATTTTCTTAGCAGAAACTTGGATTTTAAACCGTTTAGGAAAATAGCCAAACGTTTCAACACGTAATGCACTCACTTCTTCTCACTTTGTTCAATGGCTGCAGCATTAACTTTAGTATGAAACTCTTTAACTTCATGGCTTATCGAGGGAGATTATTGGGGTACGCACTTATGTTTAATTCACAGCATTTATATCACTTTTGAGCAAATAGTAAAATAAAATTAACCTAGCTTAAAGTTTCAAACAATAAAATCAAATGCGAGCGCAAAAGTGGTAGATAGGCCACTCTTGCACTCAAGCTTTTAATTTTATTGTGTTTGGCCTAAGTACAAAAGACCTGTAACTATGGCATGAAGCCGAAAATTTAACAAATTTGATTGCAAAAATGTGGGTTAGTAGGTACAGAATCAATTTCCGTAAAAAACTCAATTTCGATAAAACTGCAATTAGGTCACTATTTCACTCACGGCCTGATATTTAAGTGCCTTTATAATGACTCGCGAGTCGAAACCCGTTTTTAAAATAACTTATGTCGTGGTTTAAAGAAAATCAAACTGAGGCATTCAAATAGAGCAACATCTGAATTCAAAAAATGTTTGAAATTTTAGGTGAACATAGTTATGTGAGTCATAAACGGTAATGCCAAAAGTCAGATTCGCCAAATATTTCTTGCACTCGCGTTTCATAATAGTTGCGAGGTGCCTTAGACTGAAGGCCCGTCTTTATTTCATTGCGACAATCTTTGCACAGCAAAAGATACGAGTAGTTTAGTGAATACAAATTAAAACACTTATTCGATTTTTTTGTTAGGTCTTTTTTATTAACTTTTCATGCTCAAATTTCTTATGAAATTTTCAAACGATTTATTTTCACAGAAAATCTAATTTCCAATAAAAAGTCGCTTAAGTTAAATTCTCAATTTCGGCTTAGTTTTCGTGTTATACCAAACACATATTGAAAAAGTGACCAGTGTGACCAAACACATATTGAAAAAGTGACCAGTGTGACCATTCTCTCAAAAAATGCTGGGATGCATTTGGGTGAATTTCGTATTTATAGGAAGCTTAGGTTCCATGCAAACATATTTAATAATTAAAACCTTTGAATACAATATTATTCCTTACTGAAAAATTTCTTCATTAACCTATAAGCGGTCTCGGTAATGGCGATCGCGATAATGCAAATCAATAAAAATACACAATTTCGCTATCGCAATCGCCACCAAGATTTGCCCGGACTTAACTTGGTTCCAAATTTAAAGAAAATTGACATATTTTTTTTTGTCGAATACACAGCTGCTTAAACAAATACTCATAGATAAATATACGTTTCTTCTGCCATACTGCCTATGTACCTGTTTATTTTATCAAAATCCCAATTTGTTGTTAAATTACTAATCTTGCGATAAAATACCTATGTTTTACCTTACCGCAAACACTGATCTTATTTGCAAATCTTAAACAAACATGTCTAGATTTTCAATGTCACAGACTAAGCTTAAATACCCTGAGGGCAAAAACAAAACAACTGCGACATTCGCAGTTCGCACTCATACGAATTCCTTCAACTCAAGTAGGTAGGTATATTTACTATCAGGAGTTTATTTTTAAATCTTTTAAGTGTCCCGACCCTATAGAATACACAAATATATATATGCACTAAGATTATGCCAAATTCTGTGTATATAGGTTTAACAGACTAGAATGGCTAAACTTATCATTTTTTAATCGATAATCGAAAATAAAATACGAATTAGCAGAAATAGATATATAGGTGTTTTAATCAACAGCAGATAATATTATTGCAACAAATAGAAGATTATCTAAAGAATTTTTCAATGACAAATAAACATTTGTGTTTAATAAGCGATTTAAAAAAAAATAAATACTATCGATTAGGGCGCGTTCTCATCTTGACAAAGCTATACTTTGATTGCAACGATAGACTAGGTAGGTAGGTAATAGCTAAAAGGTATACCAAAATCGACGTATTTCGAAATTTTATTGCAAGCTCTATTTAGGGTTTCTCTATAATATTGCAGTCTTTTGTTGCAAGAATAGGTTAGGTATCTTAATACTCGTATTTATCTCATGTGGTCGATGGCATAACCGTTCCCAATATAATATACAAAATAAATAAATAAAACAATATGCAACTGATATACGCGAGTAGTTAAACTAGTTATTTCTGGAAACGAAGGTGATGCCTTTTCCGAACCCACTACTTCTTCCACATGTGCCTGCGAATACCATAACCAACTTCAATGCAGTGAATGAACTTCAATAAGACCATGTATGAACGATGAACCATGATGTGGATAAGTTAGTAGATAGAAACATATATTGTATAGAAATATATAGATGATAAACGAGAAAGATTTTGCAGAAATGCCGGCCGGTTGCTGATAAATGATTGCCGGCATATTGAATTGCGACCTCACATTACAATTATTTATTATATGACGAACCAAGGCGTTCCACTTTAATAAGTCAACGATCAGATGAAGCTTTCTATTCTTCATCTGCATTCTTATACCATCTTAATAAGGAACTCGTGAGTGATAGGTCTGAAGCTCATTGATCGACATTGAATGAGTTTTGAAATTCTTAGATTTATCACTTTCAAAAGTTAATAGAGGTAAGTGTTTTGTTCTTTTTACTTGCAATATATAGGTAGGTTAGGTACTACATGTCAAGTTATGGATTCGTAAAAAAAATTAAATTCGAGATATTAATTTTAACATGACAATTCTGCCTTTCTGTCCTCGCACCTACAGCCTAAACGGTTGGATGGATTTTCTTCAAACTTGGTACCTACGGTTGTTGGTGCAAGGCCGTAGCCAGACAAATAATTTAGTATCTTAATTTTTAATCCCGATTCTTGAATTTAAATAGCTATCAGCAAGATACGCGTCTTTAAAAACACTGGCGCAAAATTTCAGTCGATTTCTAGCATGATACTAGGTTAAGAATTGTATTTTGCTAATTTTAAACGAGTGTAGCATCGTACTATCTCCTTACATTTTACTAAAGTTAAATCATCAAATGGCTATTTTATCTTTTAAGTATCCTACTAAATCCATATGACATTTTGACGTTTATAAATGTCAAAATCCGGGATATTTGTGATTTTTTTGCAGGAGCTATCCCTTTTTTGGACGTATTCAGTTGAAGTTTATGAATCAAATTGGTTAAGTGTGATACTAGTTAACTAGCGCCATTGTTTTTAAGCAAGATTAACACCTGCTTACAAAATCAAAATGTTTTACTCGTGTTTATTTGTCCGAAGGCTTTTGATACACTGATTTTAGATATTTTAGTATTAACATGGAAATAACCGTTTCTTATTATATTTGAGGTTAACCAAGAAACTCGTAATGGCATGAGAAATTCTTTGTGTGACGCTACTTGATTCTCCAATAATTCAAACGGTCTTTTTTGATGCAAACTTTTTTTGATTAGGTGCGTTATGCCTGTTAAAAAAAAGAGTAGTGAATAGAAAGGAAATTGTGAAGCTTTATCAAGCTAAAACAACTAAGTAACAAACTATTTTTTTTTTTTTCTAGAAAAGAAAAGATCGTATTTGCAATACTAAATTGAGATTTGTAGAGACTAATTAGTAAACTTTTTTTTGAAAACAATTATTGATATGAACCTCAAATAAGCAAAAGAGCGTTTGTTCCAATTTTTTTTTGATGTCTCGAAAACAATGAAACTGACACTGTAAAATCAAAAGAACGTACTCGAAAACATGTTAGTTCCTTCCAGCAATAACATCACTGTAAACCTAAAGCTTAATAAAAAGGGGCAATTGATATGATTATTTAATAAGTCTCTAACAAAAATTATTGAAAAATATTTAAGACGATCAAATAATTTTAATAAACCAATAAGTTGAATTCGTGAATCATACGAGGGCATTCGAATATTCCAATTTAAACGATAAACTACGAGACGTGTGAAACGTTTTTGGATATTTTCAATCCTTTGCGAACTTGATTTATAGAATGGACTCCATATAACAGAACAGTATTCTAAAACTGATCGAACAAAAGCAATGTAAAGGGATTTAAGAGTATAAGGGTCAGTGAATTCCTTAGAATTTTTGGAAATAAACCCTAACATGGAATTAGCTTTAGCTACTATATAGTCAATGTGAAGATTAAAGTTAAGTTTGGGATCAAATAAAACACCAAGGTCTTTCTTTTCTTCAATTCTTAAAAGAGGTACACCATCAATTTTATAAGTATAAAACAGAGGAGACTTGTTACGAAAAAATTACATAATTTGACATTTAGAAATATTTAGAAATAGATTATTTATCTTACACCACTCACCAAGTTTATGAAGGTCATCTTGAAGAAGAGCACAAGAGAGGAATATCATTTATAAGGATTAAGAACAAAAGCGGACCCAAGTGACTTCCTTGTGGAACACCGGGTGAAACATGAATTTGATGGGAGTTAATGTTACTTATGTGAACATATTGAATACGATCACATAAATAAGATTGAAACCATTCTAATAAATAAGAATGAAAACCAAAATTTTCTAACTTTTGCATCAAAATTGTATGATTGACTCGATCGAAAGCTTTGGCAAAATCAGTGTATATAACAACGCATTGAGTACCTCTCAATAGCATAATTTCAAGAAGAAAGTAGGAGCAAGATACACATTCTGAAAATGTACGGGGGGCTACTGCCTTATGTTGGAGCAATATGCCCACACGTATTTTTTTCAGCCAAAAAGGAAGATACCTTCATATAATTTTTGTCAAAAACGGCTTCAACGATTTTGTTAAAAAATTGAAATACTTATAGTAGGAAAAGTCTACTTTTTGTAATTTTTTTTTTTTTTGAGAAAATAGTTATTTGTTTACCTTTTATAAAACTGTTTTGTTGATATTTTTCATTTTTTACTGTGAAGCTTCTTAAACAATCAAAATTTAAAAAAAAACTGAACATTTTTAAAATAACTTGATCAATTTTGTTTCTTTGAAGCAGCTACAAGAATTTTGAAAGAATGATGTACGTTGTTATATTAGTGGAATCCACTTTCAAATTAAAATGTATTTTATTTTGCATTTTTATTATCCGTTCTTCCCATAAAACTAAAAAAAAAAAAATTAAAAATAATGTCTTGTTATAATAATAATAATTAATAATAATTTCAACTATGGTATGCCTGTAAGACCTCAGGTCCTTTAAATGCAATGTAAATTTTTAAAAAAGTTAAAAATTTGTGGATTTTTGTTGACGTTTTCTTTTGTAAATTCGGAGGAGTCAGTCCAATGTGAACACCGTCTTTTTTAATGAATAGTTTCAACCTAGTTTTGTTCAAAATTCTACGTTTTTAACTACATACTATTTTTGGGGAACGGGTAGTTATTCTGTATTCCAAAAGTCTGTATATGACTTAAAAATACAGAATTATGTATTTACAGAATAAAAAAAAAAACAAAATATTGGATTAACAGAATCTTAAAATACGGAGTTTTGGATTTACAGAATTTTAAAATTCAGAATGTTGGCTCTGAATTTTGGCACATAGACATAGTACATAATTATTACACCAACCCCTATTTTGTTGTAAAAATGCAATGCTCTTATCAATTCTTTTTCAAACATTATGGAAACCAGGTGGTTCTAGGACTTTTAATTTTCAAGATATTAAAATATAAAGAAATCAACTTCTTGATAAAAACAAGAAAAAATAACAACAAGCTTGTGTGCTCTAATAAAAAATGCTAGTCGTTCAAATGCATTTGATAAGCAACATAACCGGCACTGAGATGGAGCTTGACATGTGGCTTCGGTAGCGCGATGGGTAGGTCGTCGGCTTCCGAGTTCCAGTCACAGTTGATGTCTTAAGTTCAATCCCCATGACGGGCAAAGCTTTTCAATTAAAAATGAACATATTAAGACTCAGCACCACACAAAGAAGTCTGATGATCGGGGTGGCACTCGTGAAATAGCAATAACTTCAGCCAAATAACTTGGTGGTAGAACACTTAGTTGTTGTTGTTTCATTCAAAATGTTCAATGTTAATTACTGTCTGCGCCGCGTGACTGCATTTTATGAACTTTAGTTCATACAAAAAAATAAAGTTTATATCCCCGGTTGATAAACTGGTTGATGAAATGATCATTTATCCGGATTATTCTTAGTTTTATGAAAAAGTTGGTTCATATATTTTTTAGTATTTAGAAAAATAAAAGTCTCAGACACATTTGATTTTCAGAGTTTTTCTGAGAATTGATAAAAGAATTGAATGTTAAAAACAAAAATGTCACAATAATCAAGTACCTACAATTTTGAAAAAATAGTATTTTTTTTTTTCAAAATTTTAAGTTAGGAAATAAATTTTTCAAAAACAATTTACTAAAAATAAAATAAAAGAAAGCATTTTTGGCTTTACCTCTCCCGCCAAAACGGGGTGGAATAATCCCCCCATTTGGTTTGTTTTGAGTAGGAGAATTAACGGGAGGGGCTCACGTGCCAGCCTCAATAATGTAAGCTTTAACATTTTTTCAAGTTAAAGCAATAATGAACGAGGTAATTAAAATCTCCACTGATGTTTCTCTAATATAAGATGGCGCCCAGGTTAGTTGACTCTATAAAAATATATACAATACAAATATATAATATTTCTTTTTCAATTACAAAAAGTGTCTGTCTGGGCTTTTGGAAACGAAGAAATGTCTGGCTCTTTGGATTCACATATAGCTATGGTTATAGAAAGCAATAAAAAAATAACAGTAAGAAAAAAATTGTACCGTTATAAATGGTACACGAATGGGAGAATGCAACATTTTTTACCAGCCAGACGCATTGGATTGCAGGTGCTGAGAGGAAAAATATAAAACAAATCAGCCATAAGGAAATGATCGTTCGAAACCGTTGCTAGATCCTAAACTAATTGGCATGAAACTTAAACTATTATAAAATCCTCTTTTAATGGAATAGTTAAAGATTTTTTTACAAAAAGTTGGTTTGTTTTTAGGAATTTTTCAAAAAATGTCTTCTACGCTGAATCCTGTGATAGGGAGTTTGGGCCATCACATCACACTAGCTCAATTTTGAACTGAACTAACCCCAGACTAACTATTGCTTCAATCGCACACGCGGGGTGAGCAAATCTTTTTGAAAATTCTGTCTACATGAACCGGCGTTAATTGAATTAAAAAAGAACAAATACTTTTCTTAAGAATCTTCAGTTTTACAGGACAATATATTTGTTTATTTTGCCTAGAAACAAACAACTGTGTATCGATAAGAAATGAAACTCTGCTATTCCGCTCGAAACAAGGATCAACATTTCCCTTGCCTACAAACTTTTCGCCAGGTTAGCCTGGTTGGAAATTGAGCCAGTGTGTGATGGCCCTTCTGACATTGTGTGGGTAAGTAACACTTGTTTTTTGTATCCTCAAGCTAAGATTAAATAGAGAGTTAAAACTGTACGTACTTTTGTTTATTCCGTTATCTTTATCATAACTTCCGCCTGTCGGATCTTGCTGGTCGTGTGCTTCTTTCAATGTATCAATTTCTTATCTCTTCGTTAACTCTATAGACTTTAAATATGAATACACATATAACGTATGTACTAATGAAAAGCAAATATATTGTAAGTACACGGTTTCTTTTATTCCGCCTACACTTTCTAGCTAAAACTGTTCCACACTCAATCTCAGAGTTGCTTTTTGCTTATCAAAAATCCACTCAAAATATTCCTATTTACTTTGCAGCGCCCAACTGAAAGTGAGTATATTTTGTAGTCATTTATTTTATCAACAAACTCAAACTCTGCTTCTCTGGTGTCTTCTCGGCAAACTGAACTCGAAATGAAAACACCAAAGCAAAATCAAGCAAAGTAATAATTGTTTGAGACTTTCCTGGTTTAAGAATTGAGTGTTTGCAGAGGTTGACTTTAGTTGAGAACTAACCATTGTGGTGTTTGCTCCGTGCATTTATTATTGCTCCCTTACTTAAAATACATATTTAAATAAAAAAAAAAATTAGTTGATTTTTTTCGGTAGAAAATAAAATAAATTCTTAAAAAAAAGTGCTGACTCTAGCTTCTGGAATATTATTATTTCGAAATATTCCAACAAACTGCACAAAGAATAATTTTCTTTTATTTTTTGTGTGTATTCTGCCCTAAAAAAAGAGTGTGCCAATTCGGTGGCAGTGTAATGAAGTAACGGAAATATTGTCAAAGGAAAATTGTTATTGTTAACCGAATTTAAATTGAAAAAAAAAAAACTGTTAACTAGTACAATTTGTGCTTGTTAACTTAAAAAAATACAAAAAAAAACTTTTTTGACGATCAAACATATTTTTTTGTTAAAAAAAATAACTTTTTAAAAACAACAAAACAATTTAAATGAAAAATCGAAACGTGACTAGCAGTTTATTGCTTACGATCGCACAACAAATGGATAAAGCTGCTCTTTTATCATTCAGCAGAATAAAATACGAAAATTATTCCCTAACAAGCATTTAGAGAGTTTTCGGGAGCCAAACAAAAATAATTTATTAATGCGAATCAACCAATACCTACAATAGAACAAAATTCCATCCATCCAACAACAACCAATAAATGGAAGGGCGAACTTCCTACAATATATAGTTATATACCTACCTACCTATCGATTTTTTTCTTTTCGGGGTTGAAAACCATCAGCATCATCTGTGATATATTTTCACCACGTGAAATTCTACATAGTTTAGCTGAACTCTCAAATACAAAATCCATAGAATCTGGCTATATTAACAATAGAAGTTGAAAGAGATAAAAAAAACTCAAGGAAATCATATAAAGGGAACAAATATACCTACAAGCAGAAAATTAAATTAAACAAAATGTCTTCCCTACCGGAGAAATCGCAGCAAATAACTGCAACAATAACTGCAACACCAAATATCATTTCGTCATCATCATCAACATCGTCATCGAAACCGATGATGACAAAGACATTTTTCTTTCGATCGGACTCGATCAGAAAAATCAAATGTACTGCTGTTTACCCTTTCCAAGTTGCTGGTATGTTAACACTTAAATTATTATTTCCTTGTTTTCTTTTTTTAAATAACCTTTACAATAGGTAATTATTATTATGTGAGATACTGGTGGTACTTGATTTGATCTCGGTTTAAAAATTGCTAAATGTTACTGAGTTAGATGTATGTAATATGATTTTTAATTTTTTTTTTTTAACTTTTATCACCTCAACAATCAGGTAATTGCTGCTACGCATTATGGTTTCCTTTTTTTTTTGGATGGAAACTTCCGGTGTGGAGCGTAAGGTGTTCCCTAGTAAAAACAAAAATGTAAAAAATAATCTTCCAAAAGTTTCACATTTGTTTCAAAAACGTTAGGTATTTACGAGTATACAGATACATTTTAGAAGTTTAGATAAAAGACGTCAACTAACTATTAACAGCACTCTGCTGGTCAGATGGTAATCTAAAGCTAACTTTTTTTTTATTTGACCAGCCGCAAACAATGAAGTATAGGTAGATAAGACGGCTTTCACACAAGGAAACTGAGCTGCCAGAGACTGGCTAGTTTGTAGGCGAGAAGGGTGTGAGGGGAAATGTTTTGTCTTCCTTTTACGCCCTTCTCGCCTAGAAACTAAAAATCGCCGGCAACTCAGTTTCCTTGTGTGAAATGGGTCTTAGTTGACCTGAATTGCGTTTAATGGTGGATTTACATGTATCTGCATTTGGTTTCTGCACAAAAAAAGGGATGCCAAATACAAAATGTATATTTGTTAGATAGAGAGAAAAGATCAAAATGCAGAAGAACTTCGTTTCTGCATTATAGGAGAGTGCTATAATACAGAAATGAAGACGAACATGTTCATCCTCGTGATGGATCTCTTTCACTCGCTCGAATTTTTTGTACACATCTGTCCTGCTCTACTTTTCTGCATTATGCAGATGAAGATACATGTAAATCCACCATAACCAGACTATTAACTTGTTTAAGGCACCGCTCAAACTTTACTGACTTTATTGATTTACAATTCAATCGGATCTTGGAATCGGTTTCAATTTCAAGTCAGCACAAGAACAAAAAAAAACTGTCTCGTTGGCCGAAGGCATTGAATTACAAACATGATCAAATTTGGTACCATACCTATTGTTAATCCGAAACTGTATAATTGTTGGACAGTCACTGAAGTTAATGTCATAAGTCAACGAAAAATTGTTTTCCGAACAGTCAAAAAGAAAAATCAGCTCTCAAGTGAGAACTTTAAATTTTTTCATTCATACTTCACAAAGTGTCAGTTTTGCTTAAAGCGGGGTACACATTATCAAACCTATTTGACAAACCTGTTAAACGTCAAACTTGCACACAAAGTTTCGGGTACACATATACGCGTTGATATTAAAATAAACAAAATAAAATACAAACACAAAATATTTACACATACCTTATTAATAAAAGATTACCGGCTATTATAAACATTAAAAAATGGATGAAGACAGAATAGCTTGTGCTATAATTATTTTGTTAGCTAAAAATAAAGAAAATTAATAGAAAAAAGTGGGTGAAAGAGTGGATCAAAACAAGAAAACAGAACACTCACTTAAATTTAATTAAAGAAATCAGGAATTGTGAACTGAATTTCAATGAAGTTTGATGGATGACTTCGGTACACATTATCGAACAAACACACAAACAAACCGCTGACTGTCAAACATTATCAAACAAATTTGTGAACAACAGATTTGTTTGTCAAACCATCAAACAGAGAGTACACATTATCAAACGTAAACAGATTTGTCATACAGATTTGATAATGTGTACCCCGCTTAAGTGAGGTTGCCTCACGGGCGATTTCCCCCGTCTAAAGCAAAAGTGAACGAAACGAAAAGGAACAATCCACAATTAAGTATACCCGGACCCGCATCTTATGATTTGCTTGTATTCGCTTGTTTTCGCCGAACCACAGTTATACAACGCTTTGACACAAGGAAACGGAGTTGCCAGAAACTAGCTAGTTTGTTGACGAGAAGAGAGTTCCCCTTACGCACTTCTCGCCAGCAAGTCAGTTTCCTTGTGTGAAAGGGAACATAGTTTCGGCTTAAAACCAAAACGAATAGTCAAACACGTTGTTTTTTATGAAACCTGTTTTAACCATCACTGCAAGGTATATGAAAGGAGAGAGAGAGAGAGAGAGAGAGAGAGAGAGCAAAATTGGTGTTTAAGGGTGGATTTATATATATCTTCGTCCGACTTCTGCGAAAAAAAAGGGGATGCAAAATTAAAATTTACATTTCTTGGATAGAGAGGGATCACCAAAATGCAGAAGATCTGCAAATATGAAGAAAAGTAGAGCGGGAGAGATGTATGCCAAAAATCTGAGCGTATGAAAGAGAACCATCAAGAAGATGAACATGTTCGTCTTCATATCTGCATTATGGCAATTCCTACAATCTGCATGTACGAAGATCTTCTGCATTTTTGTGTTCCCTCTCTAATCCAACAAGTGTAAATTTTAATTTTGCATCCCTTTTTCCTTGCAGAAGTCAGACGAAGATACATGTAAATCTACCATAATGAACCAATTATTTTATGGTGTTTTCCATTGGTAAAACAAATTAATTTATTTCTTTATTGAATCTGTCAAAATTCAGATTTTTACAATTTTGCGTTCCATTCGACAAATAAATTGATTTATTTTTTGATTTTAAATCAATTTGTAGATCTTAATTGACGGTATTCACATCGGACTGACTTTTTCAACTAATTTTGACTTGTCTGAAATTTATCTCACTCCTACTTCATAGCTATAAAGGGAGAAAAGTAGTTAGTTAAAAAAAAAAAAAAATGTGAATTTTTTTTGACGTTCGCTTTTGTAAATTCGGAGGAGTCAGTCCAATGTGAACACCGTCACTTTGTTGATAAAAATTCAACAATTTTGAGATGTCAGTTTCAAAATGGGCTTTTTTATTGTATTAATTTATTTCGATTATGAATATTGTGTTAGAAATGTGAAGGAAATAATTTCAAATACAAAATGAAATCAGTTTAAAATGAATTGATGAATTCATTAGGCTCGTTTCACACACATTCGGTTTCATTTGGTTCGGTCTCTATTCGGTTTGTATTCGGTTGTGCCTGATATGTGTGAAACGATAAAATGGTGCTCTACGGTTTCTATTAGGTATTTATTTTTGCCCTTTTATCGTTTCACACATATCAGGCATAGCCGAATACAAACCGAATAGAGACCGAACCGAATGAAACCGAATGTGTGTGAAACAAGCCTTAAGTTCATTTTTATTTTGCTCTACTGACATTTCATCAAGTATTTTCTAAACTTTATATTATTTTGAATCATTTTTTTGGTGAAATTTTATCTTTGAATATTTCTTTTCTTCTATAAAAAACATTTTTTTATTCTCCACTCTTGTTCCGAAAAATTGGGTTTAGTAATACAACTTGTCGGTCTATGACATGGGTTGAAATACATATATGAATGTGTTAAGCGTAGTATATGCGTGTGCCTTTAATTACAGCCTACATTTATGTATATCGTGTTTGAGTTTTGGGACCTCACACTCTAACCACCCACATGTAAATAAATAAATAAATTAGTTTCACATTCATTTGATAATCAGTGTTGCCACAACCTGAAACAAAAACGTGCTAGACTAATATCCAAAGTTGCTAGATTTGTAAAAATTTGAGACAGAAGAACTAGATAAAAGAGGACAACGTTTCGTTATTTTTTGTCTATTATTTAAATTAGGAACAAAACATATTCATAATTTGTCCATAACTTACTCTATAAAATTGGTTTAAATTTGCGTTTTCATGAAAATCTAACATTTTAGTTTACAATACATTTTGAACCTTGATTTTTTTTTTTCGTTTCGCAAATTATGTTTTAATAGCAACCGTATATGTATACGGTTATTAATTATTTGTTTAATTTTTAATGAAATTGTATAGTCCGAGAATTAGATTAATACCAAAAAGTGGTAACCTTGCTGAAAACTAAGAAGGCACTCACAAAAAGGGACAGGCAAAGATAAATAATAAAATGAATATAGAAGACGAACATTTTCTAGGGTTTGTGAAGCATAAATTGAATAAAATTTATTTAATTTTCTTTATTTTGTCTTTGAAATTTATTTAAGTGAAACAGTTGGAGTGCAACAATGCAATGCTTGTATGTATTTTTTTTTGTCAATATCCTATCCGGATTATTCATTTAAAATATTACAATTTGGATAGGGAAGATTTTTTTGTACTCCTAATCGTTTCTGTGGGGGTTATAAGAAAAGAAAAACAAAATATTTCGACCGTTGATTGTCAAAAATCGTAACAATATCATCTTCCTTCGCTTTTAATTAGTTTTTGAAATTATTAATATATTTTGATGTTTGCTTCATAAATTTCAGCTGAATACGTCCATAAAATTGACAGATCGTACAAAATATTCACACATATAACTCTTTTTGACATTTATAAACATTTACGTACCATATTGATTTAATAAAATACTAAAAAAGATAAATTAGCAATAAAATAGCCATTTTAACTTTAGTACCTATACCTATACAATGTGAGCAGATAGTACGATGTTAGAAACTCGTTGAAAATTAGATAGACACATTTTTTAATCTAGTAACCTATTAAATATAGTAATAAATTACTTTATTGGCACTGTGTGAGTGCTTTTATAGATAAATAATAGAAACTGAATAACTTCTTATTCTCATACAAATAAGAAGTTATTCAGTTTCTATTATTTATCTAGTAACGTATTAAATATCATTTGATATCGCACTCAATCGACTAAAACTTTGCTCCATTGTATCTACATATGTACCTAAATCTCAATGTGTAAAGTAATTACCTGCATAAATAAATATGTATACATTGAAACACTAACTACCAGTTTTATAATTGCTCACTTACAAGTCAAATGATCTTTGCAATAGGTCAACTATTTTCAAACTCGAATAATAAAATAATCTTCCTAAATTTTATGTTTTCTCAGAAATTTCTATTGGATTCAAGTTTCATTTTACTGTGTTCTGTATTGTATTCTTTTGAAAAAGATTTTATTTCACAAACCGCAATTAAACCATTCTTGCTACTTTAAAATTGCTCAACATGATCTACCTACTTACAAGGAAGTTAGAGTTTATAGTTTTTCGCTTTAAAAGTTTAAAGAAATAAAAACTCATGTTCATAATGAATGTACCTATGCATTTATTTCGTCTAAGATCAAATTTCATTAACATAGTTTCGATATACACCATTATGATACGAAATAACATCTGTCTCGTAATACCATGGCCATTGAACATATAGAAAAAAAAATAAATAGTTAGCTATACCTACAATTAATGCTAATTATGCATGCAAGTATTTTGTTTATAAATAGAATAAAATTATCTTAATTCTAGGCCAACAAATTTACGCCTGTATTTTGTAGATATTGCTCTTGGGTTAACAACCTTGTTTTTTTTGTAGTCAACTTTTTATCTCATCAAGGAAGGTCCATAGGTATCATAAATTACGGAATTTCATTTGAAGTCTTCAATATACAACCAATCTTACATGTTATTAAAAACATTGGCCCTAAATAATAAACGAATTTGAAGTCAAATCTATAGCTTAAATTCGTTTGTTACTTGGGGGCATTACCTTTTTAAAGTTTTTTAACAGACGAGACGTTTGAAATTTGAATTCTTAACTGAATGCAATCATTTCTCGCTTTTACGTTTTTGCAAAAATAAAAAAACTTACGTGAATTATTCTGACAGATAATTTTAGCCTTCATCATCATAGGTACACCTTTTATATTTTTTTTTTCAAGCAGGAGTGTCCTTAGCATACTTATATATTTTTGTTAACTTTTTTATTCTAAGAAGAAGTAGGTGGGTGAATGTAGTTTAGTCTTATGTACGGACTTTTGGAAGAATAATTGGAGTAAAATTTTGGACAGCCAATTGCCAATTTGAAGAAAGTTAGCGTGACACCTCTAGGTGAATATTTTTAATCTTTAATTTAGTTACCTTCCTTTTTTCTGAATTATATAGTTATAAAGGGTTTTACAACAGGGACGCTACAAAAGTAGAGCAACAGGGACAGCAAAAGACGCCATATTTCTTGCCGCTCTTTTGACATTTCTCTTCAGTAAGGTTTGCCATTTCATGGTGGTATACGAGCCAAAAACGAGTCGTAATTATTAAAATTTACTACCGAAATTCGGAGTCAGTGGCCTCAACGTTAAGAGCGCTACGTCCATTTTATGGTCGTCATAATCGTCCTAGCAGATCAACAATTGAGCGTCTAGTGGACAAATTTGAATCCACAGGCACAGTACAAAATATTCCCGTGCCAGTGAGACAAAGAAGTGCCCGTAGTGTCGAAAGTATTGCTGCCGCTGAGGCTTCAGTTGCAGAAAACCCAAATGTGTCTCTCACACGTCGTTCTCAAGCGTTGGACATCTCTGTGACGTCGTTGTGGCGAATATTGCGAAAAGATCTTTGCCTTCATCCTTACAAGATCAAATTGACGCAAGAACTGAAGCCGCTTGACCACCAGAAGCGTCGTATGTTCGTGAATTGGGCTGAGCAACAACTTGAAAATGATTCGGATTTTCATCGAAAAATCATCTTCAGCGATGAGGCTCATTTCTGGCTGAATGGCTTCGTCAATAATAAAATATGCGGTATTGGTCAGGCAGCAATCCACACGTACTCCAAGAGCCATCATTGCATCCAGAAAAAATTACGGTTTTGTGTGGTTTATGGGCCGGCGGCGTCATTGGGCCGTACTTCTTCCGTGATGATCAAGACCGGCACGTTACTGTGAATGGGGATCGCTACCGTTCAATGATAACCGAATATTTTTGGCCCCAATTGGATGATATGGACTTGGAGGACATGTGGTTCCAACAGGACGGCGCCACAAGCAACACAGCGAATGTCACAATCAATTTATTGGAAACCAAGTTTGGAGAACGTGTTATCTCACGAAATGGTGCAGTCGCTTGGCCGCCTCGGTCGTCCGATTTGATGCCGTTAGACTATTTCCTGTGGGGCTACGTCAAGTCTATGGTCTATGCTAACAAGCCAGCGACGATTGATGAACTTCTTTCGAATATCGAACGTGAAATTGCAGCAGTATCGGCCGATTTATGCTTGAAAACCGTCGAAAATTGGGTTCAGAGTCTGGACTTCTGCAAGCGTGCCCGTGGTCGCCATGCAAAAGAAATCGAAATCCATTCATAATGGCATCAAACGTTCCTTCACAGGAATAAAGAATTTCATTGATATCCAAAACCGTTTTTGTTTTATCCAAAAAAAAACTTTTGTAGCGCTCTTATTGAAAACCCCGATATATGTTACCGTTTAAGCCAGCAGTTAATGCTGACATTGACTAGTTAATTTCAACATTAAGTGGTTCGATTCGTGAAAGTCGGGAATTTTCTTCATATAGCAAGATTCCGGACTTGAACTAGGTAATGTCGACATGTTGACATTAACGAATGTATGCTGTGCCGTTAAAGTGCAGAATTAAGAAAGTCTGACAGTTTCGTCAATTTTCTTTGGCTTATTTTATTAACTGTAAAAGATCATTATTCGACTTTCGTGCTTGAGTTTATATCTGATTTAAAAAAAAAAATTTCAGTTAATTTGATAGATTATAAATAGCTTCATTTTATTTTTAATTATTTGAGCTAACTTATTTAGGAGTAAAGAACAAAATTGTGTTAATTCTCTTAAATAATTTCTCTTGCTAAGGGGCCAGTTATAGCTATTATTGAAAACCGTCATTGAAAATATTAATTGTCAATTTTGAGAGATTTTAAAGAAAAAATAAATGATTATTTTGATGCCAAAGTAAAGCTTATTGACTTTATAATTAATTCCAGGTAAAAAAAAATTCAATTTGACACAACTTTTCTCATAAAATTACTTTTATTTCTCCAAAGATAACTACCTTTATACCAATGATCATTGAAAAAATTAAAAGTTACGCTATGGGGAAGATATGGGTTAAAATTAATTTCTATGGAGGAGAAATAATTTTGAAGTAGTAAGCTATATTTCTGCTTTAAAATATTCAATAATTAAAGTTTCGAAGAGTCTCAAAATGAACAGCCAACTTTTTCAATGATGGTTTTCAATGATAGCTATAACTGGCCCCTAGCCCACCTTTAGTTTAGTTCATAAAACTCTAGGTGCGTTGTAAATCTGCAAAGAAAAATGCAAGAAAGAAGAGTGTAAAAAATATATAGTCTACCTATAATCTATAAATTTTCCATATAAGTTTTCGATTTCATTCGTTATCGAACGCCAAAAATAGAAAGTGACAGTTCGACTCATGGCATTATTGTGTTCTGTTTGTTTTATTTATTTTTAAAGTTACAAACCTACTTTCGCGGCATTACGCATGCTTTTTGTTTGGCTTGTTTGTATACAAGATACATATTAAAACCTATTAAACCGGTGTAAATATTTTCATTTCATTCATCAACACCATTATTATGAATTTTTGCGAATACCTATAACAATAATAAATGTAAATTTTAAGATTATCTATGTTTAGACCTACACCATTCAAAATGTTATTGGATAGTTATAAGTTATAACTATAACTATTTGTATTTTAGACGAATTAAATCAAATTCGTTTTTATTCAAATTGTTTAATAGTTAGGTAAATGTCTTCATTTGTTGTTCTTCAACGTAGATATATCTTTATGTACCTATGTATCTACCTATAGGAACCTAGTCTTAATATTGATTTTCTTTTAAAAGTAATAATATTTAAAAGATAATTTAGTATTAATATTTATCTTATCTTAGTAAAATAAACTAGCTTATATTTAGATTAATAAATTTATAGACCTTTACTTACGCAGTATTAATTCAAATGGCGGATCAAAGGCGTGGCGCATTCACATGTGCGTATTTATTTTGATATTTCTAGTTTAGCGTCTTAGACTGCTGATAAGAAAAAGAGTTCAATAATATTAACTGTGTTTATCACTATCGAATTCAGACACAGTGCAATGCTAAAACTGAATGCGAAAACAAACTTCCGATTAAATTAATCCCTGAAAATAATTAACTTAATATAAAAAAAATACAGTAAAAATCATTTTATATGAGACCGCAGTCTGTCAATATTTGTTCATCACATATATTTTTTTTGTTCAAGTTTACACTATTAGACTCTGTTTAGATTGTGACTGCTCACTACGTAGTGAGCAGTCACTGCGTGTCTACATTCTAGTAGTTTACACTCATGTATATCTCTGAACTGTCATAGAATATATGAAAATTATGAACTAATTGGAACAAAATGCAACAATTTGGAAATGAAACATGATACATGACTGCTCACTACAATCTTTATGTTTTCTTCTTGACTGCCGCCTTCGTTTCCCCCTCACCGATTTCACCTAGCACCTACAAACGGCAGTCACTACGCACTAAGCAGTCACAATCTAAACAGGGTCTTACGAAATGTTGGATTTCTGCTACACGTTTTTAACTACTTTAGGGTTGCGTTAACACCAAGTGACCTTAAGGTCCAGTTTTTCAGTGACTAACGTTTGTCCCCTTTCACACAGGGACACTGTGTTGCCAGAAACTTTATGTTTTGTAGGCGAGAAGGGCGTAAGGGGATGGAAACAAATCTCCCTTTACACCCTTCTTGCCTACAAGTTAAAAGTTTCTAGCAACTCAGTTTCTCTGTGTGGTCAATTCAATGAATTAACTCGAGTTTAATTCCGAAACTCCAATGACTTCGCACTGAAAAACTGTGCCTTAAGGGCCCTACAGACGATCAATGTTTATTTGTCAATTGTCAATTTATTGTCAATATTCGCTGAAAAAGTAATTTTTCGCTAGGTATTGATCGTTCGTATGCTCTTCAATGTCATTGTCAATGAACATTGACCACATTTATGAGAAACAAAATCGATTTGGTTTTTATCAATGTAAGTGTCAATGCCAGCATGGTTTCTTAGTAGCATCAAGTTATTTTTCGATGTTTACGTTGTGTTGTATAGTTGGATGAAAACAAAAAGAAATAAAGAAGAAATTTTGTTTTACGACTTAATTCTCGCGCAATTAAAAGAAAATTTGTTAAATTATTGTCAATATTCTTTGATACGTGTGATTGCAATGTTTCAACAATTTTTTTTTTTTGACAGAAAATATCTTCAATAACTACCCTAAGGAAGGACCCTCTATTAAAACGAAGGTTAATTGGAGACTGGAAAATTACAATTTATTAATAATCACAAACTAGAGCAACCGACTGTTTTATTTCTTTTAAACAATTAATAAGTAAAAATGTTAGCGACTGCGGAAGAAAACGAATTAACGAACAACAAAAACATTGAAAACTAACAACTACCTACTAATGGTTTTTGATTGGGTAGATATGTTCCTACTTTTGGATTTAATATTTTAAAAATGTTCCATCACTTTTTTATAACGTGACTTTCATTGGTTAAAGTAGGTATCGCATGCATTAAGTATACTAATACTTGCTAAACTGTGGTAGTTCAGTTTGAAATATGGAAATAAACTTTTGGACTTTTATGACAAACGTGATTAAAATCATTTAAAAAAAAAGATTTTTTTTTCAATCCACGATTTCAAGAATATGAAAAGTTTTACTTCCTGGTTTTAATATGTTTATGATATAGGTACATAAGTATTATAATGACGTCCATGCATTTAAATTACGGTCATTCTTGAAAAAGGTTGAGCTTGAGATGTAATTATGTTAATTTAAAATATAGAACATGAATTAATTATATTGTTAGGTATTTGTAAGCTACCTACTTGACATCAATGAAGTTTTGAATAAAAAACCTGAAATCCAGTATTGAGTGATGAATAAAAATAATAATTTATTACATAATGTATACCTAAACAGTTCTAAATTTGAATAGATGGAAGGCTGTCAAAATGACTTCTTCTTTTTTCCAAATGTTCCAACTCCACATATGCCTTGATATTTATATTATCAGTTACTAAACATGAATATGTACATAGAATGTTAGAATCACTTGATGATGGTTGGATATTTTATCAACTGAGTTTGTTACGCTTTGCGGTTGAAAAAATGCTTCTTGACTTGACTTAAGAAAAATCTAATTCCATAGTGTTATATCACCAACTAAATGACTGGGCTTAATTGGAACAAATAAGTTTATTTTTTATTTTAAAAAAGACGTAGAATTTTGCATTTTATATCTCAAAAAATGAACACAGTTCTTCAATTTCCATTTAATGATTTATTGTTAGTAAAGTACATAAATAATGAAAAATCAATCAAATACAAATTAATCTAATCGTTCCATGTTTAAAATTTAAACCTTTTTAAATATTTAAATTGCCTTGAGCTCATATATTGTATTACACCAACTGAAATTGATTATAATGGCCACAACCGAAACTTTGACAAAGAACGCCAATCAACGCCTAACAAGAGACACACCCTGTGGTTTCGGATTTATTTGTTATGTTTATATTTTTAAATTTTGTAGTGCCTTTTATTGTTCGTTTATTCGTTAAACATCGTTTTTTTTTCTAAATGAATGATCGATTAGTTTGTCAGTGGTCCACCATTTAGTCCTGGTAAGCGATTTTATAAGTTATGTTTGTTTGGACAAGTACTCACAAGTAGATAATATATGATAGTCAAAATCTAATACTAACATTTATATAATAAAGGTCTCTCATATGTGAGTAGATGAGAGTTTCTAGCGAAGACATATAAGTGCGTTCATTAGTACCTACTTTGTACTTTGCCACTTCCAAAAGAAAACGATTGTGAAAATTAGAGTTCTAAAAATTCTGCTCTTCCTTGTATTGCAGAACAATTGAATGCATCTACGTCTAGTGTAAACGTAGCCGAATGGTGGATTTACACGATGTGCAATAAATGTATACTTTAATGTGATTGTAAAGACGGCGGCGGCTGAAATAAGTTTCTTATTTCAAACAAACTTTATTTAATTCACGATATTGTTTATTTAAAATTAAAGAGTTAAAAGTAAAGCATTGAAGGCTCAGAATTGTAAGGCAAGTTTTTATAGGCAATGCTCGTTAGGGCTAGGCTCGGCTAGGCTCGTTTTTAAATTGTATTTCGCGTCGTCCGTCTTCTTCGGCTGCAATATTCAAACTGACAAAGTGTTCAACTGCAACCATTTGATAAATGCAGATGCAGATGCAACTGTATGTCTGCAATCGGCAAGTAGTATATAGGTGAATGGATTTTTCTATCTCTAACAGTGACGTAATGCCATTTGGTCAATCATGTCGTAAGACCAGCATAATGACAGATTGTCAAATTATTGCTTATTGATCTCAAAACTTGTATTATTTTAGTAAAACATAAAAAAAAACAGAAAAATGCATCTAAAAGTTCACACTATTTGCCACTTGAAATTATCCTCCAGAAGTAAACTGGAAGACTTTGCTAATATAAACAAAAAAAACAAAGAAAATTCGAATTCCATTAGATCTGTTGAAATACAGATTTTGAAAATTTTGCTATACCTTTGGTCAGATGAATTAATTTATCTTTTTTTTTTTGATATAAATCAAATTTTTCAGATTTAAAATTGTTTACAAATTGTTTCGGTATTATATTTAGATTAGGTAAATGTCAGTTGTTCAGTTGCACTTCTCACTTGTCAGTAGTTTCTTTTGACAAAATATCTACTGACACATTTCATACTACGTTTTCACTCAGCCAAATGAGATTATTTCGTCCAAATGAGATCCGAAATTACCTCATTTCCTATACAAATTTGACGCTCCAAATGAGCTTGTTTCGAAATTACCTCATTTCGGCTCTAATAAAAACGTAATATAAGACCATTTATAGGTTACTTAGAAATCATAAATGGTAAGAAAGTGAAAAAAACGTTACAACCTGTCAGTCATGTGTGTATTTTGTGTGAAATTCTGTCAAAAGTCTGTTTAAATTTAAGATTGCTATTCAAAGAATGTTTTAAAAAAAAAACCAATAACAACTCAAAACATCTGTCAAAGACAAAAGAAATACCTAGGTATCATGCAGTTATAATTGAGAGGTAAACGACTTTTCAACAAAAGAAACATTTACGTATCATAATTCATAATACATTTTCGGCATCAGCCCTAGTATTTGTTTACTCAAGTTGCAGATTGTTTTTCATAGATACAAATTTGTTTGTGTTTTATGCAAATTGTAAAAAAATCTATTTATGTTTTCTTAATCGAAATTTGAATGTTGACTCGCTTAATTTTATTTGGGTCTAAAGTTCAACGCTAAAAACCAACTTTTCATATCGCATTCAGTCTTGTGTCGCTTACCTTGGATATTCTTAAATTAAATTGTCAATAAAAAGGTATCATGGTTTATTTTTTCTTTCTAACAACGAATTTTGTTTTTGTGTTGTTTCAATTTAAGTATACCGTACATACAATCATTTTATGCTGTTTCATTTAAATTTTCCTCAATAAAATACAAACAAAAAACACTTATATTATGAAATTGACCAATTTTTTTTGAGTAACTTTTCTACTGTGATTGTTTAGGCTCTTTTGGTCTATTTGTAGAAAATGCGAAAAAAAAACAAACTTATTCCATTATTTTCCCAACGTTTCGTGAGTACTTGAACACGTGTGAGGAACATGTCAAAGCGTTCATTTGCTTGCCAAATTTTTGTAATATGGAAATTCCACAACTTCTTTCAATCATTTTATTTTTTTTTTTACAAACATCACGCAAATTCTCCGTTGAAAAGTCAATAACCCGAAATGTATTTTTATTTTGTATGCAAACATTAGACAAGCTGTAGCTGTAGGTAATATAAATTATAGCATTTTTTATTGCACAGCACAAAGTTTGCTGCAATTCGAACAAGGTATAATTTTCTCGCATCATCTTATGATTTTATAAATTCGAAATATTCTATAAATAAAATGAAGATGCACCTATCTTGTAGGCACCATCTTATATTGCTGTAAATTATTTTTGTTTTTAACAACTCCAGATTTCATTGTGACACTTTGTTCTAGCTTTGTTTAAGTTTATTTATTTTTGTTGGCATGCAATTATTTGTGAATACATATTCTATATCTATATACGTGTTCCATATATGTACTCGTATTTAGGTACTATTTTAAGTCGTATTTTAAAACCCATATCTAACTCAACAGCACCTATGTAATTTTAGTTCACCGATAAACTTCAAATTTATTTTTAAATGTTTATTGTTCTTAAAGAGCTTTCTAAATCAGCCAATAGTACACGGCAACTCATCCGACTTTAAAGGCTTAGTTAGGGAAACGAGAATTCACCGATGTATTTTCCTAACAAAAAGTGAAAGGTACATACAAGGTATAAATCGTACAAGGCTGCATTTAGCTATTTACTGTTCCTATAAAGGTTACAAGTGTTTGGGGCCTTTCTTGATATCAATAAAAGAGTAATTTAAATATACTAAAAAATCCATAAGAACTTTTTCTTAATATAGAAAGAGATTCCTACAAAAATGGTAGCAAAAATCACCATCGCCGCTGCTTATCCTTTGTATAACAGTTGTAATTCTGTTATAAAATCTGCTTATACTACGTTTCCATCTAGAAATAAACCGAGATCAAGTTTGATTTATCATAAATCTTCTTTCATATCTTGAAAATTTACCATTGACATTTTAAAATAAAAGTCATTCAAATAATTGGTTTGTCATTGGTTTGTCAAATCAAAACTATTTTTTTTCGGAGAACACTTGTGAAACCGACCCATTTAATAGCCATTTTCTTTCGTTTGGCAGATGAAAATGCGAAAAAAAAACTATCAATCTCACTTCGACTTCATATCGAACAAATGAAACACAATTTGAATGTTTTGTCATAATCCTCTTTTTTAACTTTTTGTGCAGTGGAAACAGCAAATAAATCCCATTTAGCTTAATCTGGTTTTAGTGGTCGGAGGAAATGAAGTATGTATTATACTTCGTTTTCACCAAACACTAAACCGAGATTTAGCAAGAATATCACAATCTCCTTGAAATCACGAATATTTACCATACAAATTTGAATCTCCTCAAATAAAGATTTCAAATAAAACTCATTAAAATCTTCTTGGAAACATTAGTTTGTCAAATCAAACAAACTTTTTTTTCGGAGAATGATTGTGGAAATCACCCATTTAAACTATCTATCTCATTTCCACTTCATATCAAAAAAATGAAACACCATTTAATTGTTTTGTCATAATCCTCTTTTTGATCTTTTTGTGCAGTGGAAACACCAAATAAATCTCTTTACCTAAATCTCGGTTTAGTGTCTGGTGAAAACGTAGTATTAGTTCTAAAAGCAGATATGTTTATCACCCTCAACTAAACGGAATTGTTGTTGTAATTTATATGATAATTATGTCGCAAAATTTTAAACAGCCTATTATTAAGGGTTTAGTATGAAACTACTTAACATTTTTCTAATTCCTTAAAAGTTTATTAAAATTTTCTATATTCTAAATACTCTTTAACTAGTACACATACTAAACCAATTTCCTTCATAAACTTCAGCTGAACATGTCCAAAAAAGTGACAGCTGTTGCAAAAACCTCACAAACATCCCTCATTTTGACATTTTTTATAAACGTCAAAGTGCCATATGGATTAGTACGATACTTAAAATATAAAATAGCTATTTGGTAATTTTAACTTTAGTAAAATGTTAGGAGATATTACGATGCTAAACTCATTTAAAATTAGAAAAAATATGAAGTTTATCCTAGTTTCATACTGAAAATGATTTAACATCGTACTAAATCGAATAAAATTTTGGGCAATTGAATTTTATTTTCGTGAACAAACAAATAGGTATACCTATTTAATTTGGTTTTTTTGAGTATAAAACAGCTTTCCATTCAAATTGAAATTATCACTTTCGCGGGGCCCCTCGGCGAAGCGGAGCCCGTAAGCATTACATAATGTAATCCGACACTGCTTAGTTAAGTGCTGTGTCTCAGACTGTTTGCTGAAATAATTTTCTGAGTTTTAAAGATGAGAATTTTAAGTATTTAAACATCCTTGTGTATATCCTGATAGTAACATACGAGTAAACAAAATAACACTTTTACGATGAATCCAACAACGAAAAACCTCCGACAAAAAAAAAGTAATTTTTAACTTATTTCGTCTTATATTGTGTTTGCCTTCATGCAACACGATCATCGATTTAAATTATTTATTATTGAGTTGCTAATTTTGTTTTCAAGTCTTCTTTGTCTCCCTGGCTGCAAAAGGGCTTTAGGGTTTTTATTTTTTTTTGTTCTTATTCACCACTTAAGATGGTACTCTCAAACTACCAATTCCATCAAGGTTTTAACTCACAACTACTATCATGTTCCTCTTTCCTTTTTTATACCATCATCATTGAGTTTGAGTGTTGTCTTGATCATTATTTTTGTGTTGTTTTGGTAATTTGCACCTGCTAGTTATCAGTGATGCCAATGTATTTTTTTTTTGCACATTTTAGTAAAAGGAACTATACTTTAAGATATATCAAATGAGGCTTATACGTTTTTTTTACTTAAATTTATTTTAAGTTATACTTGTCCATTTAACTAGTTTTCATTCATTTATGACTTAAGCTTTAGTTGACTTTCGTTATGATGTTCAAACAGTGCATTAGCCTTTTTAACTTATGTGGCAACGCTGTACGAATTAATTTAATTTTAAAATTTGAGTCTGACAATTTGATTTGTTTCTTTCATTCCTAATTTCTTAGTCATTCATTCACTAAAGAAAAAGAATACATTGAACTTTGGAACCATAATACTATAAGTAATGCTAGAAATTGTGAAATAATGACGACAAACAAACAAGGTTATTATTTTAATTTGAATAAGACACACAAGGAAATTAAGATATGGGAACTTGGTTAATATAAATACAATATGTACATACATATGTTTATGTACATATCTAGTTCTTTACTAAAAATAAAAATAATATGCATTATTTTAATTTTTTTTTCTTTGATGTTTTGTCTTTCGTTGTCGGTTGTAAAGTCAAAAGGTTAGGAAGGCAGATGGGTAGGTACATTTATAAATAATTAGTATATAAAAAGTAAAGTTTAAAAAGTGAAAGCTAGAAATGATTCAGCATTTTTGTTTGGATGTTGACAAAATTGTTTTTTTTTTTGTTGCGAAAGTTATTTTGAATATTATTTAATATAAAAATTTAATGTTCATGAATTTGATATTAAAAAAAAAAGAAATAAAGAATGAAACTGTGGTCAGTTTCGATTTTTAAAATGTAAAAATATTTCATTAAGAAAGCCTGTATCTGTCTTACATAAAATGGTTAAGGGTTGACAGATGTCAATTTCATCAAAGTGTAGATTTTGACGTTTGGTGATAAACGTGTGGCAATATGATTTGTTAGTTTACCTATTCATATAAGGGTAGTTTATTAGAATTAGAGCAGCTCGTGACTTTTAAGCTGGCTTTAGACTTTCGGTGTTATCATCGGTGTACGTTGTTCGTTGCTGTTCGTACGCGGAACAACGACAATTTAAATGATAAAACCGAACAACGAACAAATTCAAATCAGGTCAGAAATTTCGGTGTTCGTTGTTACCCTAACAACTTGTGTTTAAATGCGAAAACTGTTTAAATGAACATTGTTTTGGAGTGTCGTGCAACTTGTAGGGACATTTTTGAAGTTTTTTTTATTACTGAATGGCAAAAGAAGCCTAGTTATATAAAAAAAAAACAGTTTTGTTAATAGAGTTTAACTTTCTAATGTAAATGCTTTCTTCGTTGTTCGTTGTTGAGACAAGAACGAACACCGAACAACGGACAACGAATGAAGAACGAAAGTTTTAAGCCTGCTTTAGACTTCTTATCAGAGTACCTTCTTTTTATAACAAAAATAAATAAATAAATAAATTGGGTGGCGTAATCTGCTCGCGAAAAACCAGGGCCTAGTGACTAAAAACTCAGAACCATTCGCCTGTGTGCGTTTGTTGACAGGAATGGAAGGGATCTACAATTTCTGCCGAATCCGAACGGCTAGACGAGAAGTATATACATATTCATGACAAGTGATACTCTTGGAGGGTTTGTCAATTCCTCGCAAGAGGCAGTAGCCCTGAAAAAAATCTTTTAGTTTTTTTGGTGGACGAGGCTGAGAAGTGAACCCAGACCTCCAGCGCGACAGTCCAGCGCACTTACCATTACGTTACGGGCTACTACTATTTAGAAGAAAGAAGTGCCCCGCTAAAACAAAATTCCAAGTTTCTGTCTTGTTCAGTCAAGGCCCTAGTAAGTTTTCAGTAGGGAAAATCTCGACGAGGAAAAGTTGTCAGATACTTAATAAGCCCTTGTTGGATTTCAGTACCAAAAATTTAGACAAAGGAAACTTTTCAAATCCTCGTAAGGTCCTTTCTAGTAAAAACTTGTTAGACATCATGATTCGGTTCCCCATCAGGAATGTCTCTTGTACCCCAAAAATAAAAATTTTATAGGCACCATGCAATTTCAGTATCATACGCCACTTTATTCTCTCTTCCCTTTGTCTTATTTTTCATATAACACTTTTACCTACTTTTTCTAGGTATGAATTATGAAAACAATTTTTTAAGATAAGGTGCAGTAAAATATTCCTCGTTTGATAGAATATAATAATCTGGTCGGACTGGATTCTTTTGAAAGATAATGGGTGCAGTTCGAAAGCAGTAAATTTCACGTCGTAAATTGAGTTTTTGCCGCACTTCACGTGAATCATTTTGATGTCCCTGTATTTTATTTCACTCCAACTTCATGATGAGAGTAAGATAACCATGTGAAGCAAGAAATTAAAAAAAATCCTGCCTAGCATAACTATCTCGTTCGTACAATGAGATTAAAGTGAGATAAAATATAAAAAAAATAAAAATGAGTCGCGGTACGTAAGGCCAATGTTAAACCCGTCTTCTTCATTGTTAAAATTATCATCTCCTGTTTTATGATTGCGCTTGTCAAAAAAAAAATTCCACGCCTCGTAAAAGTGCTTTTGATTAAAAGATAAGTAAAGAATTTTATTATCTATCTATAAAAAAAACGATATTAACAAAGATTTCACCGATAACAAATTGATATTGAAAGAATTTATCTTTGTCACTTGCAAGAGACTTAATAAAAATTTTATCTCAGGTGATAACGAATATTTTCTTTCACGAGTAAATACCTATGGTGTTTAAATTTTGTGGTACCTATGTACTAAAGTGGAGCTTATTTTGGAATTTGGTTCGTCCCCTGAACCCTATCTACCCTACCCTACCCTGAAAGCTATGATAATAATACAAAAATATTCTGTGTAAAATTGCATTTCAATGAGTTAACGAAAAATACACCTAGATTACAAATATTTTATTAAAAAAATCGGTAAAGTGTAAAAGTGGATATTTTTAAAATTAAGCACATAATAATTATGCTACCAAGGAACATACAAACAAAAATCTTTTCATTTTTTAAACAATAATTCACCGTTAAAACAACAATAAAAGTCGGGGGTTTAAGGTATTGTTATTTTTAACGGGGCTTAAAGAAAATACAAATATTTTGTTTTTATAGCTTTTAATAAATTATTCTTTATTCAGTCAATTTTCTTAAGAAGTATTATTTCAGTATGTTAGGTACGTTTAAATTGTTGTTGTAATGTAATGCGTCCGTCGTTATGTAAGACCCCTTTCACACAAGTAAACTGATTTCCCTGCAATTTTTAGTTTATAGGCGAGAAGGGCGTAAAAGGAAGACAACAAATATCCCCGCACACCCTTCTCGCCTACAAAGTAGCTAGTTTCCGGAAACTCAGTTTCCTTGTGTGAAAGCGGTCTAATTTTGGTTGTGCATATTAGCTTCACGATATATGGGAGTACTTTTAAATTTCCACAAAAAGATTTCTACATGGCTGCATCAACTTCATTTTCTATCAAATGGAATACCCTGATAAGCGCTCTCAGACAAACAAGATAACCCATGCTCATGAAATGGCTCAGAAGATGCAGCTGCTTTGGCGGAAGTGGTGCAGTGATTTCCTAAGAAAAAAAAAAAGACTATTTGATTCTTAAAAAAAAAGAAATGGGTTCCAATTCTAAATTCATTAATATAATCTTCGGGATAAATTCGCCATTTGACACAAGAGAACTAAAACTAGCCATATTTTAAGAGAGTAAAATTATTTTCAGTTGACATAAGTAATAAGTGGTATCTAAATAAATCTGTTTATTTTCTTCCCAATACTCTTGCATTTATCTACTGGCATGAATTTAAAAATAGATTTATTGTTTTAATTAAATCGCGTAGATATCTTCTGTAACAATTTTTTTTTAAATAGCTATTTGTTATGAGTAAGACGCAAGTTACATGCGTGATGCGCCAACAACACAGTCAATAAAAAGTAATTTGTATTCAACAAATTATGACTACTATTTTAATCTTAGTTCTATATATCTTATTTATTTCTAAGAATGCATATCTAAAAGAATTCATTATATTAAAGAGGCGTTTATTTCTACTATGTTAATATTAATTTATTTTAAAATGGTATATTCTCAATGTAAATTAATAAATAATTATCAATAACTTGAAATACATATGCAAAGTAAATTATAATTTGCCTCTTACGATAATCATGAATGCCCTTCATTTTCTGCAGTCATTAATATTGCTCCCTTGATATGAAATTGAATTCTTTGTACAAATTTCGATTGGCAAACAATACATCTGGAAAGCTGTTTTAAACCGTTTTGTTGAAGTCGTTTGGGTTAACTGTATTTTAATATATATACAACTAGATACGAGGTTAATAATAAAAATAATTGTTTGGTGAGAGGATGCATTTTGATCTCCGATTAAATTGAATTGCTGTAGAGTTTGTAGGGTCATAAAATCATATTATTAAGAGACGGGTAAATTCATTATTCATACATGTATCAAACCACTATTAAACTTATTAAATATCAAAATAGATACATATTTGCATCAACGTCATTTGCAGAACAGCTATGTATGTATATTAGCGCCGATATTTTTATCGATACCCTTTTGTAGTAGATGTTTATTTGAACATGATTTAAATTCTGAGTGAATAATTTATAATTATTCATTCATTCATTTGTTTGAACATTTTATCCATGTCATCAATTGAATTAATTAATTATGTTTACGTAATAAACTTATTAAAGTCAGAACAGAAATCCATCAAAGAATAAAATAAATTTATTTCGTACTTGAAAATGCATAAACGTAAAATTTAAGAACGTTTTGAAATAACGTGAAAGTAACGCGACGTTTGAAAATTACCTACCTATACGATTTAATAACTTAATAATTCAAATGGAATTTTTTGTATATCTTAATTTGAATAAAATATTTTTTTGTTTATTTTGAAAGCAATTTAATTAAAGAAGAAGAAGATTAGAGATAATAAATATACAACGTTCGTTAATAAAAAATTCAGTTCAATTTCTTCTATTTATTTTTGAATTTGCAGAAATTGTGATAAAACGATCTTAAAGAATTATACATTTACGAAATTAAATTATGAAAATGACAGTTAAGTCTAGTACGCTGCTGATGCGAAATGAAATTTTTCTTTGGTCTGCAACACGACAGCGAAATGCTTCCGGAAACCACAGCGAAAAAAATTCTCTTTAAAAGTATCACCAACAAAAATTTCCAACAAAAAAACAATCACAAAGCGAAAACAATCACAGAAAGCCATGCTGTAATAAAAGAAAAAACAATACAAACACGACTGCCACTCAAATGTCATTTTTTCCCTTTCCGAAAAAAGGGATTGTTCCAAATAATCTGCTACAAAAACGAAAAGCAGAACGAAATTTTTCGTTTATGACTTCGTTGTGTCATTTTTGTATGGGATATTTCGTTTCGCATCAGCAGCGTACTATAGGCTTTATTAAAAACCATAGCACAAAATTTAAAACCGCCTTGTATTGAGAGTTTAGTTTACTTAACATTTTTCTAATTTTAAAATATTTAAATAAATTTTTTTTAAATTTTAAATACTTTTTAACTATAGTATCATACTTAACCTATTTCTCTCATAAACCTCAGCTGAATACGTCCAAAAAAGTGATAGCTCGTGCAACAAATTCACAAACATACCTCATTTTGACATTAATAAACGTCAAAGTGTCAAAGTACGATGCTGAACTTCTTTGCAATTAGCAAAATAGAACTTTTGACCTAGTATCATAATAAAATCGGTTAAACATCGTACTAAATCGAGTAAAATGCGCCCATGTTTTTGACATTTATTCATTTAAAAAACAAATCAACGTCAATACTAAGAAAACGTAACGTAAAGCAAAAGTAGTAGCCCGTAGCGTAATGGTTAGTGCGTTCGACTATCTCGCTGGAGGTCTGGGATCGCTTCCCACGATCCCCTTGTCACGAATAAGTGCTTCTCGTCTAGCCGTTCGGATTCGGCATAAAATTGTAGGTCCCTTCCATTCCTGTCGAAAGACGCACACAGGAATGGTTGCGAGTTGTTAGTCACTAGGACCTGGTTCTTCATGAGCCGTTGTGCCACCCGATTTATTTTATTTTTTAACGTAAAGCAAAAAATAGCGTTGCATGCAAACCATAACAATTCTCAAAAAAGCGCTTTAAGTGTTGCAAACTCATTTAATTCTAGTCAAGAAAATTCTTCATGTCCCGCTATGGATGGTGCACATCAATGTTCTTTTTATTTTTTTTATTATAATAGTCATTAACTTGTCTTTAAGTCATAATGAAAAAAAAACGAATTCTGCTTGTAACCTTGAATAGGTATAGGATGCTTTTTTTAAAATAATGTACATATATGTACAAACCTAGCGTGCCGTCTATCCCACTGTCTGGAGGCTAAACGCATCAAAATGCATAACTTAAATGGCTGACAAAAAAGTCATTTTGCCCACTGATCGACAGTGTCTGATGTTTATGTACTTCTTTTCTTTTTTTTTTTAATTCCTAAAAAATGTAATGCCGATGCTGCTATCCTTCGACTTTCGGCACCATTTAAGGGCATGTCTGCATGCAAGATGCAACTATAGCAAGCAGTGTGGAAGGCGTATACCCCATCATTAAAGTTATTTCCTATGGTAGGTTTAAAAAATATTTTTACTGCGTCATAAAAAAATACAAACAAAAAACTGCAACTCATTAAAGTATCTACTTTGTCTGAAAGATGTTATGTTGTGACTACACTTAAATTCATTCATTGCATTTAATTAATTTTAAACTGATGCAACATGCATTATTTAGTGCTATTTTAGTCCCAAGATCGGTTTCTGTTTTTAAGTTGTTATATTTTTTTGAAAACATACAACAAAAACAATCGGCGGGTTGCTTGATAACTATACTTACGTAATAAATGACCCATGGTCTAAGGAAAAATAATATTTCATAAATGTCAACAATCAACAAATTTAAACGACGCACATTGTACCTAAAAAGTACATAAGTCTAAGTATAAGTCATATAAGTTAATTACTCGGGTCGTCGCCTTCACATCGATTTCGGCGTCATTAGTCTTAGCAAAATAAAGGTTATCAAAAGTTGATCTTTTGATAAAGTTGTGTCAAAACATTTTTGACTTTTTTGTTTCTTTCAAATGTCATGACTTCTTTTTGGTTTAGAAAAATAATAAAATAAAAAACAAATAATGCTATTGTTCTTTTCATCTTCAAATAGATAATAATACAATATGTTTTTCGTTATGAATTTATGATGAAATTTTTAATGAAGTTACCGTGCCTTTTTGTTTTTGTTGATTTTGGCAAATTTTTTGTTTGAAAAATGAAAACAAATTGGGCCTAATCAATTTTTAAAATAATGGTTGTTACAATTTATCAAATCCATACCTAGGTATATTACCTACTAAATGTTATCTTCATACAATTTATGACATACACGCCCTGTATTACACGGGCTTCGAACGGGATTTCTCTATTAATAACATCATAAACATGACGCATATAAACGAGGTGATAAAACAATTCTTTATCATTTCGTATGCGTATATGTAGTTTTTGAGTCAACAAAATTAAAAATAGCTCCCTTTATAGTTTGTTGTTAATTTCTTTTTATCAGAAGATCTTACAATATTTGTTTTTTAAGAAATCATAAGCCAAGTAAAAAACTAAGAAATATTTGCTTTTGTAATTTGTATTTTTGTGAACTTTAGTCCAGACAAAATTGCATTGCATTTCATCCTGGGTTATCTTATTTTGAGTCACCAATAATTATTGCAAAATTGAGTATTGACAAAATGCTAAGCAATCATTTTGATGATTCCAAAATGTGAACACTATAAATCAGTTTCTTAAAAGGAGATCACAGAAATTAAAGACGGCAAGAAAATCGTTGGAGACCTTTTTGAGAAAAATAAGCTTTTTCAAAAATAGCATTTTGTTGGGTAGGTTCTATAGGGGCAACATTTTAAACAGCTTAATATTAAGGTTTAAGTACGATACAACTTAACATTTTACTAATTTTAAAACACTTTACTAAAATTCAAATAGTATCATATTAAATTAATTTCCTTCATAAACTTCAGCTGAACACGTATAAAAAAGTGACAGCTTGCGTAAAAAATTCACAAACATACCTCATTATGACATTTATAAACGTCAAATTGTCATATGGATTTTGTTATTATTGTCATTATTGTATTACTCGTACTAGAATGTCAGCTTATTAGGCTTGACCATTCTTTATTCCGTCAATTTCATTGAATTTTTGAACAACAACAACAACTTAAAGGCGCTACGACCAATTGTTTGGCTGGAGATATAGCTATTTCGTGCTTTGCCACTTTTGCACTCATCAGTCTCCTTTTTGTTGTGCTGAGCTTTCATCCAATTTTATTTGGAAAACTTCCAATATAGCTATTTCGTGCTTTGCCACTTTTGCACTCATCAGTCTCCTTTTTGTGGTGCTGAGCTTTCATCCAATTTTATTTGGAAAACTTCCAAATAAAAATCTCCAGCCAAACAATTGGTGGTAGCGCCTTTAAGTTGTTGTTGTTGTTCAAAAATTCATATGGATTTTGGCACGATACTAAAAATATAAAATAGCCATTTAGCGATTTTAACTTTAGTAAAATTTTAAGAGATTACAATGCTAAACTCCTTTAAAATTAGCAAAACACAATTTTGAATCTAGTAAAATACTAAAAATGATTTAGCATCGTACTAAATCGACTAAAAGTTTAGCTTAAAGGCACTTATAAAAATGCTGATGCTCCAAATGCATTTGATAAACAAATAATACATCTCGACCTGTGACGTCAGTGGTGTAAAGCGGTGGAGCGCGTAGTGCACACGACTGCTAAGACTGAGCAAATCTGATATGCGTGGGTTCGAATCCTATGAAAAAAGAAATCAGATTGGAGAATAAGGGTCACCCTAATAATAAGGGCTTTGGTTGTTTTTTTTTTTTTTCTCCAGTAATGAACAAATAATTTCTAGGTACCTACGAACTTATTGTTATCAAGCCATGCCCCTGACGAATGGAAAATACATTTCAATTTTCTCTAAATACTTTCACAGACATTTGATAACAGAACAAATTTACAAGGAATTACCTATTGACTGTGCACGCATTAACATTTATTCAAAGCGTGCGCATTTTACAATATACAGTGTCCATTCTTTGTTGCATTCTCCTTCCTTGCTTTCAAACAAAATAAATACAAAAATGTATATTTAAAAAAAAGAATCTAAACCTCTGTTTAACATCTTCCCACCACTATCGCATATTATAATAAATATCTAAAATAATAATATATCTTTATCTAATTTGTATGAAATATTATTTTTCAAATAAATGCGTATTTTGTTTATTATAAAAATATTAATAATTTCCTTTTATTTTTGTCATTCAACAGGTTTAAAGCTAAGCAAAAGTGCACTAATTGAACTTTTGGAAACTAACATTAAAAAAGCTCGTATTTGTACTCAAAAAGCTATGCTCAACTTTTATTGTATGATTTTGAAGCTTCTCAGTACTCTGTTTGCACTTTGGGATGCGAAAGTTCAAAAGAAAGCTTATTTTCAATCAACTAAAACATCATCGTCAACAGCAAGCTCAACAACATCGTTGGATAGTGAAAGCTCAACTGCAAGCAAAACTAATGTAAGCTATACTTTTGTTTTTGTTTTTTTATTTTACAGTGGTGTTAAACAAAAAAATCTTATAAATATTTTGATATTTTTTAAAACATAATGAGGTATATTCATTTTCATTTATAAACTGTATAGAACCTAGGTTAAACTGATGATAAGACAAGAGTTTATTAGCGACGAATGAATATGTCCCAATAATTTAAGAAACATGGACAAATTAATTGGAGATAAATAGTTTTGAAATAATTAAAAATATTAAAATTAAATAAATATTTTTGTTACTTTGTGTTAAATAAAATATTTATTAAATTTAATAAAATTTTTTAACATCTTTAAGAAACGTTAAATTTATATTTTTTTTTTATTTTTACAAAAATTCAAGACTATAGCCGGTATTTGCAAATACTTAAACAAAAAAATGTATTTCAAAATTAAATTAAATTTAACTATTAGTAAAAAAAAAATTTTTTTAGTGCGTTACCTACATAATAATGAGTCTAATTATTATCATACGAAAAATTATTACTAATTATAAATTATTATATTAATTTTATTATAGGATGCTAAACCAACCACCCCCAACGAATCGCCCATTCAATCCTACCAAAGCCGCATAACTGAGAAGCTGATCCGAATTCAAATGCACAAAAGACGTTTAAGCGGAAATAGCTTGATTCCATCCACCTCACGTCTCACTGCTACACCCAAGTCAACACCTTCTATAACACCTTTATCAACACCATCGTCATCTAACAACGACCTCACCCGTCAAAGTTTCTCCTCGTCCACTGAGAGTCTAAGGTCAATTAGCTTGTCATCAAAGTCCAATCTATATGATTCCAAATTCCAAGAATACTGTTTGGTTGTTTGCGTACACGCTGGTCTAGTCGTACTTTATCTGCAGGTTGTGATTCTCGGAATAGCATTAAACACAACTCATATTCCATCGGGATTGATCTTTTTGCTATTTACTATTGGAATTATTGGATATATTTTAGTGAAAGTAAGTTAAAATATTTGTTATCATAATAATATAATATTTTAATAAAATTTTAAAATTTTCTTAAAGGTATCCCTTGTGAATCAAAAATCCGTAATAGAAAAATCTTCAAAATCATCATCTGCCCAACCATCAGAGGCTAAGAATAATTCCCGTCGTGATCCAATTAAGGATGACTTCAGTCCAGAACGTCAAAGCCGATCCAAAACGAAAAGAGTTGTACCAAAACCTATTGAATTTAAGTACAAGACTTTGAGCAAAGTTGAGCTTTTGTAAGCCTAATGGGAACAAAAAAGTCTAAAATATTATTATAACGGAAAAAAAACATCCATAATTTATCTTTTAAGTATGCACAATAATTATGTAATAGGATTTATATCAACTTAGGGCAAGCATATCTTAAACAAACAAATTCAACCAATATAATAGCTACTATATATGTTTAAAATATTATTTAAGAAACCATTTTGTTTCCTCCGAAAAAGTACAACTGCAATTAATATGTAATAAATTTTATAAGTTAGAAGTTCAGCACTTTCGAAATAGCTTCACAGTCAAGTTAATTAAAACATCTTTAGGTAAATAATTGAGAACAAAAGAAAGCAGCGTCACATTAAAACCCTTGTGCATTTGACATATTTACGATTAGTTTGACAGATTAAAGTTAACCTTTGCTTATAAAACGTTAAAAAGGCCTCCTTAATTTTGACAGATATGTCATCAATTTGACAGAAATAAGTAATTCACAACATTTGCAGACCACTGTCAAATTTCAATTTTCTGAACATTCATACAATCTGACACTTCTTACTTGTTGTGTTCGTTCGTTTACTTATCGACATTTTTCAAGCAACGAAATAGTCTTTCTTTTACTCGAGAAGTTCATATTACAAAACAAAAGAAACTGTAAGATTTGTAGAAATTGCCAGTTTTGCCAAGTAAACGTAAAAGTCTAATGTCGTTTTGATAGCATGAAACTTTTAACAAGCTGTCAAATTTTCTATTGTTTTTGACAGCAGGCTAAACAAAATTTGTTGAATAGTTTATAGTCACCAAGCAGGCGAAGTTATGTTAATTATTTTATCGCAAGAAACTAAAGTTACAATGCATGGGGGTGATACTTGAACAATACTATCAAGATTAAATTCAACTTTTTGACGTTTATGTCAGTCCAACTTGACATAAAAATGACAAAACTGATCTGTCAACTCATATACATAATTGATTGTTTGAACCAATACATAAAAGGCTCTTTTTTGAACTTCTATCTGTAAGATTTATAATAGGTCTATAAAGTACTGTAACTGTTTTCCTATTGAATGCATTTATCTGGTGGTATACATAGCTGTCATTTGAAAAAAAATGTATGGGCTAGAAAAGTAGCACAGAGTAATAAAGTCTCTTTAGTCTCATAAGGCTCTGAAATGACTGCTTAATATTGTTGATAAGTCTAAATTTACGTGAAGACTATTTTTGAGTGTTTTTGAATCTCCTAAGCTTCATAAATGTTGCAGTAAAATCTAAAAGAAAAGTAAAAAAGAAGTGACTGACTATAAAAATAACAAAAAAATTAAAGAAGTCTTCATGTAAAATTATAACTTATTTATGCAATGGACTTAAGTTATTTTTTTTTGTTCTCAACTTCATATAATGATGAATTTTTGTCATTGATTAATTGCTTTTAATTGGTTTGAGTTGAAATTCGAAATTGTTTTTTGGATAATATCTTTGTGAGTAATAATAATAATTGTAATATGTGTATCTCTTTTAAATTCTTCATTTTTTTTTCATTATATCTACCTACATAATATTTTAAGTAGGTACCTTAATTTTACTTTTTTCTTCGCGACACCAAGGATATCTAAGAAAAATTTAAATTTAAAATTAACTCAAATCAATTTGTATCGAATTAATTATATTATTTTTTTTTTAATCAATATTGTTATCTAATTTATGAATAAAAAATAACAAACACTCAATGTATACTTAACCGAATTTGAGATTGATCTAAATTTAATTTCGACACTAGCAATCCATCCAATCAATGTGTCAAAAAATAAAAGTCATCAAATTGACAGTTTTTGCTTTTACTGTCAAATAATAGAATGTGAAAGTTGAAAGTGACATTTTTAGAAATAGTTTTTGATGTATGTATGTTGTCTTGCCTATCTTTGTGTATATTTAAAGCAATGGGTACGTTCCATGAACACATATGGGACTTTGGGTAAGGCTCTCAACTATCAAAAAATTTATTTAATATTTTAAAATCTAACCAATTTTTGTTTACTCAGTGTTTGACAGCTAAACTGAGAAATTTCGCTGAGGAGACCTGCCCAGTGCTCATTTGTTCGAAATCGCCACGTTTTCTTGTTTTTCTGAACGTGCCCATTTTATTTAATTTTATCCCATTTTTGGTCATACGTAAATATTCTATTTGTTCTAATTTTTGAAATGTCAACTGTCAAATTTTTGTCATTTGGTTATTGAATATTAAAATCCGTCGCTCTATATTTCCGTCGTTTTCCTATATACATTAATATTTACATATAAGTTTTGTACAACTCTTCTTTCAATTACAAATAAGCTTAGAACAAAAATATTTGTCTGAATGTAATGATGTGTTATGAATACCAACTTTAACTTAAACCTACAATCCCTATTGTTGTTCTCCTTGTTAGTTTCATTTTTTTCTTTTATTGTTTTCAAAATACTTTTCTCCCAAATAACTATTTAAAAGAAATCTGAGACTGAAAAAAAAAATGAGTGCAGATTTATTGATGTTTCATAAATATACAAAAAGTTTTTATTTTTTTTAATTTTAACAGCAATTTATTATATTTTGTTTGCTTTTTCATTCATAAATTATTCAAATTTCCCTGTTTGACTGTGATTGTGTGAGAGAGATTTTTTTTAATAAGAATTATAGAATAAGTATACCTATACCATTTCTTTTTTTGTAAATGTCTCGAATTCGAGATATTTTTTTTTTGTTGTACTACTACGATAGTTTTTTATATATGAATTAAATGTAGAAATTAAAAAAGATTATAATTAAGAAATAACTATATAGAACACATTGTTCAAAACACTAAATTAAAAAAAAAAAAAAAAAAATAGAATAATTTATTAATTTTAATACAAACAAACAAAATGCGTTTCTTTTCTTTTTCTATGCTTGATGACTATGGGGAAAAATGGATTTTTTTTAAAAAATCTAGTAGTGCTCGATAATAATTTGGCATTCGATTTACCGAGAGCAAGAGAACAAACATTTTTATAGCGCTTACAAAAGAGCTGGAAAATCATAGACAATTTTTAAAAGAAAAAAAATAGGTTCTTCATGTTTTGAAACATTTTGAAAAACAAGATTAGAATGTTTAATTTTAAAAATCATGGCAACAAATTTATTTTACTTCTTATAAAGGGTTTTCCATTAAAAGCGGGTCGATTTTAAAATTGAATAAAACAAGTTGTATATGAGATATCAATAAGGTTTTGCCTTGATTTGAGAGCCCTATCAATGACATTATCAGTCCTATTCTGCTATTCTCGTGAACCCTTGATTCGATTCACCCATTCGATTCCCTTTCGCCCTGTGTTTCCATTCTGCTATCCGTCGGGCGAACTACATTGTCCCCAGCCAGTTTGAAATACACGTAAACAGCTGTTCCCTGTGCAAGTGAAAATCTTAAGAAGTTTCAATAAATTATTTTGGTCGATTTTTTTTTTTAAGAAATAAAAACAAATATGGAATGTTTTGGACTTTTTTCTCGCTTCCAAATAAAACAAATATTCTAGGTTAAGCTAAAAATTTGTTTATACTCACATTTTCCGAAGCTCTAACCAGACACACAAACCAACAAGTGAAATCCCGCAACATTTTATATGCTGGCCGTATTACCGTCGTAAATTCACATTTGGAATTGATAGCAGAATAGTTACTAGTGAAAATTCAAGTAAAATTCCCCCCGATGAATAGCAGAATAGGGCTGTATGTGTGAAATATAACATCGTTCAAATGGCTGCCGCGGCTTTGCTGGGTGGCAAATTCGAAAGGTTCAGTTTTTGATGACTTTGGCGCATGACTTGTGTCTTGAGCTGTGTGGCACGTAGCGCCCTCCTGTTGAAACCATATTTCTTCGGTGTCCATATCATCCAAATGAGGCCGATCGCAGTTGACGGTGATGGCCTGGCCAGCCTCATTTTCGAAGAAGTACGGACCGATGATGCCTCCAGCCCAAAATCCACACCATACAGTAACTTTATTTGGATGCATTGGCACCTCGTGAATCTCGCGTGGATTGGTGTCGTCCCAAATCTTGTAATTTTGCTTATTCACGTACCCATTCATCAAAAAATGGGCCTCATCGCTAAAGATGATTTTTTTGACCAAAATTGGCATCAACTTCCAACTGCCAATTAGCGAACACACGACGCTGCGTATGGTCGTTTGGTTTCAATTCCTGGGTCAGTTGAATTTTGTATGGGTGCAGGCTCAAATCCGGACGCGAAATTCGCCATGTTGTGGTCGCGACGACAGCCAAGTTCTTCTCAGGAATTGACTGCCTCGGATTCTGCTGCACACTTTCATGAACAGCGGCGATGTTTTCGGCAGATCTTGCGTTTCGTTGACTAACGGGTGTTGCCTCATTATTCACTGAGCCGGTGGAATCGAATTTGGCCACCAAACGATGAATAGTCGACTTGGAAGGACGACCATGTACCCATAAAAAGGGCACAACGCGCGCATCGTTGCTACTAGAGAACACCCATTTTGAAAATAAAGTTTTATCATTTGCACATGTTGCTCGACGCTGTAACTTACCATGCTGATTTGTCTTTATCTTTAGTAATTGATTAAGAGACGATATTTTGACAGAAAGTAAAAGAAACAATATGGCCACCACGAGCTGTCAAAATTAACCCGTCCCTATTGGAAAACCCTTTACAACCTTCAAAATAGCAAAACAAAAACACCTATATTTAAATCAGGATTATCCCGGGCTTGTAATAATTTAATTGTTGGAGAATGTGGTGCAAATGTATTTTTTATTGTATCTTATGTTTGACAGTTTTTAAACGTATTAAAGAGAAATTGAAATTAATTTACTGGACAGTGTGGAGTACCTATACGTTATTTTAATTGTATTTTAAAACGATATACATACATTATATAGATACTACTATTAACTTGTTTAGTTTTTGTAACCAAGAACTGTTATTGTTTCGAAAATTCATAGAATACCTAAATTTATTAACTAACTGCTGGGTATTGTAATTGGTCCAATTTTTTTGAATCGAAAAGTTTGACATATCTCGACCCAAATTCATCATTTTTTGAGAGATACTCGTATGTGTGTGTACTTATGTGTGTAATTTTCTTCGAACGTTCAGGATACCTTTTTCGCTAACCATATCTCGAGAGCGAATAAAGTATCGATTTCGGATGAATTCTGTTTTACAGGTAATTATGTCATAACATGCAACAGCGTTTTAGATGATAGAGAAATCGAAAAAAGGGGGTCTCACAATTCTGTCTGTCTGTCCTACAGCCTAAGCTGAATGTTTTTTTTTTTCAAACTTTGGTAGGTACCTACTGTTTTTTGAGTAATATGCCTACACGTTTTCGATTTTCTTTTTAGGACCAAAAATTAAGGGTACCTACCTGCCATACACTTTGTTTTTTAGCCAAACACGAAAATATTATTTTTCTCAAAAACAGCAGTGGATTTTCTTTAAAAAAACAAACGCTACTTTTTGAAAAAAAATTGTCAAAAAATTGTTAGTTTTTGTACTTCTAGTACAACCATTTGTTCGGTTTTTGATTTTCTCGAAAACGGTTTTGTCGATATTTTACATTTTTTCTTCCAATATAGGTACTATATGGTTAGTTATGGATTCGTAAAAAAATCGAACTTGAGATAATAATTTTCCCTAATATTACGATGATAGAGAACGCGAAAAAAGTGGGTCCCGCAATTCTGTCTGTCTGTCTGTCAATCCTCGCTACAGACTAAACAACTGGAGGGATTTTCCTCAAACTTGGTATATAGTGTTTTTGGCTAATATGCCCAGACGTTTTTTTAATTTTTTTTGTAGGACCAAAATTAACGGAAAACGACTTTTTTCTCAAAATTCAAATGTAATAAATAAGGAAATGCTACTTTCAATTTTTTTTTTTATTTTCATCAATTAAATATTTTCTCCCAGTCTCCCAGTACAACCATTTTTTGGTTTTTGATTTTCTCGAAAACCATTGAGTTGAAATTTTTTATTTTTTTTATGGTAAATCTTCTCAAAAGTATAAATATTATTAACAACCAAAATTAAAAAAAAAAATGTTTGAACATTAAAAAAAAACTAAATATTTTAAAAACGACTGTCAATATTTTTGAGACTAGGTATAAAAGAACTTGTTATTATTCTGTAGAATACTTAAAACACATGTTTCTGAATTCAAAAATAACGGTAAATTCCATACAAATGTTGAAAACGCGTTAAAAATAAAAACTTGTTTTTCTCGAAAACGGCTTCAAGAATTTAAAATTGTTAAAAAAATGCGCGTTAACTATTGATTGTATGGTATGTAGGTATGGTTAATATTTCGATACAAAAAATTTTACCGATAACGGTTAATAACGGTACCTGTCATATAACCGATTTTTGGGATTTCTAATTTCTCGTTAACTATTTACTACACCGATTTGAACCTAAATTTTAATACAAGAGCTCCATTACAATTTGAACAATTTCGCATAAACAAATTTTGGAAAAGATAATTTTTGGATTTTTAAAAAAATTTTGAAATTTTTTTTGAAAATTCAACATTTTGAAAACGGGCCCATGAAATTTTGTTTTGATTTTGTGTAAAATTCTGTTTTATTAAATTCTAAAATTCTAAATGTTGGCATACCAGATTTTATTTTTGAAAACGTGCAAATAAAATTATATATGTATAAAAATTTAATTTTTAAGAAAACCGCTCCAACGATTTCATATTTATCACACAAATCAGATGGCATACTTTACTTTAACCTCTAACTTTTTAAGTCATTAAAATAAAAAAATGCATAGCAATTTATAGTAATAATTTTATTTTATTTTTTAATTTTATTTTATAATATTTTGGAACCAATACATATGTACTTGTACCCTTGTACACCATCAATTTCTAGCTACGTTAAAGTTGTTAGCTAGAGAGCAAGTTTGTGCGATCCAGTCGTGCCCATTTTTGTTAATGATGAAGCTTCTTCAAGGTTTAAAATTATTTAGAACCATCATTTTGAAAAAAATTTGACTACAAATTTCAATTTTTTTTTTTTTAACTCAATGTTTTGAAAACGTTGGTCAATTTCCTTAAAACTTGTTATGAAGTAGTTTTTTCATGTTTCAGAATATTTGAAAAAACTATGTTCTTTAACTCAAAAATAACGGTATCTTCTATACAAATGTTAAAAACCACTAAGAATAATATTATTTTTCTCGAAAACGGCTCCAACAATTTTTATAAATATGTATACTCTTAAATTAGAAAATATTTTTGTTTTTCGCTCTTATTAGCAGTATACTTGAAAAAGAACCACTTTTAATTTGTTTTCATCATTGGATAAACCTATTAAAATATTTTTTTTTATGCAGATGTTCTTTAAAAGTTTGAATAATATAGCACAGGAAATATAGATTTTTTGGTGGAACGAAATATAGGACGGCTAGATTTTTTATACCTGAAAGAGGGCTATTAGAAAAGCTTATATCCAGTTTTTTCGGGACGCCCCCTGAGGAAATCCGCCATTTCGGAAAACGCGAATTGATCTATATCGCCTAAACTATTGATCTAAGACGAAAAATTGCTTGCAGGCAATTAAATTATCTCTCGTTCATACATAATTTTTTTTTTGAAGCGGGAGATATTTTCAAGGTTTTGTCGTTTTATTATTTGTTTTTTTTACATTTACACATTTTTTTCGTGCTCGAATAAACTAACGTGAATTACTTACCAAATAAGAATTTTCAATCACCAAATGATGCTATACCGCATTCAGAAGTTACCTACAGCCATTTTGGTTGCGCTTAACTGAAAATTCAGAGTAAACAAAATACTAAATTCTTATTAAAATCAATACAAATACCAAAATAGCTGTAACTTTTTACTGCGGTATCGCATTATATTTTCAAAAAATGTATCAAAATGTTGAAAATTCAGTGTTATTAAATTAAAAATAAAACTACATAACCTTGCAAATATTGCCTGCACCGAAAAAAGTGTATGTAAAAACGAAAGATGGCTTAATTACCTACAAGCTTGGCCCTACAGTTTTTCCTCTAAGGCAGCGTCCATATTATGTTGATTTGTGTATTGTTGATGATGATGATCAACAATGTTGAGTTAACAGAGTCGATCAACTTTTATTGAAATTTTTCAACAATGTTGAGTCGACTAAACAATTATTTTTAATTCTGGACGTAATGATCAACACAGATATAATAGTTATTGTGGTTGTGCAATATATTTTGTTTTGTATTTTGATTTGTAAAATTTGATATACTGTTTTGATTTGTCCTTTTTGTATTGTTATTTTAAATAATTGGTCAAACCAAAAAACGCTGCTATTTTTAAAAATGCACGTGCAAAATTGAGTAGGTAAAAAATGAGTATTTCCATGGACGTACGTACCTACTAGGCTTGTAGATGCCCAACAACAAAGCCACAAATCAATCAACAAACTGCTTTGTATGGACAGTGCATATGGGGTTTTCTACCTTGGTAGGTACATGGCAAATATGTCATATAACACATAACAGTATACGCTTCAACACGAACACATCAACAGGCTATGTGTGGACAGATTAAAATGTTGAGCGTGTTAATCGACAATTTAAATAAAGAATGTTGATTGCCATAATGGTGGACACTGCTTAAGATCAAAACGCTCGTTGATATAGGTTCATTGTCATTTTCCAAAATGGTGGATTTCGCCAGGCTTATGACGTCCCGAATACCTGAACATACGATTTTCTAATAGCCCTCTTTCATTTATAAAGAATTCAGCTTACCAATATTTCATTCCACGAAAAAGTCTATGTTTATTTTACTTTAGGCTCAATTGATTTAGCAGCTAATTTTCCAAAAGCTCTAACTTTGGACTGAGATATCGCATCATCTTCAAAAATATATGAAAATTTGTTAAACTTTGTGGTCTAAAATTTGTATCATGAGAATAATTTACGTAAGTTTCTTATGAAATGAGAAAAATTTGAAAAAAGTTAAAAAAAATAAAACGACATAACCTCAAAAATATTATCCACGTAGAAAAAAGTTTTGATGACAATTAAAAGGTTATTTTATTTTCAACAAATTTGATTATGACAACTTTTCACTTCAAATCGATAGTTTCGCAGATATAGATCGCGTTTTCTAAAATGGCTGATTTTCCCAGGGGGATGGCGTTGGCCGTCCAATATTTCGTTCCACAAAACGATTGTTTTTTTGCTATTTTTTCTGTACTAATATTGCAAATAAAAATTTTCGCAGATCTTGAATTCACGATTTTCTTATAATAAAATAACAAGAGCACCAATAAGAAGTTACCAGTTACTCAGACTCTTTTTAAATTAAAGTTAAAATTGATCACACAATTCAACATAAAATGAAACTTATGTAATAAAATTTTGTTTTAAATTAATGCATAACTTCGTATTTAATTTTAACTCTTTCAATATCGAGTCCTAAGTTGAACGTACAATAAACATATGATTAATTCATTCTCTTCTCTGTATGGACTAGAATTTACTTAGTTTTGAGAGATCAATACCTGGGATTTCACTAGTTTCAGTTTTCAGGATTCGTGCATACTCGTATAAAAATAATAAAATATAATATCGACATTACAATTATCTAGCTTAATGCGAGTTTTTCCTTTTAAACAAATCTGTTTCAATCTCATTTTCTTCAACGTTTTTTTTTTGGCATTTAGTGATGTTTGGTTTTGGACTGACGATAATGTATACAGGGTGTCCCAAAAGTCAACGTCGAAACGAAAACGGGTGATAGGGTAGTTGGTGACAGTTATTAGAAAAATAATAATAAAAAAATGGTTTGTGAGTTATGTGCATTTGAAAAAAATCGTCAACCTGTGACGTTCTTTCAAGTACCGTGATTACAAATCTTAACTTTTCTCAATTTTTTTTTTGTTATGGAACCTTGAATAACGCCGCTAACAAATGCGTTCAAAAATTTAAACACACCTGTATCAGTTTTAAAGAAAATATCACTTTTTGCCCAACTAAGTACTCAAAATTTTTACATAACCCTAATTCAATGGACGGTAGTGTAAAAAAAATGTACTACGAAATTTTGGCAAGTTACCTTAAAAGTTGGCGTGTTCAATTCTCATTTCAAAATGGTGTAACACTTTTGACAATATTCCATAAATAACGGACAAAAATTCTTTTCTCTAGTAACTTGGTTTTAAGATAATTCTTTTTAATTCATTAAAAAAAAACTTTGAATACACTCTAGGCTTTCTCGTGTCAAAGTTTAAGTTCAAGGGGGATGAGCAGTTATTTCTAAGTTACCACTACCAGGTCCAGAGTACCGCGGGCTATCAGATAGTGATTCATTTCTATGTCTTTCATTTAAGTTTTAAACAAAATTCAATTTTTCAACAAAATTTACATGAATAGTTTATTTAGATCAGCTATTACAAATGTTCAAATTGTTTGCCTCTAACGGCAATGCAAGACCTTCATCTTCCTAAAAAAGATCGGTTACAAGACGGGCGAATATCTCCTTGAATCGATGTCAATTAGCACAAGTGGCATGTCGAAAATCCACATTTGATGCGGAAAGACAAATCACAGTATCACTTCAAAGTTAATATGTGGACCGGAATTCTCAATGCTAAAATAATTGAACCATGCGAACTAAAAGAGAACTTGAACGGCGAGGTGTTCTTAGATGTTACAAAATCACTTGCCTAGTTTATTGGGAGAGGTGCCACTTAACATTTACGGTAATATTTGTTTTCAACAAAACGGCTGCCCAGCGCATTTTGCTCGCCCAGTGAGACAATTCCTGGATGAATACCCAGGGAGGTGGAAAGGGTGGTCTGGTGCTATTTCGTGGCCAGCCCACTTACCTGACTTTAATCCTCTGGATTTCTTTCTTTGGGGGGCAGTAAAAGAAAAAGTCTACACAAAACCGATCCCAAAATTAGCCGAGTTGCGCCAATAAATCACGGAGGCTTTTCAGACATCGACTCAAGGAGATTTGATCGTCTTATAAACCGACCTTTTTTAAGAAGATGTAGGTTGCATTGCCGTTGGAGGCAAACAATTTGAACATTTTTTATAGCTGATCTAAATAAACTTTTCTTGTAAACTTTGTTGAAAAATTGAATTTTATTTAAAACATAAATGAAAGACATAGAAATGAATCACTATCTGATAGCCCGCGGTACTCTGGGCCTGGTAGTGGTTACTTATAAATAACTGCTCATCCCCCTTGAACTTAAACTTAGACACGAGAAATCCTAGAGTGTATTCAAAGTTTTTTTTTAATGAATTAAAAATTATTATCTTAAAACCGAGTTACTAGAGAAAAGAATTTTTGTCCGTTATTTATGGAATATTGTCAAAAATGTTACACCATTTTGAAATGAGAATTGAACACGCCAACTTTTAAGGTAACTTGCCAAAATTTCGTAGTACATTTTTTTTACACTACCGTCCATTGAATTAGGGTTATGTACAAATTTTGAGCACTTAGTTGGGCAAAAAGTGATATTTTCTTTAAAACTGATGCAGGTGCGTTTAAATTTTTGAATGCATTTGTGAGCGGGGTTATTCAAGGTTCCATAATAAAAAAATTGAGAAAAGTTAAGATTTGTAATCACGGCACTTGAAAGAACGTCACAGGTTGACGATTTTTTTTTCAAATGCACATAACTCACAAAATACATGGCAACAATTTTTTTTATTATTTTTCTAATAACTATCACCACCTACCCTAGCACCCGTTTTCGTTTCGGCGTTGACTTTTGGAACACCCTGATGTATATGTATGATATATTTGTTTAAACACCTTATTGCCCGACAGTTTTGCTTCTACAAGCCTTCTAAATTAAAGTTTGAATCATTATTTTGAATATCTATATGTACATTTGTATATACCGATGTATATATTTTCAAGTTTTACAATTCAAAAAAATGCATAACCGACAAAAAAAATCCTAAAATGTTTCGGTAGGTACCTACTTTCTTTGAAAAATTACTTATAACTTTTCTGTCTTCGTATAGATATGTACTTGTACATACTTTTTCATTCCCTTCTGTTGCATCGCTTGCATACCAAATTTTCCAAATCTTAATTTATTTTCCCAATTCTGTACTTTTGGCTCTCGAAATAAAAAGGATATATTCTCAAACGCTTTCTCTTTGTTTAAATCTCAAATCCCCACCAGCACCGGAACATGTACCATAGATGGGGGAACAGAAAAAAAAAGAAAAAAATTAATACCTTTGTTCACTCAGACGAAACTTTTACATTGCAACGCATTGCACGACATCTCATAGACATACCGCCGCCAGTTAACTCATTCAACGCAAGGACCTAGTTTAGATATAAAATTCAAACCATTTTCAAACCCTCTTCCACCCCTGCCACAATATCACTCGCTAACCATTTTTCTCACTTTTTTTTATTTTCGGAATGAGATAGAAAGCGAATAGTTTCCATACAGTGTATTCATAAAAAAGTCCTTTTTTGTTTTCATTGACTTAGCAGTTACATACATACATCCATACAAAAAAATCTCTCCTTGAGGTGAAATGAACAAAATAAAAAAGAAATTCACCATCTCACCACTTAAAAAGTTTAATATTTGAAACTAAATTACGTCATCGCTTGTGTGATGACATTTCGAATTAGGTCCAAAGAAAAAGTTTCCAATGAATGGCCACTACTGACATAGTGGGACAGTGGCACCAAAAATCAAGCAACAGTCACACCGAAAGGAAGGTAATAAACCAGAAAGCGACACTCCCTCTTTGCTGTTGGGTGATTCGAATATTTTCACTCGCCCATTGGATTTCCTTTTTGTGCTTTTCATTATTTTTATCCGCATTTTACTAGAGCCCCTTTTCATTGTGTCGTGCTTCGTGCACTTATCCCTCCCCATAACTCTTTCAATAAACACACCATGGAACTCCTCTCTTTGCCTTCGTTTTTAGGAATGATTCCATTACGCGGTCGTTGACGTCACCGAACCACATCGTGGCACACACATAAAGTGTAACCGACCGGCGAAAATGTGGAAAATGACAAAAATGCAGTTTTTCTTACAATGTCCTTTATGTGTTGACATTTATTACAGTTTTCCCTCCGATGATGATGATGGCATGTGCGCAGGTTTTCATTTTCACCAGAAAGAAAATGACTCAGTAAGTGAGAGTGGAAAAGAGAGTGAGAATTACTGTTACAAGTTGGTGCGTTTGGGCGGTAAAGCAAAACTATTGGAGACTTTTATAAAGCTTTTTCTCTCTCTATATATTTTTGTCGATTTTTGTTTCGCCAAATACTATATAGTGGGTTAGGTCAGGACGGGATGAGTGATCATCAAATCACGAATGAATCAGATATGCCGGCTATTTGTATCGATATAGCTACATAATATGTTTGTATGTATAATGGTGGACATTCATAAAAGAAAAACTCTAACAATATTCGGTGAAAATCGATTTGTTGACTAGTTAAATTAAATTTGACAACTTTTTGACAACTCCCATGCGTATACATTATCTATTGTTGTCTAACATGAAGCTGTCGAAGTCGAACAACACGCATTTTTAACCTTCACTGGTAGATAGGTAGGTATAGTTTGTTGCTATAGGTAAAGAAAATAAAGAAAAAGATGACGTTATCGTGTTGTGGCGATGGATTGAAATCTTATTGAAGACCTTCAGTTTCCTGCCACCAGAGTGAGTGTTTGCATTTGAAAAAAAAAACCGAAAGTGGATCAAAGTGAAAATCTTCTCGAAAAAAAAACAAACAAAAAAGAAGAAGAAAACACATTGCATGTGGGAAAATTGTTTTTGTGTTCATTGCAGCTTTATTTTAATAATATATATTATGGCAGCGTTTATAGTTATTCTTCTTTTAAAATACATAAATGTGTACTGTGTAGGTACAATTCACATTATGATGAAAATAGAAATGACTATTTTCAATTTCATACAGAAGAAAGTGTATATTTTGTAACATACCTGTATAGTTTCCAATTAAAGGCTTATAGGAAGCCTCTTAAAATGGACATAGTTTTTCAAGATGGTAGATTTAGGTTCTTGTGACTTATATAGATGTAGAGTTTTAGATCATGAAACATGTTTCTTTCGAAATTTGTAATATGCAATAAAATTGTTTTTTTTTTTTTATAGGAATTTTATAGTAAGGCCGTGTGTCAATTGCATTAAAAGTGCTAAATTTTGACATTACTGAGGTGAATACAGTCGTCAAAATTTAACCTTCTTGCACATTACTTACACCATCGACCTATTATACCTGGACTCCCAGCTAACAATTTAACTTGTTTAAGTGTCTATACAAGCTATTTTCTTATTTGCGTAGCAACTAATAAAGACCTTATGCAAATCAGTTTGGCGCATATTATACAAGCTATTTAATTTCCTTAAGACGTTTGACCAAAAGTTCTATATAATTAAAAGCTTTCCATGGAAAGTCTTATTGATAAAATAAACAAAGCAAAACAGTGTTATTGCTCCACTAACCAAGTTATCTGACTTTTATAAGAGATTCACTTGCAGGTCGAATAAATCAAATGACTCACATTGTAAGGCCTTAAGAAGGCCTAGTAAAGCAGTTTATTATTTAAAAAAAAACGTTGCTTTGAATTTTATTTTATTATTATTATTGTTTTTATTTTTTCTTCCATTTTACCATTACGTTAGGGAGTTAGAACCGCTTTTATATTTATTCTGAAATGTATAGAAATTTATTTTATTTGAAAAAGTTCAATTTTTACTCACATCAAATTTCAGAATCCGGGGATCGAACTCAGCTCCTCTCGATTAGTAGGCCACCACGCATTTTTTTTTTTTTTTTTATTTTTTTTTTTTAAATTCATTTTTATTTATTCATTTTCTTATAACTATCTTAAAGCTAGACAAAAATTCATGAAAAACTAGCCTACTTATCAATATCTTAAAAATAACTTACTGGCCCTAAGCGGGCGCTCTAAATTAAACAATAACTTAATGCTAATGCCTTTCGGCCTACGAACTACTTAAATTAATATCTTATCCTGGTTGGCCACCACGCATAACATCAGGCCAATTGCCAATATACTATTTGCGTGTAAAAATTTTAATGAGTTAATACCTCAAGCCCAAACAAATCAAACTAAATTTTCATTAAACATTGGTACCCATAATTGGGTTTAAGAAAATTGAACTTAAAGTATCAATCGTTAAAATTTTTAAGTATTTGAAAAATATTTACCAGAAGTATATATTTTAAACTAACATTTTTCATATGCACCAGTTAATCTAAAATGTTTTCTATATTTTATAACGTATGCATGACCTTTTTTTTTGTACCACGTGTTTGAAAAAAGTTCTTAGTTTTTTTTTTCAAGCAAATAGAATTGTAGGATGGTAGTGTAATTAAGATCTTTAACTATAACAAAGTCTCACCTAAGGTGACAATTATGTATGTATAATATTTTATTTTCCGATATGCATAAGTTTGTTTTCTAATTAACAAAATGCAAAAGATATAATAAAGGAAGGCAATAAATGTAAAAAAAAAAACAAAATTCCTCTTTTTTCATAGCTTTCATGTTTTATTTCTGTAAGCAAGCTATTAACAAAATGCAAAAGCTATATACATTTCAAATGGAAGGCAATATCTGTTACTTCTTGATTTGTATAAGTTTGCTATTGACAAAATACAAAAGCTTTTATTTCATTATGGAAGCAAACATAGATGTCACAACCAAAGAAAAATTCCCGCGATTTATTTAACTAATTTTTGATTTCCTTAAGTTTGCTATTAACAAAATGCAAAAGCTATAATGTTCCCGATGTGAGTCAATAACTTTTACAAGAAAAGCGAATCCCACTCATACGAAATGATTGATCAACATCATCAGTCACTCTAAAAACCGAATTGAGGCTATTAAGTAAAATATGCGAACAGCTTTTTTTAACTTGTTGGACTTTTAAATACATTAAAAAATTCTTGCAAGACTTCACTTTTGAGAAACTCAAACGAAGATATTTTCATGCACAAAATGGCAGAAGCAATTCTTATAGTTTTTATTTGTTTTATGCTTAAAAATTAAGGTAGGCGTATGCTCAAACATTTATAATATGCCTTATAAATGACAATTGCGTTCTTAAAAGCAATATAACAACAGTGAATAAAATCAAACTATTTAAACATCTATCCGACATTTTCATGAAGCGCGATTACTTTCTTAAAGAAACTGTAAAGGAGTTGTCGGTAATGACTTTCAGCTGAATGTTCTATAAAAGCAATTTTTTTTTCTAGCTTATGCAACCTATTTCGGCAGGCCTTAAAAAGGTCTCCGCAGACCTCATTACATGAAGTCTCATATAGGAACAAATTTAAAGGCACTAAACAAGCTATTTTGAAATAAATAAATCGATTAATGCTTGGCTTGCATTATTTAGCCTTAAAATTATTCTGTGTCAGCAATAGCCTATCAAATTTTGAAAATTGGACCTTATACAAATTAAACTGTTAGTTGGGCTGCTAGGAGCCAACATCACGATGGTTCCCTTTATTAAAATAAATCGATACACTAGCGGCAATTTGAAAACGAGTTAGGACTAATTTATTCACTCAAAGTTAAAAATAACTTTGGGATTTTTAAAGTCAACTTGAGAAATAGTTTTTTTCACTCGAAGTTGACATTTTCAACGTTAGATTTTCAATTCTAGAGTGTATCAACGAAATAGTAAGTAAACTTAGGAGTTTTCATCATTTCTGTTTATTCATTCATGATATTTAGTTGTGTAAACTTTTCGCTTTTGACTTCGAAAGGAAAAAATCTTAAAATAAATAATAATCAAATAAAAATAGAGCTTTGTTTTAATTGAAATAATAAAATAAAAAATGTTTCGTGCAAATTACCTACTTCTGAGAGAATTGGGCGTCATCTTTTTGGAGCAGCGAAGATGATGCAGAGGAAGAAAATTTATCCCTTGAAAGGTGGCAATATAAAATGCTTTCCCGTGTTGGTATCGATAAATAGGACGACCATGATTTCATTTATCGTTCTCGCCTCTCAAAAGCAACGACAATACGGAAAATATCGGTTTAAAAAAAAAGCAAAAACAGGTTCTCGTTCGAACACCGAATTCAAGCATCTACGAGCGCGGTTAGTACTTAGATGGGGGACCGCATGAGCATTGACTTTTTTGTCTTGGCATTCTTTTGACTTCGCGCTTCAGATGGAATGAAAAATACATTTATTCGGAATAAATAAAAATCGACAATAATGGTTTATCCCGAGTATTTTATTAATAAGGAAACACAAAATTCTTAGGGCTGGCCACGAGACGAGACTTGGCGAGACTTTTGTAACTCTCGTCTCGGTATCGTTAAAATCAAAAATTTTCAGTCTCGTGTCGGTCTCGATTAATTAAGTCTCATCCCGGTTTCGTCTCCGAAAAATACGATTTCCGGACAACTTGTTGAACGAAATATTTTCGATTATAGTTTGAATATGTGAGAAGAAAATAAATATTTAACTGAAATTGAATTTTTTTATTTATTAGACTCTCTGTAAATTTCGGTCCAAATATACAGTCTCGTCTCGGTCTCGTCTTGGTTGCTTAAAAGGCGGTCTCGTCTCGGTCTCGTCATGCGAGACCGAGATCGAGACTTTTTTCGTCTCGTGGCCAGTCCTAAAAATTCTTATTCCAAATATTTTGAATATCTAAAATGAATAAAGAAACATATTCACACTCAAATGCAAAATTATTTTAATGCAAACCAAAAGTTGAAAATGACGTCTTGTTTGTCATGCTTAACAAATGAGAATGAAATGCAATTTCCGAGTTTAAGATCGTTCAAGATTTTGGGTCTGACTTTTGTTATTATATTAATAATATTATATAATAATTATATTAAAAATAATATTATTTCAAAGGAAATTTAGGATTTTTACTTTTTTTTTGGCGGAATTTATTTTGTTTTTTGTTACTCTTGCAAACCTCTTAAACGACTTAATTAATGTTGTTTGAATTTAGCACACAGGTACTTCTAAACAGTCAATACCTATGCAAATATTAATATAAAATAAACATTATAATAATGCTAACTTGCATATTTAAAACACCTAAATATAAAAAAAAGTACGTATACACCCCATTGAACTTCTTATTGACTCTTAAGAAGAGGGCCTGAATAATTGGCGAAGAAATTAAGTATAAGGAAACATAATTATCCTAGATAGCTATACGAAAGGAACGGTGTTAACGAAAACCTGCCTAAACAGTGATACAAAATGGTTGAATTCGATGAGTGGAATGAAAATAAGGCACTGGAAAAAAAATCTCAACTTTAATTATTTCAAAATCAAACGTGTGGGGAAAAGTTAACAACTCTAATAAATGACCGCTTCTGGGACAATTAAGTTATCTTTTCCGAGATTACATCACAGTACATTTGAGGCTGTGAGTGCAAAAGTACGCCACTTTTATGAAAAATTGGCTTATTTTATCTCTCATATTTTTGTCTTAGGGAGATGCATTATTTTAAACATAGTTTTAGATTCTTGAATATCTAATTTTTCAAAAAAAAAATATAACATTACAATTTTCAAGGCGTATGTGCTTGTTTTAGTCGATTTAAATCCAATTACAAAAAGTGCGTTACGCCACTTTTGCACTCACAGCCTCATATATGCTTACACGGTTAAACGCTTACAAGTTTACACGCTAACAAGCTTACAGGCTCACACGCATACACGCTGACACTCTTGTACGCTTACACGCTTACGCGCTTTCACGCTTACACACTTACACGCTTACACGCTAACACGCTAACTCGCTCTCATGCTTACACTCTCACACGCTTACACGCTTTGACGTTAAACACGCTTACACTCTTACACACTTACACGCTTACACGCTTACACGCTTACACGTTTACACGCTTACACGCTTACACGCTTACACGCTTACACTCTTACACTCTTACACACTAACAGTCTTACACTCTTTCACGCTAACACTCTTACACGCTTACAAGCTTACACAATTACACGCTTACACGCTTATACGCTTACACGCTTACACGCTTGCACGCTTACAGGCTTACACGCTTTCACGCTTACACGCTTACACGCTTACGCGCTTACACGCTTACACGCTTACACACTTACACGCTTACACGCTTACACTCTTACACGCTTACACGCTTACAGGCTTACACGCTTACACGCTTACACTCTAACACGCTTATTCGCTTACACGCTTACACGCTTATACGCTTAGAGAGAATTATATTATCAAAATTTGACATACTGAAATTGTATGCCCATGAAAGGTGGGAAACAAACCTAACTTTGTTTTTGAACGATTTTCAATTTCAATAGGAGCGCTCTTTTAATTTTATTTTTTGTGATGTTCTGTTATTTTCTGTGCATTTCTTTGACTTTCAGTCCAAAGCCGCAATTTTGCAATTTTTGACATCTCTATCAATTTAATATAATTCTCATGCATCTGCCCTTATACAATTAATGTTAATATGTTATCTCCATTTTTTCAGTTGAAGATCGTTCTCCTCGATCTTCACAGCGCATCAATGAGAATACAGCACAAGAATTTGTTATGAAAAAGTATACAATATTCAACTCACTATGCAGGTAGGTATCTATCTACTGACTTTGCGATGAAGGGCTATTGGCTTCGCGTAATATGACATACAGGCGCGAACGCAGGAAAAATTTTCGGGTACAATAATGTTTCAACTCCGACTTAAATTAAAACCTCTATTTTTAAAATTACAAAAGTTATTTCAAAAAAAAAAAACAATTCTCTGAAATAAAATATTCCTCGCCAGCCTGATCAGCACAAGATTTTGTAGTTTTTTTTTTAAATCGACAAAAAAACTAATTATTTCATAATCATTTGCATTAAAACGCCCAAAACCCCCCTGCGTTCGCGCCTGATGACATATAATTTCATCGTTCCCTACACAGAGAAAAAAAAACGTAAAATCAAAGCAAAACACTTTGATTCTAATATTTTTCGGAACGATTTGGCGCCAACGCCGAAAATTCTTAATTCAAAGTGAAGCGACTTTATTTCAAAGTGGTTCCATACTTAAAAACGAACTGGATTTTACTACGTTTATATGTTGATTTAAAGTGGAATCATAGGTAAATCAAACTCATATCTACTTCGAATTAACGTAGATTGAACTTCGCTTGGTTAAACAAAGAAGCGTGGCGTGGGTAGCCATTTTGAATCAATACCTGATTCAAAATGGCTACCCACGCCACGCTTCTTTGTTTAAATTTATGTAAGACAAGGACAAATGTATATTCAATATTCATGCTCGACGCATTTCGTTTTTGTGATGAATTATTTATGTATTTGTGATGACTTATGTGAATCGTTTTGCTGTGAGTACCTAATTCGTAGTAATAAATATAGGAAAAGTAATTGAATATTGTTTTCGATTAAATGAGAGTGAATTTTGAGTGCTCGTTTAATTTTTTCACAAATGTGAAAAACAACAACGCGCTCTCGAAATTATTTATATTAAGCTTACAAATATAAACAGATTGAGGTTTACTTGACTATGCAACACTTATTTGAAACTACGTTGATGGCACTTTTAATGCCATAAAAGTGGATCGCAATGTAAAATGTGTATTTCAATGTAAAAATGAATACGTTTCACTTTGAAACAAGGTTAAGCGCACTTTAAATGTGGGTCTCAATGTAAAAATGATAACGTTTCACTTTAAAACAACGTTAAACGGAATATAAATGTACAAAAGTTGATTTCAATGTATAAATATACACGTTTTTTTTGAAACTAGGTTGAATCTCTTAAAATTACTTCGCATATTCAAATTAACATTGTTTCAACGTTAAAATGAAAATGCTCCACTTCATTTAAAATACTTTAGATCAAATACGGTCGTTTTTAATTTTAGATTGCATTTTTGCCCTCAGTGAGGCGCTTCATTTGTTGGCCAATTTTAGTGATCAAAGTGTCAAGTTTGTAGAGAATTTAATGTTGTTTAAGCAGAAGCTTAGGTTTTCTACAATTATAAGCATAGTTTTTAAGTTACAAGCTAAAATCTACGAAATGTTGGTTTTGGCGTTGTGACTTTTTGTTCATGGTGCTTCTCATCCTGCTTAAACGACAAAGCAGGTTGCAAAACAAAGTATTTTGTTAAATTCCAAAATGCGCGTAGGTACATATGTAATTATATTTCTAACAAAAGCCTTAAATTATTTCCTAAAATTATTTGTATAAACATTCTTTAAGAATACAGATTTCATCCAAATTGTTCCAAACTATTATCCTCCCGAAATCTGCAAAAGATTTTCGTCTAAATCAAAGTCAATGCATCTTGTTTTCCCTTAAATCGATTTATTTATTTATAAGGCGTCCACTTTTGTGCAACTCGTTTCGTTTGTGTTCATTCTCCTCATATTGTTTGACTGCTTTTCAATACCACAGGGGGATCCTATTGATTTCCAAAACATAGCCCATGAATAAATATTATTCTACTCATGTTAGCCATCATAGGCCTTCAAACAAAAACGAAGAATAATTTGCTTAAATTTGTTTTCGGAGGATCCCTTCAGGATGGCATAGTTAAGCTTTTCCTTATCTTCCAATTTTACGACTATGTTCGGGTTCATCTTTCAAAGGGATTAATGCGTATTGGTGTATTGGTGTATGTAATTCTCGTCCATCGCCATCGCTGTCACAAGCGATGACCAGTTTTCTACTCCTTAATGGCTTGTGTTATAAATTGTTAGACGATTATTCCTTAGAGTCTGTGCTATTATAATTTGTCAGATGGTTGGTATAGGTACTTACGTACACACAAAATGCGTAAGACATTCTAATATTTGCACACGGACGGATGCTGATGCTGACACCGACACCCGACCGACACCCACTCAAAATTCAATTAAGAAAACGACTTTTGAAGGACCTTCTATCCGAGATATTTGTATATCTTCTCTGTTGTATGTTTATGAAGGCGGAACGAATTTAAAAATGCAATCCACTCACAAAAAGAGAGAGCTTTATAATATGTAGAATGAGAATGTGAATTGTTTATTGGACTTTAGAATTCCCTTACACAAAATTGGAATCGAAGGAACGAGAATAAAATAGCAGAGTCAATTGTTTTGATTTCACACAGAGCAGAGGACATACACAATATAAAGTAAACACTTGAGGAAAGGACTAGAGTGTAATAATAAATAGGAAAAGTTATATGAATTTATTTGTTCAAACGCACATGTAAATATTTACAATATTTTCAAATATGATATAAATTATATTTACAATACATTGTACATGCATGTTTATAAATTGCCTACCCTATAGATTGATTGTGAGAAATTATTGATTTATGTACATATATGAGTGAAATGTTTTCTTTTGCTTTGAAACAATATTTTTTATTCAATTGTTTTTAGAAAGCTTGAAAAACATACATATATACATTAGCTTGCGGGTGGCAATGACACAGTGGATATAGTGTTTGACTGCTAACCTGGACGTGTGGGTTCGAGCCCTAGTCTAGGTAGCATTCTTTTCCTTATTCCCCAGTTTCCACTGGATGCCACCCGTGGAATTTCATGAGATAATTAACATCTAATTCTCAATCCACTGTGCCAGCAAAAATCTTTACTTTCCTTCTATTCCTTCTTACTAATGTCGTGCATTGCATTTAAAAGACCTGAGGTCTTACAGGCATAAAGTGTAAATTATTACAGCTTTGGTAATGATTGATAATAAAAATTGAATTTTGGAACACACAAAAATACATGGAATTTCCCATATAAAACTTCAGACGCATCTTGGGGCCAGGTTAACGTTAATAAAATGAGCTTAAATTTTACTAGATTTTTTTTTTATTTATTTAGAACAAATAAGGGGGGGGGTGCGTCATTCAAAAGAAGACAATGACCTTCATAAGGACCACCCTAATATACATAGGTAGCTGGTAGCTATGTTAATATAAAATATTCGTTTTTGAATGCCACTTCTTAAAATTTGTTTGAAATAATTAAAATAGATTTTCTACGAATTAAAATAATTATTATTGGCTTGATATGTAACCTTGTTTTATTTGATAAGATTCGAGAACTATTGCAATGCAAATATGTAGGTAAATATGAAGGTTAAAGACATAGATAAACTGAATATTGAAATTATATCTCTCTGTTTCAAAAATGCTTAAAGACACTTTTGATTAGATATTTTTATTAAATAACAATACTTCGGTTATAGGGGTTGTTTACTTTTAAATAAATATCTCAAATGTGACCCGTCGAAGTTTCAAGTAATCAAGGGCGTACGCAAGATTTTGATCCGGGAGGGGGGCAAACACGTTCAATTAACAATTTAGTTGATTTGTTTTTAGGGCTAGCCATGAGACGAGACTCTGCGAGACTTTTGTAAGTCTCGTCTCGGTCTCGTATAATTAAGTCTCGTCTAGGCCTCGTCTCCGAAAAATACGTTTCCGGAAAAACTTTTGATTATTGAAACGAAATATTTTTAATTATCGTTTGAATATGTGCAGAAGAAAATAAATATTTAACTGAAATTGGATTTTTTAATTTATTAGACTTTCTGTAAATTTCGGTCCAAATGTCTCTTCATGCGAGACCGAGATCGAGACCGAGACTTTTCTCGTCTCGTGGCCAGCCCATTTGTTTTAAGTATTTTGTTTTCGTAAATACGAAACTGGAACAAAATTTTTTAGCATAAATAAATAAGAAATTAAAAATCTACTTTTAAGTACTCAAGGAACTTTTTTGTATGTGACTTTTTTGTACCTATATGTACATGACTCCTATTTTAAAGAAACGGGGTCATTGATGTACGTATGTATGATATCTATGGGCTTGGATCTTCTTTTTTTACAATTTCCATCTCCTTTTTCCTTTACCGCTTTCCTGTGAACACTCAGCATACATGACCCTGTAAACTTAAACATTCAATAACCTATGTTTTGTTTGATTTTAGATGATTTAATTACCATTTAAACTATTTAAGACCATGGTTGAACGAAGCCAAGTTTTCATTCTTCTTAACGTACTAAACGTTCTTTCAAAGGAGCTTGTGAGGTGAGGTAGCGCTAGGGCAATATGCAGAGCAAGTTTTGTTGTGGGGTAAAAGTCGTCTGCTTATATAGGACATCTAACATGTCTATGTCTAGTTTTTGGAGTTCTACTGTGGATTTTTTTTGTTATTTCAAAGATGATACCACAATTCGGCCCCTACGTTAAAGCTTTGGAAATTGTAGAACTCGGAAAAACTCTTTGATTTTTCTTTTAAATCATGTATGATGCACATTTTTAACATATTTGCTGGATGTAACAGAAATAACGAATATGCTGGTAAGTTTCCGTCTTGGAATCTACGTTCACGTACTGCAATTAAAGAATCTAAGTAAAGAATTAGGAGCTATCTCTTCCAAAATTTATCTGCATTTGACGAAGAACGATCGGAGTGATTGTGTCTGGCGGTTAACTGTCCGAGGTTTTAGAAGTTCTACTTCAATTTCTTCTAAAATAGATTTCGAATCAGCCATAAGTCCATCTATTTCTGAGTCCACATTTGCTCTATGATATTTTGCAAGTGCTATAATTTCTTGCACATGTTTCGTGCATGTGAGGAGATCTAATTTGTTTGACTGTGGAATATTTACAACATGGCTTAAGATAAGCTAAGTATTTTGCTATTAGGACAAGACATATCATAAAAGTTGTTTGTGTTATAGCACCATGCAGCTGAAAAGCTGTTATTTTCGTTGTAGAATTTCCTTCAATAGAAGGCTCCCTTAATCCATTTGCTAAAATTTTCCTTAAAAATCGAAATGCTTTTATATTTCTCAGGCCAGCGAGTTTCATAAAATGCAGGAATGTTTGGGACAAACTTACTCCTTGTAAGGGAATTGCGGTAAAAGTTAATGACATCTTTGATCGTCACTATTGTGTTTCGAATTTCTGGAACATAATTCAGGTCATTAACCACCACAATCAGCTTATGGATTGCAGAATGGAAGTACCGACCATAAAGGTATTTTTTTCTCAAAATTGCCTGCACACAATTTTCTTTGCCCGACATTGTTGAACTGCCATCATAGCCTTGCCCATTGAGTTTCCTTGGATCAAGCCCAGCATTTTCAATAAATCTGTCTAACGCAGAGGCAATGGTCTTTGCCTCCATTGCATCTACAAATCACACTTTCATCTGATCGTAAAAACGAACACCAATCGAAAGTTGTTCTTTTTCTGATATATTCCGACTTTCATCTTCCATCATCCCTGATCACTTGCCCACAGAATTAAATAATTTCATTCTGAATTCTCAGAATTCTCACAGTTTGCTGTTAATTCGTCGCTGCCTGAAAGTGTTATGACTCCTCCTGTACTTGAGAGCGCAAATGATTCTATGGGACAAATCTTCTTCCGCACTCGTGCAGTTGCCAGAGTTCTGAAAGATCTCGATATACACAAATCCGCTGGCCCGGATAGTATCCCTCCCATTGTTCTGAAGAGGTGTTCTTCAACGCTGGCAAAACCACTGCGTAAGTTTTTCCATCTGTCCTACTCTACTGGTCTCTTTCCGAGTGGATGGAAAACAGCATTTGTCCAGCCTGTCCCTAAAAAAGACGTGTCTTCTTCCCCCTCCAACTATCGACCAATTGCGCTTACGTCCCTTCTTTCCAAGGTCATGGAAACGCTGATTAATTTTTATCTAAAGAAATATCTCGAAAACGAAAGCTTCTTAATGACCGGCAGTACGGCTTTCTTAGCAATAGGTCCACTGGTGATCTGATGGTATATCTCACCGAACAGTGGCACAAATCTTTACATCGTTTTGGAGAAAGTAAGATTATTGCGCTTGATATTTCGAAAGCATTTGATAGAGTTTGGCATCAAGCTCTCTTATCGAAAATGCGTGCATTTGGTATCGATGAATCTCTTCTTCGTTTGATTAGAAATTATCTTTCGGACCGCTCAATACAAGTTGTATTAAACGGTTTCAAGTCTGAAATCCACAAAATAAATGCTGGTGTGCCCCAGGGCTCCGTTTTGTCTCCGACTCTCTTCATAATATTCATAAGCGATCTCTTATCTGAAACTTCTAATCCATTAAACTGTTTTGCTGACGACAGTACCCTCAGCTTTTCATATTCGTTTCTTGATTCACATCCATGTCCTTCGGATGTGGGACTTGAACGGCAGCATATGATAAGCTCATTAAATTCTGATCTTGACAACATTGTCCAATGGGGAATCAAAAACCGCGTGGCATTTAATGCTTCTAAAACTCAATGCTGTCTTCTGTCGTCCAAACGAAACCCACCCCCATGCCACTATCCATGAGTGGCACTTGCATTGAGGAAACCGAAAAGCTTTCAGTCCTCGGTATGTGTGTCACAGACCACCTTTTATGGAACGACCACATATTCGACATCGCCAAAAATGCTGCTAAGTGTTTAGGTTTTCTCCGTCGATGCAAGAAATTTTTCTCCCCTTCTGGTTGGCTGTGATCTACAAAGCCTTTATGTGTCCAAAACTTTAGTATAACTCTCACATTTGGGCAGGTGCTCAAATAACCCACTTGAGTCTATTGGATAGAATTCAAAAGAGAGCTCTTAAAATGATAGGTGAAAGAACTATAACGGAAACGTTTACATCTCTGGAGCACCGTCTAAATGTTTCATGCCTTTCGTTATTTTACCGTTATTTTAACAAAAATTGCTCTAGCGAAATAGCCAGTTGCATTCCTCCCCTTAAACAATTCAACCGTAATACTCGCGCTTCTAGGAATGCCCATCAGTTTACCCTTGAGCCCAACTTCGGACGTACAGTTAAGTACAGAGATTCTTTCTTTAGTCGCACTACACGAATGTGGAATGCTCTACCCAGCTCAATTTTCCCCTCCCATTGTGATCTACAGACGTTCAAAACCAATGTGCATCGGTATCTCCTTTTAAATCCCCTCCAATCTACTTATTCGCTCGTGCTGTGTATATCATCTTAAGGGTAGTCACAACCCCTTTTGCACGCGCTTAATATAAAAAAAAAAAAAGAGAAAGGTATGAGATATTCTTCTTTCCTACTTCAAAATGCTGCTTCAGATTTTCATCACCAGCCTTGACTTGAATTCGAAGTCTTGAAATACACCTGAATGTGTACCTAACGAATCAAAAGGATTTAAATAAAAGAGCGATATTTTTTTCAAACTAGTTTACAAATTTAGGAGGGGGGCAACTGTTATCCACCTGCCCCCCCTTGCGTACGCCGTTGCCTGTTTAGACTTTAATTCATTTGTTTATTTTGTCCATCTTTTAAAAACTGCAATAAGAAAATCTTGAAAACAAGAATTTCAATAAACTAACGATTCTTTGAAAAAAAATTTGTTTTCTTAGATGAGTTAAGTTATAAGTTTACCTTACGTTTATCTTACATTTCAAATAGAGCGAGAAAAACGAGTTTTTATATATTTTAGCATTTGATTGTCTTAAAAAACTCTACACCATAAACCCTACTTCTTTTGAGAAATTTTAAATAAAGAAAAAAATTTTTTAATTTTAAAAAATGTTTTATGAAAATTAAAGACTGGTAACTGGCATTAAAGAAAACCAAAAGATTGTATTGTTACATTTAGTCCTGGTGATCACGATAATGAATACGTTCGCACATAAGCACTTAGAGTGGCAGGATTACCGAGAAAAAGATCCTTGTCGTCAAAAACTCTTATTTTTTGTTTTTATAAAAGTGTCTTTTATGCTTTTTTCCTTATTATTGGCCTCAAAACTCCTAACAAAAGCGATTAAAATCACGACTGTATGCCATGGGGGTTGCTCCGTAATTTTAAAAACAATAATCGTGAGCGTGATCGTCAAACATTTGTTTCACGTAACTCAAGGATTTATCATCTCGACAATCGTTTATTTAATCACACTTTGAGAATATTTAAAATATAAAAATTTCGCTGTCATAAATAACAATTTAGCAGTTTGTTTTATATTGTCTTCTGTTGTGTTGTATGCAGGCGCGTAGCAAGGAGGGGGGGGGCTTGAAGGGGCAACGTGATTTTTAATAAAAAAAAAATGTAAAGAGTTTCAACTTTTTGGTATATGTAAATTAAAATCTTTAAAAATAAGGACACTATTTATATGTTGGTAAAGTTTAATTTTTTAAAAACAAGAGACTACATAATTAAGGTATTACATATATTTAATATGAGGAGACTAATAAGGTACTACGTATTTTATTTACTACGTTTACTTTGTGTGGTATTGAAGCGAGCTGGAACTCGAAGCTGATTCGAATCTTTGTATATTTTCGTCAAGTGGTTATGAAATTCGATGGATTCAATCGTACTTAAAATGTAGGGTCGAGTCAAAATTTTGTATTGATAATAAACTTTTTTTTTGTATGTTTGTTGAAAAATATGAGCTTTTTAATGTGTGTGTATTCAATTTTATTTGATGATTTGACCAAAATCCTTGTTCTGTAATCTCAACCCCATTTTAACACAACTCTAAATCGAAATCTCAACTCAACACACAAAAACTTAAGAAACTTGCTCGTCAGGTGGCTTGCCTCTTTCGAAGCCAGTTGGGAAGCCATTAGAGAAGCTTTTATGTCGGAATCACACCTGTCTCGTGTGTTGTGTTGTGGAGTCGTGTGTCGCTGTCATTCCATATATTTCCACCACACAGCAACACAACACACGAGACAAATATGGTTCTTCGAACATGAAATACATATTATAGCGATAGCGTCACAACACAACACATGACACAGGTGTGGTTCCGGCTTTATACAGGGTGATTGGTATAAGGTGCACCAAAAAGCTGTAACGAATAGGTTGGGTTAAGACAAGAAAATAATTGTATAGGAGGGGGGTCTATTTCCCTCCGTTTAGGTGTGAGGGGCAGTTTTCAAAAAATTTGAACTAAAACAGAAATAAAATTATTTAAAAACAACGGTAAAACATGCAATGCCCTGCTATACATTTTTGGAAAGCCAGAAATCTCTTCCTCAATTTCCGTTTTAAAATAAGTTGCGTTTGTGAACAGTTTTTAAAAAATTAATTTTCAAACTCGAAACTTTGAAGAAAAAAAAAGTTTAAAAAAAAATTTCAAATTAATTTTTTTTTTTAATTTTACGTTATTTTTCAAAACTCAATGCTCTTATTAATTTTTAGTCAACCACTGACAATCAAATGGATCTAGGACTATTATTTTAAAAAAATAAATGAAGCAACTTTCTCATAACATATGAAGAATCAACAACTAGTTGATTATCATCAACCTCGTTTTTTCTTGTTTTTACTAAGATGCTGGTTTCTTTATTTTTTAATATCTTGAAAAGTCAAAGTTCTACAACTATGGGTTTTCAAGTGTTTGACTAAAAATTGACAAGAGCATTAAGTTTTGAAAACAAAAAAATTATGCTTAACCACATTTAATTAAAAAAAATTAGTTAAAAATTAAAAATACATTTTTTTTTTTAATTTCGAGTTTGAAAATTAATTTTTTAAAGAATATTCACAAGCGCAACTTTATTTAAAATGGAAATTAAAGAAGAGATCTTTGGCTTTCCAAAAAGGTATAGCAAGGTATTTCAAGCTTTACCGTTGTTTTTAAATATTTTTTTTTGCTGTTTTAAGTCAATTTTTTAGAAAATTGCCTCTCCCGCCTAAACGGAGGGATATGGACACCCCCTCCCATACAATTTTTTTCTTGCCTTAAACCAACCTACTCGTTACAATTTTTTGGTGCACCTTATAGCAATCACCCTGTACAAAGAAAAAGAACAGCTTTTGATGAACATTTTGGAATTAAATATCTTTTTTCTATTAAATGAAGGGTTTTTATCATAATTTTCCTTCAAATGTAATTCTTTTTCAATTAAACATTATTTGGGTGTAAGTTATAGTATAATATCAAATCTCTGAGCAAGATGCGTATCATTTCAATTTATAAACAGTGTTGTTCCATGTAAACAAAAAATGTAGACTACACGATTGTCTACGTGTAGACAATTCAACGTAGACAATTCATCATTGTCTACATGTCAATGTAGACAATGTAGACAATCAATTTTATTTCAATTTTTCAACTTTTTTTTTGTCTTCTTAATCATATAAACAAAACAAATTTGTATTATTTGAGTCTTTCAATATGCATTTTGTATTTATTTAAACAAAAATAACAAAAATGAAAATCGTCTTATTCATTTTCGTCTTCGACGTCTTCATCAAAACAATTATATTGATTATCCTCGATTCTCAGTGAATAATAAAGATGAAGGACTTTCTTCGATCGTTCAAAAGTCAAGCGGTTTCTCGACACGGAATGAACATACGACCAACTTGAAAAAATTTGAGCGGAAGAGGCTGGAATAAGAATAAGTTTTTTTGCCAAATTTGCCAGATTTGGATGTTTTATAGAGGCCATATTCCAAAAAACAAATGGTTTTTGAATATCTTTTTCATAAAGAATCTTAAAAAAGTTAATTTTTCTATTAAAAGAGTCCCAATCTTCAATTCCATCACTATTCAGATGCTTAAACAAAAACTGCCACAACATTTCATTTTGACTAACCGTCAGCTTCCCATTGTCAAAATGAGGGTGTAAATAATAAGCTGAGAGAGCATATTTGTTAAGAGCCATATCCACGCGCGATTTCAAAGATGATTCGTGTTGCGCCTTAAATCTATCCGGGAGTTTTAAACTCAACCAAAGATGAACTGCTTCTCCAGCAGAACAATCAACCGCTTGACACCTGTTTATTAAAGTGCAGGATCAAGAAGCTCGATGTAACTCTTAACATCATCAATAAAGTTTTCATCAAACATCAACAAAGCTACATACTGCTTTATTTTTTTTTGGTAGTTGATTCTGCTGCTACAATTTTCATTATATCATAATTTGTTACCAAGCATTTATATGAATCACGGTATGAACACCATCTGGTTTCACAGGGCAGTATAATTCTGGAGCCTCCACGATTTACTACTTTACTGCAGTCTCTGATACTCCAGATAGGTCCCAGGCCTGAAGAAATGCTTGTTCGCCTTCAGCATTATGTTGCATTGAGACGACAGTCTTGCTGTTGCTGGAACTATTCTTCCAGCCATCCATCAGCAAAACAGAATCCGAACTGATAGATCTCTTAATTGAAGAAACACATTTATCATAGGCCTGATCCAAAAGCGTTGTTGAAAGTTTTTTTCGACCTGGAACCTTATCTGCATACGCAGGTCGAATTTTTTTTATAAAATTTTTAAAATGAATTGAATCAAATGTAATTCTTTTTCAATTAAACATTATTTGGGTGTAAGTTATAGTATAATATCAAATCTCTGAGCAAGATGCGTATCATTTCAATTTATAAACAGTGTTGTTCCATGTAAACAAAAAATGTAGACTACACGATTGTCTACGTGTAGACAATTCAACGTAGACAATTCATCATTGTCTACATGTCAATGTAGACAATGTAGACAATCAATTTTATTTCAATTTTTCAACTTTTTTTTTGTCTTCTTAATCATATAAACAAAACAAATTTGTATTATTTGAGTCTTTCAATATGCATTTTGTATTTATTTAAACAAAAATAACAAAAATGAAAATCGTCTTATTCATTTTCGTCTTCGACGTCTTCATCAAAACAATTATATTGATTATCCTCGATTCTCAGTGAATAATAAAGATGAAGGACTTTCTTCGATCGTTCAAAAGTCAAGCGGTTTCTCGACACGGAATGAACATACGACCAACTTGAAAAAATTTGAGCGGAAGAGGCTGGAATAAGAATAAGTTTTTTTGCCAAATTTGCCAGATTTGGATGTTTTATAGAGGCCATATTCCAAAAAACAAATGGTTTTTGAATATCTTTTTCATAAAGAATCTTAAAAAAGTTAATTTTTCTATTAAAAGAGTCCCAATCTTCAATTCCATCACTATTCAGATGCTTAAACAAAAACTGCCACAACATTTCATTTTGACTAACCGTCAGCTTCCCATTGTCAAAATGAGGGTGTAAATAATAAGCTGAGAGAGCATATTTGTTAAGAGCCATATCCACGCGCGATTTCAAAGATGATTCGTGTTGCGCCTTAAATCTATCCGGGAGTTTTAAACTCAACCAAAGATGAACTGCTTCTCCAGCAGAACAATCAACCGCTTGACACCTGTTTATTAAAGTGCAGGATCAAGAAGCTCGATGTAACTCTTAACATCATCAATAAAGTTTTCATCAAACATCAACAAAGCTACATACTGCTTTATTTTTTTTTGGTAGTTGATTCTGCTGCTACAATTTTCATTATATCATAATTTGTTACCAAGCATTTATATGAATCACGGTATGAACACCATCTGGTTTCACAGGGCAGTATAATTCTGGAGCCTCCACGATTTACTACTTTACTGCAGTCTCTGATACTCCAGATAGGTCCCAGGCCTGAAGAAATGCTTGTTCGCCTTCAGCATTATGTTGCATTGAGACGACAGTCTTGCTGTTGCTGGAACTATTCTTCCAGCCATCCATCAGCAAAACAGAATCCGAACTGATAGATCTCTTAATTGAAGAAACACATTTATCATAGGCCTGATCCAAAAGCGTTGTTGAAAGTTTTTTTCGACCTGGAACCTTATCTGCATACGCAGGTCGAATTTTTTTTATAAAATTTTTAAAATGAATTGAATCAACAATTCTTAACGGAATGTTGCATCCAAAAACCAGTTTACCCAAAGCTTCATTCAACTCGTCTTCCTCTCTTTCCGTCAATCGGTCCATAAATTTAGAAACAGAGTTTAATGGGGTTGGACAACGTTTCGATCGTTGATTGTTCTTTTTGAAAATTGTTACAGGTGGGGGTGGGCCCAACGACCAAGATGAGGAACTGCAAATGTTGGAACTCAATGAAAATGATGACCTTGTTGTAGTCGCAACTTGTGATTGAATTTCGCTTGAATGAGTACAGGTATGAGTTGAACAACTGTTCAATGGGTCGGTTTTGTCAGCTGCTTCCTACAGAGAATGCGTCAGATTCAATTTGATCGATTTTAGTAAAATAATAATACTTACACAGCTATTTAAAACATAAACATTATTGTTGTCAACATCGTTTGTAAGAGAGATAGACATCTAACAATTAACATTTGTGAGTTATAAATTTTATACAAAAACAAATTTTTTTACTACCGTCTCAGAGTAAGAGTTTTGAATGCCGGAGCTCGAGCTTAGATCACTGTCATCAATAAAAACAATCATAGAAACATCACCGGATTCAGATGTCGCAGGTGATTGGGATGGTTTACAGGCATTCCTTTCTCAATTAAATGTTAAAGCATATGGTCAACAAATAATATGATTTTATGGTTTATCTAATACGTTTCTATATTTACCTGTGGCTGCGCAGACGGCCTTCTGCAGTGTTATGTAAATTTTTATTGCACACTGTGCAATATGCTACATATTTGTTGTTAGATTTCATTAAAAGGAAACCCAGTTCATCAAAAGCTTTATTTTTGCGTCGACCAGGCATAATTTTATTATCAAAGAACTCAATTTTTCGATATTTAATTGAAGTCAAACACGCACCTTTTCTAAATAGAAATAAACCTTGCGAAAGAACAATCAAGATTGACAGATTAGAATGAGATATCCTCATTGTCTACATTGTCGACTTCAATGTCTACATTGTTTACACAATTGTCTACGTAGAAAGGACAATCAAAGTCGACGCGTAGAGGAACGACACTGTTTATAAAGCCTTATATAAATTAAAGATTTATTTTATTATTTGAGTTTTTAAAAAAACATCAAAACAAAAGACATCTTTATTCGAAATCAAAACTAGAACTGACTTAAAATAATAATTAATAATAATCATCAACCATATCATTCGCGTCGCCCAAGTGCATCCAGCTGGTCCACAGGTTCTCTCTGGTTGCAGTCTCGCTACGTGATGGAATGTGCATTATTATATTCCTCTGAACTCAACGTAAGCGATTCTGTGGGAAGTGTTTTCATTAATTTGCTGCAACATTTATGAGGTCAAGTTTTAGGGCGTTAACTTATATGAAAATAAAATATCTATCTATCTATCTATTGTATTATATTGTATTTTATTTATTCAATAAACTTAAAATTATATAACAATTTATTAATAAGAATAAGGCAAATAATAGTGTTCATTCTTTAACTAATAAGTTAGTGGTGAATAACACATCAATAGAAAAACCATTTTTATCTGATGGGTGACAATCAGTGTAAATCGAAAAACAAGAAAATTAAGAAAGCTGTTAAAAGAATATTATAAGATACTTAACAATTTATTAATAATATACAACTTGTGGTTTTTATTTTACATTCATTTTATGATGCTGATGAAAAATACTAAAAGAATGATTCGATACAATCAAAATTCAAAGTGAATAACCAGTCTTTAACTTTTTTATTAAAACATGAAAAACGAAGAGTTTATCTTAAAGATAAGGGCAATTTATTGAAAATATTTGGAGCTGTGCATGTATAAAAACAAGAGAAATGTGTTTTATGAGCGAAAGGTACATTAACTAAGCTCATATCGTTTACACGTAGGTTGAACATTTGATAATTCCTACTAGGAATATTTCCGCTTTGTTTGAAAAACTCTCTTAAAACTTTAAGAACATATAAATGCCTCATTGGTAGAATAAGCAATTCCTTAAATAAAAGCAAACTTTCTGCCAACCGATTTTTCTTAAAAATAATTCGTATTAAATGCTTCTGTAATATCAGTAAGGGTCGAAAAGTATTAGCATACGAACCACCCTAGCTTGTTATGCCGTATTGCAACTTTGAGTTAGCAAGTCCACAATATATAGTTTTTAAAACTTTTTGGGAGCAAAAAGACTTAGAGCCATTTTCTTCACTATTTCTCAACTTGGGGCTAGAGGACCGTTCACATGGGAGCAACCAACGACCGACGAATAAACAAACAAAAGGGAATTAAAAAATTAATAAACCTTAATAATTCACAAAATCTTGTTAAAATGGTAGAATTCGATTTAAGATTAATTTTAAAATTATAAAATCTGAATTTTTATTTGCTTAAATATGAGAAATTAGAGAAATTAAATTGGTCGTAACGAATTGCAGCTATTCGCGACGAACAAATTGTTTTCTTAAAATTCTCTTGTTTTAGCAAATAAAATGAAAACTTAAGTATCTTAAAAAAATCCTCAATTATAATTATTCCATTTTGTCTACATTTTGTAAAGAATTTAGGTTTATTAATGTTTTAAACCCCATTTGTTCATTCATTCGTCGGTCGTTCGTCGCTCTCATGTGTACAGTCTTTAACTCTCAACTTGACCAACTTGAGAGTTGCCCTCAACTCGAGAGTTGAATCACAAGTTGAAATTTCTTTTTATTCACAAATTGTTTTCTCAACTCTCCAGTTAAAAATCTTAAGTTTATCAACTTCTAGTTTGAAAAATATCCCTGGGAAATTTGTGAAAAACAAAACGAAAACTGTCATTTTTAATTTATATTTTAATCTGTTTCTTGCGTGTTAAAATTATGAAATTAAAGGTCAGGTTCCTAATTTCGGACAAGAAGCCACAGACAGAAATTGGAACAACTAAATTCCAAATAAAGGGAAAACAGCTTCAGATGGGAAAGCAGGAAACAGGAAATGATGGCTTAGAAGGCGTATGAGAACAATAAGCTCTTGAAAGTAAACAGGCTGTCTTGGATGTTTAGCAATCTGACCTAGAACGGGAGAAGTCATAATTGGATTGCGCTGAACTCTTGTCAACTGCCAGGAAATATTATTTAAGATAGTAAACTTGTTAACATGTACACATTATATATGTTTTCATTCAATAAATTGTTGTATAAAAAACATCCGATTTTTTTTTAACTTCCACTTATGTATCTTCGAATGCATCGGATGAATTAGTTTCTTCTCAATCTACAATTAGCTAAAAATACGTTCTCATAAATCGAAAAGCGATGTTGACATCTCCCCGAATGGTATTGCTACATTTGTGGCTGCAATAAGTGAATCTGCATAATACAATTTTGCATAGTTGTTATTATTGTTGGCTTTAAAGACGAAAACCTCTCGTCGTCCCAGTTTTTAATTCCAAATCCCAACCACGTCTTTGCTGTCTGCTCTCGAGATAAAAAGGCTCGTCAGTTTTTTATCATCATTTTCATGGCCCAAAGAAGTTAATGTTCCATTCTCCCAAAAATGCATTTCCGAAAAATTATAACAATAGAACTCTTTACGAATCTGTGGATATTGGCAATCCCACAAAGTTATGAATAAATGCTTGTGACGAGAGAGTGTACATATTGGCATTTGGTAAAGAGCCATATAATAACAATATTGTCGTTTGTAACAACAGCGAAAAAGGTTTTTGAACAAAAAAGAAAACACAACATTTGTATGTAAACTCTCGTGTCAACTTCTATTTTTTCCGGAAGTTGAGAAAATCTTCATCTTCGCTTCCGGAAGCAGACAATGGATGATTTTCCCAATAATAGCTTTCTCGGAACATTTTATTTCAAACATATTTTTATTCAAACCGAAACCAAGAATAATTTTTGACAGAAGATGCAAGAAAATGTATTACAAACTTGAATTTGACAGAAAACTCTCAAGTTGGCTCTCTCAACTTCTACTATTTTCGGAAGTTGAGAAAACCAGCAGTTGATCAACTCGAGAGTTGAGAACCGAAAGTTGAAACTGTCAACTTTGAGTGAAGTAAAACAAAATCACAAGTTGAAAATAAAAATCAAGTTTAGTTCAACTTGTAGTGAAGAAAATGGCTCTTAATGGAATACATTTTTCGTGTGACTCACAACTTATATGTTTTGATCATTTGAATATGATTTTTTCAATTTAGATTGAAATCAATTAACACTCCTAAGTACTTAAATTGTTGTACTGTTTCAATTTTAATGCAATTTTCTGAGCATTTTAAATTGGTTATAAAATTACTTCTACCACACTTATGATGAGGTAAAGGAAACTGTTTACAATAATTAGCGTGGAACCGTAAATTATAGTCATAAATATACCTTAAAACACATAAATTTAGTTTTTTTGCTGATAATCAATTTATGATTAGTAAACCACAGCCCTAAGATTTCAAGATCTTCTTCAATGTTCACAATATTTTCAAAGACAGTCCGAGTCCCAGACGAATATGTAAAAACTATTTCATCAGCAAAGTCAGTTGAAGTACCATTTAATTTGAGTTTGAAAATGGAATTAATCAAGAAAAACAAGGGGCCAAGTACAGATCCCTGTGGAACACCGTTCTTTAACAATCTTGGTTCACTAACGATTTCGTTATTGTTAACCCTTTGTTTTCTATTTTCTTAAATAAGAATTTAGGAAATTGAAATTGATTTGCTGCTATTTAAACTTCCATAAAGTTGACTACATAACCTTAAGATAGCATCTTCTGTTGACAAACCTGCTCTAAAACCAAACTGATATGAGTGCTTTTTATAATACAAATTCTATATAATACTGAAATACATCAGCTAAGTAGAAGACTGATTGTTACAGAAAAAATTAAACATTTCCATGAAGGAAACAATTCGAACCTTAAGTAGCTTTCCAAAAAAAATTGAAAAGGTTGAAACAAGTGATATAGGCCTATAATAATTTTCCGATATTCTTAATAGGAAGGAAGATCAAATTTTTAACTTTAACTTTGAAAATACATATTACTTCCGTTAATGTATGATCCATGTGGTTTTCAGTGTTTGACTAAAAATTAATAAGAGCATTGAGTTTTGAAAACAAAAACAGTACTTAATAACGTAAAATTTTGAACTAAATAAGTTTTTTTTTTTGAAATAAATGCTATAACTGTAAGTATTACCGTTATTTTTTAATATATTTTTTTTCTGTTTTAAGTCATTTTTTTTTTAAATTGCCCCTCCACCCTGAACGGGGGGAAATAGACCCCCCATACGATTTTTTCTAGTCTAAGTCCAACCTACCTAGCATTTTATGACACCTTATGCAAATCACCCTCTGTCATGCCTTAAAAAATTTATATCTTTTAAACTAGACGCTATAAATAAAAAAATTAAAGAACGCTTCTATTAGTTAAAATCAGGAGTATAAATTAAAAATACTTGTTTTAAGATTAATCGTGTTTTGAGTACATTGGTCTCTTTAACCATGTGAATGTGAAAAATCTTATCCTAAGTCTACGTTTCTGTGTATATCTCCAAATCTAATTATTCAATTGAGACAAAATACAAACGAAAATGTTTGTCAGAATAAAGAGAATATTTTCTTCTATGACAATTTTCACGATAACTCTGACCGTATACCCTTAAAAACACGTTCTTCCGTCTCGCGCTCACTCAATTGAGCGCGCGCCCTCCCTACTAAGAAACAATTGGCAATATTTTGGGCAATTATAAACCGACTTACATGAATAAAAAACAAATTTCTTCGTTAGAAAATAAGGAACAACATTTACTGGTAATATTTTTTCCTAACATTAATAACTTTTATTGCATTACAAAAATGCATCAAAATTTGTTAATAACAATGACTTCGCACCGGATTTTGCAAAAACTAACTCCGGATTTGGATTCCCCACCCCCGAAAACATAAAAAAACCCACAAACTGAGGTGATATTCAAGTACCTACGGGAAGGGGGTATAGCTCCTGACTATAATGAAATGTAGAAATGTGAATTTTTAAAAAGTATACCCTTTTGTATTTTACTAGAAATCAGCAATGTTATAATATTTAAAGGCTGGAACAAACCCAAATGTTGAGTGTTTTCGTAGTTTCAGTAACAAAAGATCAAAGAAATTAAAATTTAAACGAAATGGTCAAACTTTGTAAAACTCATTTGAATGCCATATTTCATCTCCACTGTCTTTTTTTTTTCACTCAGCGAACAAAAATGTATTTAACTGCCTACGCGACACATTATGACTACAAATTGTACACTCATATTCCTTCTTTTCAAAAAAAATTATCGCAAAGACACATTTTTTCCACCGAACTGCCATAATAAAGCTTAAGCCCCCTCAACTTTAGATTAATTCTAACCAAAAAAATACAAAAATTAACAACATATATAATCACTCTGAAACAAAATTTGTGTGTGGGTTGCCGCAGTTCTTTTTTATTACTTTTTTTTTTTAACAAAACCTTCATAAACACCAAACATTACAAACATTACCTACCTAAAAAAAAAACGACACTTTAGTGCACTTAAGTACACAATACACAAGCCATATAAGTAAAACAAAGACAAATCATTATCTGCTTTAATTATTCCATATTTACTTTTGAGCTAAAGGTAGAGCAAAAACAAAAACAACAACAACACAAAATTGCAATCACACCTTATTTCTTTCTACATACAAAATTAAAACTAATTAAAAAACACAACAACAAAAATGGCTGACGTAGGTCTTCTTTTTCTTTGTTTTTGTTGTTGTTGTATATATGTATTTTTGTTTAACTTTTTTTTTATGGCGATTATTCTCGGTGCGACAGGAAAAGTGCTTCCATAAATTATACACCCATTGATGGTGTTCTAATGGTTCCGCTGGAACGTTTCATAGTTAATCTGGTAAGCCCACACTCACTCTGCCCATAGCACTGCTTCGGATGTTTCTCTTGGTTGCTGAAGGTGGTTGTCGGGATTGTGGGCCGCCACCGGCAGCGGGAGGTGAAGCCGGTGCCGATTCAGTGTCACTGAAACATATGTTGCTCCGCAAGTGTTGCTTTGTGGTGGTTGGGGATGTCGCTGGTGGCTGCGAAGTTGTCGGTGGTGGTGGCATCATCATCTGTCTCTGTTCATTGTTCCTGATGTCGTTGTCTACCTTCAAGATGTTCGCCTTCCTTGGCATCCTCTGTTGGGCTAAAGGCGGCGGTGGTGGTGATTCTCTGTAATTACTGTTGTACTCGTTGGCAGAGGAATACGAGAATTCCACCTGTCGCCCTGATTTCCTAGATGGAACGGATCCCGCATCGTAATAGTTATTGCGACCTGATGGATGTCCGTCAACGTAGTCCAATGGTTCACGGGCGTAGTAATTGGGTCTGGGATTCGAACGTCTTGGAATGTATTCATCGAAATCTGGATCGGATCCAGAGTATCTGCTTCGGATTGGCTGAGGAAGGGGGCGTCCCCTTGGAGGAATATAATCATCATGTACGTCCGCATACAGTGTTTCTATTGTGTCTATGGGCCGTCCTCCATATCTCACACGACTGTCGCGCACCGTGTTCTTTCGCCTAGGTGGCGCTGCTATCCTCATATTCCTCACATCATTTTCAATGAAGTTAATGGACTCGTCTGGTGGATCGAAGGAGAGGTTTTTATTTTGAAGCTTCGGGCTGTTCTTTGTGTTCCTCTCCACTTCGGCTTTGTTGTTTTTGTCAGTTTTCGGGACATTATTGAGGTCCTCGGCGTAGTCGAAGAATTCGATCTTAGACGATAGGTTTTCCTTTCGTTTGGCCAACATATTCGCTGGAGGTGTCACGTTTTGAAGCTTCTGCGGAGGAGTAGTCAGTTTCTTTCGATTTCTCCGCATGGGAGACTCTTCGACGTCGTTATCATAGAACTGAATGCTGGACCTGGTGAACTCCTTCTTGAAGCGTTCCTTGGTCTCGGCGTCGGAGTTCGATTGGTCCCCTCGAGGAGTATTATTGTAGGCGTTTCTATTTTCAGCTTGAACGCTCGTCCGGCGTTTGACCCTTGAATCGACAGTGGAAACATTTTGGGATTCATCGGGCCAGAAGAAGTGTGTTTCTTGGCGATTTGGAGTCGGTTTTCGATCGACCATATTGGCCGGGAGGCCAGTGAAAAATTTCCCATTTATCATGATGCCTGTGTAGTTTTTTTTGTAACAACTAGATAGCTATGTAAGCACGCAACTACAACTTTTCTTATAGGTCTCTCGTTAAAAGTGAACCGTTCGTTTTGAGATTTTCGCGTTGACTGAGTGAAGGTGGTGGTGCGAGTCAGTGAATTCATTGTAAGTTCAAATCACAGAAAGCTTATTTCATGAAACGAATATAGCTACAAGCTGGCAGTTTCTTGTTTCTTAATTTGGTAACACCAACTTATAGCAGAGGCTTGAATGAATATACAGAAAATCCCAGTGTAGGTGCTTGTCGATGGTCATTTTAATGGCTGGCATAGGCACCTTCGCTCATATAAATCTTGTGCGGTAAATGGTGCGAGCAGCGGTGGTGACGGACGGTCGAACGTGACGTGACGTGTTTTCCAAGGGGACAGAGAGGGCGTTCATTATATTTGGCCAAAAGCGCATAAATGCGCGGGACAGGTTTTTCTTAAAGGTTGTAGTCTTTAATAAGAGTTTTTCCTTTTATTTTTCGCGCAATTCAAAGACTTACCATGCTGATGATGATGATGGCGGTGCGGTGTAATGAAACCACAGAGTATACAAGAATCGTGTTTAAATTTGGCCATAAAAATGAGGTCACTTTTTTTCTTTTCGAGTGTTCGTGTTTGGTATCAGTTTATACCTTCATACCATAGGCTGATTATTTCTCTGTTTGTACACTTTGTGTCAATTATAAAATAAGAAGAAAACAAAAGTCATATCGCCATGTTGGGAATTGATTGTTTTGAAATATATAAATACTTTTAATTTACTACCTAAATCCAAAAGGAGGAAGTTGGATAATGCCAAAAATGTATTCAAAACGGGGAACAGTTTTATTTGAATTATTATTTTACTCATATTAGGGGGGGGGGGGGTAAATTTGTAAAGTAATTTATTGTGATAAATGATGAAGTTTTTGAGATTTTTTTTCCGCTTGTCTCAAAAACACCTCAAACTTATAGGTATATAATTATTGTAAGTATATGACATGCATGGGCTCAGACCTTGGTCTTTGCTGGGGCTCAGACTGTGTGGAGGTAGATAGAATGAGTATTTTGAAGTTTTCTTATCTGAGGTCAAATAAAATAGAATACAGTATGTAAATGCTATTTATTATAAGGCTGTGATGTAAGTCAATGTTATGGAATGAAATTGATCTAATTAATTCAGATAATTTGAATTATTACTATATTATTGTATTTTATTTTCTGTCAGTAGGAGACAAATGATTTCAGTAAGGCAGTAAGCTTAGTAAGAGATTTTGTTATACTATAAGTATTTATACAGTATTTGCATACTTTATTTAAAATGTAAATAGAGGCGTTTTCATAGTTGTTTGTAAAACTATTGTTTTAATTTAACTGCGTTTATAATCCAATATGAATCAGCTTATAGCTGAAAACAGCTTTTTCTTTTTTAATTCTTAAAACGGGTTTAAACTGCTCTAATTGCGACTTTGATACTATTTTGGGATTCCAAATATTATTTTGATATACATATGTATATGTGTGTATAATAAATTTCTGTTTCTGCTGTTTTTAATATTTCGATTTGAGTATTTTGAATGAAACAACAAAAACAACTAAAGTGTTCTACCACCAAGTTATTTGGCTGAAGTGATAGCTATTTCACGAGTTCCAACCCGATCATCAGACTTCTTTGTGTGGTGCTGAGTCTTAATATGTTCATTTTTATTTGAAAAGCTTTGAACGTCATACGGATTGAACTTAAGAAATCAACGGTGACTGGAATTCGGAAGCCGTTGGCCTGCCCATCGCGCGACCGACTTAACGATGGAAATTGAAGGCTTAAGAGCCGAATTTTAAACCTAAGTTTGCAGGTACATATTTCATTTGCTTGTTTTTAAAACAAAATAAAGCTTCCAGTAGACATTCGCGTACACTTAAGCGTTTCCAATAAAAGTGCCATACAAATTTACTTTTTATACGAAAGTCGAATGCGTAACATCCTTACATCCTTGACTCTCTCTGAGTATAAAAAGAACATTTCTTATAATGGCGGACATGTCGTGGTGGAATCTAATAAATTGAATACAGTCAACTCCGGTTAACTGGAACACCATAATTGCGGACCTTTTGTTTCAGTTAAGCGGAGTTTTCAGTTAAACGAACTTCGGATAACTGAAACTTGTTTCAAATAAGCGGAGTTTTATCAAAACAAATAAAATTTCATTTAGCCTGAAAACAAAAAAATAAAATGTAGATATGATTTGTTGTATTGTGTCAAAATAGTTATATTTCAATATGAAACAATTCAAACAACAAAGGTATTTGCATTTTAATCACAAAACGAATATGAATATAACATATTTAAAAACAAAAAAAAAAACGGTCGTTTCACTTATGCGGAGTTGAATAAGTGAAAAATGTTCATCTGAGGCAAACAATTTTGTTTCAATTATCCGGTGTTTGCAATAAAGCGGAGTTCAGTTATGCGAAGCAGTTTGTGTGAAAAATTCTTAAAATGCCTCCGGAATAAATTTCTTGTTTCAGATAACCGATGTTTTCAGTTAAGCGGAGTGCAGTTAAGCGGAGTGCAGTTAAGCGGAGTTAACTGTATCTGAATTTAAAATTTTTAAACGCTAATTTAACGCAAAACCATTTTTTTTATGAATTTTAAGTTTTATAATGCTAATGTAGTAGCCCGTAGCGTAATGGTTAGTGCGTTCGACTGTCACGCTGGAGGTCTGGGATCGCTTCCCAGCCTCGTCCACCTGAAAACTAAAAAGTTTTTTTTTCAGGGCTACTGCCTCTTGCGAGGAATTGACAAATCCTCCAAGAGTATCACTTGTCACGAATAAGTGCTTCTCGTCTAGCCGTTCGGATTCGGCATAAAATTGTAGGTCCCTTCCATTCCTGTCTAAAGGCGCACACAGGAATGGTTGCGAGTTGTTAGTCACTAGGCCAAACACGTCAGTAAAATATATTTTAACTCCTCAAACCTGTCATTTAAAGAGGTAAAAATTTATTGGGATTCGAAAAAAACTTTAAATTTCATTTTGGGGTCAAGTAAGGATTCATCAATGTATTCATATCCAAATTGTCTCGGTTTCTTTCATGGACGAATTATGCTAAGTGGTGGAAAATTTGTTTCAACGTAGAAGTTGAGCCACATTGGTGGCTTCTTCTAATATATTTTCAAAGTGTTCATCCATGCTTCTTGTTCTCCTTTAGATTAACAAATATAAAACTACAAAGATATATGTTTAAAAAGGTTATACCTACAATTATGCATAATTTGTTTCTTGAAAATTTAAATTTGTTTATCATATTTTGAATTTAAAATAGTTTATATAAACTTGATGGGACATTTACACATCCTTTAAGTATGAAACTTTTTGTCCCTTCCCAACAATTTTTATTTTAAAATTTAGCCACATTTGTAAGCTAAATTTTTAGATCTTAATCTTAAATATCTGACTAGTAGAAATAAAGTTACGATTTTTAAAAAGGAAAAAAGCCAATTAGAACAAATTCGTTTTATTTTTATATTTTTATATTTTTTTTTTTTTTATTTTATTTTTAAAAATAGTTTTTTTTCTAATCGCATTTTTTTTTCTTTCAAAAAATCCTTACTCATTTCTACTGGTCAGATTTTTAAGATTAAGATCGTAAAATTTAAACGAAAATTATTGAGGAGGGGCAAAAAGTTTCATACTAAAGGGGTGTGTAAATGTCCTGTCAACTTTAAATATATAAATTCAAAATATGATGAACATTTTAAAATTTTCAAGAAACAAATTATACACAATTATAAGCACATAATCTTTCTCTACAAATATGTTAGTTATTTTATATTTGTTAATCTAGCGGGGAACAAATATGGGGCAATTTAATAAAATCTGTCAAAACTTTATTATATAATATTAGAAACTTTGCCGTGCTATATCTTGAACGTTTTTTGACTCACATGAAATCTAAGTATACAGAAATGTAGGAAATTAAATGTTCTATAAATAAGTGCAGAGATTTTTGATTCGAATGGACATTGGATGAGATAAATTTGAAAAACCATTTTTAAAATCGAAAATTTGCTGGTTTTTCAACAATAACTTTTTGGAGGAAGGCGCTATCAAAAAAAATTTTAACCTACAAAAGTAAATAAAAATAAATACTCTGCGACTAACAGCGGTTGAGAAAATCGATTAAATGCTTTTAAACGCCTTTTTCAAAATGGCGGACGACGCAGAAAGTTTTTTATTTGAAATTTGTGGTTTTAGAATCCCTAAGAGGTATCTACTCTTAAAAATAAAACAATAAAATTCTCCTCCCGATTTTTTGTAGATATTTTTGCTAATTTGATTGGACTATTTGTATTAATAAAAATCTTTGGGCCCTAATATCACATTGTGAAATTTTCAGATTTTTAAAATAATGCTAGGCCACACGAACATCGATTTTATAAAAAAAAAAACATTAAAAAAACAAATAAGAAAAGAAATAAGGTATGGAGCAAAATGGAAGCGGAACAAGACAGCATACTTAAAGGCGCTTATATAAACAAAGATAAACAAATAAAACATCTCGACCTGTGACGTCAGTGGTCTAAAGCTGTGGAGTGCGTAGTGCACACGACTGCTAAGACTGAGCAAATCGGATATGCGTGGGCTCGAATCCTATGGTGTGCATAAAAAGTTTTTCAAATAAAATTGGATCAAAGCTCAGCACCACAGAAAGGAGACTGATGAGTGCAAAAGTGGCAAAACACGAAATAGCTATATCTCCAGCCAAACAATCGGTGGAAGCGCCTTTAAGTTGTTGTTGTTCAAAAATTCAATGAAATTGACGGAATAAAGAATGGTCAAGCCTAATAAGCTGACATTCTAGTACGAATAGTACAATAATAACAATAAAAACAAATATTAGTTTTTTAATAATATTTTTGGTGTCAAACTCATTATTAAAAAACAGATGTATTTTTCTTTCATTTACCATTATAAAAACATGTATTATTTTGAAGGTTTTAAATTTGAATTCGTGATACGTTTGACAAAACAAAAAAACCAAAATCCCTCGTATATTATTATTAGGAGTTGGAAATATTTTTTTTCTTGCGCCTCATTGAGAAGCAAAGAAAATGGTTATACATTTATTACCGGCTGATTCCAATACAGTATACAAAAAAATATTTAAAGAAGAAATACAACCATTTTTCGACTTTTTATGATACCCTATTTTTTAAGTGTTTTTACCATTGATAACACTAGTTTACAGTACATCTGTTGCCAAAGAAATTTTAGTTGTTGCTGACTACACATGATATGATATTTTCAAAAATATAATTTAAAGATTTGTATCAGCTCTAGTTTCTGAGATTCAGCTTTGTAGGTATAAAACAGAAAAAAAAACATGTATTTACTAAAAAAAAAACTTTATTAAAAAAAAATAATCGTTGAGTTCTAAAAAAACTTCGTTTTAAAGCTTTTCAGTGATGTGTAGACTTTGGAAAGTGATTCATTAATGACCAACAATAGTCAGACATCATGTTCTTATCACAGAAACCCTGGTAGCGCTCTTCCAGGATGCGTAAGTCTTGATGCATACGCTCTCCCTGCTCTTCGCTCATATCTCCTAAATTTTCCGGAAACCTGTCCAGGTGACTGTGGAGGAAGCGGAGTTTTATGCTCAAATTGCACCCCATATTTTTTAACTGTAGCAGAAGGTCTTCTACGAGTTCAATATAATTTTCGGATTTTTTTTATTTCCGAGAAAATTTTGAATTACAGAGACAAAAGCTGTCCAAGCCTTTAGTTCTAACTCAGTCATAGAATTTATAAATTGGGTATCTTTCGTCAGTTGTCTAATTTGGGGGCCATACAAAATACCGGCAACAGGCAAAACAGTTCCCGTCTTTATCTAGTGATTTAACAAGTTGTTTCATGATGCCCAGTTTTATATGTAATGGTGGAATGATAATTTTGTCACGAGCTACTAATGTATTCTGGACTATTTTTTTCTTTCCAGGCTCCATATTTTCTCTTAACGGCCAGTTTCTCTGTATCCAATGCTCTTGCTTAGCTCTACTGTCCCAAAGACATATAAAACAGGGAAATTTAGTGTAACCAATTTGTTGACCGAGAAGAATGTTCACCATTTTTAAATCGACACAAATTTGCCAATTATGGTCATTGTATTTAATTTTGTTCAAGACTAGCGAAATGTTAAAATATTCTTCCTTCAACTTGGTACTGTGGGCAATAGGTACCCCAGCATATTTGTTTCCATTAAGTAAAAGAATACATTTTAGGCTTCGTTTTGAGCTATCAATGAATAAACTCCAGTCTTTTGGTTCATATTTTTTCAAGCCCATTTTTAACAATAAAATTTTTATATCTGAACAAAAGGTAATATCGTTTTCTTCGTAAAAATAACACCGTAATTCTTTATCTCTTTCCCGATAAAAAGTTATTTTAGTATCTGAGGAAAGCACATTTTTTTTATTCAATCCTGATGCTAGGAGTTTAGATAGATTTAAATCTCTTACAAGATCATTTAACTCTTTTTGGGAAAAGCATTTTGACTCATTTGACATATTTTCAAAATCAGCATCAGCATCAGTATCATTTTGTGATGAGCTTGGTCCTTCAATGTCTTGTTCTAAGGGTTCAGATATATTTTTAAGCACTGAAGAGTCAGGTGAACGCTGCCCTGGACGTTGAACACAACTAGTACTTGGGTACTGGCATTTAGTTCGATTTTTAGTGTTTAAACCGTTTATATTCACACTACAAAAATAACAGTCCTCGAGATAATTTCATGGTTCTCGCCAAATAATCGGTGTTTTAAACTTGAAGGCACTTCTTTTACCACTTTTCCATAATCTTAAATTTCTACACACGACTTACAAACACAATTGGGAGCCCAGCACTTCTCAATTTTATCCAAGAGGATCCCAAAACACTCAAAATAGGTATTTTTAACAAACTCTGATATAACTTTTTTACGATGTTTGAACACATATTCTCCGCATATGAAGCAAACATTATCTGGGTTGTTTAAACAACGTCTCTTTGAACTACTCATCATGACGCAAAAACTTGAGATAATAATCTTAACACATTTAAATACGTCTACTATCGATTAATATACAGGCTTCAATGATAAAATCAAAATCAAAGTCACGCGAGCTGCTAAAAAAATTTTAACGGTAAATTTGAAACAAACAAGCCATAAATGAGTAACAACAAAATTCGCGGCAACAAACAAAAATATAAGTTTTGTAGACCAGTGTAATCATTTTATTTCATCAAAATCGAACAAAAATTATTGAAATTATGAATTTTTTTTTCATGGGGGACACTACGGCGTATACGCACTTTTCTTATTTTATGGATTTATTCACAAAATTTAAAACACTGTTATTGACGGTGAGACTCTTTTGTCCCAACGATTGAATAGCCATGGTACAATACCTTGACGAGATGAATGTTGATGGTGAAATTGGTTCTTGTACCAATTCACCCAGTTAATTTGGTTTCTTTATTTTGAATATTAGCCACCTTATCGCGGGTGGGGGTATATATAGCTATATCCCAAAATCGGGAATATTTCTATGGAGTTTGGTCATAACAACGTAAGTCCGAAATCTTCGTTTTGAGATAAATGCGTTTTAAAGTTAGAAAAATTCTTCCAAATCCAGTTTTATTTAATACATATATATTGGGATCCAATTTTATTTTAAATAATAATTTTTACACGAATATATTACAAAAAACTAATTTGAAAGCTTGTTTATTATGTTTTTAGTGAGATATGATGTCTGTTCCTTAACTCTGAATTTCTGTGATTTTCTGTGATTTTTAGTCCCAAGTTCTGTCAATTTCATTTTTTTTATAAGAGCTTGACAGGACTTCGAACTGAAAATCACAGAAACTCAAAGTAAAGGAACATGTTGTTTGACCGAACTGTTTTTCGTTCAAGAACAAGATTATTTCGTGTTGTGCGCTTAATACCAATATTGAAATAAGTTTCAAACCACGATCTTTTATTAAAAACAAATTTATTTCACTTTATTTACAAAATAAAATAAGTAAAAACATAAAACAAACAAATTATTAAAATTCATTATTAAAAAACAGGGATGAATAAGGATCTTATAGAGTTCTTTGTTGAAGTTTTTGTAAAATTATTTTCGTCATCAGATGAATCGGATAAATCCGGATATATGTCCTTTTTTACCTTTTGTGATATCAAGGTTTTATAGAAATCGTGGAAAGTTGTTGGAATCACTCCTATTGTGTTTGCCAATCACTGATTGATAGTTGATTAATATTGGAGTTTTGCATTTTATCAGTCAATTTGTTCAAAATCTAATTGTAATTAACGACGGCCTGCATCATTCTTAATGACCAAACATTTTGGCGGTTGCCTTGTTTTATATCGAATTTTGGTATTTATCAACTATCAATCTATGATTGACAATCGCAATAGGGGTGATGATGTCATTTTTCTTCCGATATCGGTGGTGGTATCACGTTTTCCAAGGAAAGTTTTGATGAGTTCTTACCCCTTCGTTTGAAACTTACACATCAAAAGTCCGTTTTCTTCATTTAGAGTTGTTTTTTTTTTCAAGTAGACTTTTCTGGAATTTGATTTTGAATAACGCAACCATTTGATGGTTTGAAAACCAAACGTATTCTTATCTTCACCTTTCTTTCGAACAACCAATCGTGGATTTTCTTTCAATAAACTTGCAAAAGAATAAAGTTTTAGTTTTGGGTTTTATTAATCCAACTAAATCAAATCAAAGCAAGCACTTGATTAAAAACGAAATATCCGCAAGAATAAATCCGTGTGGTTAGATGTCTTTTAAAAAGTTAATGTTTTCTTAGTTCTATTTTCAATGTTTAATTGTTAAAAATAAAACCAACTTACTGTACCTATGAAACTAACAATCTAAGAGCCCACAACAATTTTTGGGTATGAACGATAGCAAAAATTCCTTTTGTTTTATGATAGGTCCATACTGTTCATATATGCAAATATGAAAGTCTGGCATGTCAGGGTTGGGGCCTTTGTATGCAATACTGCATATAAAGTGCAGTGCATTAAAAAAGCAGTGTAGAAAATTTAAAATCATATTTAATAAAAGAGCTCAGTGCCCTAGACATGGCTATGGAGTCCAAAATATTTTCCAATATCCAATAGGCTGCAAGACGTACTAAAAGCTTCAATCTTTGAGTGCGTCTTGTAGACATTTAGACCTACAGAAAAGGTCTTGAACCCTATATCCATACCTAGGGCGCTCAGCTCTTTAATAATAAATACAATTTTGAAGTTTCTACCCTGGCTACCTCGGCTTTAAGAAAAAAAATGCATTTTCAATGCAGCATTACGTACAAAGATGTCCTAAAAGACGTCCTTAATTAGTTCTCATAATTGAAAATAATATAAAGCTATAAATAAAGTTGTCCTTTTTGCCCGTAGTCCGTTTTGCCCCCCTCTCCCCTACCTGTCTACTACAATTAGTTTTTGAAAATAAACCGTCCGTCGTTACACGAAAAGCGCAGAAATTGAGTTGTGTGGTTTTGATCAAACACTTATTTAAAAATTGATGGTTGGTCATAACAGCACAAGTCGAGTTATGCCATTATGACCAAACATTATTTTAGAAAAAGAAGTTCAGTGTGGTTAGTACCAATGAATATCTTTGGAACCAGTAAACTTAGAGTTATGCTGTTAAGACCAAACGAAAATAGATTTTTTTTTTCAAATAGTTCTGCATACTTAACTCATTTTCGAAAAAAACTGACTTATGCTGTTATGACCAAACTCCATGGATTTAGACTTAATAATTTCTTACATATACAATAAATATTTTACAAAAGATAATAATCAAAATAATACATGCCTCCTATTATGCTATTTTGACAACTTTGAACAAAATGAATTTATTGAAGGGTCGTATTTCTTATGCTCGAAACATATTGCCATTACTGCTAATTTAATATGTTTGCCTGCAGTAGCAGTTAAAGGTGAATTTTCTTTTGGTTTGGCATTGTGTTTTGGGTATCCGGAATTCTTTTCGTTGAATGAAACTTATTCCGATGTTGCAAGCCACACCATCTCAGTCGGATCTCAATGAATCCATTGTGTTCCTCGACAGAAGGAAAGAAAGGTATGAGGAGGGATGGGGAGAAGAATAAAGGAATTTGAGGTATGAGAGGCCTCAATGAACCATCCTGAATTCTGAGTGAATTTAAGGATATTTTTCAGTGGAAAGATTGAGATGCCGCCCAGTTCATCGAAAAAATATTCTATCCGAGGGCTTCTTTTCTGGTTCTGGTTAAGTTAGGGCATTCACAAAGAAAGTAATAAGAGCCCTCTTCATCCTGACACCCTCTACATAAGTTAGATTTGCTAATGCCCATTCTGCTCATGTGGATACCCATCGAGTTGTGGCCCGTTAGGATTCCAACAAGTATAGGGATAAATGAGGTCTGCCTATCTTAAGTATGTATTCTGTTTTCCACGCGAAATATTTGGCCATAGGTTTCTTGAAACCCGACAAGTGTCGATTATTGACCATCTGACCTCTGCGGGCACAAGACAATTTTGGTGTATTCTACTCTTTTCATGCTTCAGTGGCATAAGAACCGAGTTGTCGGGCCTGAGACCCATCGAAGGGTAACTATGTTTTTTGCGCTGATTATTCTAAGCTCGTTACGGCAACTATTGCATACTGAATGTATTCCCGTAGTGTTTATGAGAGAAAAATACCTACACTTGTTTTGAGTATTCAGGTTATATACATTAGGGTGTTCATTCGTTCTGTTCGTGAACACTTCATTCGTATATACTTAATACAAACAAAGAAAATCCCAAAATCGGGATCTGTTCCGTTATTAATCCGAAAAAAACTGCTTTGTTTCTTTTTGTCTTACAACTCATGTATAATCACCGAATCTCTCTCTGGGCTTAAAGGAAAGTTAGGAACTATATTTTAAGGAAGTTCTATGACTAATTGTGATGCTATAAAATATAAATGCTCGTGAGTAATGTCAAACCTTAAAATTTTTCAATTAACATTTCAGCTATATTTCTGCAGAAATATCACGTTGATTTTATTTTAATCTTACATTGTCTCATTACGAATCAAAATCAAATAATATTTCATTCCTGATATAATGCTGGAAAGCTTTCAACCATCCAGCCAAACAAAATTCCTTCTACATTCCGGAAAACAAACTCATTTATGCATAAAATAATTTCATAGGAGCACAAAAAATCTAATTTTCATCAAATTATACCAAGAAGGAAGTTAAGCGGTGAATAATAGAATAGCATTTTATCGGTGTTCGTTCGTTTATATACTTATACTTTATAATTTCTTTTCATGTAAATGCAACGATCCCTTGGACCATCGCACACCCTGAAATTAAACCAGTGCTATCATCAATAATTTAAGCAATTATTTCACAGGAAGAATGAAAATGGAGGGTTCTCTTCTTTCGTATTCAGTTATATAAATTTAAAAAGACTATAGACAGAGTTCAGGTCAGCAAGGATACACAAACAAAACAACAACAAAGGAAAGATGAAAACATAAAATCATGGAAAATCATGGTTTGCAATTTCAATAACTATCTACCTACTTTTAATTTTCTTAAGGAAACAACAATATTCAATGAAAATTCAAAATATTGTTGACAATTATTTTGTTACCATCTTAAATGTTTATATCATTTTGGTGAATTTTTGCAATGAAATTCAAAATAATAGTTAGAAACTCAACAAAAAAAAAAAAAAACAAAAATCAAAGTTACTTCCATTTGTTGAACACCGATAAGCTGTTTAACTGCTCAAAATATTTTACCTTACTTCTATTGAGCTTTATAAAAATCAATTTTCCACTACATAACCCTTGAAGCACCCAGATGTATTGCATATTGCAATTCATTGCAGTCAACTGTGATCACTTTGAAAGGTTGTCCATTTTTATTGTGCCAAAGTAATGGTCATTAATGGTACAGTGAGTGTATCTTTATTTCAATTTGGTATTTATTTTGAAATATGAAAAATGATTAATGTGTTATATCAAATTTTAATTATTTAGTAACTTCCCAGCATATACAGGGCGTCCAATCATCACCGGCTCAGAGGAAAACTATGGGTTACTCAGTTAATTTTAAGTCGAAAAACTCAAGAGGTAATTTTCTCGGTTTCGCTTCCTTTTCGACTTACAACGGTTTTTATGATATTTGATCTTTTTTTTTTTTTAAGTACCTCTAACTTTGCCAAACTGCATCCGATTCTTGATTTTTTTTTATTTACACAAGGCGAGTAAGCAGTTTATATACTTGCTATACAATTTGTTGCTATATACTTTTTTAACTAAATACAACATTAAAATTTATTAAAAAAATAAAAACAGAAAAAAGGAAGTTCAAGAAAATTCAAATATTTGAATAAAAATGACTAAAATATTACGTTTAAGCTATTGGAGTAAGAAAGAGCCAACAGTTGAATACAAATTATTAAATAAATCCGTTAGTAAAACGATACACAAAAATGTATTCTAAGGAAATGAATGTCGATCTCAAAGAATCTGTTTGTCTGAAAGAATCTGGCTTATGCAGAACCTCTGGTTTTTCTCTTTGTAACCGTTTTGCAATCGTGATTTAAATTAAAGTATGTAATTTTTAATTATGTTCGATTGTTAAAATGGATTACACAAACGAAGAATATTTAGAAATGGTTATATTCGGTGAAATGGGACGATATGCTAGAAGGGCAGCTCGCGAATATGGCCAGCGCTGTCCAAATAGACGCCATCGAAATTACCTGCTTTTAATCGACTTATAAATCGTATTCGCACAGAAGGTGTAGTTCGACCACTTCGACAGGATAGAGGACAAGTAGTGCTTCCAGGTAATATTGGCAGTGAAGAGAGGGTTTTGCAAATCTTTCGTGATGCACCTTCTACGAGCACTTGAAGACCAGCTCGTTAACTATGGTTTTCACCCGTACCATTTCACCAAGGTACAACACCTCCATCCCGGTGACCAGGAACGTCGCGTTGCATTTTGCGAGTGGATTCTGCGTATGAGTACCCAGGCACGAACGCAGGAAAAAATTAAATTTCGGAGGAGGGGGGTTGTTTAAACTGAAAACTCAAAATTAAGAGTGAACTTGTATGACGAGGAAGGTAAATTCATACATTTTGGGGGGGTTTGAACCCCCCCTGCGTTCGCGCCTGTGAGTACCCAAAACCCAGATTTTATTTTTAACATTATTTGGACCGACGACGGACGAAGCAACATTTAATCGTATTTCCTGTTTTTCTGTTTTTATTTTTTTTAATAAATTTTAGTGTTGTATTTAGTTATAAAAGTGTTAAGTATTTTTAAGAAAATATAATGGGCTTTCATAATAAAATAGAAAAAATTACACTTAATAAGGTGTTTTTGTGAAAAAATGACACCAAAGTCAAAAACACGACCCGAAAACGCCAAAAATATGGGTTGGATATTTAATTGTGGGAAAACCGTTATCCGCATAGAACAAAATTGTTACAGCAAGTATAAACTGCTTACCCTGCTTGTGTAAATAAAAAAAAACAAGAATCGGATGCTGTTTAGCGAAGTTAAAGGTAGTTAAAAGAAAAAAGATCAAAAATGAATCATAAAAACCGTTATAAGTCGAAAGGAATTGAAAACGAGAAAATTACCTCTTAAGTTTTTCGACTTAAAATTAACTCAGGAACCCATAGTTTTCCTCTGAGCCGGTGATGATGGGACACCTTGTTATGTAAATATAAACACCATCTTCAGTCAGTTTCTAAAATGAATCGAATTTAGAATGTATGCTTCTAACTGAGTTTCCTGATTTCCGAATAGACGTTTTTATCCCTTAAGCCTACTACTCACATCTGAGTGAAATGAAAAATAAAAGCGGTTTGAAATTCACGTGAATAAGCAATGTGAAACCATAATTAATTGTCCACGTGAAATTTCAGTACTCAGATTGAAAATTTTTAGTTCTCACTTTGAATGAAAAAATATTTTGATTTGTCTGACAGTTCAACAGAATATTGAAATGCTTGAGAAGACTATTTTAATTCCATAGTTTGGTTTTTGGCTTTTCGGTAACACTTAATATTCAAAAATAAACGATCATAAGGTCTACAATAATTCTTTAGGCTTTTTTATTCAATTATTACAACTTTTATTTTAATTTATTGACAAATTTCACACTTCTATTATTTTTTCCTAGTGGTCGTACGTTAGGAAATGAAAATTATGAAATGAAATTAAATTTGAACCGGTTCATATTTCGCTCTCACATTTGGGTACTCAGCTCTCGTTATGAATTTCATCGCTGTGAAATAAGTGTCAATTTTATATAGAAATTTCATTTCCACTTGAACTGACTAGGCTTGACGACTGAAAATTCACGTGGACAAATAATTATGGTTTCACAATGCTTATTCACTTCAATTTCAAACCGCTTTTATTTTTCATTTCACTCAGAGGTAAGCACTAGGCTTTAGGAAATGAAAATTATGAAATGAAATTAATTTTGAACCGGTTCATACTTCGCTCTCACATCGTTGTGAAATAAATGTCACTTATATATAGAAATTTCATTTTCAATTGAACTGAGTACTAGGCTTTAGAAGATAAATTCAAATAGTTGTTCTATAGCTTATCTAGAACGGGTAGCTTCAAGTGACTTGAGTTAGAAAAAGGCAACAGTTTAACAAAAATTATTATTATTTATTCAAATATTTTTGTTGTTATTTTATTTTGTTATTAATTTTAAATATAATTTTTTGTACGATTAAATTAAATATTTTTAACTTACTTTCGTAAGTTCAGGATGCCTTTTTTGCTCACGATGTCTCGAGAACGAATAATGGTATCGATTTGGAAAAGATTTTGTTTTACAAGTAGGTACATAATAATTTTATAACGTGCAGAAAGAGTTTTCAAAACAATTTAACTAACGTTTTTTTCAACAGCGATATAAAAAAAACTACTTGTAAAATATCATTTGTCTCAAATATCTCGAGAGCAAATAATATGCTACCGACTTCAGATCAATTTTATTTTACACATTATGACGTTATGAACAACTGATAAGATAAGATAAAAAAAACTGTTTTTCTAGTCGAAAACTTTAAGGACAAACATGATATTGACCTCTAAAAAATTTTATTCCAATCGGTTGTAGTTGTTAAAATTTTAAAAATCTAACAATTCTTACGGGTTTGGTGACAGTCCGAAAGTTGTAATGACTCTTTTTACTTTTTTTTTCATGATAACTTTCTTATCCAGACTTTAAGATGACCCCGAATTTTCAACAATTTTTACGGAGTTGGTGGCAGTCCAAAAATTAAAAAAAAATTTGTTCAAAGGCACTTTTTTCATGGTAACTTTTTCGTAATGGAACATTAAGACGGAGATTTTGGGATAACAAATAGATGAGCATTAAAATTTTCAAAATCGAAAAAGATTTACGGCGCGGCGCTGGTGACAGTCCAAATATGATACTCAAATTATCTGAAAAGTTCGGGATTATAGTCAAATTATTAAAATGCAAGTTTCTTTTTAAAAATGCAATAAAATGAACTAGTAAGGGCAAACATTCCCATTAATTAGAGAATACAACGTCGTTCAAGTGGCTGCCTGAGCTGGCTCCGCAGTAGCGCATTCTGTCACTAATTCTCCAAGACGATGTTGATGGTTTCGGGCTGTAGCTCACGGATTGCTTGGATATGATATTGGCCTTAAGTGCTTGAATCATTTCCGGATTGATCGGTCCTTCACGGTTCCTCATAAACAAAAATTCCAAAGGGGTCAAATCGCAGCTCCGAGGCGGTCAATTGAAATCGTCAAGACGTTTGATAACACGATTTGGGAATTTAGTGCGCAAAAAATCGATTGTATCATGGGCTGTGTGGCATGGCGCGCCATCTATCCTGCATGACCAAGAGGTCGTCCAAATCCATGTCCTTAACTTTTTAAAAAGTCCCGTTAACGCTGACCGAAACGTTGTTCCCAGCTTCATTTTCGAAGAAAAATGGTCCAATGAAGTCACCACACAACAATCAGCACCAAACTGTCACTCAGTGGATGCATTGGCTTCTCATCAATCAAGTGCGGATTTTCTGATCCCCAGATGTGCCAATTTTGTAAAAATTGCAGGCGCGCAGTGGGTATGCTTAAATTCGACCTAAACTTCATTTCAAAAAACACACTGTTTGGGCTACGCAGAACTCACTTTGGAAATAAGTTTTCAATATTTACCAACGTTGTTCAAACGTAAAGCGACTCATTTCGTTCCGCGGAGGTATGAAACTGACTTTCTGTCAAGATTTTTAGCGGGAAACAATTGAAGCGCTTAGAAGATGAAGGACGTAAGCGACATTTTTAAACATTGGAGTTATAAGCATTTAAAGTTTATTGCCTATAACTTTTTTTTATGAAAATAATAAAAATACTGTATGGATCGTTTAAAGTCAATAAAACTCAGGTGAATTTAATTTTAGGAATCTTTTTTATTTAACGCAAATAGTTGTTGAGATATTTACACTTCTGTGCATTTAACACCTTTATCTAGGAACTTTTTTGTATGTAATTTAATTTTGTTTTTATAAAGGTTTTAAGTGACTTTTTGATATGTTGTAATTTACTAATTTTTTGTTTGTTTTTTCTCTTTCCCTTCTCAAGGATCTGCTGAAATTGCATTTAAATAAAACCATTGATGTTCTACACGAAAGAAATTCATCTGTTCTTTTAAATTTTTAATTTTTTCTGAAGAAAGTTGTTTCATTTTGTTCTCTTTTGGCATAAAATCTTGATTATAATCAGGACGTTTGTTACTTTTGGCTATAATAACTTTACTATAAGGAACATAGGTATTCATCATAGCATTCTTTGTAAAGGTAAGAACCACACTCCCTGCGAATCTATTTTATTGAGTCCCTAAATTAAATCCTGGAATAAAGTTAAAATAAAATTAGTCTGCTGGGGTATTCGTGAAGGAATTTTCGAATTGCCCGTTATTATTCTTAGGCTGTTCCTGATGAGATTTATGAAGGCTTTGTAGCGTTCTTGGTTGAAGTTCTCAAGTCGTAGCTTGACCTGCCTCGGTTTTGGCAGTTCATTCCAAATTTCGGATCTTTTTGCCTCCTCTTCTAATATGATCTTGTTTTTGATCACATTTTCCCCTGATCCGCAATAGGTCTCAGGTCCTGTTAGGGGGGTTGTTGCTCCTATTTTGGCTAGGGAGTCTGCCTCCTCTTTACCACCGATACCCGCGTTGCCCGGTACCCAATAGAGTTAGACATTGTCATTTTTGCCCAGTTCATTTAACCTCCGCAAGCATTCCCATACCAGTTTTGAGCTAATGGCATAGAAGCTTATCGCTTTAAGCACGGCTTGGCTATCTGACATGATGGCAATGTTACGATTTCGGTAGTTTCTTTCAAGGTTACGTTCTGCAAATTTACCTATGGCGTTTACTTCCGCCTGGAAAAAGCTTGTGGACTGTCCCATCCGAACAGATAGTTAGGTTCTTGGCCCAAATATACCCGCCCCAGTCATACGTTCTCGATCCATCAGTATACCATTTGACTAAAAACGTTTTCTGTTGGGGTGTTCTTCACGGAATTTCGGTCTGCGTTTTTGAACTTAAGCCTGTGAGAGTGTCCTGATGCAAATAGCATTGGCGCAAATGTTAAGCAAATGACTTGACTTCTATCATCTTTGTCACACCTATAAGGTCAATTTAACACCCATTCGTCGAGGGTATCGGCTATGTCGTTGGCCCTTAGACTAATAGATGTGTGTGAAAAATAACACTTTCAAATTGTGCGTAAGACTATACAAAATTTAGCCATCATGTTAAGCCACCTGCGTCGGAATATTCAAATTTGAAGCAGTGTGTATTGGCTGGTGCCTTTTGCCTGCACATGCACTGATTTTTGTGGTGTTCACCTATAATGCATTATCTTAAAGTGCCCACTTAACACCTTTATGCACGAAATGAAAAGTTCAGATAAAATTATTTTTGTATAAAGAACTTAATATAAAGGACTTCAGCGCATTTAACACATTCATCCACAAAGTTTATTATTAAAGTGATTGTATAACACCTTCATCTTTGGCTAAATATGAATCTAGAGGTGAAAGAAGAGTACAGACGAGTCAAAAATTTAAGTTTTCATATAACACTTTCATTTGTGGGTAAAAAGCCAAATTTCAAAAAATGTCACTTAACACCTTCATCTTCTAAGCGCTTCAATTGTCAGTATCAAAATAACCTATGACACACAACGACAAGGTTAAGATTTGATATTTTATGATATTTAATGACAGTTGTTTAACCAAAACTTACAAAAAAAAAAAAAATAATAAAAATAGAAATCATTCAAATTGTTTTTGTTTTTTTTTTTGTCCCCAATGTCTCGAGGTCAAATGGTACAATCTTCCTTTTGACTTGATTGCATATTAAAAATCTAATAAGGTTTTCTCAGGTCGCAATTTTTCTTATAATGAGATAGATTGAGAGATATTTAGTAGTTTTTCTTATAACAAAATAACAAGGATACCAATACCATCTGCCTCTTTTTAAAAAAATTAATTTGGCTTTCATAATAAAAGTAGAAACATCATTTTTACCAACGTATTTTGTGAGACAAATGGTGTGATAAAAAATAAATTCGCACGACGCAAAATGATGCAAAGTGCCCTGCTTGTGTAAGTACAAACAAAACATTAATGAATCCGTTGCAGTTTGGTAAAGTTTCTGTAACTCGTTATGAAGAATTTAATAAAATAGCCAGTAACTTCAGCAATTCTCTCTTGGTCTTCAAAATTGAAGTATACAACGAAAAAAAATATGAAATAATGAAATATGAAATAAGGCACTCAAATCAACAATTTTACTCTCTAATAAATTATACAAATTTATTCTTAAGAAATTACTTACATTTATGTTTCGCTTCGCTAGTAAAAATCATCTTTCACTCCCTGTACTCTGTTTTATGTTGAACAAAATTCCAATAATATACTGTAGCATACACAACAACACAATCGGCCTTCGGGAATCAGTTCACATTGGCGAACGACTCACAGAGGTATCTCAAATGTATCCCTTTCCTAACAATCGTGGATCTAGCGGATCAAAATGGTTCCGCTTAAATCCTTCGCAGAATTACCCACATGAGAATTATGCCAGTCCATATAGCTAAGCCTAAGCCCCTAGCATAATCTTCGCAAGAATAGTCGGACATATCGATTTGTGAGATGGGAAAAAAGAATTAATGCCACATGGATTTGCAACGGGATCATATTGAGGTAAGGTAAGGGAGGTAAAGAAAAGTCGAAGCAAGTATTTACACAGACTTTAATGCAATAAAAAGCAAACTGCACTGAAATAAAATTGAATTCCGCTTTTAATGCCCAAATAGCATCATAATATCATCATCGTCATCATTACAGAGCAACGCTGTTGGTAACCTCATTGGCTCCTCTCTGCGTTGTCGTCGTTGTTGGCCGGAAGTATTTTGATGCAGCAATAATGCTGTTTGTACGATCCGTCCGTCGGTATAAATATCCTCGATTGGAACATCCTTCGGCGGAAAGTGTCCTTGCTATAGATTGTAAGAATAGTCCAGGTCCAGGTCATGAAAGGTTCGAACGGATATAGCTGTTGAAATTAGCAACATGACGCCCCAACAACGACGACTGATGGCTATCCGATATATGAGGGCAGAAACAAAAAATGAACAAACAAAACGTGAAGGATGAAGACGGATGAGTGTCGGCGACAATATGATGATGATGGTGCTTCAAGGCGACATAAACAAGATTCAATAATCCTTATGGTCGGTCGTTATGAAGAACAGTGCTTTTATATGAGGCGCAGGCATAATAGTCAGAACTAAAGAGGATATTTATTGGATAAAATTGCTAGACTGTTATTGACGAAGACGATTAAGATTAATTCAAAATTAAAACAAAAAGGAAGCAACTTACTATCATTTCAGATATAAATCAAGACAAATATTTAAAGTTGTTTTACGTAATTAAGCGTTGACATTTTTAAACCATATTTTGCGTTATGTTATAACAAAATTATTGTTATGTTGTTAAAATAACTAGAAGATCAGTTCTTGCGTTGTTTTGCTTGAAATTCGTTTCGATAAATTGATGTCAAAGCCGAACGTGCATCTGTGTATCAGTTTGACTGCACAACCAAAAAATATGTTGAATAAATGTTAAAAACTGTTTTTGATTGACAATTTGTCAAATGCACTTGTGTATAGAAACTAAATCTTATAAGTGGTGTTATCGATGCGCCCGATTTATTAAATTGCTTAAGTTTCACTTTTCGTGGAGGGGCCCACAGCCTTCGCAGTCTGGATTCGATGAACTTAACCCAGCATCTTACTGATTATGGAATGCATGAACCGTTAACCCGTATGTACAAGCTATTAGATTTAAATGAAGGTAGTTTTGACTTCAATATTAATAAAATTAAACTTAAAAGTGTATTGAAGACCAGTATACCACGCTCATAAATGTTTGTATAAGTCACAATTTTTGTGTTATTATTGTTTTATGTTTTTGTTCTTGATTGTCTAATTTTGTGTTGAGAATCCGTTCTCCTTAGTGTTGTTTTTAGTCTGTCTGTTACTACTAACTACTAACACTGCACCAATTGATGAGCAGGTGTACATATTTTTGTGTTGGCAATTCTTTGGTCGTAAGTTGCAGCTTGATTTAAGCACTCTTTGACAAAGGTCTCATCACTTAAAAAAAAATATTGTTATCCCATCAGCTAAAAGTTTACTCATGTACCTATTAATCCATAGGAGCTTCTTATAATCGTTTATCGGACTGATATAATTGCTGTATAATATTCAGATTTGTTTAATCCTTTTATACCTTTATGGGATAGATTCGGTTACTCTAAAGAACATGATTACAATAATTCGAATGAAGAGCTATAGGAGTATTATCCCTATACGAGTTTGCTCCGATAGTGAGAATGAAGGGAAGTCTTACTGGACCAATTAGAGAAAGCTCAGAAAAATAAGTGGAACAAACAAATTGTTTCCAATAGTATAGAAACAATTTATGAACGTGGAATTGATCATCAATATCCGTGAATAGTGTGTTTATGTAAGTTAGGTACTTAATATGTACGAAGCGATTTGAATTTTAAGCATAAAATACAAAAAAAAAAAAATAAAATAATTTGGGGCCAATTTTTCAGTCGAGTAAAATTAATTTGAGAAAAAGTTCGATGAAAGGGTTTATATGTACAGATTTTTGTTTTTGTTCAAGGTCTACTCTTTTATAAAATCCAATCCGCAACAGAAGAACACTTCGAAAACATTACTCGAAACAGCCAATCGAAGTCTTCTGGAGTAATATGGGTCAAAAAGCAGTTACTCCGGACTCCTAAAATAGCTAAATCTCAAAAAAAATGTGAAAAATTTAAAAATCGTTAGATAGGTTTTCATGGAATATAATTTTGTTTATAAATTAAGTATGCCAAATTTGAGTGTTTATTAAAATACAATTTTGAACGAAAATTTGAAAGAAATTTATTTAGCGGTTTTTAAAAAATAGAATAAAAAAAAAAATAACACATTTTCTAAAAATAAATTGTTGAGGATCTCCTTATACAAAATTGGGTGTATTCGATGAAGCCAATAACGAGAAATTGTATACATGTTGTTGATCTTTGATCTTTTATCTTTGATCATTGATCATTGATCATTGATCTTTGATCTTTGATCTTTGATCTTTGATTTTTGATCTTTGATCTTTGATCTTTGATCTTTGATCTTTGATCTTTGATCTTTGATCTTTGATCTTTGATCTTTGATCTTTGATCTTTGATCTTTGATCTTTGATCTTTGATCTTTGATCTTTGATATTTGATCTTTGATCTTTGATCTTTGATCTTTGATCTTTGATCTTTGATCTTTGATCTTTGATCTTTGATCTTTGATCTTTGATCTTTGATCTTTGATCTTTGATCTTTGATCTTTGATCTTTGATCTTTGATCTTTGATCTTTGATCTTTGATCTAAGATCTTTGATCTTTGATCTTTGATCTTTGATCTTTGATCTTTGATCTTTGATCTTTGATCTTTGATCTTTGATCTTTGATCTTTGATCTTTGATCTTTGATCTTTGATCTTTCATCTTTGATCTTTGATCGTTGATCTTTGATCTTTGATCTTTGATTTTTGATCTTTGATCTTTGATCTTTGATCTTTGATCTTTGATCTTTGATCTTTGATCTTTGATCTTTGATCTTTGATCTTTGATCTTTGATCTTTGATCTTTGATCTTTGATCTTTGATCTTTGATCTTTGATCTTTGATCTTTGATCTTTGATCTTTGATCTTTGATCTTTGATTTTTGATCTTTGATCTTTGATCTTTGATCTTTGATTTTTGATCTTTGATCTTGTTCTTGTTCTTGTTCTTGTTCTTGTTCTTGTTCTTGTTCTTGTTCTTGTTCTTGTTCTTGTTCTTGTTCTTGTTCTTGTTCTTGTTCTTGTTCTTGTTCTTGTTCTTGTTTTTGTTCTTGTTCTTGTTCTTGTTCTTGTTCTTGTTCTTGTTCTTGTTCTTGTTCTTGTTCTTGTTCTTGTTCTTGTTCTTGTTCTTGTTCTTGTTCTTGTTCTTGTTCTTGTTCTTGTTCTTGTTCTTGTTCTTGTTCTTGTTCTTGTTCTTGTTCTTGTTCTTGTTCTTGTTCTTGTTCTTGTTCTTGTTCTTGTTCTTGTTCTTGTTCTTGTTCTTGTTCTTGTTCTTGTTCTTGTTCTTGTTCTTGTTCTTGTTCTTGTTCTTGTTCTTGTTCTTGTTCTTGTTCTTGTTCTTGTTCTTGTTCTTGTTCTTGTTCTTGTTCTTGTTCTTGTTCTTGTTCTTGTTCTTGTTCTTGTTCTTGTTCTTGTTCTTGTTCTTGTTCTTGTTCTTGTTCTTGTTCTTGTTCTTGTTCTTGTTCTTGTTCTTGTTCTTGTTCTTGTTCTTGTTCTTGTTCTTGTTCTTGTTCTTGTTCTTGTTCTTGTTCTTGTTCTTGTTCTTGTTCTTGTTCTTGTTCTTGTTCTTGTTCTTGTTCTTGTTCTTGTTCTTGTTCTTGTTCTTGTTCTTGTTCTTGTTCTTGTTCTTGTTCTTGTTCTTGTTCTTGTTCTTGTTCTTGTTCTTGTTCTTGTTCTTGTTCTTGTTCTTGTTCTTGTTCTTGTTCTTGTTCTTGTTCTTGTCATTGCTGGCCAATTATGGTTGTGTGAAAAAGTGAAACAAAAATTAACAAATTCATATTCAAGTTCTGTGAAAATTTGTATATAACTAATTTGAGGCGACTTGATTGACTTGATTTGGATTTTTTTTTTGTACAGGGAGATAGGGGTCTCTAAAGAATGGCTTTTAAATATTACGGTGTGGAAACACCTCTAAATATGTTGAAAAAATATTTTAATTTTTCGATTTTGGCAGTTTTTTTCACGCTAGTACTCAAGTTTCCCTAAATATAGCACACATTTTCACACGCGAATACTGTTTTGGGTAAATTAACTTATTCAATTTAACAATTTTATTATGAGCCAGTTTTTAATTCAATTTTAAATAAACATTTAAAGTTAGAAAATTGCATTCAATATGCATGAAATCTGCGGCCACTAAATAAAAAAATATACAATTAATTTCACAGTTCTACTACTCAACAACTCGGCTCTGGTAAGTGTTGCGTGATGTGTGGATTCTGTTTAGGATTTTTTGTTGGGAAATTTGTGGCTAATTTAAATATTTTTTCGATTAAAAGTACTTTATGGGTGGCCCGCTTCAAGGGTTCAAGGATCTTAGCTCCCTTTTCGGGTCCTCTGTTCCACTCACGTGACTCCATCACTCCGCTTAGGGTATGCTCGGTCGTCTGGCAGGCTCGGTCGTGTTGTCAGTCTACTAAACAGTACTTTGGGTGGCCCGATTCGCGGGTTCAAGGATTATAACTCCCTTTTCGTTTTGGGGTCCTCTGTCCCGATCACGCGACTCCATCTCTCCGCTTAGTGTATGCGGTATGTTATAAAAGTTGTTCAAAAAGTTGTTAAAATTTCATTTTTGAAACTTCATGTTTAGTTATCCCTAAAAATTCCCAAAAAAATCCCAAACAGAAATCCACATATCACAACACTAACCATAGCAAAGAAGCATGTACCCTCATGTGTGTATGTTAGAGAACTGTCAAATCAAACAAACGCAGCGAATTACATTAATTTTGTATGAAAAATGAAACATTTATAAATTAATTAAAAATATAAACAAAAGTTTCTTCACTTTAAAATTATGATATTTATTATTTTTAGTCATAAATCTATCGAATAAAATTATCCGCGTGTGAAAATTCGTGCGCCTTTAAAGGAAAGTTGAGCCAATAATTTTGACGGCACGGAAGCACGGCGTGAAAAAAGTGAACGAATGCTTTGAACTTTTAGTTACATATTTTCGTAGGGCCACAGAATTGAAATTAATGAATATTTTTTCTTTTCACTTTTTTAAAGGAACCAGAATTGTCCCTCAGGTTGACCCCCAGTATATTTAAGCATGCTTTTTTTTTTAAATATGAAACTGGGAAGAAATTTTGTCCTTGAGTTCTTTAAGGTATAGGTGTATATGTACGATGTAGGAAGTTAGATCCTGATATTCGACCCTTTCAGCTTCACAATAGGAATGTAGTATTTTTTTTATATTTTGCGTATTTTAAAAATTATAATCATCTAAGCACAATTCGTTCAAAATGGCTAAACGTCTCTGATGTCCCCTTCGTCCATCACGATTATTTTTGCTTCTGTTTTTCCAACGCCCTAGTTTGTTCTTCGTGACAATAAAACCATAGATTGTTTTTGCTTAGGTACCTACCTATCTGTTTTAAAAATACAATCTGACTCACACGCATCGGTCATATTAATTTAAAAATAGATTTGAAACAAATGTTTTTGCCTAGACACAAAATACAAAAAGAATGAGAACTCCTCATATGTACGTCGAGTATGTCTATATTCAACCAAAATATTGTATAACTGGGCTCAGAGGGACAATGAAATCATACAAAAGGGCTCTTATATAATTTTCATTAGACTATGCGTAATATTTGCCCTCATTAAAGTATTATATACCAAGGATTTACTTCATAAGTCCTCTGTCTGGCAAAATGTTAAGTCTTGTAAATCCTTTCAAAAGTCGTCTCTTAATTCACCTCTGGCAATTTGTTCTCATTTTTTTTTGTCTTTTTCATACAAACGATAATAATTAATTGTATCATGTTTTTAGTCTCCCCGAGAGTTCTTTCTGTAAGCTCTAACAATGTTAAAATTAGTTTTGACGCTAACACTAATTGGAAATATCCTTACCTTAGTTTAACAAGATCCCCATAACTCAACTAAGTACTGCGTTTTGTGCAAAAAAAAAGAACAAAAACTGTGTCTTCTCCTCCTACAACTGCAGTTGATTGGAACAAAAGAATCATTCTGACCTAGAACCAATGTCATATACATATACACATAAAGAAGAAGTTTACAAACCCATTTTCCGTAGAACTAAAATTCCTTTTGGCACAGTAACCAACAAAACAAAAATAAAAAAAAAGAAGAAAGGAAAATTTTAATTTTCATTTCAATAAAAATGTGACATAATTCCATCAAATAATATCCTTTGCCATGACACCAACAGTAGGGATTTTTGTCTCCTCTTTTTAATTCAGAGAAATGAAATTGAACGAAGTAGGTCTTTGGACAAAAATGTAAGGACGACAATGTAACTCTTGATGGTCTGTGGATGATGTTCGGTCTTCGGTCGCTGTTGTTGCACACTAACTGAAAAAGGTTAATTAATTCCCATCCAACTGGGGATACACACCTCAAAAATAAAAAACGGGCTTTTACACAAAAAAAAAATAAAAAAATAACGAGAAAAAAAAAACTAATAGGTAGTATAGAAATAAAATACATAAAACTAAAAAAAGGACTTCGAGTCCTGATGTTTTCCTTTTCTTGCCGGATATACCTGTTACGTTTCAATGGCGTTGCAATTAAGAATAGCTAGGTATATTCTGTTTTTTTTTTTTTGACCGAATGAAAAAAACGAGGACTAAAAGGCCCAAGGTTCACCACAAAACCACACAATTGCTTGTAAAATGGCGGCTAAATATAATTATCCTTAGGTTCCGACATCGAAAGATACTTTTTGTGGGGGCGGTGGAAGAGTAGAAAAAAAAGTCATTAATATAAAAGTTGTACTCGTTGTCGGGGAAATTAATGGATAGTTGTTGTCAGGTATATCACATTTGCATTTTTGTTGTGTTTTTTTTCAGTTTCTGTGTAATTTTTTATTTTTATGAAAGGTTATGATTACCTATATATAATAAAATAAAATAATGGTGTTAATAAGGTGTATTTATGTATGATATTAAACCGCTCAAGCTCATAGTGAAAATGAATTCAATTTGAGATTTTTTGTTACGACCTTTTAATTTAGACACGCAAAAAAAGAAAAATTATGATAATTGAATTAACATACAATCTGTGATAAGTACCTATAAACTATGTTTTTCAAAGAATGTAATAAATAAACCATATCTAAGTCTGATTTTGGTCTTTTATAAAAAATTCATATTTGCTTATCGGCTGAAAACAAAAAAAAATGTTTTTTGAGCTAAAGTTGTTGATTACATAAGTTAACGCTTAGTTACTTACGGCCAATTTCTTCACAAAGTTCTAACCCTTAAAACTCGGTTTATCGAGAAATTAGAACTCATTTGAGTTCTAACTCATTTCTTCACCAAGTTCTAAGGCAAAATAATTCCGATTTAAATTTTAGTTTGAGTTAGAACTTTGTTATATTTGGACCCTCAAATTTGAGGGTTTAGCAACTTAGAACTCGGTTTAAAAATATTTTCATTTCTTCAAAACACTTGATATTGTTCGGAATTTTAGCTCGTAACATTAAAAAGGAATGCAATTTAAATCTATTAGGGACAAATTGGCAAGAACCTAACAAGTAACATTATCGTGCAATGTTCAATGTTAAATTCCAAGAAAATAAATCGCGTGAATTTAAGGTGAATACATTCATTAGTTTGGGTTGTATAGTTCGAAGTTGATAAAATAGATGTAATTTTGAAACATATCCAAAGATTGCGCAGCAGTGTATGGTTTATGCAAAACTCATTGCAAAACCAGCACCTGTGCAATGCAATTACAAATTATGTTTATTTATGCGAGCTCGCAGAATATCAGTGCTGCTGGTATCCTACTGAAGGTGGCGAAGCATATTTGACATCGCACCTAGTATAAGTTGCGTACACAAGAAGTGCATCTACTAGGTATATTTTAAAAATTTAATTTGTTTTTTAATGTGTTGACAAACTTTTGTTTTTCAGCGCTTGATAAGATCTTGCAAAGTTGCATCTCGTGACACACTAAACTTGCACCTGAGACACGCACACGATTTGTTGAAGGACGCTTCATCTAATGAAACATTGTTTATTTAATTGAAATAAAAAGATGTCAAATTGTATTGCATCTCATTGGTGTTATGTTTTTTATTTGAGTGGTGGTTTTAAATTTTCATTTGGTGGTTTTTGCATGTTTTGATTTTTGAGCTTATTTTTTACTTAAAAGGAAAGGAAGCCGAAACATAAAGGTTGCATGTGCAAACTGCATCAAAATGAAAGGCACTATTTTAACTTATATCCATGTTCCAAAAAGATTTCCGCAAAATCATGCATTATCCATCTTATTTTTGCCCCAAAAATGTTGACTTTGATGCACTTTGCACATGTTCACTTAATGTATGGAGCTCCCGGTCTTAATAACATTTTTGTATACGATACTCAAAAATCATAACACGAATAGTAACGCAGAATCACACAAATCCAGCTTTAAAATACCAAAAATAAAAAAAATACCACAAAATACAAAAATGTGGTATTTATTTCAAATGAATAGACAGCATAACAGATATAGAAAATGCCAAAAAAGGATACCGCCAAAGCAAAACTGATAGATATTGTTAAATTTGTCAATAGAATGTCAGAAATTTGTGTCAAAACAATCTACCGGGTGCTACGAAAAATTTAAAAAACACGTTAGAACTCAGTTTAACTAAACCGAGATCTATAGTTCTAAAACTCAATAATGATTTTAGACCGAGTTTTAGGGAAATGATTTGAAGTGAAGAAATGCTCGAGTTCTAAATAATTTAAAAACTGAGTTTCAAAAATAAACCGAGAATTACTAGATCGAGTTTTAAATTGATTTTAGAACTTTGTCAAGAAATTGGCCGTAAGTGTTCTTAATTTTAAAATTAAGACAAGTCTGCGATATGGAAGCAAAGGTCATAATTTCTGGCTTGTAGAGGGTGGTCCAACAAAAATTATAAATAAAACAAAATCTTTTCAGAGAATTACCTTATGTAATATTTTTTATTATGATAGAAGGATCTATGACAATTATGTGTGAAACAAAATTTCGGCCAAATGGTCCATATTTTCAATGACTCTGAGATATAATTGAGGTTCAATGTCGTTAATGTGTCGAATTATCTCATCCTTTAGCTCTTGAATTATTGTTCTTGGCTTACGTACACTTTTTCTTTTAAATATTCCAAAGAAAGAAGTCTAACGGTGTCAAATCACATGATCGTGGAGGTCAATTCACATTGCCACTACCTGAGATAACACGGCAATTGAATTTCTCGCGATAAAGAGCCATTGTTTCGTTGGCAGTGTGTGGCAAGCGGCACCATCCTGTTGGAAGCAAATATCGTCCAGGTCCATACCCTCAACTTCTGGCTACAAGAAGTCCGTTATGATCTTGCGTAGCGAACACAATTCACGGTAACTGCTTGGCCGACTTCATTTTCGAATAAACCGCACCAAACAGTCACTCTTTGTGGATGCATCGGCTTTTCAACAATCAATCGTGGATTCTCATTTGCCCAAACGCGGCAATTCTGCTTGTTAACGAATCCACTGAGGTGAAAGTGTGACCCGGCGCTGAATATGATTTTCTTTGTCAAGTCACCCTTACCATCCACTTTTGTCTGTTCAACTAACCATTCGGCGTATTGACGACGCTTGAAATGGTCAGCATGCTTTAGCTCTTGAGTCAATTGAAACTTGTAAGCGTGTAAATTCAAATCTTTATTCAAAATTCGCATCAGTGATGTTCGTGAGATGTCCTATTGTTAGGCACGGCGCGACGACGAGTTGAGGTTGACGGCTCTTCAGCCCCACTATCGCGAACAACAGAAACAACAGGTGTTTTCACATTTCGTAAAGACCCGGTTTGCTGAAATTTGCGCACAATTCTACCGATTGTGGACACATTTGGTCGATTATGCTGACCAAAAAAATCATGAGGTGCATAACAAATTCACTTTGATTTGAACGCCCATTTTCGTTTAAGGCTTCAACAATCTTAACGTGCTGCTCAATTTTGTACCTCTCCGTGGTTGAATTTGTCAAACACTGAAACAAAGAAATGTCAAATTAAGTTGGGTGAAAAACTTGACAATAAGGTGTGACTCACAATTAACATCGTGCATTATGGTTTGGACCACCTTTTATTTTGAATAATGCTTTTTATTATTTTTTTGGTTCCACCTTATATGGCGCTCATAGTCTAGGGTAGACTACGGCCTCAACCAACAAGCCCATCCAGCTAGTTCAGTCTTCATTCCCTAGCTAACTGCCTCCAGTTATGCACTCCAAGTTGGTTGTGGTCGTTCTCCACTTGTGTGTGCTACCTAGGGTCTTCCCCTGCTACGCAGACCATCAGGGTAAGATTCGAAGACTCGTCGGGCAGGGTGCGTCGCGTCGGTGTCCATACGCTCTCTGTGTCCCAGCCATCTTAGCCGCAAAGCCCGTAAACCCGTAATTGAAAAAGTTAATTAAGTAAAAAACGGCTATTTAGTTTTTTAGTTTTAGTTTTTTATTTAGTTTGACGTCAGATTCAAACGAGGCAATATTTTACCCTATTTCGAACTTTTAAGAGTAATTAGATCAAAATTTTTTTAATCAACTTTAAACTATGAGAATCGTCAAATTTGTACGAGGTTCAGTCAGATTTGATTAAACAAATGTTTTGAACGAAAACTAAATTAAAGCAATATCTAACAAATTAATTCTAATCCCTAATGAACTTAACGGATCATTTAGGACTAAATTTTCTAAATTTGGTACATATCTACTATATTGGAGCAATTTGTATATTTTAGTTCAATTTCACAAGATTCCTGGCCTTGACTGGCCTAAACTGTGAAGCCCCCATTTGGAATACAATAATATAGAGGGAAGTATAAGTTAATTCTGTGTCCCCAAATCATTAGGTGTACCAAATTTCATTAACTACCGTCAATAAATATCGTGGAAAATGATTTCTGTTCACATAATTCAAGACGCGGAACACTTTGTGGCTGTTTTTTGTTTTTTATTAATTTTCAATATTTTTGCGTAAAAAATTAGAATTTTCAAAATACATAAATGCAGGTACTTATTTTGAAGGATAAATCGTTAATTTTGAAAAGAATATGATAAATTATATTTTTAAATTAATTGTTTTCAAAAGGGCATTGCAAAGCTATTTGTTTACTGTTTCTGAGTTAATCCTGGGTTTAATTGAATTTTCGGACGTTAATTGTATTGTATGTAGTTTATCATAGTTTAGTGGCCAGACAGTGGCGTTCAAAATCCAAAATGAGGCGTGTGAACGACTTAATCACAAACTTGCTCTCGACAATGTACACATATGTTTTGGTTCATAATAGTATGATATCATTGAAATAAGTTTTAAAAAAGAACAAACAAAAAGGAGAATGGCCAAAAATATATGGGACCTGGTCTACCAAGTGCCCTGATCTTTGACAATGATAAGGTAATATGGAGTGTACTAATGTATGAGTATTCTTTTTGTCCTAAACAATGGGAGTTAGCAAAAATAAGCGACAAAAATGTAAGAAGAACACTTTGTAAATTCGCATACACATAGACGAATTGTTTTATATTTTGTAACATACTGCCTAAACCCCATGGTTTACAGCTTTGTGTCAATACACAAAAATTATGTACTAGGGCTAAGCTTTCCAACTATATCTCATTCTTGGGCAATAGGTAGACCGAAATAAAATCATTGACCCGTTTTCAAGATATTGAATTTTCAAAAAAATCAATATTTTTTTAAAAATCCAAAAAATACTTTTTTGAAAATTTTTGCATGCAAAATTGTTCAAAATAAAACAAATCCTTTGTTAACATTTTGTAGAAATCAGTTTAGACATTAACGATACATTTGAAAATACAAAATCGATTATGACAGGTATCGTTAATAACAGTTATTGGTAACATTTATTCTTACCGAAATACTTAACTACCATACTCTAAATATTAACTCGTAATTTTTTTTGTCAAAATCGTTAGAGCTGTTTTTGAAATAAATATATTTTTGTATATTGGTTGTATGGCAGGTACCGTTTTTTTTTGAGCCTCTAAAAAGATTTCAATTTCCCTCTAGAGAATCCTCTTAGAACCTTAAATCCAAAGTTTGAACAAAATCGCTTCAGTTCGATGTTTTTACGAATCCAAAACTGGCTCTATAGTACCTATATCGCAAGTAAAAATATATGCTCAGAGATGCGATTCGCTATCTTTATTTTATATCGAGGCTCAATTCTTTATATACAAATAACTCACTTTCCAAAAATGTCGGTAAGAATGTAAAAGTTGATGGATCTTCTTGAACTTAATACTAGGTGTACATATGTTATGTTTGTACATGTGCGGAATATAAAATAAAATGGGGCATATTCATAGTGGCAGATAGACCCAGGTTTAACAAAACTACAGTTTAAGACAATTTTGGCTCAGTGAATACAGACCGATTTTAGTTTCAAATTGTTGGTTTTATATTTTTAAAAGACAATTAACTTGGTATACTTCACAAATAGCTTCAAATATTTTGAATTGATAAACTTAAAAAAATATAATCAACGTCCGAAAATTTAACGAAGCCTTTGTTTAATTTAGACCCAGCTCTAAAATGACTATAAATACACCCCAAAATATTAACTTTTTTAAAACCAATAATTATCTAGTTAAAAATACCAAAGAAGTGCAAAAACAAACAACCACGCTTACTTTTTTATGGGTTGGCTACGAAATCTCGCAAACTAAAATCTCGCACCCAAAATCTGCAAAACGAAATCTCGCAATTACAGAAACCCGCTCTTTATAATCTTGCAATTATAAAAACCTGCTTTTTATAATCTCGCAATAACAAAAACCCGCAATTTAAAATCTCGAAAACTAAAATCTCGCATTAAAAAACATATAGGACTTAAAATGTACGTTCTTCAAGGTTTTTTCTTTGTGTATGTTGTCAGTTAGTGTGCTTTCAGTTTATGTGCAATAAACAGTACATTGGGTGGCCCGCTTCGCGGGTTCAAGGATTTTAACTCCCTTTTTGGGTCCTCTGTCCCGCTCACGCGACTCCGTCGCTCCGCTTAGGGTATGCTCAGTCGCCAGGCAGGCGCCTATGTTGTCAGTTGGTGTGCTTTCAGTTTATTTGTAATAAACAGTAACTTGGGTGGCCGGTGGCGGTGGCGTATCGGGTTCAAGGGCTTTATCTCCTTTTTTTAGGCCTCTGATTTTTTATTTTCCATTTGCAGGATCTTATTTTTCACTGCAGAATTTCCCAACGTCACGTGTTAATGCGATATTTTAGTTTGCGAGATTTTAGTTGAAATTTGCGAGTTTTTTGGTTGTGAAATGTAAATGCGAGATTGTTAAAAGCGAGATTTTGTTATTGCGAGATTATGAAAAGCGAGTTTATTAGTTTGCGAGATTTCGCATTTCGAGATTTATATAAAAATGCGAGATTTCGTTATTCGAGATTCTAGTTTGCGAGATATCGTAGTGCTCCCCTTTTTTATTTTAAACCAGGTAGATACTGTGTTTTAGAAAATGTAAAAGTGTGTGTGAAGTTTAATAGTTGTTCTTCCACTATCAGAATTGTCCATACTTTAAAGTAAAAAATACTGCTTTAACAACACGAGGCCAGCCTTAGACAATGCAACCAATCTCAAAACCATAACTTAAATCCAAAGACTAGCGTGTATTGGCACAACCAGTGCCATGAGAACAACACCGACCGCAGCCTAGAAAATTTCCTCTCATTCGCCCCAATTGACCTTTTCACAAAGGAAATGGTGGCCAATAGTGCTTTCTGACAGTGCAATCACTAGATAAGGGGCGTTTTTGGTCATAGAACGATTATGAACTTTACTAATATAGACATTCAAACAGACTATATGATACCACACATTGATTTTAATACGGTGGCCTTAATAGATATCCTTACAAGAGATGTCTTGACGGAAAACCGGGTCATAAACACAAATCATGTGTCGGTTTTCACGGACGATTTCGGCGAAGGGGTAGGGTCAGGCAACTTTTCTGAAAACCCACCTTTAAATAGATCAATAGAGCTTCCGAACTTCTGCAGTGTCTTCCAAGCGGAGGTATTTGCAGTTTATAAGGCAGCAAAGCATCTTGCCACATGTGAACTAGTAAACAAGAACATTGACATTTTCATAGACAGTCAGGCGGCCATCAAAGCCACCTACTCAGTTGTCACAAAGTCAAAACTGGTGGAATGTTGTCGCAAAGAGTTGAGATTACTTAGCGCAACAAACACAGTTACCCTACGTTGGGTCCCAGGACACTGTGACATACAGGGCAATGAAAAGGCAGACGAATTTGCGAAATACTGAAATACGAAGTACATCCACTGATCCGAGCCAAACTGAATCGTCAGTACTTATGCCACTGGGGCTAGAAAAGAATAGAATTCACCAAAGCTTCCTCGAAGCCGCCAATGATAGGTTGTCACAGATTGACACGTGTCGATGGTTTTCAATGATAGCTATAACTGGCACCTATCATTGAAAACCATCATTGAAAATATTAATTGTCAATTTTGAGAGGTTTCGAAGATAAAATAAATGATTAATTTGATGCCAAAGTAAAGCTTATTGACTTAATAATTATTTCTAGGTAAAACGAAATTCAATTTTGCACAACTTTTCTCATAAAATGACTTTTAATTTTTCAATGATGAACTGCCTTACCCATGATCATTGAAAAAATTAAAAGTTACGTTCTGGGGAAGATATGGGTCAAAATGAATTTTTTTCGGAGGACAAACAATTTTGAAGTCGTAAGCTATAGGTCTGCATAAAAATATTCAATGATTAAACTTTCGAAGGGTCTCAAAATCAACAGCCAACTTTTTCAATGATGGTTTTCAATGATAGCTGCAACTGGCCGCTAAGGGGCTTTTGAGACCCTTCGAAAGTTTAATCATTGAATATTTTAATGCAGAACTATAGCTTACGACTTCACCTTAGCACCTTAGGGGCCAGTTTTAGCTATCATAAAAAACCATCATTGAAAAAGTTGGCTGTTGATTTTGAGACCCTTCGAAAGTTTAATCATTGAATATTTTAATGCAGAACTATAGCTTACGACTTCAAAATTATTTCTCCTTCAAAAAAAATCATTTTGACCCATATCTTCCCCATAATGTAACTTTTAATTTTTCAGTGATGAACTACCTTACCAATGATCATTGAAAAAATTAAAAGTTACGTTATGGGGAAGATATGGGTCAAAATAAATTTTTTTTAGAGGTCAAATAATTTTTAAGACGTAGGCTATATTTCTGCATTAAAATATACAATGATTAAACTTTCGAAAGGTCTCAAAATCAACAGTTAACTTTTTCAATGATGGTTTTCAATGATAGCTATAACTTGCACCTTAGTGAGTGAGACATCTGTAGGTATATTATAGGATTGTTCAGTGAGGAAAAACCTGTTCTAAGTTGTTCTACCTAAAAAGCAAGTATGTATGTACATAAAATTCTGTTCTATTCTGTACATATTTGTTATGCAATATGGTATGAAACATTAGAGTATGGAGGTTATTCACTTCGACATAAAATGTTTGTAAAGTGCGTTAGCCCAGTGAGTAGCGCATTAGACTGACAAGCAGAAGATCGCGGGATAAGGTCCCACATAAGCAAACTTTTTTTTGTTTGCCTGTCGAGGCAATAGGGTTTATAAATTGCCAAGGCCCTTGTTCTAGCCTTTGATAACCCTCGATAGCCCCTTGCCAGAATCTATGTTAAATTCTCTAGTGCCTTGTCGAAAACTTGATTGTTTTTCTGTGGGGAAAATATTACCAAATTGGATTTTTAATATTTTTTACATTATTTTCCAAAATAAAAAAATCTTGTTCCTAAGAACTAAGAACTGCATATTCAATATATTTTGTAAAAGTAATTGATTTGTGTCAAGTTTTAGGGAATGAATATTACACAAAATTTAAGGTGAAAAATCGAAAACTACAAAAGTATATATGTACAAAAGTGAAATTTGTGATTTAATATTTACTGACTTTAGGTTAATTGGGCAAGTTTTCTTTTCACTCCTCAAAATTTTAATTGGAAAACAAATGTTTTATTCATAAAAATCAGAGAGATGGAAAGTTATGTATCAAATACATCAAATGGCGAATACAAATCTACTTAAACTTCAGTTCAGTTGAACTTCGTTCAGATTTCACTGTGAAACCGGGCTACTTAATTCAAAAATTTAAACTCAGTTAAAGGTTCTGCTGAATGCGATATAGTCGTGCCCGTAGCGTTATGGTTAGTGTGTTGGACTGTCACAATGGTTCAGTTCTCAGCTCGTCCAACTACAAAAAAAAATTAAAAAGTTTTTTTTCAGGGCTACTGCCACTTGTGAGGAATGGACAAATCCTCAAAGAGTATCACTTGTCACGAATAAGTGCTTCTCGTCTAGCCGTTCGGAGTCAGCATAAAAATGTAGATCCCTTCCATTCCTGTCGACACGCGTCGATAGAAATGTTTGCGAGTTGTTAGGCACTAGGCCTTGGTTCTTCACGAGCCGTTGCGCCACTCAATTCATTTATTTATATTACATAAATAATGTGTTAGGTTAGGTTATAAGAGGTGATGATTCGACAAGCCGAAACACCTCACTCGGATCTCAATGGATCTACCCCTCAGGATTTGCGAAAAGGAAGGAAGAGGGAAAGATAAGGACGGGAATAAGTGGAAGATTAGGTAAGGGGTGCCTCCCTGAAACATCCCGAAATCTGAATGAATTTCAGGGTGTTCTTTAGTGGCAGTTCGTCGAAAAAGTATTCTTCGAGGGCTGTTTTTCTTGTTCTAGCTAGGCTGGGCCATTCACAAAGGAAATGAAATGAGCCCTCCTCCGCCTCTTCATCTTGACACCCTCTACAGGGGTCGGATGCGATGATCCCCATTAAGTTTAAGTGGATTCCCATTGAGTTGTGACCAGTTATTCTTCCAAGCAATATAGATAGTTGAGGCCTGCTTACTGAGAGTAAGTATACAGTTCTTTTCCTAGAAATATCCGGCCAAAGATTTCTCGAAACCCGACACGTGTCAATCTGTGACAACCTATCATTGGCGGCTTCGAGGAAGCTTTGGTGAATTCTATTCTTTTCTAGCCCCAGTGGCATAAGTACTGACGATTCAGTTTGGCTCGGATCAGTGGATGTACTTCGTATTTCAGTATTTCGCAAATTCGTCTGCCTTTTCATTGCCCTGTATGTCACAGTGTCCTGGGACCCAACGTAGGGTAACTGTGTTCGTTGCGCTAAGTAATCTCAACTCTTTGCGACAACATTCCACCAGTTATGACTTTGTGACAACTGAGTAGGTGGCTTTGATGGCCGCCTGACTGTCTATGAAAATGTCAATGTTCTTGTTTACTAGTTCACATGTGGCAAGATGCCTGTTAAACTGTTAAACTTCACACACACACTTTTACATTTTCTAAAAAAACAATATCTACCTGGTTTAAAATAAAAAAGTAAGCGTGGTTGTTTGTTTTTGCACATGATCATGGGTAAGGTAGTTCATCATTGAAAAATTAAAAGTCATTTTATGAGAAAAGTTGTGCAAAATTGAATTTCGTTTTACCTAGAAATAATTATTAAGTCAATAAGCTTTACTTTGGCATCAAATTAATCATTTATTTTATCTTCGAAACCTCTCAAAATTAACAATTAATATTTTCAATGATGGTTTTCAATGATAGCTATAACTGGCACCTAAGGTGCCAGTTATAGCTATCATTAGAAACCATCATTGAAAAAGTTAATTGTTGATTTTGAGACCCTTCAAAAGTTTAATCATTGAATATTTTAATGCAGAAAGATAGCTTAAGACTTCAAAATTATTTCTCCTCCAAAAAAAATTAATTTTGACCCATATCTTCCCCATAACGTAACTTTTAATTTTTTCAATGATCATTGGTAAGGTAGTTCATCATTGAAAAATTAAAAGTCATTTTATGAGAAAAGTTGTGCCAAATTGAATTTTGTTTTGCCTGGAAATAATTATTAAGTCAATAAGCTTTACTTTTGCATAAAAATAATCATTTATTTTTTATTCAAAATCTCTCAAAATTGACAATTAATATTTTCAATGATGGTTTTCAATGATAGCTATAACTGGCCCCTAAGGCACTCTCATAAAATGGCTTTTATTTTTTCAATGAAGAACTACCTTACCAATGATCATTGAAAAAATTAAAAGTTACGTTATTGGGAAGATATGGGTCGCAATGATTTTTTTTTGGAGGGGAAATAATTTTAAAGTTGTAAGCTATATTTCTGCATTCAAATATTCAATGATTAAACTTACCTAGGGCCTCAAAATAAACAGCTAACTTTTTCAATGATGGTTTCCAATGATAGCTATAACTGGGCCCTAAGTAAAGTGTGATATGAAAAAGAAGACATAAAAGAGAGAAAAAAGTATCGTATGATACTGAAATAATTGCGTGGTGCTTAAAAAATGTTTGTTTTTAGTGTACAAGAGACATTCCTGACGGGGTACCGAAACATATTCAACCAATTTTTACTAAAGACGACCTCAAAAGTGTTTGCAAATTTTCGCTCGCCTAAATTTTTGGTACTGAAATCCAGCAAATGCTTGTCATGTATCTGACAAGTACCTACAAGTTTTCCTCGTCTAGATTTTCCTTACTGAAAACTTACCTAGGGCTTTGTCCAAACTGGACAGAAACGTGACATTTTTTCAGCCGGGTTTGTACATTAGCTGCAAATTTCATATTTTGAAAATTGAAGCATAATATTTTTTGCAATTTTCAAAATCCCAAACCATATAAATGATTTAAAAATATTTAATACAAATATTTTGTTCACCAGATTGTAACGATAGATCAAATACAAAAAAACTGCTTTGTTCTCATATTGGGAATGTTTCCAAAAAAGCTAGGTACATATATTCAAAAACTCATTAGGTACATTTTCTAATTTAAAATCACATTAAAATAAATGCCATGCAGTGTCTTTCACATATGTTTACTCCAGAAACGTTCGTAAAAGCATAAAAACATCCGCATAAAAGGTCATCCCTTTCATGAAGGTTCAGTGAACTAAGTACTTTGTGACCCGGTGACATTAATTTCACCATCGCATCGCCATCACAACACACGAACTCGCTTTTCCACGTTCATAATATCCTTGTTTGTTTTGAATGCAAACAACAGGAAAAACAACAACTACAACAACAACAGTTTTCTTGGTTTATTTTATATGTGAATGTGTTTACGTTATGACACTTTTCGTGGAATTCATTTTTATCTAATCTTGTGTTGTTTTCTTTTTTTTCCTTTCAATTTTTCTTCGGAAGCGGATGCCAAAAAATTATTCGCCCAAAATGGAAAAAAACACATAAAACCAACAACAGATTGTTGTCTAAAAAAATGAAACTTTATAACCAACAAAAGGATACGAATAGCAGCAGCACGCGGCAGTGGCGATGACGGAAGTCGTGGTGATACCTACGATTGTACAATTCTTAATTTTTGTTTTTCAATTAAAAACCGATGTATAGTTTTTATTTATATTTTTGTGTAGGGATTTATCAACAACCAAAGGTTAAACAATGATTATTTGGCGATGATGTATTTTTAGTCGATTTTTTATAGTTTTTGTTTTCGTGGGATTATTGATTTCGGATTTTTTGGGAGATTTCTTTGAACGAGACTATTCGAGGACGAATGCCTAAATGGATTAAGTTTAGTAAATAAAAAAATAAAGTTTGTAATGTTGAGAACCCATGGCAAAAGCCAATTTATTGGGGATTACTTAAGTGTCTATCAGCTAAGACCATCACGATTTATCGGATTCCACACTTAGATGAGTCTTGTTTTTATCTAGGAAATAGAAAACCAATAAGGAAATATTATCCCTGATATGTATACCTATGTATGTATGTAGGCCTTTATAGGGTCATTATACTCGTGATTTCGCAGAAATTTTCAACGTTGAAAAGGCTTTTTGAACAAAATCCGTCAATTTGTATCATATTTGAGATTTCTCTTTTTTTCAGTTCATTAAAGAGAATGCAGTCATTTTGAAAGTAAACTCCTTTCAACCTGAGGAATAAAAATGAAATGCTGTTTTTATGGATATGTTTAAAAATTTCCTTCTTCCTCTTTTCCTCTTTTTTTTGAAAATCCGCCTACTAACATGTTTTTGCTTATTCAATATCCTACAAAGTTCATAATTTGTGTCGAAGATATCCATATTTTTGGTTCTAGGAACAAGTTTTTTTTTGCAAGAATTTAACATTTGCAAGGAACATACGAAATCCTACTTCGTCGTCGGTTCCAACGCTCGTCTTCAACGACACCCCTTTTGTCAGCTTGTTAGAGAAAGCCAATTTTCTCGCAGCAATCTTCTTTCGCACTCGTGCAGTTTACAGAGTCTTACAAGATCTTGATATACACAAATCCGCTGGCCCGGATAGTATCCCTCCCATTGTTCTGAAGAGGTGTTCTTCAACGCTGGCAAAACCACTGCGTAAGCTTTTCCATCTGTCCTATTCTACTGGTCTCTGTCCGAGTGGATGGAAAACAGCATTTGTCCAGCCAGTCCCTAAAAAAGGCGTATCTTCTTCACCCTCAATTAATCGTCCAATTGCACTTACGTCCCTTCTTTCCAAGGTCATGGAAACGCTGATCAATTTTCAGCTCAAGAAATATCTCGAAGAACGAAAGCTTCTTAATGACCGGTAGTACGGCTTTCGAAGCAATAGTTTCATTAGTGATCTGATGGTATATATCACCGAACAGTTGAACAAATCTTTACATCGTTTTGGAGAAACAAAGATTATTGCGCTTGATATTTCTAAAGCGTTTGATAGAGTTTGGCATCAAGCTCTCTTATCGAAAATACGCGCATTTGGTATCGATGAATCTCTTCTTCGTTTGATTAGAAATGACCTTTCGGACCGCTCAATACAAGTTGTATTAGACGGTTTCAAGTCTGAAATCCACAAAATAAATGCTGGTGTACCCCAGAGCTCCGTTTTGTCCCCAACTCTCTTCCTTATTTTCATAAATGATCTTTTATCTGAAACTTCTAATCCATTAAACTGTTTCGCTGACGACAGTACCCTCAGCTTTTCATATTCGTTTTTAAATTTACATCCATGTCGTTCGGATGTGGAACTCTAACGGCAGCGTATGATAAGCTCATTAAATTCTGATCTTGACAGCATTGTCCAATGGGAAATCAAAAACCGCGTGGAATTTAATGCTACTAAAACTCAATGCTGTCTTCTGTCGTCCAAACGAAACCCACCCCCCATGCCACTATCCATGAGTGGCACTTGCAACCCAACTTCGGACGTACTGTCAAGTATAGAGATTCTTTTATTAGCCGAACTACCCGAATGTGGAATGCTTTACCCGGCTCTATTTTTCCCTTCCGTTTCGATATTCAAAGGTTCAAAACCAATGTCCATCGGCATCTCCTCGTAAAGCCTTCCCTGTTTTCCTAACGCTCGCACTGTGTTTAATTTAACAATTTAAGGGTATCAAAAACCCTTTGAGTGCGCGTACTATATACAAAAAAAAAAAAAAAAAGCGTGCTGCATTCCTAAATACAACTTGCAAACGCACCCCTTGTTTTTTACTTGCTCTATATAAGATAATAATAGGTAGTACAGGGAACTGCTGCCATCTTGAAAAAAAAAAGATTTTTCTCATTTTGCTTAAAAACCCCCGAGTTATTTTTTTCAAAAAATGATTTAATAACAACTTGTAGAAAGAACAATTATCTTAAAATTAACATTTTAACGACGCGACCTCTGTACGTCAATTCGTTCGGGAGTTATTTTACAAAATGAGCAAAATAAAATTTTGCAAGATGGCGACAGGTCTCTTCCGGAACAATTCTTAAAACTTGGTTCTTTAATAGAAAATATTTTTCCAAACATAACAAAAAATTTATAAAATTGCCCATCCAAAAATATAAAAAAATAGCCGACCGTGCTCGCGTTGCTTCGCAAACTTTAAAAAAATTATATTTTGTATAAGTACATAATATTAGAGGAAAAGATTTTGTTAAAGCCTATTTGCATACCTTTTGTAACTATTTATTTTTTTTATTTTATTTAAAAGTTTCCGGGTTCCGGTGGCTATGGTATTTTGTAATATTATGAAGCACTTTTTAAGAGTGAATTCATTTGAATTTATTCCTAACATTTTCTCCTTTAAAATATCCGAAAAACACCATTCAATTGCTTTAATTTTCATTGAATCTTCTTCTTTTAAAACACATGAAAGACGCATATTTTTCCTGTCATTTTAAGATCTCAATCTAAAAGATATGACAACTAGAAGTCAAGTTATAGGCTTTTAACTCGAACAAAATCAATATTTCCTAACATTACGAAACTAAACATAAACATGTTATTTGACGTCCGGGCGTCATTCATGTTGCATGTTGCATGTTGCATATTGCATGTTGCATGTTGCATGTTGCATGTTGCATGTTGCATGTTGCATGTTGCATGTTGCATGTTGCATGTTGCATGTTGCATGTTGCATGTTGCATGTAGCATGTTGCATGTTGCATGTTGCATGTTGCATGTTGCATGTTGCATGTTGCATGTTGCATGTTGCATGTTGCATGTTGCATGTTGCATGTTGCATGTTGCATGTTGCATGTTGCATGTTGCATGTTGCATGTTGCATGTTACATGTTGCATGTTGCATGTTGCATGTTGCATGTTGCATGTTGCATGTTGCATGTTGCATGTTGCATGTTGCATGTTGCATGTTGCATGTCAAAAATATTGACGCGTGGGCGTCAAAAAATATTGACGCGTGGGCGTCAAAAAAATATTGACGCGTGGGCGTCAAAAATAAATTGACGCCCGGGCGTCAAAAAAATATTGACGCCAGGGCGTCAAAAATATTGACGCCTGGGCGTCTAAAATAAATTGACGCCCGGGCGTCAAAAAATATTGACGCGTGGGCGTCAAAAAATATTGACGAGTGGGCGACAAAAAATATTGACGCCCGGGCGTCAAAAATATTGACGCGTGGGCGTCAAAAATAAATTGACGCCCTAGCGTCAAAAAATATTGACGCGTGGGCGTCAAAAATAAATTGACGCCCGGGCGTCAAAAAAATTGACGCACGGGCGTCAAAAAATAAATTGACGCCCGGGCGTCAAAAAATATTACGCCCGGGGGTCAAAAAAATATTGACGCCAGGGCGTCAAAAAAATTGACGCCCGGGCGTCAAAAATAAATTGACGCGTGCGCGTCTAAAATAAATTGACGCCCGGGCGTCAAAAAATATTGACGTGTGGGCGTCAAAAAATATTGACGCCCGGGCGTCAAAAATATTGACGCGTGGGCGTCAAAAATAAATTGACGCCTTAGCGTCAAAAAATATTGACGCGTGGGCGTCAAAAAATATTGACGCCCGGGCGTCAAAAATATTGACGCGTGGGCGTCAAAAATAAATTGACGCCCGGCCGTCAAAAAAATTGACGCACGGGCGTCAAAAAATATTGACGCCTGGGCGTAAAAAAATATTGACGCCCGGGCGTCAAAAAAATATTGACGCCAGGGCGTCAAAAAAATATTGACCCCCGGGCGTCAAAAATATTAACGCCCGGGCGTCAAAAATGTATTAAAAAAAATTCAAGTTTAATATTTATTGCATTTTTTGACATATTTGAAACATGAATTCTCAGTTAATTCCCCGATAAATTGGGACTAAATGTCGATGTTCGTTAATCACGCTTGGCATTATTTGTTCACACCTTTTGTTATGTTCCTTGCTATAAATAGTCAGTTGCATTCCTCCCCTTAAACAATTCAACCGTTATACTCGCGCTTTAAGGAATGCTCACCAGTTTACCCTTGAGCCCATCTGCGGACGTACCGTTAATTATAGAGATTCTTTCTTTAATCAAACAACAAGAATGTGGAATGCTTTACCTGTCCCTATTTCCCCCAGGGGAGTAAAAACCCCTTAAGTGCGTGGCATATTTAAAAAAAAATCTTTCCATTTCGAACTCCTATCAGTGGGACCTTGTTTGGAACTGGTTTATAAATTGTTTAGTTTTGAATTGTTAAGAAGTGAACAAAAGTAGAATTAGTTTTGATTCTCCCTTAAATTTTCTCATAAGATAAATACCTTAAGATACCCCCAGTCGTGTCTTTTATTTTATTTGTTTTTATTTGTTTTTATTTTATTTTATTTTATTTTTTTTTAATCTGAATTCTTCCACGAGGAAGTCATAATTTTTATTTTAAAATTATTTTTCATAATTTTTAATAGTAAACAGGAATATATACTTTATTATTGTATTCATTTATTTTATTCTATTTAATTTAATTTAATTTAATTTTCTTTTGTTTTATTTTAAATTCAAATGCATCAATTTCCAATTGCATACTGTAAAGTCTCCACTTACAACCAACCTCAATAAGTTGATAAAAGCTCTCTGTCTACACCCCTACAAAACAAAAATAAACATTTCAAAATACTCGACACACCAAAGAAAACTTCACACTGCCTAACAGTCTGGCCAAAGGAAAATTCTCTGAGAAAGTGAATTATGATTCTCCGTTTTTCCTGTCAAAAATAAAATCGAGAACACCACTTTTCCGCACGCACTCTCCATTGTTTTGCATTTTAGTCCAAAAAAGCAGGGAGAGCTTGTTTCGTGTTTGAGTGTAAACAAAATCGACCGTATAAAATAATATAGCAATGGATGATACTACATCTACTCTTCTATAACACTGCGGCTGCGGCCGACCAACCGAGACACACCATTCGCAATGAAAAGCCGGAAAATATGAAAATTGTTGATAAATTTTGATGGAAATTTCTCTCTGTTTTTCCGAATTTCATTTTCCTTTTTTGCTTCTTTTTCTTCTTCTTCTGTGAACTATGAGATGAATATGTGTTTTCTCTCTTTTTGTAAAATTCCCACGAACAAAAAAAAAAACTATATTAAGTAAGTAAGTTCTTTATACTGCTGATACTCTCCATTTTTCCTTTGGCAATTTGTCTAACTTTTCGCTCAATATTGCAACTTCTGCACATTTCCACACAACTAAACTTTTTCAGTTGATTTGAAGTATTCGGTCAAAATGGACGTGTAACGGGATTTTCAAATAGAAAAAAAAAAAACGAAAAGGAAGAAAATAGAAAAAGAAAATAAAATTAAAAGAAAATTTCAAAAAACCCTATATATCTAACGCTCTACGCCGCGAACGTCTCCTCGTTGATGTTGTCATTTTGTTCTGTTTATAAATTCAATTTTCGTACTTTTTCAATAAAAACAAAATTTAACCTACAATTACTTTGGTACTAGATTTTTAATACTTTCTACTACTTTTTTCTTCACACTATTACCATCACTAGAAGTATTAAGAGTAATTAAGAAAATTAAAAAAAAACACACAAATTTACCGTTTTTTTTCCGCCGTCGCCGTGTCGCGCTGTGACAAATTCGCTGCCGCCGCATGTCAAATTTTGTGTACCGTTGTTTTTAACGTTATTGTGTTTTCTTTTGATTGTGCCATTCTGTCGTTCGTCCGTTGTCCGTCGTCGTGTCTTTGTCATCGTTGCCTGTTTTCCTATATTTCCATACACTCTCCTCGCTCGTCTGTATACCTACCTATGCGTATTTCGTTCCGGAGGAAAATTCGTCATAACAATAAAACGAATTTCCCATATTCTTCGCTCTAGTGGTCGATATAAAAAATTCGCATTTTTGTGCCTGACAGCGAATGAAAATAAAGAAATTACCTATACATAAATATTACAATAATATCCTTACTGTAAATAGTGTAAAGTATTGTAGTTTTAAATAAATATAAAATTTAATTTATAATTAAAATTAAATTTAAACAAAAAATAGAAAAATCACAAAAATATAGTTGAAAATAAACCGCGTAGTGCTTCAATCGTAATCGTAATCGTAAAAGAGAAAAATAAAATTATGCCAATAGTTATTTAGCTCTCGGATACGCTTTAAATTTAAATTTAAAAATAAATAAAAAAAATATACTTTATAAGAGAATTTCTAATTTAAATAAAAAAAAATCATTGCTAATGGAATACCTACTTTTTTTCTAATTAATAAAGAAAATAATAATATTAAAAAAAATATCTCTCGCGTGTGTAAAATAATAAAACAAAGAGTCAAAACGACAAAAAAAGAAAAAAACTAAATCGTCATTACAGTAAATGCCTTTCGGTTAGGAGCAAAAAGAAAAATAGGATATAAAAACGGATTAATCCTGCTCACGAACCCAAAAGCACCTCATTTCGGAAAAAAACTAGGATTAATGTATTTGTAACACAAAAATACCCACAAAAAAAAAAAAAACAAACAAACAAAAAAATAACACTGTTGCAATTTAGATATACACAGTCACAGTCACAATTTCACAGTCACAGAAAGTATCTAGATATAAATAAAACTTATAGAGGAAAAAAAAATAGAAGGAAGAGGAAATACAAATTCCAGATGCATTCAAATGCTCGTGTATGGATGGCAGCAATAATAAGTACACGAAGGATCTCTGCAACCATTTCCGCTGCAGTAGGCTGAGGGGCATAGAGGAGCAGCATAAAATAGAAATACAAAAAAAGAACCAGAACCAGAACACCAGCAATCTAGCTATCAAAAATAATCTTTTTTTTCTGTCGGAACTGTCGGTGCGGAAGGATTACAATTTTGTAAATTATAATCAACTTGAATTAAAAAAAAAAAACATCGTCGAAGAGGAGATAATCTGTCTATGAAAAGGATTTTTGTTCCGTTTCATCGTTTATTAATTACATGTAAGTATATTATGAGTGGGAAATGTGGATTTTTTTTGTTGAAAAACTCAAATGAATAAATGAAAGAAAAAAATGGAAATTCTTTTTGAGTGGATGAGGAGGATTTGTTGGTATATTGACTTTGTTTGAAGAGCTACTACACGCGTGCGATGGTTACAAGTACGTTTGTTCCTAAAAGCAGTTGCTCTAATTTAGAGTTCAGGGGTTCTGAAAGGCGTGTTTTTATTTTATCTTATTTGGTTTTCGTTTTGGGTTTTTTGTGCTTAACTGGGTCATCAAAAGGAATTTATGATGTTTCCTACTGACCCGGAGACATGGTTTTGTTGTGTGATGAGTTTTGAACTTTGTCTTGTTGATGTAGATTACCTATAGAATATAAGATTAATAGGGTCAAAATATTTAAACGGATATTTCGACCCACGAAATAAATAAGTCATATAGATATATTAAGATTTGAATATGTCTGGACCAGCTGTTCCCAAATTTGTTAAACTTTGGAACCATTAACAAGGTCAAAAATATATTTCGTAACCCCTCTGCACTCTGGTGCCGTGGGTGAATTTGGCCAATGAACGGATATTTTTTCTATTTTTTTTTGTTAAAGAACTTTTCTAATTTTTAGCATTTTTTTTTTCAAAATGTATAATGAATATAAATTATGTAACTCCAACATCTTCTTTGTTTCATTCTGAAAATTCTCGCGCAAACCTTTGCTCCAAAAAAAGTTGTGAGCAATGATTTTTCGATTTTGTTGAGGTCAGTTTTTGACAAATTGCCCTGCTTTAATTTTGTATAATATTTTTTAAACCACCAATTTTGATAGGGAATCTTATTTCCTTCAAAAAGTTTCTTAAGTCTAATTCACAAATTGGGCTCAATTTTTAAGTTATACCGACAATATTGAAAAATTACCAGTGTGACCATTCTATCAGAAACGCATGGATGAATTTAAGCGAATTTTATGTTTTAAGTAAGTTTATGTTCCACACTTAAATATTCAATAATAAAAACCCGTGAGCGCAACTGTTCCTTTCTTGCCTTAAAATTCCGTTCTATTCAATAGCCTATTTGTTCAAACATTCTATTTGAAAATTTAAAGCCTTATTGAATGTACGAAATTTTCGCACGGGTCTTCTGGTAGAAACATTAAAATTGGAAGATAAACTAACAGGAATACATCAAAACACTATACATTCAGTTTTAGCAACATTAAGCACCAGTCTGTTCATATTCAGCCATGTATTTATTCGCTCCAGATCTTGATTTACAACTTCTAGGCAATGCGTTAAGTTTTTGCCAGACACATATAGAAGACCATTATCAGCAAAACTTTGCTCATATCGTTTATGAACATAAGGAACAACCACACACCTAAAATTGTACCTTGTGGTTGGTATTCCGATGTTCACATAAATAACTGGCAGCGATTCCAACCCCTTCACTGATGTTCACTGTGTTCTTCCATGGATAAAAGATTAAAACCGTTTGAGCTTCGTTGATTTTATTCCAAGGAACTTAAGCTTTTTTAATAAAATGTTATGATCTACTGTTTCAAAAGCCCGCTTTAAGTCAAGGAAGTAATAACAAAATTTTTATCATCAATTTCTTTTCTCCATTCATTTATCACTAAATTTAAACTTGGGTGGAATCGGCTAAGGTGATTTGTGATAATTGAAAGTCATTATTCAGAAATTCCATCAGCGTAAGGTGATTATCACATATGTTACTGGTTAGCTCGAAATCCTGATTGGTAACTGTTAAGTAGGCTATGTCCTTCTAAGTGTTGTTGGAGTTACATAATAAATGTATAATAAATTAAAAATTATTGTAATAGCTTTATTAGGATAAATTAGAAGAAAAAGTTATAAAATAAATTTGTTTAATAAAAAAAACATTAAAAACAGCAACAAATGTTGAAAGTCTTCAATATGTTATGGAAATACTACAGCAAAATAATTTTACTCAGTTATTTGGAATATTATGCAAATCGGATTCGCTTTACTTAGCCGTATTTTTTGAAAGAGTGACTCGCAACTCACTAAAAGTTTTCAACGGGAATATATATTATGTTGTCCGGCTGCAAAGCAGCGCTTTAACTCCTCCTGGAGCATAGGGCAGCAACAAGATCCTTCCATCTGTCCCGATTAGCCGCAACTGGCTTAAGCTGTGGCCACGATTGAATACCTTGAGACCGAGCTTCCTTTAAAACAGATGACCTCCAAGTTGTTTTTGGTCTTCCAACGCGTCTGTTACCCTTAGGACTCCATTCAAAGGATTGTTTCGCAATATTGTCGTTAGGCTTCCTTAGAGTGTGGCCTCCAATTTTGTCTGTCCGGTCCTATTCCACAGTTCCACGCTAGGTATGATTTTCGGCCACCGGATCTTCAGAAAGTACCGCCGACAAGGGTAACGAAGGCTTGCAGCCTGCTCGAGATGTTTGCAGAGCATTTCCATGTTTCTGACGCATATAACAGCACAGATTTAACGTTACACACAGGAGAAAGGACTCCAAATGCACTACGGGCTTTTTTTATTCTATTGTTAACATCCACGTCCGTTCCACCATCGAGTGCTATGAAACTTCCCAGATAATTAAACTGTGTGACCTCCTCTATGGGGTCATTGCCTGAGAAGAGTTTTTTGTAAGCCTTGGCCCGTGGTCATTATTTTGGTCTTATTTGCGTTGATCCTTAAGCCAACCACTTCCTCATTTAGTTGCAGCAAATGACATTGCCTGAGAAGAGTTTTTTGTAAGCCTTGGCCCGTGGTCATTATTTTGGTCTTATTTGCGTTGATCCTTAAGCCAACCACTTCCTCATTTAGTTGCAGCAAATGACACATTTGATTTAAACCAGCCATGTGGTTTGCTATGAGACATATATCGTCGGCATAATCTATGTGGCTTAGTTTGTCAAACAGACTCCAATGGATACCATGTATTTCATTTTCACGCACCGTGGCAGTCATCACATCGAAAATTTCCAGCAAAAATAGAATTGGTGACAAGACATTTCCTTGTCTCACTCCTTGACGCACATCAAAGGAGTCGGAAAGCTGTCCATTGTGCAAAAAGAAACACCTTGCGTTATTGTAAGACTCTTTAATAACAGCGATAATTTTCTCAGGGATATCTCTCGCAATAAGCGATTTCCAGATGCATTCTCGATTAACCCGATCGAACGCCTTCTCAAAATCTACAAGCATGAGGTACAGCGGTGATTGGTACTCAGACGATTGTTCAAGTATGCTTCGCAAAGTGTTGATGTGGTCGACGCACGATCGGGCACTACGAAACCCCGCTTGGTGCCTCTTGAGGGTATACTCGATCCTGGATTTTATCCTTTCGAGAATAATGGTTGCCATTAAATTCGGAAAAACGGACAGAATGGTTATACCGCGCCAGTTATTACAGTTGAATAGTGCTACTACACTGGCCGACATATCCTTAGTGATTTTATACAGTTCTCTTGCGTCCCCTCTTCCTGCAGCATGTTCTGCATTCTCCGCAAGTTTGTCCACCCTTGTCCTCTGATCACGTCTCACACACCGCTGCACTGTCTTATGAGATGCTTTATACTCGTTCCGTTAAACCAATTCCAACTTTAAGTGATCTGCGATATGTAATTTTGTCCCAGGTGTCTTGGGATATCCAGGAATCTCTTGCTCTTGACTGTCTTGGTACAGTTTCAGTTCCAGCTTCCATGAAAGCGCTCTTAATGTGACCCCACATGGCATCTATCGATAACCCAGCGTTCTTAAGTTTGACGTTTTGACGCCGAGTGTGGTGGCGAAATTTCGACGTACATTAGGGTAATTTAGAAAGCTTGGGTTGAATCTTGGTCTCTTTACTATACCCTCTGAGCGACGCTGGGCAACTGCTGTTCGTAAGCGAAGCAAACGCAGTAGCAAGTGATGGTCACTACCTGCGTCAGCCTTTCTTTCGTAGCGAACTTCACACAGTGACTTCCTTCATTTCTGCTGTATGATGAAATAATCGATTCGATTTTTAGTTCTACCGTCACGAGATTCCCAGGTGATTTTGTGGCAGGTCTTGTGCGGAAATGAAGAACCTCCAATTACAAGTTGAGAGCGTTGCAGAAGTTGACAAGCATTTTCGTTACGTTGGCCTAATCCATGCTTCCCCATAACGCGTTCAAGACCTTCGTTACCCGAGACAATTTTGGCATTAAGGTCCCCCATGATGATAATGATATCGCCCGCCCCTGGAACACTGTTGTATACAGAATTCAGAGTATAAAATGAGGTGTTTTCGTCCGCTGATGCTTTTCGGATTTAAGAGCTAAACCTCACCGTCATAAGCCTCACCAAAACCTGGTACCAGGAGATTAGACTTTTGATAGCTTCCTTAGTCAGCATGATGCCCACACCATTGAGTATTGGACCTCTGTCTGCCTCCTCTTCGCCAGAGTACAACATTCTGCAGTATATTCAGCTCTTCCTCTCCCACTCACTCCCAGAATGCTGATGTTATGCCGAAGCATTTCACGCTCCACCTGCTCGTACCTTCCTGGTGCGTGCAGGGAATAAACGTTCCATGCTCCAATTTCCGTTCGTGTTTTGTAGCCAAAAGTCCGTTTTGTTGAATCTGAAGGATTTCTTCACCTTGTTGCTAATTCGTTATTTGTGACGTCTCGATAATCATTTGTACATGAAATTTGCCGCACCCCCAAATCCGATGTGCGGTTTACTACAGCCGGGGCCGTATGAGGATTCATCAAATTATGGTTACCCCTTGGGGGATCATTTCCGTTCGTTGTCATTTTTCATGTAAAAATATATTCTCGTTCCGCCGTTTGATGTTTTCCTGGATAAGGTTAGTAACACACTTATGCCAAGAGTTCGACAGGTACCACCAGCCTTTTGGATGATCGAACACATACAAAAAAACAAGGCCGCCCACTGTGGGAAAACAAACGCCTTTTGTAGCCGCCCAATGTGGGTGCAGCAGACGCTACATGCTGCTACCGTTGGCCTTCTTTAAATAGGCAAACACAAACAAAATTCTCTATAATTTTTTGGGTATAATTTTGCTGAGTCACTCTCTCAAAAAACACGGCTTAATGCACGAATCGAAATCGGCCTTGAGAAAGGTGGTTAGGTACCCTACGTAAAAAGCTTACAAGTTCAAGTCTCCTAATAAGGCTGCAAAAGAGCAGAGAAAGATTGATCCTCATAAAATTGTTCCGGTGATATGAAAACTTAAATTAACAATCCACGTATTTAAAAAAATCATTTCATTCAAAAATCTATGCCAAAGATTTTTAAAAAAATATTACATTTTTTGTTGAACATTTTATATATAAAAAAAATAATAAGGATTTTTGAAACTTACTTTTGTTACATTTATATTTATAAAACAAATCACATTTCAAACTTTGGTTGGACTCCAGCTATTCTAAATGGATTTTTTAGCTAATAACAAATTTATAAAAAAAAAATTTATAATTTATATTTAAACTTTGTGTTTGACATCATTATATTGTTGAACGAAAAACATATTGCCAATTTCTAGCTGCGTTAAAGTTGTTAGCTACTAGAGCTAGTTTGTGCGATCCAGTTGTGCAGTTAATTTTTTTATAATTTTCTTCTTCTTTAAAGTATACAAAAATAATATTTCAGGGTTTTACAAACTAAATAAATCTAAATAAGTCTTAATAAATACATTGGACTAATAGGGCAAGTTATGGATTCGTTAGCAAATTGGAAATGAGATTTTGACCAAACTTGGCATCTCTGTGATAGGAATATGCCCACTCGTTTTATGCTTTTTTTTAAGAACCAAAAATAACAGTACCTACCATACAAATTTTGTTTACCAAAAAGGAATATATTATTTTTCTCATAAACGGCCCCAAAGGTTTTTATAAACAAAATTGTTAAATTTAAATCAATTTTGTTTTTCAAAATTTAATGTTAAGGAAACAACTTGGTTAAATTTTTTGTAAGAAAATTGTTAAAGTAATTTTTGATATATACAGTACATTATATTGAAACCCCGTTCAGAAAAATCTTATTTTGCAAAAACTGCTCCAACGATTTTGATAAATAAAAACATGCAGGACTGGATCGCACGAACTTGCTCTTGTAGCTAACAACAAGAATCTAGTTAGACATTGACGATGTAGATATATTAATAGATTGATATTATTTTTATATCGTTACCGAACAAATAATAAAACATTTTAAAATAGCAATTTTTGAATTTTTGAAAACAAGAAATTTGGAAAAAAGTTAGAAATACAAAAATAACTAGTTTTTTGGATTATTTTTTCGTAAGAGTAAATTATTCACACAAATTTCAAGTTCAACATTTGTTGAATAACTTAGGAATACCCAATCGGAAAATAAAAAAAGGCATTTTCTTTCAAAAAAAAAAAAAATTTATTTCCATTATTCCTTTTTTTTAAGTAAAAACGTGGTATGCAGTATTTTTGGTCTAGACATGACATGTACAAAGTTTAATTAAAATCCTTAAAGCCGTTTTTGAGAAAACCTGATAAAACCAAAATCGTTGCATGGCAGCAGGTGTCTCTTAATTTTTGTTTGTCAGATATTCAAAATAGGTATCGTGGGTTTTGTAGAGGATACCCACACAAGTATTTCTACGTCCCGCATTTTTTTTTAAATGGTACTTCCAGTCGCCGCGGCCGTTTTTTATGTTAAAAACACGTTGTTTTTAAGTCAAAAATTGGTCAATAAATTCTAGAATCAAACGTTGTTCAACAGACTTAAAAAAATTTTTGTTGGCACTCTATGGATACTTATAATAAAATAGCACAAGTAACTGCCCCCTAAAATTTAAAAGTATTCCTTTTTACTCGATTGATAGCTGAAAACACCCAAAAATCTGTTGATTTTTAAGATTTTAAATGTCTGCACGGGTTCGGAAACGAGCAAGTAAGACTCGTCTTAGAGGCAATTTCGACGGCTGAACTCAAATTTGTCATCCATTTTCTGCTATCGGCTCTAGTTTTTGAGACATTCCAGTCTGAAAATGGAATATAACCATTTTTTATCTTATTTTTGAGATTTTATAAAAATTCGAAGAGCTTGTTTTCAAAAAAACAAAAAACGCATCGATTCATCAAAGTATTGCCTTATTACTCATGTTCATGAATGAATCGATGAATCGATAAATAAAGAAATGGTTATATGCAAGCTACCATTATTTTCGGTCCCAAAACAAAAATTTCAAATAAACATATAAAACATACCTTAAAAACAGAAAGTACCCAGTTTTATACAAATCAACCCATCCCATTTAGGCGTTGGTGTTACAAATTGACAGACGGACTGATAAAACTGCGGGACCAACTAATTTTGAATTACCTATTAAGGTAATGACATATTTGATCAAAATCTCGACTTTAAATTATTTCAAGTCAAAAAGATGCTTACGAGCAAAAACTGCAAGAAAATTTAAAAAAAAAGTGATTTTTTAATGGATATATTTTCGCCAATTTTCATCCAATTTTTTTTTTTTGTTTCAATCCGTCACATTAAAAGCGCTTGAGCATCTTCTTTGTTTTATTTTGATATATCTTAGGCAAACCTTTACTTAAGAAAATGTATGTATAGTACAAAATATTAAATCAGTTATTTTTCGATTTTTTTTAGGCCAGTTTTTCAAACCACCAATTTTGATAGTAAATCTAATTTCCTACAAAAAGTGTCTTACGTTACATTCTCAAATTCAGGTTAGTTTTCGAGTTCTACCAACAATATTGAAAAATGACCAGTGTGACCATTCTCTCAGAAATGCATGAGGGAATTTAAGCAAATTTTATATTTTAAAAGCTTAAATTCCACACAAAAATAAAACATAAATCGGGTGGCACAACGGCTCATGAAGAACCAGGGCCTAGTGACTAATAACTCGCAACCATTCCTGTGTGCGCCTTTCGACAGGAATGGAAGGGACCTACAATTTTATGCCAAATCCGAACGGCTAGACGGGAAGCACTTATTCGTGACAAGTGATACTCTTGGAAGATTTGTCAATTCCTCGCAAGAGGCAGTAGCCCTGAAAAAAAAACACAAAAATATTCAGTAATAAAAACCCGTGAACGCAATTGTTCCTTACTAAAAGGTATATTCAAAAGCCTTAAAATAGATATTTAAATTTATCCCTATAGGGGTTGAAAATATAAATCTGAAAAAAATTATTAAGGTCAACCCAAATATAGAAAACAACAAAAACATATAGATGTTAAAAAAGTAGCCAAGTTCTCCTATACAAAAACTTTACGTAACAAGTCAGCCTTAAAAAGTAATGAGATCTAAAAGTACGCCAAGTTCTAAGTTTATCAATGTTAAATATCAAATATTTTAAGTAGAGTAATTACTGACTAAAATTGAGTTCGTTTACTTGGCAAGTTTTCATGACCAAATTGAGTAATTAGGTAAAAAAAAGAAAACTTGCCAACTAACCCAACTCAATTTTAGTCATTAATCATTAAATAACAGATTTCTCTGATAATATTGAGGTTCTTCCTTATTACTCTACTTAAAATATTTGTTGTGATTTCACTACTTTTTGCAAAGGTTCTTTTTATCAGGAAAAGTAGGTGGAATAAACGCCCAATCAGAGCCTTATAAGCAAAGTAAGTTTCCAATGTATGCCTTTTGTTTTTACTTCAAGTCCTAGTTATCTACCAATTTTTATAAATTACAAGTGCTCCTTTGAAATGATAATAATTTATAAGAAGTGGGTGGATGAAACGCCCCTGCATGCAAAATTTCATGATTTCAACTTTTTCTCTTTGTACACAGCTGAAAACTAGTCCATTTACCAAATTTCATAATCTTGCACCAATCGGAAGTGGTCTAAATATATTTAATATTAATTTTAAGAAAATAAGTGGTTGCCACGCCCACTGAAAGTAAAATCTCAAATTTTTAATTTTCCCTTTGCTTGCATGTCAAATCCTATCGCTCTACCATATTTCATCATTCTACGATAATCAAAAGTTCTTTACATAGTTGTTATCAATTTTGAGAAAATGGGCGCGATGCTACGCCCCCTGAATGCTTAATATCAAACTTTAAAATTTAGCCTTTGTTTGCATTTTAAGTTCTACCGCTCTACGACCACCAGAAGTTCTCCATATAATTGATATCAATTCTCTGAAAATGGGCGGATGCCACGCCCTCTGAATATCAAATCTTAAATTTTAAAATTTTGCATTTGCTTGCACCTTTAGCCCTACTGTTCTACAAAATTTCATCATTCTGCGACAATCAGATGGGCTCCTTATAATTGGTATCAATTCTATGCAAATTGGCGGTTGCCACCACCTAAAGCCCTGCCGCTGTACCAAATTTTATCATTCTACGATAGTCAGAAGTGGTTCAAATAATTTATATCAATTCTATGAAAATCGGAAGGTACCACGCCCCCTGAATGGAAAATCTTAAACTTTCGATTTTTTCCTTTGTATACACCACAGGGCCTACTCGGGAAGTGCTCCATAATTTTGATGATCTGTCAGTGAGTGAGTCAGTGAATCAGTGAGTATGTCAGTTACGGTTTTTGCAATTTTTGCAGTCTTATATCGGGTTTTTCAATAAGAGCGCTACAAAAGTTTTTTTTAAATAAAACAAAAACGGTTTTGGAATCAATGAAATTCTTTACTCCTGTGAAAGTACGTTTGATGCCATTATGTATGAAACTCGATTTCTTTTGCATGGCCACCACAGGCACGCTTGCAGAAGTCCAGACGCTGAACCCAATTTTCGACGGTTTTCAAGCATAAATCAGCCGATACTATAGCAATTTAACTTTCGATATTCGTACGAAGTTCATCAGCCGTCGCTGGCATAGACCATAGACTTGACGTAGCCCCACAGGAAATAGTCTAACGGCGTCAAATCGCACGACCGAGGCGGCCAACTGGACCATTACGTGAGATAACACGTTCTCCAAACTTGGTTTCCAATAAATTGAATGTGACATTCGCTGTGTGGCTTGTGGCGCCGTCCTGTTGGAACCACATGTCCTCCAAGTCCATATCATCCAATTGGCGCCAAAAATATTCGGTTATCATTGAACGGTAGCGATCCCCATTCGCAGTAACGTGCCGGTCTTGATCATCACGGAAGAAGTACGGCCCAATGACGCCGCCGGCCCATAAACCATACCAAACCGTAATTTTTTCGGGATACAATGATGACTCTTGGAGTACGTGTGGATTGCTGCCTGACCAATACCGCATATTTTGTTTATTGACGAAGCCATTCAGCCAGAAATGAGCCTCATCGCTGAAGATGATTTTTCGATGAAAATCCGAATCATTTTCAAGTTGTTGCTCAGCCCAATTCACAAATATACGACGCTTCTGGTAGTCAAGCGGCTTCAGTTCTTGTGTCAATTTGATCTTGTAAGGATGTAGGCCAAGATCTTTTCGCAAAATTCGCCACAACGACGTCACAGAGATGCCCAACGCTTGAGAACGACGTGTGAGAGACACATTTGGGCTTTCTGCAACTGAAGCCTTAGCGGCAGCAATATTCTCGACACTACGGGCACTTCTTTGTCTCACTGGCACGGGAACATTTTGAACTGTGCCTGTGGATTCAAATTTTTCCACTAGACGCTCAATTGTTGATCTGCTAGGACGATTATGACGACCATAAATTGGACGTAGCACTCTTTACGTTGAGGCCACTGACTCCGAATTTCGGTAGTAAATTTTAATACTTTCGACCCGTTGTTGGCTCGTATATCTTTCCATCATAAAATGGCAAACCTTACTGACGCGAAATGTCAAAAGAACGGCAAGAAATATGCCGTTATTTGCTATCCCTGTTGCTCTACTTTTGTAGCGTCCCTGTTGAAAAAGCCTTTATATTGGGAACCACTGATGTTAAAGAATTGAAAATTGGTGAGTTGAGCTAGCCTGGTGAACTTATCAAATGCTGTGAGTTTGAAGTTTCTGACTTTATTGGCACTGAAGTTAGAGGGGGGTCGAAAATCGCCTGAGTTTGATCCTGTAAAAAGGGTGTAGTGCAAGAACTTGGCTGGGCACTACCGTGCCCTTTGATCCAGAAATAGTATGACAAGGACCATTCTATTGTATATTGTATTGGAAATTTCAACTGCTCTGTGAAACGTATTACCGTAAGGTGGAGGAGTGATGATTCAAACATTTTCCAAATAAACCCGACCCTAACATGTGTCAGCATTTTCTAAAATTGTCTTATATTTAATACAAAAAAAAAAGAAATACCTATAGATATTTAGACTTTTTCTCTTAACTCTCATGTCATTGTTTTAATGAGCCATTATCTTTCATTTTCAAGTCATCAAACAAGTAAGAGGTAGGTTACTGGTACATGCGATCCAGTCATGCATTTTATTTTTTTTTTTTTCAGGGTAAACAAAAAATCAATGAACAATGTACATGTACAATGTACACAGTACATTGTGCATGTACAGGTACACCTATAACTATGTACCTATTATTATTTATCAATCGTGTTGAAAACTCAAATATGAATGGAAATGCCAATCATCTCCAAAATTTATTTGAAACAATTTTTTTTTTGGGCAGCTCTTTGTTGGAAAAGTTTTTTATTCTTTTTTTTTGTAAGAAATTAGTAGACCAAGGAAGAAAACGAGGATTTAAATTTAATGGCACTTCACTCATCCCATCAGTAATCAATTGTCAATATTTTGTTGGACCCAAGTTATTTTCCGACGGCAAACGGTTGGTGGTGGTGGCGAGATGGTGATGTCATTTCCAGAAATCCCCACTTTGCTGTGGGGGATTTTGTTTGTTTTGTTTTCGCGATGTTATGCTTTTTATCCTCAAAATATATATAAACTCTTAACGACAACGATGACTATCAAAGTGGTAGCTTTTTGGCATAAATTTATACTGGTTTTCGTTTTTTGTTTTTTATCGATGTGAAAATTTATTCAGAATCAGAAGATTATTTTGCTCTTTTTTTTTTTTTTTGCGGGATGAGTTATTAAGAAAGAACTTTGATGAAAATATGTTAAAAGTCTCTCATGAATTTAACAAAAGAAAAGTTTTGCCTCATTAGATTACTGATTGCGGTAGGGCAAAATAAGTAAATGGGTTTTGTCAAGTGTCGATAGGGAAAACTAAAAAGTTTTTTTCAGGGCTACTGCCTCTTGCGAGGAATTGACAAATCCTCCAAGAGTATCACTTGTCACGAATAAGTGCTTCTCGTCTAGCCGTTCGGATTCGGCATAAAATTGTGGTCCCTTCCATTCCTGTCGATTGGTGCACACAGGAATGGTTGCGAGTTGTTAGTCACTAGGCCCTGGTTCTTCATGAGCCGTTGTTCCACCCGATTTTTTTTTTTTTTTGATAGGGAAAAGTCAGAAGTTCTTTATCAAGTCCTAAACAAAAATGCGAAAATGGATTACCCGGGGTTTAGACGAGCGAGTAGAACTAGTAGCGTTTATGTGTTTTGGTGTATCTGAACACGAGAGAGTCAACTAGTAGCCCAAATAGTATAATATTTTTGCCTGCGAGTAGCCTGCCAGTAATCCTGCTAGTGAAGAGTATTTTTTTAACTTATTTGTTTTGTTTCCATAGTTTCCATAATTTGTATATTTTTCTGTATGAAATATTTTAAAAAAATCATACTAGTTGACAAAACGCGCAGAGAGCTACTACCCAGCGGGAAATATCGTCCCCAATGAATTTTATAGCTGAATTCTTCAATCAATTCACTAGCCAAATAATAAAAGGAAACGTCATGCAATGATTTAGTGAGTGAAGAGTCATGCGAGGTTTCCTCAGTTCATAGATTTGAACTCACTTTCTGCTTTGTGTTTAGAAAACAACCCCTTCTGTCGTTAAATTAAAAATTGCTTTTGATATGGACAATTATAAGATGAAAAAACAGTTGAAAAGTCATATAGAAGTTCATCAGTTCATCGTCTATGTCCTTGTCCACTCATATGCTTTGTAAAGTGTGCACCGTATAAGAGGACTTTTAAATTTCCATTAAAAAGAGGCAATCTCAGATTTTCTCAAAGTATTTCAGTTTTTTGGTTAATCACCACTTCGCATATGAAGTGGTGATTAACCAACAACCACTGACCTAGTGATTTAACTTTAGTTTAAAGTTTTAATTCTATATTTTAATTAACCAATCACAAATAATTCACAACACAACAGAGTTAATGAATTTACTATTTATTTAATTTTCTTCACATTTTTCATATTGAATTAACTAATTGCAGAATAAACAACTACCTACTTCTATATTTTGTGATTTGATAATTGAATTTTCATTTCCATTTTCATCGAAAATATTGAATTGATGAATAAACCACATACATTTATGCAGTGAATTCATAGATTATGCAACCACTATGTTTTTCATCATCTGGGTCGGTGAATAAACAACTTCCAAGGAAGTAGTGATTTCGTTGGCGAATTTGCATCGGCATGTGCTTCCCGCCTAGGACATGCCCATGTTAATTTCATCAAAGGAATCAGCTGAAAAGTGGACGGTGCAGCTGCCATTCCTCAAGGAAAAAGCTGATTTTTCCTCAATGAATTTTTGAATTTTTCCCGCTGGGAGTCCACATCAATCAGTAAAACTTACACTATGATACAAATGCTACAAGTTCTACTTGCTTGTCTTAACCCCGGGTTAAAATGAATAATTATTATAAGAAAATGGGAATACTTTATTACGAGTTTGCTAAATTCAGCATTAAGGCCATAAAATGGCTCACATATTTACTTAAAATTGTTTGACCTGAAACAATAAGAAGCTCGAAATTCAATACAAAAAAAAGCATTGTTGATGGGTGGTTACTTGCTTTTATATTATTCATGGTTAACCATTGAGATTGCAACAAATTTAATCAGGAATTATATATGGTTTAATTAAAAAGAAGATGCATTTATTGAAAATGTTATTTTTTTTTTTTTTGTATTAAAGAATATTTATATTTTCGATGAAGAGACCCTAAGCCAAGACACAAATTTGAATATTTGAACAAGACCTAGTAGAGACTTTTTAACGTGAAAGGAAACGAAAAACAAATTCTGTTGAATCTGCTTAGCTGAAATTTATGGATTTAGTTGCATTTAAAATGGTAAGCTACTTTAAGCAATCAACGAAATTGGAATCAAACCACCATGTTTTTGTATAAAATGCAACATAATTTTTTGCACAATAAGTTTCCAAGCTAAACATTTTGAAAAGAAAAAAATTATTTCTTTTTTCAAACTGATTATTTTTTTTTTTTGTGAAATTGTACATTGTAACTTTTTATGGCTTTTTTATCTATATGCTATCAGTAATAATTCTAAGTCAAACACTTAGCATCAAATGATTCTAGAACTTTTTCTTCGCAAAATATCAAATAATAAAGGAATCAGGTTTATAAAATTCTATAGTGGAAAATAGTACGCATACGCCCCAGTGAACCATATTGTTTTGTATTTTATGTGTATATGATACTTGAAAATGATTCGGATTTTCATCGAAAAATTATCTTCAGCGATGAGGCTCATTTCTGGCTGAATGGCTTCGTCAATAAACAGAATATGCGGTATTGGTCAGGCAGCAATCCACATGTACTCCCAGAGTCATCATTGCATCCCGAAAAAATTACGGTTTGGTATGGTTTATGGGCCGGCGGCGTCATTGGGCCGTACTTCTTCCGTGATGATCAAGACAGGCACGTTACTGTGAATGGGGATCGCTACCGTTCAATGATAACCGAATATTTTTGGCCCCAATTGGATGATATGGACTTGGAGGACATGTGGTTCCAACAGGACGGCGCCACACAGCGAATGCCACAATCAATTTATTGGAAACCAAGTTTGGAGAACGTATGTTATCTCACTAAATGGTCCAGTCGCTTGGTGCCTCGGTCGTGCCATTTGACGCCGTTAGACTTTTTCCTGTGGGGCTACGTCAACTCTATGGTCTATACCAACAAGCCAGCGACGACTGATGAACTTCGTACGAATATCGAACGTGAAATTGCAGCAGTATCGGGCGATTTATGCTTGAAATTTGTCGAAAATTGGGTTCAGCGTCTGGACTTCTGCAAGAGTGCCTGTGTTTGGCATGCAAAAGAACTCGAGTTCCATACATAATGTCATCGCACGTACTTTCACAGAAATAAAGAATTTCATTGATATCGACAACCGTTTTTGTTTTATTAAAAAAAAACTTTTGTAGTGCTCTTATTGAAAAACCCGATAGAAACCAACTTTAGAGTAGCCCTTTACTCGAGAGTTAAAACGCAAAATGAAATTTCTTACTATAAACTCATCTCCCCAGTTGAAAATCTTAAATCGACCAACTTCCTGTTTGAAAAGTTTCCCTGGGATATTTCTCAATATGAAACAAAAAATGTCATTTTTAAATTACTTTCAATCTATCAAATAAATCAAATCGATTTTAAAAAAAAATTTGTGGCTTTTGTATTCAATTCTTTAAAATCATGGATATTTCTAAAAAATTCTTTGGGAAAAATTTATCTAGCAAAAGTACGAACAGCCGCTCATAAATTGTAAATTGAAACTCCAAATAACAAAAAAACATTATTTTAAGAAAGATTTCCAGAAACAGAAATTCAGACTTTAGAAGTCAAAAAGGAGCAATATGCCACTGATAGGAAATGAACAATGTCTGAATGTATATCGAATGTTGATTGATGTGCAGAGATTTAAGAATCAACTCCTTGAAAGATAAATGAACTTAATTCGAAGAAAATCCTACTGAAACCTTAACTCTGAAACAAGCAACTGCCAGGAAAGAAAATTTAAGTTAGTGATAAATTTTATCTGTACATAACTTTTTTATTTAACAAAAAATCATTTAATAAGAAAACTTAAATTTGTTTGAGTTTCACTCATCTTTTAATGCTATGGATTACTTAGTTTCTGCTCGTATGGTGTACGATACGTTCTCATCAATCGGAAATGAATGTTTTTTATGGCCGTTGACGTTTCCACCAAAGGTATAACGGTGATGGTTTATTTGTGGCGGCAATGATTGAATCCATAATCAAACTTTGCAAAATGTTTGTTGTTAGATTACTAATTTTTAATTCCGATGCGTGGAAACATCAAATCAGGGTATAATGGCTCGCCAATTCAATTATTTTCACATTCTAAATACCAATATTTTTGTTTGCGACAACTGAAGCGATCAAGGTTTTTAAACAAAAACCGACAATAATACGCAACATTTGTATGTAAATTCTCATGTTTGCTGGTCCAACCTCTACTTTTTCCGGGAGTTGAGCAAATATAAAGTTGATTAACTCTGGAGTTGAAATTCGAAAGTTGAAAACGTCAACTTTGAGTGTATAAAAACAAATTCACAAGTTAAATTTAAAAATCCTCAAATTATGTTCAACTTTGAGTGAGGGGACCTACAATCTTATGCCGAATCCGAACGGGTACACGAGAAACACTTATTCATGACAATTGATACCCTTGGAGGATTTATTAATTCCTTACAAGAGGCAGTAGCCCTGAAAAAAACCTTTTTTTTTAGATCTTAAGTAGACTGGGCTTGGAATTGAACCCAGACCTCCAGCGTGAGAGTCCATCGCACTCTAACCATTACGCTACGGGCTACTACGGTAGAACTTAAAAGTTACTTTTAATTAAATTGCACCTACATTTTAATGTTTGTGTATGTTGCACTTCTACTATCCCCAATTTGCCTATCCTGCATCCCGACCCGCGTTCAAGACTCTCAAACTTTAATGCAACAATTAAGTCACATTAATATAATAATCTATTAAATTTAATTCTCCACAAACCATTTCGACAACCCGTTACAATATAGAATTAACTATAAATTCTAACACTTATAATAACCTCAAAGCATTCTATGCCAATTATGATGGAGATAGTGTTGTTATATGAATTTAAAATAACGGTTATGATGATGATGTTCCAGCAACTGTCCACTCCATGTTTTCTGTCATAATTATTAAAAGTTCACTCTTTCCACATCACAGCAGCCCTTTCCCTTGCATCCGCCGCATATCCATCAGAGAATATCACGACGACCAAATTCACAGCACGAATTCCAGTTTTCTGCAATGGCTTGTCCACAAAACAGGAAGTATGTGTCATTTCTAATTCGCGCACGTGATGATGATGGTGGTGATGCTGGACGATGCTTCTCTGCTTTGTATATGCTGTGTTGATGACATGTGACGCATTCCCCGAGGCCATAATAAAATGGACACCACCAAAAAGCCACCATTCTAGTTTCTATGCGCCGCAACATTATGACCAAAAATATAATTAAGCAGACAATTTATTTCACAACCAAAACAAAAAGTTAAGAAGAAAAACAATGATTCCATAGTAAAATTGCAGAGCACAGCGAGCATATTTGTTGCATCACTGTAGTTGTCGACATCAGCGCAGCGCAGCTGATTTTACTGCATATTTTTTGGGTATAATTGTACCAGGTTACATGATGTGATGCCACATCCTGACCATCGCCATTGCGTCCAATGGAGTCCCCATCCACGTCATCATCATTTAGCGTCTCGTTATAAATATTTCACATTATTTTTTTAACATTTTCATCAAATATATGAATAAAGGATTGAGCGATGTACAGTATGTGCTTCGCGGAGTATAACCCCTTAGTGGCACCAGGTCGGGTATATACTGTGATGCTGTCAAACTATTCGTCAGCATTTGTTTTATTCCGGTGCTGCCGTGGTGATTGGTCTACCGGGGGACTATTGTGGGATATGCCATTGGCATCAGAAAAATCGAACGAATTTCCGGTGATGGTTGTTCATATTTATATTCAAAAGGCCAACAAAGCTTAAACAATAAAAAAGAAACAACGTTTTTTCTTACCTTCCCAGTCCACAGTCCCCATTTTCTTGCCCCCCCCCCCTTCCTCTAACATGAAAGGGAAAACTGTTTCTTCCATCCGGGTTTCTGGAGCAGGATTTCATCTTGAAAGGATCTTATAGTTAAGAGCTGGAAGCTGATGGTGGTTCGGCAGCCTTCTTGAGTTTCTTGAAATTAAAAAGTTAAATATTTAAAAAAATTCTTCTCGTTCGCTTCCACTATAATATAAGGTACACACTATGATATGCGCTCGAAGCTCCTTGGCATGCAAATTTACAACTTTTCCAGTGATTTAGGAAACCATCATCATCTCGCTGAAGTGTAGGTATAGGCACCAGCCAGGTAGGTTAGGAACGTTTCCACTCTACTCTGATGGTAGATTCATAGGGAAGGGTGCTCAAATTTACAGACAGGACGCGCACTTAGAGAACGACAGTCACGACGCCGACGACGACGACGACGAAGAGGACGATTACGACGACTATGACTACGATATAATGGCTCTGCTGCTGGAGTTGGAGATTAAAATCTAAATAATTTACGAGTAGAGCGGGAATGAGGACGTTTGAGTTTGACGACGACGATGACGATGACGACGCATGTAGATGATCACAGTCGATTCCATCAGGCATAGGGTAGTTTCTTGGTATGAGTGCCAGAGGTGTTACAACACCTTCGCCAAAAAATCCACCTCTCCACATCGACATCAACATCAACATAATAACCAGCAGCATCATTTTATCGTTTTTTCTTATGAAAATGGTTCATGTGCGATACTTTTAAGTGTTTTTGACTTGGTAAAAAAGGGCACGTATTGGTTAAGTAAAAAATGGGCATGACTGGATCGCACAAAACTTGTTAGAGCGTTTTTTTTAAAATTAATTTTTTATATATTAAAATTCTTTAACATTTTTGGTAAACCAACTTTTAGTACTTAATAAAATACAATTTTTCACAAAATCAAAAAAAAAAAAAAAAAAAATTCATAAGCCCATTTTCAAGACATTGAATTTTCAAAAAAAAAAATTCAATATTTTTTTAAAAATCCAAAAAATATTTTTTCGAAAATTTTTATATGCAAAATTGTTAAAATTTTGGTTGAAATTGGTGTGATAGTTAACGAGAATTTTGAAAACAAAAAATCGGTTGTATGTCAGGTACCGTTAATAACCGTTATAAATTTTTTTTTTTCTACCAAAATATTTATTTTAGTAGTTTTAGTACCTCGTATTTTTTTTTTTTGAAAATCGTTAGAGCCGTTTTTGAAATAAATCAATTTTTGTATATTGGCTTTATGACAGGTACAGTTAGTTTTTGAGCTAAAAAAAAATTCAATTTCCCCTCTAGGGAATCACATAAGAACCTTAAGTCCAGAGTTTGAAGAAAATCGCTTTAGCCGTTTAGGCTGCAGGTCGACAGACGGACAGACGGACAGACGGACAGACGGACAGACGGACAGACGGACAGACGGACAGACAGACAGACAGACAGACAGAATTGCGAGACCCACTTTTTTCGCGTTCTCAATCATCGTAATGTTAGTGAAAATTATCATCTCAATTTTTTTTTTGTACGAATCCTAAACTTGCCCTATACTACGTATATCGCAAGTAAAAAAAATGAGATTTAATTTTTCGTTTAAATGTTTTATTCAAACATAAAACATCATTGTGATGAAAGGTTAAAATTCACATTAGCTATACAGAGTGTCCCTTAATACGTCAGTACTATTTAATGGAATAATTCTGGAATATATTCTAAGAAAAAAATCGTTCTACAATAAGGGCCTATGATCAATTTTGATATCATTTATCGGGGATTTAAGAAAAATCTTTTGGTGTACCCTGACGTTTTTTATTATATTTTTATTTTTATTGTATGGTTTTGTTACACCAGGTGTTTTTAAACCAGGTATTATTCAAAACAAGCTTGAAATGCAGCCGTTTTTTGCACTTTGTTGACATTTTTGGTTATGTTGCAATCGGCCCTAGAAGTTAAAAGGTTGGATTTATCACTAAGATAATACCATAAAAACAAGCAATCAATCAAAAAATCTACCATGTTGGACGCATGATATTATTTTCACGTTTAATTTGCTAATTTTTAAAACATTTGTTTTTGCTAAATTGACTCTGTTGTTGCAGATTTTTACCAATAACTTCCTATTGGTTCAAGATGCAATAATAAATTACACCGTTTTGAAATCCGAATTTAACGCGCATATTTTTTAAATAGTTGGCCACTTAGGTATTCATGCATTTTTTCATACCACAGATGATTTAACTTTTTCAAAAATAATTTTCTTTCAAATTTTGCATCGAAAATCAAAGTTCAATAATTTTTTTCTCTAAGAAATCCAACAGTTATAATAATTTTTGTCCTCTTATGTTTTGGCACAAACCATGTTAAATATTGCTACAAAAAAAAAAAAACGGTAGAATTCATTCACTTGTAGTCGTGATATTCAAAAAAGTAAAATAACGCAAAAAATAATGCACTGAACAAAAAAATGCACATATCTTTTCTTGTGGTTGGGATAGACTTTTTTTTGTATAAGTTTTCAGGACGGTCATAAAGTCTCCTATGAGGCATTCCAAGGTTATCCATTATTTACTGGACACCCTGTATATTTTGACATACCTATGTATATACGAGCCCAAACGCAAAATAGTTGGACTACCTATAATAAAAAACAAAAATCTGCTGGTTCTTAAATTCTATCGGCTATAGACTCAATATTTTGATATTTTTCTTTAGATATATTTATTTTAGATAGAAATAAGTAACAAAAACAAAATGACTTCAATTAAATAACCATATAGAGCAGTCTTAAAACATAAAATAACGATTGATACATTTTTTTTAACGCAAAATAGTTGGCCTACGCGTCTTAATTTTTACCATGTTGTTACGTCGCCTCTGGCCTTGATAACTGCTTCTATGCGTCGTGCCATTGTGTCAACTATTTTTTGACATTCTTCGGTACCAAAAGAGTCCCAAATATTTATGATTTTAGCTTTTAGGCCTTGAAGAGTCCGACATGGTTCTTTTCGGAGGTTTCGCTTCATTTTATGTCAGACAGTTTCAATTGGCGAAAGGTCATGGCTGCTGGAAGGCCATTTCAGTAAAGGAATTGCTTCAGCAGATAACCACGCCATTGTAAAACCTTGCTGTATGGCAGGAAGCACCATCCTGTTGGAAAATGAAATCTCCATCACTAGTTTGAAGTCGTGGTATACTTGGTAGCATTGACAGTTCCATTTACAAAATGTTAATTGCCCAAACCTCGCCCAGACATGCATCCCCACATAATTAGAGATGCTGGAAACTTGGCTGTTTTTTTTAAGGGAATCTTTGTGAAAGGCCTCTTTGGAGTTTCTTATGACACGTTTTCGTTCGTCGCCCACGCAAACTTCAAACCTCGCTCATCACTCCAAATAACGGACCGCCATTGACTTAGAGTCCAGTTCTTACGTTGCTTGGCCCACTCTAGGCGCCTTTTCTTTTGTTTAGATGTTAAAAGTGGTTTTTCTTTGGCTTATGTTTTAACGAATTAAAATAGCTCTAATTTAAATAAATCTAAAACAAACCTTATAAAATTTATATCCAATTTTTTTCATTGTCCGCTTACAAGTGTCGACTGAAACACTTTTTTGGATTCTTTCTCTCCATTGAAGAGTTATTGCAGCGGCAGTTTGACGTCGATTTTCCTTTATTATTTTTTTTAAGGCTCGGCAATCTCGAGGTTTCGCAATTGGTGGGCGTCCCGTTTTTTTACCAACCTCCACATTTCCACTATTTTTGAACTTTGTGATAATGTTTCGAATTGATGAGCGAGGTAAATTAAATTGGTTTGCTATTTTGTAGCTCGACAATCGAGTTTTGAAGGCTTTAACTATGGATTCCCTAAGGTCTCGTGTTAATGCAACACCACGCACCATGATTGACACTAAACTGTTGCTGGCTTACTTAAAACAAGAGATCAATAAACAACAAACCAAGTGCATTTAATTTTTTTTAATAACGGTTAACTGAACATCTATTTGAATTGTCATAGGCCAACTTATTTGCATCCCATAGAGAGTAGTCCAACTATTATGCTCTTATCTTTGTTTAAGAGAATGCAACCTGTTTTCTCAAATTAAGTTCTGTTTGGTCTTATTTACTCATTAAATGTAATTTATTACATTGACAAAAAAAAAAAATAATCAACAACTGCTTGGGACAGAAAATGAAGGTATATAAAGAGGATTAATGTGTTAATTGATGCGTAGGCCAACTATTTTGCGTTTGGGCGTAGTACATCTGATAGAGCTATCCATCAATATTTTTCGTAGACTTTTCGTTTATGTTTTCGCTATTGATGTGGAGAGCACAGACATTTTTCGTTTCGCTTGAGCTGCGTACAAGGCTTTAAGCAAGAAGTTTCAATCGCATAAGGACTAACAGAGCAATTACTATCGGTAATTTGGGTCAGGGTACACCAAAGTAAGAACTTTCTTAAATCCCCTATAAATTATATCAAAATTGGAGCCCTTGCTGTAAAACGATTTTTTTCTTAAAATATACCTCAGAATCATGCCCTAAAATACTACTGACGAATTAAGGGACACCCTGTTTAACTAGATACAAGTTTGGAATTAATTTTTGTAGAGAAATTTAATTGGGTGAAATTTCAAGGTCGAGTCAAAGGAAAAACATTAACGTCGTTTTGTAGTTAAATGGGTTGGTGAATAGACATTTTTTGGGTACAACACATTTGGATTTTTCGATGTATTAAAGGTGAGATAGAAGGAGGAATATGTATAGTGTTAATCTTTTTTTTTTCAAATTTTGTTAATAATATACTTAGTATCATTTTTCCTGTATATATCAAAACAGACTGTTGACCACAAAACTGCAATAAATCAGAAGAGTAAACCCTATGGAATATGCTTAGAATTGAAATGGGGATGAAAAGCGGTTTAAGGTGTTATTTACATCGTAACGTGAATTTATTACCAAAACCAAATTGTGAAAGTGACATTTCTGAAAAAAGTTTTTTAAATTAATTTTTTTGTTGTTGTTAAGGTTGTGTCAGAGTTGTATTACTTCCTTTCTTTTAATATCCATATACAATTTTTAGAATATGTGTATATTAACTTCGGAACAATCTTAGGTTGGAAATTATTGCTATTGTGTATTCGTTGTTAACTTACCCGGGGCTTATACAAGCGAGTAGAACTTGTAGCATTTGTATCATAGTGTAAGTTTTACTGATTGATGTGGACTCCCAGCGGGAAAAATTCAAAAATTCATTGAGGAAAAATCAGCTTTTTCCTTGAGGAATGGCAGCTGCACCGTCCACTTTTCAGCTGATTCCTTTGATGAAATTAACATGGGCATGTCCTAGGCGGGAAGCACATGCCGATGCAAATTCGCCAACGAAATCACTACTTCCTTGGAAGTTGTTTATTCACCGACCCAGATGATGAAAAACATAGTGGTTGCATAATCTATGAATTCACTGCATAAATGTATGTGGTTTATTCATCAATTCAATATTTTCGATGAAAATGGAAATGAAAATTCAATTATCAAATCACAAAATATAGAAGTAGGTAGTTGTTTATTCTGCAATTAGTTAATTCAATATGAAAAATGTGAAGAAAATTAAATAAATAGTAAATTCATTAACTCTGTTGTGTTGTGAATTATTTGTGATTGGTTAATTAAAATATAGAATTAAAACTTTAAACTAAAGTTAAATCACTAGGTCAGTGGTTGTTGGTTAATCACCACTTCATATGCGAAGTGGTGATTAACCAAAAAACTGAAATACTTTGAGAAAATCTGAGATTGCCTCTTTTTAATGGAAATTTAAAAGTCCTCTTATACGGTGCACACTTTACAAAGCATATGAGTGGACAAGGACATAGACGATGAACTGATGAACTTCTATATGACTTTTCAACTGTTTTTTCATCTTATAATTGTCCATATCAAAAGCAATTTTTAATTTAACGACAGAAGGGGTTGTTTTCTAAACACAAAGCAGAAAGTGAGTTCAAATCTATGAACTGAGGAAACCTCGCATGACTCTTCACTCACTAAATCATTGCATGACGTTTCCTTTTATTATTTGGCTAGTGAATTGATTGAAGAATTCAGCTATAAAATTCATTGGGGACGATATTTCCCGCTGGGTAGTAGCTCTCTGCGCGTTTTGTCAACTAGTATGATTTTTTTAAAATATTTCATACAGAAAAATATACAAATTATGGAAACTATGGAAACAAAACAAATAAATGACAACATTACACTACACTAGCAGGATAACTGGCAGGCTACTCGCAGGCAAAAATATTATACTATTTGCCCTGCTAGTCAACACTCTCGTATTCAGATACACTAACACACATATACGCTACTAGTTCTACTCGCTTGTCTAAACCCCGGGTTAGGTTAATAAAAGACTAACAGCCAAATTTATAAACGTGGAAAAGGGAAGGGTTAACATTATTCCATGGACTTAGTACAAAACGTTATTTTAAAAAAACACCGAACAAATGATAATAACTTTGAAAGAATTAGTAGGTGTGTTCGGTAACGTGATTAACTTATTGTAGTGGATTTTCGTTTTGCTTTTATTATTAGGAAATTTTATTCCATAGACTAACTCTTATTCCATGGCTTTGTAAGCTCATGGAATAAAGGTGGTATAAGAGTTTTTTTTATTAATAAGGCTGTAACAGCTTAGTTACGATGTCTTGAAGATGGGAGAGAGAAACAAAATTGTAAAGGTTAAAAATGGATTTTTAAAAGGCAGTAGGTACCTACCTACTTTCAGATTCCGTTACACAGATTTGTTTGCACTTCTGGTAGAATATCTCAAATGCCTGGCAATTCTGTAGTTCTAAGGTTATATTCTAGTTCAGGGCTACAAAAGTCATCGAAAGTATCTTAAATTTAGGCGCTTTTTTGAGGTGAACCTTTTTATTTCAATCGATTTCAAATACTAAGTGACAACAGTTAAAGATAGTTTTTGAATTTGGACGCTTTAATTTTTGCGACACATTTCGATTCGGGTGGACCTAAATTTAATTTTTTGTTTGTTTATTGTTTTAAAAGCCATCTCTTGGAATTAAACTCTTTGGGTCTGAAAAACACTATCTAGATTTTGGTTTTAGATTTTTAAAATTATGTGCAGAGGTAGCGAGCATCAAATGTATGCAAATATTATGGATGAAGGAGACCGCGAAAAAATTGGATATCTCGCGATTCTGTCAGTCTTTCTTCGCACCTACAGCTTAAACGGTTTAATGGAGTTTCCCAAACTTGGAACCTACTGTTCTTTGCGTTGGTAATACATATGACCCAAATGTTTAATATTTTTAAGAACCAAATATGATGGTACCTGAAATACATTTTTTTTTAGCTAAAAAGTCAAATCTAATTTTTCTTAAAATTCTGATTTTCTCGAAAACAGTTAGCTATATTTATAGTTTTACGTTTTCTTATAGTGAAACTTCTTATAAGTTTAAACATAATTGCCAACCAAAATTTTTCATAGTCACTTTAGAGCTGGATCTAAGTTAAACATAGGTTTAGTTGAATTTTCGGACGTTGATTCCATTTTTTTAAGTTTATAATTTCAAAATATTTGAAGCTATTTGTGAAGTATACCAAGTTAGTTATCTTATAAAAATATAAAATCAACTATTTGTAATAAAAATCGCTATGTATTCATTGAGCCAAAATTGTCTTAAACTGTAGTTTAGTTAAACCTGGGTATATCTGCGACTATGAATATGCCCCTAGGTGTATAGATATAAATAATAAATAAAAACCCACTTCATATTAAACCATACAATTTTTAAGTTTAATTTTAATTCGTTTTCAGTTTTAACATTATCAAATTATTAACATACACCGTCAATAAGTCAATATGGCTAGCTACATTATAACTGTAAATTTCAAGAGCAAGTTCATGCGATCTAGTCCTGCATTTTATTTGTTTTGTTTGAGGTTCATATATATTTATATATGTAAACATATTTGCCACTAACCCAGCGAACCAACCAAAGTGCACCCGAACACTTTATAAAGTTTTTAATATTTCAGTCAAGAGTTTCGACGGTTTGAGCATGCAAATATGTGTATGTTTTTTTTTTTTATTTTCTAGAAGATTGTGCAATTTTATCAGTTTTGCCTTTAGTCAGCTCTTTTAAATATCTTTTTTTAAGAGTTGATGCTCGCGCTGGTTGGTTGGGAAAGCAATTTGTGCGAAAATGTTCTACATTCGATTCGGTTCACGGTGTGTCGTCGTCGCGTCGCATCTCTATCGAAGGTAATAGAGTGTGAAGCTGCTATATCATGCTGGCTGCCACTGCTTTAAAAAAAAAAAAAAAAAAAAAAAATTGAAAATGTTGATTCAAAAAAACTTTTAAGGAAGAAAACCTCGGTTTTTTATAGAGTGGAGTTGATGCTTCTTTAATTCAACTGAAGTTTAGGTTTACTTCGTTGCAATAACTTTTTTGTTTGTATTTGGAAAAAAAAATAAAGATTTTAATTGGATTTCATTTAGGATCAGATTTATCTGAGGTTGAATTTGGTTTTGCTTTATTTTTCTTTTGTGATTCTTTTTGTCAAAACTTTTTCCTCTATACGGGTATTAGCCCAGGCAAAATGTACATAAAATGACCAATCTACCAAAAAAATCCAAGTGAATGTTTTTAAACGCCGTTGTCTTTATTTTGGCATAAGAAATACTGTCGCGAGAGTCAATTGTCAAATCGTGTGCGCGTGAATAGTTATTAAAGGTTGATTGTCGAAAATATCAGTTTTTCGCATACAACTCGGAAACGGTAAACGCCATCGAAAAGTATTTCATACAAAACTTGTAGATTATGTCATTTTCCAAAAAAAAAAGTTATGACTATTTTTTTTTTACGACCCACCGTTAAGAAGATAGATAGATTAAAAAACATAAAATGTCGAAAATAGTAGTTTTTCACGTATAACTCAACGGTTAAATTTTTTAAAAACATCTGAACACAAAGTTTGTACATTATGTGAATCCCTACAAGAAATAAATATTGTTTTTTTCTTAGAAAACAACAGTTTTAAAGGTATAATTTTTTTTTTAAATCTGACAAAAAGTTCAAATATCTGTTTTTTTAAATTTTATTCTTACAACCACAAGTTGTCGAAAAAATCTTACGCTCAGTTTAAATATCATAATATTCTCTTCAAAATAATATGAAACTTTTTTCCATACGAGTCATCAGTCGCTAGACATTGTGACTTCAATAGTGTCAACTGTCAAAAAATCGGTTTTTCTCGTATATGTTTTAAACCCTAAGCTTAATCGAAAAATTATTATTGCAAATTTTTTTCAATATGTAATATTATATAAGCATGTATTTACAGTTTTTTTCTATAAGCCATAATTTTTACGACATCAGTATTTAAATAAAAACACCAAAAGTCTAAAATACCGGTTTTTGGCTTTTAACTCTTAAATGACGAACTTTTCGGAAAATATTTTATACCTATTTTGCAGATTTTAATATTCCCTAGAGGAAACATTATCACACTTTTTTGCGTATAACGCATCAGTTGTGCAAGATATTGCGACTTCAAAAATGGTCAAACATCGCAAAAAAAAAGCGATAATGTTTCCTCTAGGGAATATTAAAATCTGCAAAATAGGTATAAAATATTTTCCGAAAAGTTCGTCATTTAAGAGTTAAGAGCCAAAAACCGATATTTTAAACTTTTGGTGTTTTCATATATCCATTCATTTATGAGGCGTGTTTTGTACAGAAAAATATAGGTGTTTTTATTTTTGCTCAACACAAACTTAAACATTAGGCGTTTTTATTTATTAAAGAAAATGTTTAGCCACTCAGCATAATATTTACATGCAAACAACAACAAACAAAAAACATTAAAACTAATTTTGTTTTTGTTTTGCGTGTAAAAGCTTAACTGAGTTGCTATACACACTTTCAAAAAACACGAATAGTAACAAAACGGAATTTATTATAGATTAATTCTTTGCGATTGTGTGTATCTTAAAATTAAAATTCAGCTTCTTAAAGGTGTATATCAATTTTAGAGTAAAAAAAATGTAGACAAGTGTATGCAAACAGTCATTTGAAAATTTGATTCTGTGGGCCTCAAATCTAATCAAAGTTATCTAGTGAAAGAACTCTAAAAAAAGTTAACATTAAAAAATCCACTACAAGGAAAACCGTCACAGAAGTGACGTCACACCATCATATAACATACAAGGAATTCAAAAAATCAATCAAAATTAGAAAATTGGTCTGCTTGGAGGTTTTCCATAGACTCAAACAAAAATACGGGTAAAATTAACAAATCCATCAATTATCATGTTGGTATATTTCAATGGTTGATCGTGTTTACTATTTAACAAGAAACAGCAGACATGTACGCAGAACGTGTAAAATCAACACAAATTAATGGTAAAATCTACACAACAGCTTGTAACCTTTACTACCTCGAAAATAAATAATCATGTTAAACCAACACGATATTCTAATCTACTTGACCTCTTCTTAAACAGATATCACTTGAATTTCTGATTATGACACATATTTCAAATTAACCAGCAGCGTTGTTAAGTTAACACGAGAACAAAATTGAATTAACATGGTCATCTATAACTTCAACAGTTCTCCAGGGTAGTTTTCTGAACCTCTTTACCAGTAACCCTGTTCCAACAAATTTCCAACAAAAAGTTGTTCAAGTTAGATTCTCAAAGTCGGCTTAGTTTTCGAGTTATACCAACAATATTGAAAGATGACCAATGCGACCATTCTCTCAGAATTTTGTGATTGAAACAAGCATACGTTACATACAAACATATCTTAACTAATATATAAAAGTCTTTTTTTATTTTCTTGTCAGCTTGGCTGTAAGGGTGTCCAAACTAACAAGAAAACAATCAAAATACTCACTTTTTTTATTGCAGCAACAATTTATATCCCACTGCTATCCGATAGATATCTTCTGAAAAAAAATAATTGTAAATTTTTTAGAAATCTTAAACAATAGTAAAAAAAATGTTGCCTACCTCTGTAAAAAATTGTTTATTTTGACGTTTTTGACGTCTCTGTTTCCTTACCTTGTTCGTATTTTTGCTTAAGTTGAACGACGCAAATGGGTGCATTCAGTTCTGTACTATCGTTTGGTCCAGATTTACATTAAACGATTTTTTTTTGTTGGTATTTGGTATTGCCAATTTTTGTATGTCGATGTGATTGGTTGAGATTGAAAGGTTCTGTCAATATGTTCCTTCCAGTTTCTGATAACTTTTTTATACGTTGCCGTGCAGGTATGTTAAATCACGATTCACCACCGTTCTAAATTTATAGTCACCACCACGCGTTGAACGCATTGAAATAAATGTGGCAGAAGCTTACAGATTTGTTTTTCCAGTTAAGGCTCTCCCAAACCAATGCAAAACATTCGGTCCGGTTGAGAAATATCCTCAAGTCAAATTTTATTTACATGGCGATAAATGAGAGTGCCCACACCAGAGCGGCGGAGAGCATTCGCCTTTCAAACTTTCTCAATTTATGCGGGATTTACACGGTTGACCATCGTATTTTCTTCCATTCTAAACACGAAACTTTCACAAATATTGTTCGATTTACACGGTTTGGCGGGAAATTTGTCGCGTTGAAATAAAAACGGCGAGTAATCCTACATTTATCATAGTTGCAGAAATTCCAAAAGGCCTATTTCACAATGCGATGAGAAAACTAAACGTGAAACAAGATCTCGTCGTAGTTATCAAAACAATTAAAGCTCTCCCAAACCAATGCGAAACATTCGGTGCCGCGAGGAAACATTCACCGTTGGTGTGGGCACTCTCATTTATCATCCTGTAAATAAATTTTGAAAGGCGAATGTTTCTCCGCCGCATTGGTGTGGGCACTCTCATTTATCACAATGTATTTTAATTTTGACTTGCGAATGTTTCTTTGCCGTACCGTATGTTTCGCATTGGTTTGGGAGAGCTTTTATGCGACAGATTTATGTGAAAAAACGAGCGTGTGATAGAGAACCATAAAGAAGATGAACATGTTCGTCTTCATATCTGCATTACGGGCCGCCTCCACAGGCCATACATGATGGCCGGACTATGACCATGTCTAAAAAAAATCCCATGGAGTCCAAAAAATCCATGTCCATGCAGCAACATGTCGAAAAAAATAACGTTTTGAACAAGACATGGATACCTGTTCAAAGCTTGGCCATGAGATGACGTTTCGTGTGCGTGATTTTTCATGCTTTGCCCAGTTAGTAGAAATTCACTGTTTGTCGATTGGATTGTGGTTGGGATGTTGGACATCTGTATGACTTGTGGAATCGGCCTGTTATGAAACTTCCTGTAATCTGCTTCTACGAAGATCTGCATTTTGGTGTTACCTCTCTATGTCCTAATCTACATTAAAAGATTTTCCAATGCCGATGTTTTGTTTGTTGTTGAAGAGAATGAAAAGTGAGGGGTAGGGACCAAATCGTTTGTACCACAAAACTCGAACGATTTTTCCAGTCTGTTTATGTTCTCTTTCACCTTATTTCCAGTTTTTTGTGTGTGTTCGGTGTCAGTGTGCCGTTCGTTTGATGGTATGAGTGAATATCAATGAAATATTAAGAGCTCAGCTATAAAAAAATGAAGAAGACAAGGAAAAAATCTCATTGAAAAAATCGTTATCTGTGTACATTTCACATGATTTCTGGAAAAATCTTCGTGGGAAAATCGGGAAATGTAGATCGGGACTATTCAACAAATGTAAATTTTATATTTGCGTCCCCTTTTTTGCAGCAGTTAGACGAAGATACGTGTAAATCCACCTTTAAGCCTCTCCCAAACCAAAGCGAAAGTGGTGCAAAACATTCGCCGATGGCAGTTTTTGTTGTTATTTGAGGTGCGTTTTATTGGTAATTTATTGTAAGCGTAGTCCCCTTTCACACAACAAAACTGAGTTGCCAACAATTGGGAGTTTGTAGGCGAGAAGGACAAGAAGTAAGGTGATTGAAGAAAATCTCCCCGGTCAACGTTTGAAGAGATTTTTGTCACATTCCTTCTCACATTGTCCGTAATGTATGTTGACGTACTAGATTTTATAACGAAAAAATAGAATTGTGTATACTTCTTTTTTGTCATCGCTGCTAAGGTTTGCGTCAATTTCACGTTGGTTTCGGAGCAAGCTTCAATACATCATGTAAACGGGGTAGTAATGCTGGATTTACATGTATCTTCGTATGCATAATGCAAAAAAGTTCAGCAGGACAGATATTTCCAAAAAATCCGAGCGAATGATAGAGAACCATCCAGAAGATGAACATGTTCGCTTTCATTTCTGCATTAAGGTTAGACCGCACTAGGCGTAACTGCACTGCATCGGAACTGCGATTCATAACAATTTGTATGAAATTTTATGAAGTCCAATTGCCGCTTAGTGCGATATAGCTCATACAATTTCATAGAAATAATATTATGCCGCGTCGTGAAATGTAGTTCCGCTGTAGTTGTGTGCGGTCTTAAGCCTAGGACGCTGCTGATTCGAAACGAAAAATCCCATACAAAAATGACATGACGAAATTACAAACGAAAAATTACGTTGTGCTTTTCGTTCTGTGGTACGCTGTTCGACCAGCGAAATTGATGATTATACCAGATTGTTTTGAAAAGTCTCCACTCTCTTTTCGCAATGAATTAATTGCCCGGGCCATTGGGTTCACTTCCCAGCTTCGTCCACCTAAAAAAACTAAAAGATTTTTTTTGTCAGGCCTACTGCCTCTTGCCATGAATTGACAAATCCTCTAAGAGTATCACTTGTCATGAACAAGTGCTTCCCGTAGCCCGTAGCGTAATGGTTAGTGTGATGGACTGTCACGCCGGAGGTCTGGGTTCACTTCCCAGCTTCGTCCACCTAAAAAAAACTAAAAAGTTTTTTTTTGTCAGGGCTACTGCCTCTTGCGATGAATTGACAAATCCTCGAAGAGTATCACTTGTCATGAACAAGTGCTTCTCGTCTAGCCATTCGGATTCGGCATAATATTGTAGGTCCCTGCCATTCCTGTCGACACGCGCACACAGAAATGGTTGCGAGTTGTTAGTCACTAGGCCCTGGTTCTTCACGAGCTGTGGCGCCACCCAATTTATTTATTTTTATTAACCTTTCTTAGGCGAACAGCGACGGTGACAATACTTTTGTTTGAATGAAAAGAGTTCGTTCTAAGTAAACTCAAGAACAGTATAACCACATCAGGTAAATGATTCTCAAAATAAATTAATGAGATACCATTCCAAAATAGCATGAACTGGGTTTAAATTAACACTGTGTTGATGTTAAAATTTCGGAAATTTTTGTATTAACAAGAATTTCAGGTTAAAATAACATGGTATCTTCTTATATCAACCACAATTTTGATAAATGTGTGCCCTGTTAATCTAACTTTGACTATAATGCTATTGGAATTGTGTTTGATTCTGAATTTCAGCATATTTATATGAGAAAAATAGGTGAACTTTACTTAAATATGTGTTAATAAAAATAGGGAAATTTTCGTGTATTTCGAATTCGATGGGTTACAAATTTTTTTATCAAAATTCAGTGAAGTTAACTATAAATGCTGTTTTTTTTAAATGTAGTTTTGTTTTGTATTTTTTCCCAGAACAATAATTTCACTTTGGTTTATGTGAGCCTTTTCTTGACAGTTATCATTTTTAAAAACCATAATAATACACACAAGAAATATGTCAGCTCAAAATAATTTTTAACAAAATAAAATCAATTAACCATCTCTTCCCCTAAGAAAAAATACTTTATTTTCTGACCGTTTTCAAAGTCAAATTTTCCAACAAAAAAAAAAAAAAAAAACAAAAATACATTTTTTCATCCAAAACTAAAGTCATGTTCATGTGTCATTAGACATTATGTACAATAAAATGAATTATATTTTTGGATTTCCCACGCCCATGATGTAGGTATACCATCTGCATCAACTCATAAGAAAATCATTGACAGCACATGATCTTGGATAATAACTCAAGTGATAAAACCCATCGATCGAATCTTCGAGTCCACCTGTTTTCATTTTCAATGGTTTTCAAGTGATGGAAGACAACAAAAATTTAAGAAAAAAAAAGCAACACACAAAAAACATACAGAAAAATACCAAACAACCTTACCCGCTTACTCTTCGGTTTTTGTGAATGTCAGGCGAATTAAAATTAAATTCGATGACGAAAATCATCAGATGTTTCTATAAGTATGTTGGCCGATTTTTAAGTTGGCGACTCTTGTAGTCGTATATTCGATATTTTTAGCATCAAAAGAGAAAAGCTCCGGAACAAAATACTTTTTGATTCCGATGCTCTCTTCTGATGTGAAATACTTGACTTTAGTAGAGGACTGGGATTAAAAGTATGTGTAGGTGTAGTTTTTTTTTGTTTTAATTTTTGTTTTGCTTTTCCATGTCCGTCTATCAATAATGATTTCTGAGTTTTGTATGTGGTTTTGTTTATCCTATCATGTGCCGGGCTTTCCATTTTTATTTGAATGTCAGCCGGTGGCCGCAGCGACATGGGAAAAAGGCATTTTGCATTCGAATCGCAACAATTTTTAATGGATTTTAACTTTTACAATTTAATTGCAATCAGCTATTGATGTCAATGATGTGAGAATGTTTTTGTATCAAAAATAGAACTAATGTTTTGCTTTCTTAAAAAAATATAGACATTCTTTTATAGAATGTTTTTTTTTGTGTTAAGACATCTTCAATAGAAATTACTTTCAAAGAGTTCTGTAATTTTTGACAGTTCTTTGACATTTAGGTTGAATGTTTTTTTAATTTGCCTATAGATCAGGAAAATGTGATCTCAGAGGGCTGACTGTCAAAATAAATGAGCAAACACTATTTTTGATTCGCTTGTTATTTTTTTTTTTTTCGTTTTAACTGAGACCTCTGAGATCTCACTTTTCTTAGCTTGCCAATTATATCGAGTTAGACCTAGACAAATATTTTCGTGATATTGAATGTACCTATTTTTTGAAAAACTATTTTCAAATATCAAAAACTCACCAGATGCCAAAGCTGAAAATAGTGTATCAAAAGTATAAATGGTCAAAAACGTGAATTCCTGCGGACCGGTATGTGATTTAAGCAAAATATTATTGAGAACTCGTTTCAACACCATTATTCATAACGAAATGAAACTCTGAATTACCAATAACACTCCAAGAACCCATAGATATTGAAACAAGGTAAGGATTCATTGGAATTTATGGAAATTTGCCAACCAATAAATTAGTTTTCACGCTTATTTGCTCTCAAGTTTCCTGATTATTGCTGTGAGAACAAATTGGGGTTCGGGAGGGGGGGGGTGCGAATAAGACCCCTATGATCTCCCTTGGTTACTGCCTTGCGAACCGTGCGGACGAGAGAAGCCATCGACGCTGTATACATATGAGTGTGACGAGGACCCAAATTAATCGATCCGACGCCTTTGTCAGCAACTCGGTCCTGCCCGTCCACTTCTTGGAAAATTTTGAGGGTAGATCTTAGCCTGCATCGATATAAGATCAAACTAGTGCAAGAATTAAAGCCAGCAGACCATCAATTGCGTCGTGTGTTTGGTGAATGGGCTGAGAATCAACTGAAAGTTGAACCAAAATTTTATCGTCAAATCATCTTCAGCGATGAGGCTCATTTCTGGCTTAACGGGTTTGTATGTATGTGAGCACAATCTTAATAAGACTCTGGAGACTCCACTACATCCCCAAAAAATCATTGGTTGGTGCGGTATACATGCCTAAGGCGTCATCGGCCCATTTATCCGAAACCGGTGCCGTGAATGGCGAACGCTTCAGGCAAATGATTCGTGAGTCTGTTATCCCTCATGCCATTGGAAATCGTTTGTAGAAGAAATAGTTCCAACAAGATGGCGCAACATGCTATACAGAGCGTGCAACCATCACTTTGTTCAGCCAAACGTGTGGTGACCGAATCATCTGAAGAAATGGACCTGTGAACTGGCCACCTCGTTCGTGTGATTTGACACCTTTGGACTACTTGTTGTGGGGGTAAGTCAAATCTCTGGTCTGTGCTGTGCTGATAAACCAGCAACGGTTGAGCATTTAGAAGCCAACATTCTATACGCACTATTGATGAACGCACTATTAATGAAAATTCTCATATTTGGGCAGGTGCCCCAATAACCTACTTGAGTCTGTTAGATAGGATTCAAAAAAGAGCTTTGAAAATGATAGGTGACAGAAGAAACCGCCGCAATGTTTCATGTCTAACATAATTTTACCGTTACTTTTATACACATTGTTCTCGTGAAATAGCAAGCTGCATTCCTCCTTTAAAACAATTCAACCGTAATACTCGTACTTCTAGGAATGCACATCAGTTTACCCTCGAGCCAAACTTCGGACGCACTGTCAAGTAAGGAGATTCTTTTTTTTAGCCGCACTACTCGAATGTGGAATGCCTTACCCGGCTCTATCTTTCCCGACCATTTTAATATTCAGAGGTTCAAAACCAATGTGCATCGGTATCTCCTCTTAAATCCTACCCTATTTTCCCAACGCTCGCACTGTGCTTAAACATCCCTTTAGTGGGCGCTTAACTAAAAAAAAAAAAAAAATAAGACCGGATGCTCGAAAAAATGGTGGACCATTTGGCCAACAGGATGGCGTTCATAAGGCACATTCGCGGAGGCCATATACCATAAATTATTTTTAAACATTTAATGCCTTCAAATTTGTGAGCTTATAAAGCCAAAGTTGTTTTTTTTTTTTTTTTTTCAAGTTATGCGCCTCTTAAAAAACACCCTTTATAGTAAATACCCATTGACAGGTTTTTAATTATAAGGAAGATGAAGAAAATTCAATTAAAAATCATGTACAAGTAACCTCAACTCCAGAAGTTAATGTGTTTTCCCAAATATGACAGTGGGCTCTTCAGTCAGGCTGTAACCTTTACTAAGACATACATTTTGGTGGATTTCTTAGTAGGGTATGACAGACTGACTGAAGAGCTCACTGTCATATCTGATGGGTGCAACTAATTAATTTGTCGAGTAGAGGACACTTGTACTTTTAAATTGAATTACATAATATTAATTCACTCCACTTAAAACAGAAGTAAATTTAACATTTTAGAATTTAAATTTCTTCATTTTCATTATTGAAGATTTTCAAAGTCGGAGCTTAACTTAAGTCAGAGCTTAACTTTTTATAGGCTTTATTGACTCGACTGTTCACTGATCTATTACAATCAAGCATTCCTTTTCACTCAGAACATCATATCATAATATAATCAGAATTACATCCTATACTTAGTAAGGTGCTCATTGCTTAATTTATTTTTTGTATACATTTTTCCAAAATCAATACAAAATAAACTCAACTCTCTAATTTCCCAACTGACCCATTTAACACCGTTTAGCCGCAGTAATCCAACATTTAACAAAACACAAAAGAACTTCTGAAAATCCACTGCCCCACAATTTCCTTTTAAGTCCTCTAAATTACATATAACCTCGCCTAAACAGTTCATTTACGACAGGTCAAGACCATCATTAAAAATTAAAAAAAGAACAAAAACGAAAAACCACCAAAGCTAATCGATTCTATCGATTTTTTCTTCCTCATTTTCAACTCTCATAACCTATAAACAACAACCAGTAGATAAGAACTAAGAACTATAATACTTACTATGCTGCAAGAAAATATTTCAAAATAATACAAACAAGCAAAAAGATTCTTTAATTAAGCTAAATACCCGAAAAATATTTCCACCGTCTCTAACAAATATCCCTCTCTCCAATGTATAAGTAAATTCTGTATAGTGTATTGCTTCTGCCGAGCCGAAGAAGAAAAACAAAAAGCTTAATCGCATATACCATTTGTGTTTTCTCTTCTTCGTCCTTATAGACTGGTACTGGTAACTATAGAACTAGAACCTACTATACCTATAGAAGGCGAGAAGAGCAAAATTTCCCTAAGGCAAACTAGAATAATAGTAGCAGCGTGCCTCGTTGTGCTAACGAAGGAGCCCGATATGGCGAAGGCGATATCAGCAGTAGCACAGCAACAAAGGTAATACCAACATACCTCCATACAGAGATATACGAACGAAACAACAAAAAAAAAAAATAAGGAAATTGCCTTAGGACTTTCTTTCCATACAGAAGGATTATGTATTGACGATGACTAAAGGACGACTTTGGAGGAAGAACAAAAAAATAAGAAGCACCATACCTCCTCCAATGATTGTCCCATTTAATATCCGCAGGCTTCTCAACCAAGTTTTCCCCTTCGATTGTTGAATTTAGTACTAGCTATACCACCACTGTGTCACCCTATCGCCCCTGTTGTTTTGTCTTTTTTTTTAGCATAAAGTGTTAAGACATTAATAACTTCACTGCGCCAAAAAAAAAATGGACGATACAAAAATGTATAGTGCTCGTCTAACATGCCCCATACCCATCACCCGGCCTTTTCCTTCTTCGTCAGCTCAGGACCTCGTTTTCTTGGATCGACATTAGTCAAAGTTTGCCTTTTGGCGCTGGTGTCATCACTTTCACATTGGGGGGGGGGGGGTTTCAGGGGGTTCGACGAAAATTCTTGCTTGAGACCGTGAGAGAATAAGATTGAGTAAGCGAGAAAAATAAAAAAAAAAAAACAAAACTACCTACACAGAAGAAGAACTATATATTGGCGCCACTAAGCTTGGGACTCTTCTTTGGGCTGACTGAAAATAATGTCCTGCCCGAGGACAAAAGAGCTCTACAATACAATAAAATGAAAAAGCTCGCGCGGAGACCCATTTAGAAGTAACATTTGCAAGTAGCAATCTTGTCGTCGCGTCGCAGAATAATTGAGTGCTCTTTCGGACGGACCATTTGGCGTGCCAACTCAACACACACATTTTATTCTTTCTTCTTCAAATAATATTGTAGAGAGGTATCGTGTGGTAAATAGTTTTTTTTTTTTTGTTAGGGGGAAGGTGTATACTGCATATTCAACCACAAGGACACTAGAGAAAATCTCAGCAAAATCACCACCATAATCGTTGGATTAATGACATACATTTATGTTTATGGACTTGGCCACCACCCACCAAATTAGAAACCGGCATATAGTTATATTTATGTAGAAAATATTTTAAAATATATACAGGCGAAGTTATATGCATTCTTGAAAATAAACCACATCTGAAACGCGATAATTCGGTCAGTAATACACTTTTATTTTTTCAATTCTTGTGTACATTATTTTAGTAGTTCATGATCGCATAGAAAAATATAAATACAGAAATACAGGTTCGGAAAAAATTAAAACATTGTCAAAGAGGCGGCAGGCAGTGCATTTTCAAACTATTCTAAGATCTGAAAAGAACATAATAATAATTAGAAAATGAAAGTCAAAGCCTTATACAGGGCGATTTGCATTAAAATGTGATAAAACGTCTAGAGAGTGTACTTACTTACTTACTTAGGTCCTCGGACCTATTACGTCCGTGATGTTTCCCTTACGGGACATAGGGCCTCCACTACACCTACGCGCCATCGTGTACGATTTCTTGAAATATATTTCAGCTCTCTCCAACTTTTCCCCAGTCGTGCCGATTCCTGTTCGACCGTTCTTCGCCATGTACTTCTAGGCCGGCCCACTTGTCTTCCCTCCTGTGTGAGCGGGTTCCACTGCATTGCTTGAGATGCAATGCACCGATCGCCTTTTCGAAGCGTATGGCCAATCCACTGCCACTTTCTTCTACGTATAATGGAGTCTAGCTCCTGACCCGTTCTCGCATGAAGTTCGGCATTGGAGATACGGTTGGGCCAGAAAATCCTCAAGATGTTTCGTAGACATCTATTAACGAAGGTTTGCAGCATTCTAGTGACAGTGTCAGTGACTTTCCAAGTGCTGCAGCCGTAAAGCAGAACGGATTCAACATTGGAGCGGAACAGTCGTCTTTAAGCTAAAAGAGTTGTTTTTCGATATTTTGGACAGCATTCCAAACGCTGCCTTTGCTATTCTGATTCGGCTGTTTACGTTCAGTTCAGTTTCGCCACCCGTAGAGACAACACTCCCAAGATATTGGAAATCCTCTACCATCTCTACCGGTTGTCCAGAAATATTTACTTGGATTGATGAGGAAGTTCCAAGGCTGATCCTTTTAGTTTTTGCCGAGTTGATCTTAAGCCCTACGATTTCTGCTTCTCTCTCCAACCTTGTTGTCATTTGATGGAGATCCATGATCCTATGAGCGAGTAAGCATACGTCGTCCGCGTAGTCCAGATGTTTGAGGTGAGATTGCAGAGTCCACTGAATTCCTCCATTTCCACTTGACAAAGCTGCGTGCAGTACGTCACTTATCACCAACAGGAACAGTATTGGTGACAGTATACAGCCTTGCCTAACTCCACTTTGGATTTCAAACTCCTCTGACAGCCTACTTTTGTGCAAAACGTGACACTTGGATCCATCATATGTAGCCTTGATAATAGCAATCAATTTATCTGGGATGCCCCTCCTGCGCAAAGCAAGCCAAATAAATTCTCTATTGCCACTGTCGAACGCCTTTTCAAAATCGATGAACAGCAGATGAAGTGGTGATCGATATTCAACGCACTGTTCGATGATGATCCGCAAGGTGTTGATGTGATCCACACAGGAAGATCCATTGGGAGCTTGACAATCATTCCTTTTTTCTACTCTTCAGGAAAGCTCTCTGTTTCCCAAGCTCTCTTGATAAGTGGGTGCAGTAGCTCGCTCGATGTTGTTGGAGCAGCTTAAGAGCTCTGTAGGGATATCGTCAAGTCCAACCACTTTGTTGTTCTTCAGTGCTTTGATAGTGGTGATAATTTCTTCTTTACTGGGGGGTACGGTGAGTATTCGGGAAATTGTTACTTCGGGTAGCTCAGTGGGAATAGGGTTCACTTCACTGGCGAAAACGCGGTTTAAAACCGCAGAAAAGTGTTCCCTCCACCTTATGAGCTGATCCTCATACGAAATTAGCAGGGATCCGTTTGTGTCTTTAACCAGGTGTTGTTTAGAGCTCTGGATACCAGTAAGCTCTTTGATAATTCTGTAGACGGTCCTACTGTCACACCTACTAGCGGCTTCTTCTGCTTCTGTAGCCAATGCGTTGATGTAGTTACGCTTATCACGTCGCACACTACGGTGAACTTCCCTCATCTTCATGCGGTACGTAGACTCAAGCTCGTTTCTCCCTGCTGATGGTTTACGGATATTCTTATATTGTTAACAAAAAATAATAAAAACATGTTAAAATAGCAATTTTGATTTTTGTTTGTGATTTAATTTAAACAAGTTTGGAAAAAAGTTCAAAATAAAAAAAAAAAAATGTTTCCTTTGATTTTATTTTTTCATAAAAAAAATATTTACACAAAGGAGAATGGGCAAAAATATATGGGACCTGGTCTAGCTAGTGCCCAGAAACGAGAACTTTGAAAATGATTAGGTAGTATGGAGTGTATCAACGTAGGAATATTTTTTTGTCCCTAACAATGGGAGTTGGCTAAAAAAGCGACCAAAAAAGTAAGAAAAACACTGCAAATTCGAATAAACATAGACGAATTGTTTTATGTTTTGAAATATACTGCCTAAGCCCCAGTTTAGGACAGTTCTGTGTCCATATTCAAAAATGATGCTCTTGAACTATGCTTTCCAACGTTGCATTATCTGAAATGTAGGCACTTACTAGACTTTAAATTATTCCCATTCATTAAATTCGCTAAATGGAATAAAAAAAGTAGAGTTTGGATACTGATAAGCGAGTTATTCGCTTATATTGGCCATTGGAATAAAAGTTCATTTATTTTGGGCTCTATTCAGTTCATCCAAAACGACCAATACTGACATTTCAATGGAACACTATTGCAAATAATTTTTGCTCTAGTTGCACAATCTTTGTTGCCATAATGAATGGAAGTTACCGTTATTTTTTAATTTAGAAAGATGATTTTTTTCAAGTATTCTAAAAAATAATAAAAAACTATCTTACACCTAGTTTTGAAAATATTAACCAAGTCGTTTTCAAAATATTTAGTTCAAAAAAAAAAAAAAATAGTTTTTTATTTTATTTTCAATTTTTTTTTATTTTCGTTCACGTTTTAGAAGTTTTACCATAAATCATAAAAAATAAAAACTCTCAACTTCAATGTTTTCCAGAAAATCAAAAACCAAACAAAAATGGCTTTACTGGGTGTACTAAAAATCTAAAAATATACAATTTTTGAAAATAAAAAAATTATCAAAAATTAGATTTTCCTTTTTTAATTTTTTTGAATTTTTTTCAACAAAATCCTCGGACCCGTTTTTGAGATCAACATCATTTTCCTTTTTTGGCGAAAAAAAAAAATTGTATGGCAGGTATCGCTATATTTGGTCCTACAAAAAATTTAAAAAAACGTGTGGGCATATTAGTGAAAAAACACTATGTGTCAAGTTTGGCGAATGATATGGTCTACAAGCATGGATTTATTGAAAACCTTCATTTTGAAAGCATTTATAGTATAGTCCATAAAAATTGGCGTTTCGTCCCGGCGTTCTCACTTCAACTGAAGAGTCCAAGTAAGAACGCTGGGACGAAATGCCAATTTGTATGGACTTAAGGCCGTTAGAAGCTATATTGAATCAATAATTCAACAAGTCCAATTAAAAATTGCTAAGTCTTCTACTTGGCTGATGTATTTCAGTAGTATATATAATTTGTATTATACAAAAAACACTCATAAGTTATTTCTTTTTACAATCAGAAGTATGACTTTTTTTTGGTATAGATTGGCACTTTTGTTTGTACATTTTTCCTGGGTCAAAATGCAGTTCATTCCTTACTTACTTTACTTATGTATATGTATGTATGTACGATGTTGTACATCGAAAAAGCATGACATAGGTAAATACATTAATGCCAAAATTTGTCCAGAAAAATAATACCTCGAAAATTGTTTTTCTTGGACAAATTTAATGAAGATTTTTGTACAACTTGAAAAAATAACTTGAAATATCCGAAAATCAGGTAGGTACCTACGCAAACGCACGAATCTTTTCAACAAACAATTTCAGTTTTTCAATTTTTATTTTTTTTAACCAAGAAAACTCAAAATATTCGCAATATTCGCCATTCAATTCAATTCAAACTTATATAATAGTTTTGTAGAATTGTTATTGGCCTTTTTTGGTCAATTTTATTTAATTATGCAAATGAAAACACGAACATAAATTTTATCCCGACGTTTCGCTGGAATTTCTCAGCATCTTCAGGGGCGTTTATTGTGTCTACATAATGTATACAATATAAAAAATAAAATTCATTTTTTCAATACACAATTTTCAAATCAAAAATAAAAAATTAAAAATTAAAATTGTGTTAGGGACGTGCAATTTAGACAAATTTTAAATATGCAATAAAATTTAAGTTAGTTTAAAAACAATTGTGAATAAACAAAGATCTTGAAAGGATCTTGGCCTACATCTTTACAAGATTAAATGGACGCAAGAACTGAAGCCGCTTGACCACCAGAAGCGTCGTATGTTCGTGAATTGGGCTGAGCAACAACTTGAAAATGATTCGGATTTCCATCGAAAAATCATCTTCAGCGATGAGGCTTATTTCTGGCTGAATGGCTTCGTCAATAAAAGAAATATGCGGTATTGGTGAGGCAGCAATCCACATGTACTCCATGAGTTATCATTGCATCCCGAAAAAATTACGGTTTGGTGTGGTTTATGGGCCGGCGGCGTCATTGCGCCGTACTTCTTCCGTGATGATCAAGACCGGCACGTTACTGTGAATGGGGATCGCTACCGTTCAATGATAACTGAATATTTTTGGCCCGAATGGGATGATATGGACTTGGAGGACATGTGGTTCCAACAGGACGGTACCACAAGCCACACAGCGAATCAATTTATTGGAAACCAAGTTTGGAGAACGTGTTATCTCACGAAATGGTCCAGTCTCTTGGCCGCCTCGGTCGTGCGATTTGACGCCGTTAGACTATTTCCTGTGGGGCTACGTCAAGTCTATGATCTATGCCAACAAGCCAGCGACGATTGATGAACTTCGTTCGAATATCGAACGTGAAATTGCAGCAGTATCTGCCGATTTATGCTTGAAAACCGTCGAAAATTGGGTTCAGCCTCTGGGCTTCTGCAAGCGTGCCCGTGGTGGCCATGCAAAAGAAATTGAGTTCCATACTACATAATGGCATCCAAACCCGTTTTTGTTTTATTTAAAATTTTTTTTGTAGTGCTCTTATTTATTGAAAAAATAAGTCAAACAAATATTATTAAGTTAATAATTTGTATAAGCATACAAGCAAATCCAAGCTTTCCAAGCTAAAATAGCATTAAGTTACAAGCTAAAATAGCATTAAGTTGAAATTATTGAATAAAATGATTCAGAAAATGATTCACTAGAAAAGACTTAACATCTTTTTATTCACTTATACTGTATAGATTAAATTAACTGTTGGCGATTTGGCTATAAAGTGGGTATGCCTTTCCGTGTACCTTTCTGACAACAATTCAAACTAGAAGGTTTGTATTTATTAACAAATAAAAAAATTATACCTAATTTGAAGAAAACAATTTGTTTGCGCCTTGCAACATTGCCATACGAAGAGTCAGTATGAACTGCAAATTATCATAGCTGCGAAAAAAAAAGCCTAAATAAGACATAACGGACAGTTTGAGGTTATGATTTAATTAAACGGCTTCCAGCGTTCACTTAACACGGCAGAGAAGATCTTGTAGGCGATATTAAGGAGACTGATTCATATGTAGTTGGCGGAGTTTAGACGGTCTCCTTTTTTAAGGATCGGACAAACAATGCTAAGGTTTCATTCATCGGGCATGCTTTCCTCCGACCATATTTTACAGATGAGCTGGTGCATACTCCTAACCAAGTCATCTCCTGCTGCTTTGAATTGGTCGGCAGCGAGCCTGTCGCGTCGGCTTCAGCAGCTTTGTTGGAAGTTAAGCTAAGATATTGCTATGTTCACTTCGTCGCGGTCGGGTAGACGGAAATGTTGACTTTCATCGTCTAAGTTGAATGGTGTAATCTGCCTGACAGCGGAATTAGGTTCTTCATCGCCGTTATACAGTCTACAGAAGTGATCTTTTCATATTCTCAGCATCGACTGCGAATCAACTACGATGTTCCCTTGCTCGTCCTTGTAGGCTTCGGTTCAGAATCTGTAGCCCTGAGAGCTTCTTTTTTACCTTTTGTAAGCTTTAACTACCCATCAATATCCTTTTTGAGATAGCCTTATTCTCTTTCTATTTTTAAGAATGTCATGAAATTCACTCCGTATAGACAAAAAATACAATAAGCCTTCATCGTCATTTTCTCATGCAGCCATTACTCTTGGCTTTTATTTCATTTCCAAGTGGCTTTTGACCTTTTTTTCAAAACCTGTCATGGCTCGGCTACTTACTTATCTACTTTTGTATGGTATATAAAATGTATAACAATTGAAAGCCCTCTCCTTTTTGTTGGCCCTCTCCAAAGAGAATGGTTCGATTGTTTAAGTGATCCATTTGGGATTTTTTTCAATTCAATTTGTCAGTTCTGTTCAACTTTAATCATTTTCATTACTAAAACTAGCTATATTCAAGCTAAATAATCGTCTAACATGAAAACATGGTGTTTCATTAAGATGAATTGAATTCAACATCACGCATCCGGATGCGTGCTGCTGGGGGAACTGAGGATGTTTATAGCTTTTATTCTATTTTCGTTTTATCTATAAAATAATGTGTACACAATTTTGTTACTGTTGTTATTTTCATTAGAACCCTTTCAGGCGTCCTTAGAAAAAATATATTTAGAATATAGCTGTTATAGGTGTAGACATACTTTATTCTCTCTCTGCGGCCTTCATCAATTTTGACTTTGATGGAGTCGATTTCATGAACGTTATTCTTCAATTAGTTTCTTATTATTAGTATTTATATTATTTTGTCCATATACGAGTCTGTGTGTTGTGTATGTAGCTACGTTGTATGAAGCCGAAACATTCAAGCTTATTCTCATTGTGTTCCTGACTTTTTCTAAAAAAAAAACCTTGAAATAATATTTAATAAGAAAATAATTTATATCCTTCTTATTTTGATGGACAAGTTGTAGGATCTTTCATTTTGAATGAGTTTTTGTATCAGATTGACGTTATACGTCTCCATCTATAAACCTTATTTCGTCTAATAGCGAAATAGTGAGCCAAGTTTTCGTTAGTTACCTCAAACAGAAGCTATGCGAAGTCAGAACTTTGACCTCAATATGTCTGGATGAGGTTTTTTTGGTTCGTTTGTTCACTTTTTTAACTAAACAATACTCAGGACAATAAAATTAAGCATTTCTTCAATTGGGATTTTTCGTATGATAACACAGTCGCAGTTGCACTGCATAGCTTTCGCTCCGTCATTTATATTTAATTATGAATGTTTGAATTCTCAACATTTCTTCTTTATAGCGATTCCCCCCCAAAAAAAAACTCGCCGTCAGCTCCTTACTGATGGCTTAGGACCTGGTGGGAATCTCAAAAAATAACGGTACCTACCTACCATACAACTATTTAGAAAAAAGGAATTTATTTCAAAAAAGACTCTATTACTATATCGGCTACACCGATCTTAACCAACATTTGTACACAAGAAGTCCTTCATAATTGTAAAATTTTTATTTTTTATACATAACACAAAAATTAAAAACGGAAAATGTTGCCAGTCTGTATAGTTAATCTAAAGTTTTTCCCTAAGAACAAAAATGATATTTGTAAGTACCATTTTATCTAATCTAACCATTTAATCTAATAATTTGGCCAACTTACAAGTTGACTTCAAATCCGTAGTTGAACTGAAAGTTGAAAAATGCTTTTATTCACTACTTCGAATCTGAACTCCAGAGTTGAAATTCAAAAGTTGACCAACCTGCAGTTTCTAAAATATCCTTGGGATATTTGTGACGCATGACGCACAAGACGTCATTTTCAACTTTTGTTTTGCATTAGAATTAATTTTGCATTTTGAATAATTTTTCCGAATAATTGCAATAGATTTTTCATTCCATGTGTAGCGCGGAATCAAAAAAATGCCAAGCTAAATTGAAAACTATACAAAACGGATTAGGTTCAACTTTTATTTTTAAAGAAAATAATATACATACATTTGTCTAGCAATAAGAGGTGAGTTTTCACACACTATAATTTGTTCCTATAACTATTTTCTTTTCCTATGAAATAATTATAAAGGAAGAAACACAAATTTTCACAGAGAAGACTAATGTAGGGTCAAACAGGAAATGCCAAACAAAGATCAACAACTCCATGAAAAGTGAGAACTTGTGTTGTGAAATGGAGTCATGAATGGATCGATGTTCATGAGTATGTTTTTAAACTTGTCCGGCGAAATCGTCGCCCACTACTTAAACATCACAAAGCCAGAAAATCATTCCATATTGTACACTTGTTCTATATTTTTTGGTGGGGTAAAGGCACCATTTTTATAAACAAATTTCAATTATATAAAAAAAAAATATGAAACAAAAAAAATACTCATGCGGTCCTCCATCTTAGTACTAACTCACCCGACGATGCTTGATTTCGGTGATCGGTCGAGAACTGAATAGCATGAATGAATAGACAAAAATGAGGAAAAATCCCAAGTTTGCTCGCTAACTTCTAATATTTCGGGAAGTTGAGAAAATCCAAAGTTGATTAACTCTAGAGTTGAAAATAAAAAATTGAAAACGTCAACTTTGAGTGAATAAAAACTAATTTTCAAGTTGACTGTAAAAATCCCAGAGTTATGTTTAACTTCGACTGAGTAAAAAAGGACTTAGTTTCTTTTACAGTTTTTGAAGATTTCGACCCTACAATTTGAAAAAAGAAACAATCATTTTGAAAATTCGAAAATTCTGAGTTTGGTAATTGAACTTTCAAAAATTATCGATGAAAATATTATATATATTATATAAATATAGAGCAACAGGGACAGCAAACGACGCCCTATTTCTTGCCCGTCTTTTGACATTTCTCTTCAGTAAGGTTTGCCATTTCAAGATTGAAAGATATCCGAGATTCGGAGTCAGTGGCCTCAAAGTTAAAAGCGCTACGTCCAATTTATTGTTGTCATAATCGTCCTAGCAGGTCAACAATTGAGCGTCTAGTGGAAAAATTTGAATCCACAGGAACAGTACGGAATGTTCCCGTGCCAGTGAGACATAGAAGTGCCCGTAGTGTCGAGAATATTGCTGCCGCTGAGGCTTCAGTTGCAGTCGTCGTTGTTCGTCGTTGTGGCGAATTTTGCGAAAAGATCTTGGCCTACATCCTAACAAGATTAAATTGACTCAAGAACTGAAGCTGCTTAACCACCAGAAGCGTCATATGTGTATGAATTGGGCTGAGCAACAACTTGAAAATGATTCGGATTTTCATCGAAAAATCATCTTCAGCGATGAGGCTCATTTCTGGCTGAATGGCTTCGTCAATAAACAAAATATGCGGTATTGGTCAGGCAGAAATCCACACGTACTCCAAGATTCATCATTGCATCCCGAAAAAATTACGGTTTGGTGTGGTTTATGGGCCGGCGGCGTCATTGGGCCGTACTTCTTCCGTGATGATCAAGACCGGCACGTTACTGTGAATGGGGATCGCTACCGTTTAATGATAACCGAATATTTTTGGCCCCAGTTGGATGATATGTGGTTCCAACAGGACGGCGCCACAAGCCACACAGTGAATGTCACAATCAATTTATTGGAAACCAAGTTTGGAGAACGTGTTATCTCACGAAATGGTCCAGTCGCTTGGCTGCCTCGGTCGTGCGATTTGACGCCGTTAGACTATTTCCTGTGGGGCTACGTCAAGTCTATGGTCTATGCCAACAAGCCAGCGACGATTGATGAACTTCGTTCGAATATCGAACGGGAAATTGCAGCAGTATAGGCCGATTTATGCTTGAAAAGCGTCGAAAATTGGGTTCAGCCTCTGGACTTCTGCAAGCGTGCCCGTGGTGGCCCTGCAAAACAAATCGAGTTCCATACATAATGGCATCGAACGTACTTTCACAGGAATAAAAAATTTCATTGATATCCAAAACCGTTTTTGTTATCTTTTGTAGCGCTTTTATTGAAAAACCCGATAGAAAATCACGCTTTTCAGTTAATTCCCCTACGATTTTTTCTCATTTGAACACCGCGGGCTGCAATTGTACATGTAGTCAAAATGCACTCTTTATTAGCCACTCCCCTAAATAAATTACTTGTTTCCCTTTGCAGTGCATACAATTAAAATCAATTCAATGTACAATAATAGTTGTAATGATATTGCATTATTTTAAATTGCTTCCTGACTCCTCTAACGTTCCCAGCATGAGTCCCTAACTGATTTTTCCAACCTTTACTGCGCTACTTTTAAAACTTATCCATCACTCTCCTTATTATACCTTCCGTGCGATTTTTTTTCATGTGTTTCATTAACTTCTTGCACACACACATAATCACATCGATAAAATCCCATAATTCAAGATCGCGCAACTGAAATTGAACCTGAATAATGAGCTCTTCCGGCCCTGAAAATTGTTTGGCCTAAAAAACATTAACCGAAATCAGAAAACTGATTCGCTTGTTCAGTGTTCATCACTTATTTTGTTCAGTAGTTGAAGTAGCCGCTCCGCATACATATTCAAATAATTTGCCACGTAAATTGTTGTAATAAATTTTACTTCTTTTTTGATTTCGAAATAATTTCGCTGACGTTTTTTTGTTTCTTTGATTTTTCTTGTGATTCAAACAAAATAATCCCGATAAATATAATTGAGGTTGCTTAAATGTTCACATTAATTTCGTGTTCTCCATACATCAACTCGCATAGTACTTTGAATTAGCATTTATTGCCACTGGAGCCATTGAATTCGGGCTGAAAATTATAAAAAAATGTTTTCCTATGACTTTTGATTGCTTGCCATCGTACGTAAAAATTACATTCATTTATTTTGTGATGGGTTGGTTGGTTTGTTGCGTATTGTTGCAAATAGAAAAGAATATTATTAAACACCCCACACAATTTTTGTTTGGCTTTGGGGGTTGTAGCAATATTTATGTGCCTCTTTCTAAAAATAACTATACAGTTTACTATAGTTCATCTACCATTCACGGACGTTGGTATGGGAAAACAATTATGAATAGAGTGAGAAGATAAATACTTGAATCCTTGGGTGTTTTGTTTAGCAATAAACATAAACAGGTCATGACATAATTATGACCTAATGGCCATCTTCACAGAAAATACGTATAGTATTGACACAGACAAATGTCGACTTAAATAATTGGTAACGCGTCGTGTGTATAAGTATTTAAATTGGCTACAGTGGATGAGCATACCTATTAATTAACCTGTACTTACTTACTTTACTTTTGATGGCGCTCACAGTCCTGGATGGGCTTCGACCTCAACTAACACGCCCCTCCAGCCAGCTCTGTCCCTAGCTAGCCGCTTCCAGTTGCGCACACCGAGTGCTTTGATGTCTTCATCCACTTGTTTGTGCCACGTGTTACGAGTTCTTCCTCTGCTGCGTACCCCATCGGGGTTGGATTCGAAGACTCGTCGGGCAGGTGCGTTGCTGTCCTACGCTCCACGTGCCCCAGCTATCTCAGCCGCTGTATTTTCAGCTTTTTGCCAAGGTCAACGTCGCTGTATAGCCCGTATAGCTCGTCGTTGAATCTTCTCCTCCATACTCCTTCGATACACACCGGACCGAAAATCACACGAAGAATCTTCCTCTCAAAGCACCCTAGCAGATTTTTATCCGAATCTTTCAGTGTCCATGCTTCTGACCCATAAAGCAGGACCGGAATGATAGGGGTCTTGTATAAAGTCTACTTGGTTCTCTGAGAGAGGGCCTTACTACTTAAATGCCTTCTTAGACCGAAGAAACAGCGGTTGGCAAGAGTAATTCTTCGCTTGATCTCTGCACTGATGTCATTCTGCGATGTAATAGTGGAGCCCAGGTAGACAAATTCCTTGACAACTTCGAAGTTATATCTGTCAATCGTGATATTTTGCCCGAGTCGACGATGTTGAGATTCCTCTCTCGATGACAGCATATACTTCGTCTTGTCCTCATTGACCGCCAATCCCATTTTAGCCGCCTCCGATTCAATGCTCGCAAATGCCCCTGCCACAGCTCGCTTCGTTCTGCCGACAATGTCTTTGTCATCCGCATACGCAAGCAATTGAACGGACTTTTGATAGATTGTACCGCTGGTGTTGACATGTGCGTTGCGTACAATGGCTTCAAGAACGATGTTGAATAGGTTGCATGATAACGCGTCGCCTTGCCTCAATCCTTTCTCAACATCAAAGGAATCGGTGGTGTTCTTACCAATTTTGACGGAGCAGCGAGATTTCTCCATCGTCATCCTGCACAGGCGGACGAGTTTGGCAGGGATGCCGAAACTCGACATGGCTCTGTATAATTCGCCCCTTTCCACGTTATCATACGCGACTTTATGTGTGTATCGATATGGAATTCCTGGGATTTTTCTAAAATTTGTCGGAGTGTGAACATTTGATCGACGGTTGACTTGCCTGGCCTAAGACCACACTGATAGGGGCCGATCAGATCGTTGACAAAAGGTTTTAAGCGGTCACACAGGATAGCCGACAAGATTTTATAAGCGACGTTTAGGAGACTAATTCCTCTGTAGTTGGTACATTTCAGAACATCTCCCTTTTTATGGATGGGGCACACTATACCGAGGTTCCATTCATCGGGCATACTTTCATACGACCAAATTTTGCAGATGACCTGTTGTATGCTCCTAGCCAATTCATCTCCCGCTGATTTAAATAGTTCAGCTTGTAAGGCATCCGCACCAGCAGCCTTGTTCGACTAAAGTTTGGATATCGCCAGCCGCACTTCGGTTAGGTCGGGTGGACGGAACTCTTGGCCATCATTATCGTGCAAGTTGAATGGAGCGTTCTGCCTTATAGTGGCATCTTGGCTGTCTTCGCCATTAAGGAGTCTAGATAAATGTTCTTTCCAGATCCTCAGCACTGACTGTGTGTCTACTACCATATCCCACTCTCATCTCGGCAGGCTTCCGTTCTAGCCTTGTATCCTTGGGTGGATCGCTTCACCCTCTGATAAAATTTTCGAACATCTCCCCTACCGCTACAATCCTCAATAGAATCTACCGCCCGCTTCTCGTGCTCTCTCTTTTTCCTCCTGAGAAGTCGTTGTTCCTCTTTTCGTTTCAGACCGTAAGGCTCCCGGGCTACTCTATCAGCATCTCTAGTTCGAGTCTGCACTTGATGCTGGTGGTGGACCTCCTGAGAGATTAAGAGTTACGTGGTCTGCCAATGTTCTTGCGGTCTCTTGCGATTTAAGCTTCTCGACATCGAATCTTTTCACAGCATCTGCTCTGCGTTGTCGCGTCATGGATATCCGCATACGTAGTCTAGCTACATCCAGGTAGTGATCCGAGTCAATGATGGCCCCTCGGAACGTTCGAACGTCCAAGATACTGGAAGCATGTCTCGCGTCTATCGCAAAGTGGTCGATTTGGTTGACGGTTAGTTGATCACGCGACCGCCAAGTCCCCTTATAAATATTGAGGTGTGGGAAGTAGGTGCTTGAGATGATGACATTTCGCCCCGCCGCAAAGTCTGCCAGCCTGTGTCCGCCGCCGGAAGTTTCGTCGTGTAGGCCTGTGTCCTCCGACTATCGAACCAAAGATGACCTCCTTTCCGAATCTTGCGTTGAAGTCACCAAGAATGATCTTCACGTAGTACTTCGGGCACATATCATACGTTCTCTCCAGGAGATCGTAGAATGCTTCTTTGGTTGAGTCCTCTCTCCTTTCATGGGGGGCGTGAACACAGATCAGCAAAATGTTTTTAAATTTGCCTTTAATGCGGATTGTGACCAGGCGCTCGCTTACACTTCGGAAGCCCAAGACTTCTTGCCTAAGTCTTCCCCTTATCACAAATCCACAACCAAAGAGCCGCTGACCCTGCTCCTTCCTTAAATCTGAAGTGGCAACTTTCATTATCATTCTGGTGATTACAGAATATAATCGCACATCTATACCGCCAAGAGCTCTGGCAACTTTGGTCACTGAATGATTGATGGCCTTGAAATGCAAAACTCCAGGTTATCACTCCAGTTCGAAGCCTAAAGTCTTAATTCGTTCAACATAAAAGAGAATGACCAAACCGGAAACCGTTGTTTTTGTATTTTTCCTCCTGGATATAGAGAAATCGGTATAAAATATTTGTGCGCAACAGAGCGAATCAAACCTATTGAAAATAATAGCGACCAACTTTAAACTAACCCTGTTTTGGAAAGTTTGTCAATTTGCGTCTTTTCAATCAAAAGTGGAAACCTAGCATAAGTTTGGTGTTAACACTAATCGTCAAAGATGCGGTCCAGCAGGATGGCAAAAAAATGCCAGGGTGGCAAAAAAATTGGCGAGGTGGCAAAAAAATTAACGTTCAACCTAAGCTGGGGGAAATAAAAAAAAACCCTCCTATGCGATTTTTACTTGCTCTATATGGAAAGTAGTGGTTTCGTATCAGAAAAAAATTCGAGATTTTAATCAAAACAAACATAAATTCCAAACACGTGATTTTCGTCAAGATTTCCGTCAGTCTGTTTGTCTGTGCGTCAGTGCGTCAGTGTGTCTGTGCGTCCTAATGAACGGGTGAGGGGGGGGGGGGAAACGGACTACGGGGCAAAAAGGACTAAAACGTTTTTTGGCTTCGTTTTTAATTTTATTTTACTTTCAATGATGAGATCTTATTAAAAACCTCCTTACGGACCTCTTTCCTTAGTTTCGTATGCACAGTTAAGTTCGTCTTATTTTTAACAATCAAACATTGAAAATAGACGTTTTACTAAAAAAACATCAACTTTTTAAGAGACAGATTTGGTTATGTTGGATAAATAAAAACCAAAACTAAAATGATTTTTTTTTTGTATAAAACAAATATTTTTAATAAAAAAAACTCATTGTGGGGCAAGAAAGACCAGAGCAGCAGGGGGTAAAATGGACTATGATTAATTTGCACTATAGATTTTTTTTAACGAAATTTTAAGCTATCTGTCTATCTACCATATAACGATTTCGGTCTTATCAAGTTTTTTTTTTATTAAGATTTGTACAATGTACATGTCATCTTTAGACCATCAGTTCTAATAATACTGCATACCACGTCTACCAGGTCTACCTATTGCGCACAAATAGAATGAGATATATATCGTTGGAAAGCTTAGCCCTAGTACATCATTTTTTTTTTTTGTATAGACACAAAGCTGTAAGCCATGGGTTTTAGGGAGTATACAATGTTGAAAAATCATTAAGAAAAAAATTCTTTTTCTTGAAAACGGCTCCAAGCATTTTAATAAAAATATGTGCGTTTACTATTTAAGGTATGGTTAATATTTTGATGAAAACAAATTTTACCAATAACGGTTAAAAACTGTACCTGTAATAGAACCGATTTTTTTTTGTTTTCAAATTTCTCGTTGACAGCTGCTCAGTTTTCAACCGAAATTTGTAAACAAGAGCTCCTTCACAATTATAATTTTGCATATACAAAGGAGAATGGGCATTTTTTGGTGTGAGCGGTCAGGAATGAAATTAGTGTCAAATGAAAGGTCTACTACAAGAGAGTAACTTTCTATATAGACGTTTCGTTGCAGTGCATTTAGGAAAAGAGATATAAAGACATTTGCAAATGCACTTTTTAAATGCATTTTTAGGGCAGTTGGCGTTTTCAAAAACTATCTGATGCGTTATCCTTATTTCAAAATGCCTATAGATCAAGATAGCCCGCGGTTATTTTATCAAGCCCCTTATACGAGTTCAGAAGACAACCATATAAGATGACCTATTTAAAAAGAGGATACCAACCGATACTTTTAGTCCAATCATTAACAAAACCGGCGGCGGTGATTGGACAAGCTTATTCAGGCTGTTTCGGTGAGAAAATGCACTTTTCCTATTGGAATTTGGTCGAAAGATACCTAGTTCACTAAGGATTTCAAAGAATTGAGTATCAAATGATATAGCTAAGATTTCCCTCTTTATACGAATGCAAGGCTCAAACATGCTTTTATCAAAATGGTTCTCAATGGCTCCGGAAAGTTCCGCAAGACTATTTGAATGCAGCTTTAAGTCACATACTTAAGAAGTACAGGGCTTGTATAGCATTGAAGTGTACCGATAACAAGTGCAAGTAAGAGGTATTACGCAATATATCGAAGAGCAAGACATTTGCTTGTTGCGTTCCAAATGCAGTCTTTACATGTTAAGGTCTTGTTTCTAGGATTTATTATTCGTACATTGAGGTATTGACTGTCAAAGGAATGGGAGAGAAGCTATCGCACATTATTTTATTACTGTTCGTGTCTGAGTGGAAGATGCACAGTCGGATGCTGTGCGCATATAATGTGCGTAGTTTGGTATTTAGGCTAGGCAAGAAACCAAACAGATGATATTCAATTACCAGCAGCGGAATTAAGTGGGATTATAGAGCATGAGCAGACACTATACTTAAAAAAACATGTTTTTAATACAAATTATTATACTAATATTTAATGATGTATGTGCATTTTAAATAATAAATATCTTTGAGACTGATGTATAAAATTGTTATACCACTTTCCTTTTCTATTTGTCCATTCACACAAGCCAAAGTAATAACTAAAACTCTATTAAAGTGTTAAACGCAAAAATTCATTTTATCCTAGTTTGAAGTATACCACAACGAAAAAACTTCTACACTATCCTTGTAGGACCAAACCACATCCAAAAATAATAAAACCGTTCTTGGCCGCTCGCACCCACTATCCATACAAATTTGCCATTCTCCTTTTTGGTTTACAAAAAAAAATATTGTATTTTTTTTTTTGAAAATTCAGTAGGTATATTGAAAACGGGCTAGTAAATTTTATTTTTATTTTGTGTAAAATTTTATTTTATTAAATACTAAATGTTGGCTTTCTAGATTTTATTTTTGAAAATGAGCGAAAAAACGTATGTATAGAAAATTAATTTTTAATAAAACCGCTCCAACGATTTTTTATTTTTTTTTTTTTTCATATATTCATATTTTATCAAACAAATCAGATGTTATACCTGATTTTGAGCTCTTACTCTCAAAGCCATTAAAATTATGAATGTATAGTAATTTATAGTAACAATTAAGTTAATTTTTTTTTTAATGCTATCATAATTATGGAACCAATAGCTATTTACTTGTAGATCATCAATTTCTAACTACGTTAAAGTTGTTAGCTACGAGAGCAAGTTTGTGCGATCCAGTCGTGGCCATTTTTTTTATTTTCAATTTCTCTCATTCTTATTCTTTTTTGGTCGTTATAAGCGGCACGGCGGCGATAGCAAAGTATTTTTTGTTAGAAATACGTCGTTATATCCAACGAGTCGTTATAGGCCGCGGCGAAGTTATATCCGACGTTGTACTAGTAGGTACAAATGTTATGAAAACCAACGAAATGATGAAAAAGTGGTCGTTAAAAGCGGCTGGTCGTTATAAGCAACGTCGTTAGAGGTGGCGTCGACTGTAGACAAAGATAAAAAAGATAAATTCTTTATTATACAAAAAATAAAAATGGTTAACAAAATTTCTTTAGAAATAAAGAATAAAGAATGAATAAGAACACGCCGTCTGCCTGAATGAATACATATACCTACATAATATAGAAAAGACAGAGGCAACTTGAATCACTTGCCCACACAAAAATTCCTTACAATAAGTTAGGCTTAGAGACCTCATCACATAAAACAAAAATGATCAGGCGATATCGTTTTCAATGTTTCTATCTCTATCAATTCTATAGACAAAAATAAAATCAGCTTTCTGCAAAACGATATCGTTCGATCGATTATGATTAGGGCTGGCCACGAGACGAGAAAAGTCTCACATGACGAGACCGCATGACGAGACCGAGACGAGATGAGACTGCCATTTAAGCAACCGAGACGAGACCGACACGAGACTGTATATTTGGACCGAAATTTACAGAAAGTCTAATAAATTAAAAAATCCAATTTCAGTTAAATATTTATTTTCTTCTGCACGTATTCAAACTATAATCGAAAATGTTTCGTTCCAATAATCAACAGGTTGTCCGGATTTCGTATTTTTCATAGACAAGACCGAGGCGAGACTTAATTATACGAGACCGACACGAGACCGAGACGAGACTAAATATTTTCGATCTTAACGACACCTAGTAGCCCGTAGTAGCCCGTAGCGTAATGGTTAGTGCGTTCGACTGTCACGCTGGAGGTCTGGGATCGCTTCCCAGTCTCGTCCACCTAAAAACTAAAAAGTTTTTTTTCAGGGCTACTGCCTCTTGTGAGGAATTGACAAATCCTCCAAGAGTATCACTTGTCACGAATAAGTACTTCTCGTCTAGCCGTTCGGATTCGGCATAAAATTGTAGGTCCCTTCCATTCCTGTCAAAAGGCGCACACAGGAATGGTTGCGAGTTGTTAGTCACTAGGCCCTGGTTCTTCATGAGCCGTTGTGCCACCCTATTTATTTATTTTCTTTTAACGACACCTAGACGAGACTTACAAAAGTTTTGCAGAGTCTCGTCTCGTAGCCAGCCTTAATTATGTTTTACGTGATGAGACCCAAGGTCAATAGTTCCCGAGATAAAGAGGTGTTGGAAAGTTGGTCTTACATAATATTATCCGTTTAAAAAGTTATCCTAAATTTTCGAAATTTGACCATTCTTACAGGCGCAATATCTTGCAACTGATATCTCATATAAAAAATGTACCAAAATAATTTTTCTGTACAAAATTAAAACTACAAAAAGGATAATTATATGCTTTTCAAAAATGCATTACTTAATTTGGAGCTAATAGCTAATACAAATTATAGCCGAGTTGTGTAGTCTCAGGCAAGCACTTTGTGACTTCAATTTTTGTATGGAAAAATTATTAAAGCCCACCAATTTGGTCGTTCTCAACTATGATCTCATCCCATGATTATCTTTATAATTGCCAAAAGTAGAATAGAAACTGAACACTGCTATTTTGTATAAACATAGGACGACAGTGCACTTTCGATATTTTAACTGCAAAATTATCGCTTTGTCAAAGAATTGATACCGAATACATGCTTGATATGGCTTCAAAGTACCCAATGCACTTGTAAAATCCACTTCATATAAATCTCTACACCCCATCCTGTAGGCTTGAAGCACAATTTGCTAGCAAAAATTTTCCTGGTTATTAATGTAGCCATATTTCTTACAATCAATATTTCTATATTTTTAATTAATTTGCTCTTCTTTCAATTATTGCAATTCCACATTTGCATTTGCTATATAAAATGAATGTGTCATTGAATTGAATTTGAATAAATTTAAGTAGGTACGTGTGTATATCTTATGAATTCATATTTACATATTTGATAAAATAAATCAATAAATATTTATTTTGTAGATTGTGATGTCTTTAATGGAATTATTCATTATAATTATTTGTTCTCATATTGTTGTTTGTTCTCGAATAAAATAAAATATAGTATAAAATGCCAAGGGGCAGTTTTTGGTTTTTCAGTGATGCGGGGTTCAAGTTAAAAACCCGAGTTAACTCACCAAATTTGGTGAGTTAACTTTGGTTTAACTCAAAAAATATTATGATATTTTATCTACCGAGTTTTTTTTAAGGCATTCTGCATTCATCATCAATTAAAAAACAGGTTTCCAACGTAACTGTAGACAGGTCTATTTCCAGAGCTTACTAAGGGCGAATTCGTAATCGTCTGACTAACTTAGATCTGCAAAGTTTGTGGTAGTAAGCAAAAATTGAAATCTGACTTCAGTAGGCCTGCAAAACAAATTACGTTCGTTAACATCAAAAGTACGCAGAAATCAAGTCGGCGTCGGGCAGTTTGTGCAGAAAAAAAAAACATTCTGCAGAAAAAAAAATTGAAATTAAAACAGGAAAACTTTTACATAGGTAGAGGGTGGGTCATCATTGGACCATTTTTCTTATAAAATGAGGCTGGGAACAACGTTTCGGTCAACAATGGTCGTTACAGAGCCATGTTAACCAACTTTTTTTTTTACTAAAATTAAAGACATGTTCCTTTTTGGACAAACTCTGGTTCATGCAGGATGGTGTGCCATGCCACACAGCCCATATCACAATTGATCGCTCTAAATTTCGAAATCGTGTTATCAGCCGTCTTTGCGATGTCAATTGGCCGCCTCGGAGCTGCGATTTGACCCCTTTTAACTTTTTTTTTGTTGGAAACCGTAGAGGACCGATGTTATGCCAACAACAATTTTATTGCATTTTTAAATGAAACTTGTATTTGGCCCATCCTGTATATGAAATGGCTTTGAAGTAAAGTACATACAGCCATATCATCAAGATATTTGTCTACCATAGCATATTTTTTTCCAAATTTCACCCAAAAGCTCTAAAATCACCTTTTACCGCGTGAAAATTTTATCTCAAAAAAAAATTTTTTTGTTTGATAATCGCGATTATGTACAAATAATCTTCTGCGCTGCGATGTTTACGAACACATTTTTTTTTTCAAAAACTGCCGCCTGCTTACTTTTTGCCGGCAGAAGAAAAATAAAATCGATACGCAGAAGCTAAGCAGACATGCGGCAGATTTCTGCGATTACGAACTCGCCCTATCTCTGGCCTAACCCAACACTGAAAAACTGGACCTAATAAGATAATTTCCACCATCTAACTACATAATAAATTTATTTTCCTGATGAAGAACACACAATAATTGCAGGTATTTGAAAATTTTTTTTTTTTTGTTTGAATTAGTTTTTACTAAGCAAAGTTACTTATGCATATAACCCGGATGTAAAAACTTATAATCCCCATACGCCATAAGCCCTACCAATAAGTGCCAAACAACCGCCGACGCCGCCCACCACCTTCACCTCCATTAGATGGGTCTTCAAGGTTTGTTGAACAATGTGCTTAAAAGAAAACAGATGCTTAACACTATGTTGAAGTTTGTAGTGACCACATGGAAATAGTACTACACACGAGTTTACTTGAGAACCCAACGAGTAATTAAGTTCTCAAAAACAGAAAAGAAAAATAGTTAAATATAAATAAAAGGAAACCCCAACTTGTGCGACTACGTTCAACTTTGTATGTAGGTATAATACTATATGTATGTGTATCCGTCGTACATATGAAGGAATTTTTACACGACAAAAGCAGAGAGTACCTAAACTTTTAATACTATGCTGTATAAAACCGACCTACTGCAAAAAAGTGCACACACACCCCTTTTACCGCCAACCCCTCCATCCCTCCAAAAACCATAATACATTTAAATTACGTATATACATGCAAATAAAGTTTCACCCCTTTATGTGTCATCTTTTTTGAGGAAACAAACAAAAAGAGGGTTAGTGTGGGGTTGCATGGGCGAGGATCAGGTTAAAATTTTCATTTTTTATCAAAAGTTGTTCATGCGGGCAAGTGGGCATAAGTAAAAAAGCATGCATGTCTCCTTATACTATTATACCTAGGGTATACATCCATGTCATCTATACATATATAGCCTCCCCCTGACATAACGGAAAATGACTGAAAATGAGATTTGTCATTCATTCAGCAACCATCATGAACAATGTTGGGGAAGGTGCACAGGGGGAGTGAGCAGTGGCGGTAGCGTTTGGATGATATTTACGCGACTACCTTTCTTGTACAGTTATAAGTTTCGAAATAAAGGTCTGTGATGCTATACAAATTTGAGTTGATTGCTTAAGGAATATGAATTATAAAAAAGATTAGTATGTCCCCGTTGTTTATTTCTTTTTAATGTCAGGAATGCCAAAATCCCTAATTTCAAAACAGAAAATCCCGAAAAGCTTTTTTGAGATTTATGGATTGAATACGTTGGATTTCTAGATTTCGGGATTCGATATTTCTTAGGATTCTCAAGGTTCGGCCTTCGAGATTAGAGAATTCAAAAGATTTTTGGATTTGAGAATTAACAATTCGAGATTTAAAGATTCGAGGTTTTGGGATTCCAAAATTTGGCAATCAAGATTGTGGGATTTGCGATTTTAGAATTTGGGATTTTCGAATTCGAAATGTTGGCATTCGAGATTTTGGGATTTTTTTTTTTTTTTTTATATTTAGCGCGCGCTAAAGGGGTTATGAATACCCTTAAAGTGATAAACACAGCACGAGCGATTAGGTAGGTTGGAGGGGATTTGAAAGGAGAAACCGATGTACATTGGTTTTGAATGTCTGTAGATCACAATGGGAGGGGAAGATAGCGCTGGGTAGAGCATTCCACATTCGTGTAGTGCGACTAAAGAAAGAATCTCTGTACTTAACTGTACGTCCGAAGTTGGGCTCAAGGGTAAACTGATGGGCATTCCTATAAGCGCGAGTATTACGGTTGAATTGTTTAAGGGGAGGAATGCAACTGGCTATTTCGCTAGAGCAATTTTTGTTAAAATAACGGTAAAATAACGAAAGGCATGAAACATTTCGACGGTGCTCCAGAGATGTAAACGTTTCCGTTATAGTTCTTTCACCTATCATTTTAAGAGCTCTCTTTTGAATTCTATCCAATAGACTCAAGTGGGTTATTGGAGCACCTGCCCAAATATGGGAGTTGTACTCAAGTTTTGGACGAATAAAGGCTTTGTAGATCACAGCCAGATCGGAGGGGGAGAAAAATTTCTTGCATCGACGGAGAAAACCTAAACACCTAGCGGCATTTTTGGCGATGTCAAATATGTGGTCGTTCCACAAAAGGTGGTCTGTGACACACATACCGAGGACTGAAAGCTGTTCAGTTTCCTCTATGCAAGTGCCGCTCATGGATAGCAGCATTGGGGGTGGGTTCCGCTTTAACGACAGGAGACAGCATTGAGTTTTAGAAGCATTAAATTCTACACGGTTTTTTATTCCCCAGTGGACAATACTGTCAAGATCAGAATTTAATGAGCTTATCATACGCTGCCGTTCAAGTTCCACATCCGAAGGACATGGATGTGAATCAAGAAACGAATATGAAAAGCTGAGGGTACTGTCGTCAGCAAAACAGTTTAATGGATTAGAAGTTTCAGATAAGAGATCGTTTATGAATATTAGGAAGAGAGTCGGAGACAAACGGCAGCCCTGGGGCACACCAGCATTTATATTGTGGATTTCAGCTTTGAAACCGTCCAATACAACTTGTATTGAGCGGTCCGAAAGGTAATTTCTAATCCAACGAAGAAGATATTCATCGATACCAAATGCACGCATTTTCGATAAGAGAGCTTGATGCCAAACTCTATCAAATGCTTTTGAAATATCAAGCGCAATAATCTTGCTTTCTCCAAAACGATGTAAAGATTTGTGCCACTGTTCGGTGAGATATACCATCAGATCACCAGTGGACCTATTGCTACGAAAGCCGTACTGCCGGTCATTAAGAAGCTTTCGTTCTTCGAGATATTTCTTTAGCTGAAAATTTATCAGCGTTTCCATGACCTTGGAAAGAAGGGACGTAAGCGCAATTGGTCGATAGTTGGAGGGGGAAGAAGACACGCCTTTTTTAGGGACAGGCTGGACAAATGCTGTTTTCCATCCACTCGGAAAGAGACCAGTAGAGTAGGACAGATGGAAAAGCTTACGCAGTGGTTTTGCCAGCGTTGAAGAACACCTCTTCAGAACAATGGGAGGGATACTATCCGGGCCAGCGGATTTGTGAACGTCGAGATCTTTTAGAACTCTAGCAACTGCACGAGTGCGAAAGAAGATTTGTCCCTTAAATCATTTACGCTCTCAAGTACAGGAGGAGTCATAACACTTTCTGGCAGCGTCGAATTAACAGCAAACTGTGCTGCAAGCAAATTGGCTTTATCTTGCGAGCTGACAAAAGGAGTATCATTGATTTAAGATGTTGGCATTCGAAATTTCGGGTTTCGAGTTTTTGGGATTCGAGATTTTGGAATTCGAGATTTTGGGATTTGAGATTATGGACTCAATATTTTTGCATTCGAGATTTTCACATTTGAAATGTTGGCATTCCAGATTTTATGGGTCGAGGTTTTGGGATTCGAAATTTTGGCATTCGAGATTTTGGGCTTTCTGAATTTTGGCATTAGATATTATGATATTCAAATTTTGGCATTGAGATTGCCAATCGATATTTTATTATTTAAGATTTCTAAATCTAGTTCCAAATTAATTTATTATTGTGTTACTTTTCTTAAGTCTATTGCATGTTACTCAAAGACTTATTAATTTATTATCTCATTCAAGATTCAAAATTCTTAAGGGCCTTATTATCGCTAACATAATTATAGAAAGTGTTGGTAAACCAGATCAATAACGTTCGACACAAAATTGTGATCAATTGAAGAACAAATTTCTTTTTATTGTTTTAAATTTCTTGGTATGTGCCCTTAATTTGGTATTAGGTGAGAATATTTATTTGAGTATCTATTTAAGGTCATGCGAGCAAGGTAACATATTGTTACAACTGCTATATTACATGTCTTCAATTAAAAAATGAAACTGCGTTGGTTGCTTTCCCTCTAAAGGAGAAATGAAGATTTTCAAAAGCTCACGTTGGGCGCCACTTAAGTGAATTCGTTGATAATTTCAAGATTTCTTATACTGAAATGACCTGGTACATTAAACCTTTTCGTACAAGAAAATTTTGTTATAAACTTATGCTTATTTAATATAAGATTTTAGTTTATATAACATCCCTGGAAATTGTATTTGACTAACAAGTCTCTACTATATTTCTGCTTTATTTCTTTTTAATTTATAAAAAAACAAACAAGAAACACAAAGTGCGACCACTAGCGTAAAGAGAAATAAGGTGAATACGGTTAGTATAAAAACGTATGTACAAAAATAGGTTAGTAGTTCCTTAACCAAATTTCGAGGCAGTGATGGCCACCATCTTATTATAAAATGTTAATAGTATGGGTGGCTTGCAGTTTATGGTAATTCAGTGGATTCACCCCTTGCTATTCAAGCTCATTTTTGGTCTAAATGAAGTAAAGTGATTGTGTGTGTGGCTCTGACGACCATTCACGACGAGGACGTCTTGTCGTCGTCGTCGCTGTCGCCGTCATCATCGTCGTTGTATTCCAGAAGAGGACGACACAATATCAAAAGCAGAACGGAAGGAAAGTCATCGAGGAAACAGCGAATGCGGAATACTTATTATATTTTCTTTTTGTTGTGTTAATGTGTTTGTTCGGTGAGACAAAGTGGTAAAACGAGACACAATAGCTAGCGCACACACACACACCCCTCTGGTGGACTGGGTTTTGGTGGCTTAGATGAGTTGGCTTGGGAAAATGTGGTTGTGATTGCTCTAGCGGCTGGCAGCCAAGCCGTATGTAGAGATATACAGAGGCCTCAGAATAGGCAGAACTCAAACAAGTATAAATATACAAACTTTTTGCAACAGCCATCAATTAGATGGATTGCCTTGAAATGTCACCCATATTGGTGAATGCAAAACGGAACATGGGGTTGGTTGTTGTTGATTGTTTGGTTAGTTGCCGTGGTGAATGCTACACACGCTTTTGTGGCTCGCACGATTTACGGCCGAGGGCATTGGGCCACAATGACATCTAATACGCAACCGACTATGAAGACGACAATTAAAATACATACCTATCTGTATCTGTACTATACAAGGTAGCATAGAAAAAAAGAACAGCAGTGGAAACTGGCAGCGGCACTAGAATATACCCTTTTGGCTTTAACCAGAAACAATAGAGTTCCACGTTCAAGGCACCGTCATCGTTCGTTCAGTGACATTTTTTTATTGGATTATTTTTTGTGTATAATTTTCTTAGCTATTATTATAGTGTTTCTTTTATTATGCTTAAAAATGGATCACGTCACAAGTTAAAGTTTCCCTACTACAATGTTGGGTTAAATTGCAAGATGGGAGGGGGAACGAGAAGCTTGCCATTATGGGGTGCACTTAAAGGTGGGCTAAGTGTCAAAAAAATGAGGCGGGTTTTATTATTTTCTGTCTCCATATTTGATATGTGATTATTTTTGTGACAAGCATAAAAAATAGGGGTGTTTAAAAAATAAACGATAGAGGAAGTAGGGCACGCATTTAATATTAAACTAAGCATGCACAGAAATTTACCCATAGCCTAGTCAACGAAAACTCAAAATTATAAAATAAATGCATTGAATCTCATTATTTGTTTGTATGGTAGCCCAAGGAACTAAAGCCAGGCTAGAAGGGGACTTAAAAGTACCCTTTTTTAGAGAATCGTGAATATTTTCAAAAGTAATCATACTAGCGGAAAAGTACAAAGGACAAAATTGTAGAAAATTTAATTTTCTACAAAAAAAAAATTATATCCATATTTTTTAATAAGTAGGACACGGGTGGTAAGAAAGTCAAAAATTATGTAATTGTCTCAAATGTTTACACCCTTATTCATAAAGAAAAATAGTTATTTTAGCTCCCGTGTTTAGGAAAATTATACTAATGAATGTTTACTGATCAAATTACCCCATAGCAGGCCGTAGTGTAATGGTTAGTGCGTTGGACAGTCATGCTGGAAGTCTGGGTTCAATTCTCAGCCTCGTCTACCTACAGAACTAAAAAAAATTGTTTTATGGCTATTGCCTCTCTGACGCAAAGAGATATATTAAAATGCGGCAACCCTTTTTATACCAAGTTTTTGTAGAAATTCTGGTACTTTCATGCTTCTTTATTTAAAGGAGAACTATCTGCATTTCAATGTTAATTTCCAATAAAATGTAATAAAAAAAATAAAACAACCTATATAAATTGAAAAAAAAATTATTTTTAAAAAATTCACTGCCAAAACCAAAACTATAATTTAAAATTTGGCAGATACCTTTTAATTTCTTATTAATCAGCTTTATAACAGCAAAGTTTGTATTTCAATAGAACGTGAACGTCATACTGATTAATATTAAATTTCTTGTCAAACATCAAATTTGCCGTTTTTGACTTTCAAACGATCATATCTCGAGTTGCAAATTTTTGAGATTTTTTTGTTATGATAAACTTTCATGTTTTTAATAAAATCTATCGATTGCAAAAAAATCATTTCTCTATCACTTTCGGTATAGAAAAAAAGTTTTCGACCTTTTAATACGTTCACCCCACTGAAATTTAAAATTTCGAAAAATCCCGTATTTGAACATTTTTAAATTAAATATTCTTTCATAATATATTTTTTTTATCTTTATAGCTTGCCGCATAAGCTCAATAAAGACAAAAATTGATCTTAAAAGCGTGGCAACTTTTTTTATAGGCAATCCATGCGCAAACTGCTTGTTGGGACACAATCAATAAAACTGTATGCCTACCTCTCATCCGGTAAATAGATGAGGGTAGGTCGTCCTATGGCGGGATCCCAGACTATTATTTGAGCTTGAGATTTATACATGAATAAATCCTTTGAACCTGAGAAGGGGCTAAAGGTGACTTTTGTAGTTTTTCTTCTCTAGCCCCCCTCTGATTCCTTAAGTTCACTGCCCTTGGCGTTATGAATTTTAAGTATGTTATACCACCACCAAAGTAAATTCGGTGACCTGCTCCGTGTTTCCGAAGGATTTATTTATTAATAAACCTCATGCCTTTAGTGAAATTAACAATATTTTACAACAGACTGAATATACATAAACCTATACAACTCATAACCCAGAAATATTGCAAATTCAAAAAGACGTTCAAAATTTTAAGTAGCTACTTTATTTTCTGTAAGAAATATAAATCAACTTAACTGAACTGAACTGAACTGAACTGAACTGAACTGAACTGAACTGAACTGAACTGAACTGAACTGAACTGAACTGAACTGAACTGAACTGAATTGAACTGAACTGAACTAAAGTAAACTGAACTGAACTGAACTGCACTGAATTGAACTGAACTCAACTCAACTGAACTCAACTCAGCTCAACTCAATTTAACTCAACTCAACTCAACTCAACTCAACTCAACTCAACTCAACTCAACTCAACTCAACTCAACTCAACTCAATGTAACTCAACTCAATGCAACTCAACTCAACTCGACTCAACTCAATTCAACTTAACTCAACTCAACTCAACTCAACTCAAGTCAGCTCAAGTCAACTCAACTCAACTCAACTCAACTTAACTCAACTCAACTTAACTCAACTTAACTTAACTCAACTCAAATCAACTCAACTCAACCTAACTCGGGTTCTGCTCTACACTTTTACAAACCGCAGCAATGTTCTCGGCCGACCTTGCGTTGCTTTGACGTACGAATGTTGGCTGATTGATTATAGAAGCTGGCGTCTCAAATCTTGAAGAGGCTACTGTGCAAGGCCACCACCACCAAGTCTACCGTAAAATGGTCCCAAAAAACCGTTTATATTTCAACCCTCAGCACTTTTATCCTTTTCTTCATTTAAACTTACAATATTATAATGTGTACGTATGTATATTCTAAAAGGAAAGCTTTTGTAACCTAGAGTTAACCCAAAAAATTTGTAATATAACTCAGGTTTAACTTTAATCTAAGGCCAAGTTGTTCATTATGAGATCGTCCAAGTTTCCAACTTAAACACTACTTAACTCTTTGGGCCATCACACACTGGCTCAATTTAAAACTAAAATGACCCCAGATTAACTTTTGCTTCAGTCGCACACGGCAGAGCGGCGTAAACAAACTTGGTGGAAGATTGTGTGTACATGAACCGGTTTTAATTATAGTTGTACTTTTACAGTTTGAGACTCGGAAAACAAAACAAAAAAAATATTTATTATAGAATTTTCAGTTTTTCAAGACAACAGATTGTTTTTTTTTTGCCTAGAAACAAATAATTTCGTCCGCGTTATTAATTTAACTTTGTTATTTCACTCGAAACAAGGATGCAAGTTTTGCTCGTTTCATTCCTTAGTCTTCACCTCGCTTGGCTATAAACTTTGATTTCCCCAGATTAGTCTGGGTCAAAATTGACCAAGTGTGACAAGTGTGATGGCTGTCTGATGTGTGATGGCTGTCTGTGCCTAAGAGTCCAAAATATATGCAGGAAAAATACAAAACAAAGTCAAGTATACCTATCTGTATTATGAAAGATATGTATCTGTATTATAAGATATCCACTTTAAACATTTGATAATATTTTTGTAAGCTTAAAAATCTTCAAGTACCCACCTCCTTATCAATACAAAACAAACCAGCGTCAGCACTAGGTTTATTGTTGAAAGAAAAACAAACTTTCTGAGGTTAACTAGAATAGAACTGTAACAACAAATAAATTTGTCGTATAGCGAGCTCAAATAACCCTTCAAGCATCAATGGCAATCAATTTGTGTGTGTATTTATCCAACGATTCAGGATTGATTTCTTTTAACTCGTGTTTGCTATTGTCAATAATTTTATTGTCATAGTTTGATTTTTATTACCTTTAGTGGACTTACGCACTTAAATGTTGATGACAACAATAATAACAGACAAAAGGACTTTATGTATAATCATTCTTCAGAATCGAGACCATAAATATACAAATTTGTCCATAGGTATATCGTATATTTATTATTATCCTTGATGTTCAATTTTATTGAGTTTTTGTTGTGGTTACACAACAAAGACGACCTAGATTTCTTTAAGTTTGTTGTTGTTGTTGTTGTTTTGTTTAATCCAACGCCCTCTATTGAATGGGATTTTGTGGGAGGTTTTACATGCAAACCTACATATTGAGTGCAAGTCCTGCAGATGGAAACGGAAAGATGAAAGTAAAAGATTCTATCACATAACCGCATAAATGGTATGTTATTTCCACCCACCCACACACTATTCACATGTGTATGTCATTTATAATGTTCACAAGAGGATATGCAAACAAAAAATGTCTGCAGCATACTATTCGGATTCGCCCCTTTTTTTGACAATTTTCCAAAAAAAAAAATTCCAAATGTAAAGAAGCGCAAATAATATTAAGTAGAATGTAATGTGTGACATGGAATGAAATGAATAAAAAGATTGATTGAAGATTGTGTGATCTCCCAGCTTTGCTCGACTCTATGAAAGTTTTTATGTGGGTGTTCGTTGGGGTGGATTCTTTAAACAATTATGTGCATATAGTGAAATGAGTTTTCATTTTTGGTTTATTTGGGGTTAAACAAAAATCAAAGAGGATGTATGTTTAAGAATTTCAAATTAAAGTTAAAAGTTCATTGAAAGATTATAAACTTGATAGAAATTTTCTTTTCGTTTCCTTAAGTCAAATATATATGTGTGCATTTATGTATAGGCAAACTTCCATAAGGTTGAAAGATTGACAAAAAAATAAATCTCATGATCTCGGGCAGAGACTTATTTTGTGATAAATTGTCTTAGAGGTTACGCTTGTCAAGTACCATCATTATTTATTCATAATTTTTCAAAACCAACTAAGAGTATTAAATGTAAATTGATTTTGTACCTTTTATGTGGATTGTGATGATTTAAAATGAGAAGCCTTCAAAAACACTGATTGAAAAACTAAGATGTAACATATTCGTTGGAAACTTTTTTTTGACTATTTTAATGTTTAATGACTTTGAATAATGTATTCAGAGACTATTGATTTTTTTCATATACCATTAGAAGGAAACTTAGAAGTTCAAGGGTTTTTTAAATGTATAAATCATTCAATTGGTTGATGAAGATGAAAAAACCGCCAAGATTAGAGGGAGCGATAGAGGGAGGGAACAATTTCATAAAATTGTACACTTTTACCCGGGGTTTAGACAAGCGAGTATAACTAGTAGCGTTTATGTGTGTTAGTGTATCAGAACACGAGAGAGCCAACTAGTAGCCCAAATAGTATAATATTTTTGCCTGCGAGTAGCCTGCCAGTTATCCTGCTAGTGTAGTGTATTGTTTTCAATTATTTGTTTTGTTTCCATAGTTTCAATAATTTGTATATTTTCCTGTCCCGGGGTTTAGACAAGCGAGTAGAACTAGTAGCATTTGTATCATATTGTGAGTTTTATGGATGTATGTGTAACTAGTAGCCCTCTGCGCGTTTTGTTAACTAGTATGATTTTTTAAAAATATTTCATACAGAAAAAAATACAAATTATGGAAACTATGGAAACAAGACAAATAAATAAAAAAAATACACTACACTAGTAGTATAACTGGCAGGCTACTCGCAGGCAAAAATATTATACTATTTGCCCTGCTAGTCGGCTCTCTCGTGTTCAGATACACTAACACACATAAACGCTACTAGTTCTACTCGCTTGTCTAAAACCCGGGTTAGCGAGTTTTGTATGTTAAAGATATCAAATTATGTGTATTTTTGTGCGGATATTTCAAATGCTCGGTGGCACTTGTTAACGTAAACTTATTTCAACGAAATTTTTCACTGTCTTATTATTATAAATTTTATTGCCAAGGGATGCAAGGGGTTCAAACATTTCAAAAGAAAGTCCCAACCTAGTAAATGTACAATTTTTTTTATAGAAAAAGGCTCCAAAAATTTGCATTAAATTCACCATTTAGATAATTTTACTTTCAAAGTTGATCAGGGGTTATAATATAGAGGCAAAAAACACATTACAAAGATGTGAAAGTTTTGCGAAAACCATTACCAATTACGTCAAAGAAATACGGCCCAATTACTCCGCCAGCCCAAAATGTACACCAAACAGCTACTCACGGATGCAATGGTTGGGTTTGAGTATCACATTAGAATTTTCAGCAACCCAAATCCGACAGTTTTGCTTATTTACGTATCCGCCGAGTTGAAAATGTGCCTCATCTGAAAAAATGATTTTCTTCGACAAAAAACAACAATGTCTCACTATATTGGGTACCGGGCCACGTGGGTATCGATGGTAATGAGGAGGCAGTCTCCCTAGCCAAAATAGGAGCAACAACCCCCCTAATAGGGCCTGAGCCCTATTGCGGATTAGGTGAAAATGTGATAAAAAACAAGATCAAATCAGAAGAGGAAGCAAAATGATCCAAAATTTGGAAAGAACTCCCAAAACTGAGGCAAGCCAAATTATTACTTGGGAACTACAACCAAGAACGCTACAAAGCCTGCATAATTCTCAGCAGGAACAGCCTAAGAATAATAACGGGTTTACTCACTGGACACTGCAAACTAAAAAGACATCTCAGTATTCTCGGCTTAGTGAGCAGTGCAACTTGTAGACCACTGACCACTTATTAGGCAAATGCAATGCACTTGTGCATCAAAGGCACAGATATCTGGAAAATTACCAGATAGAGGAGAGGGACCTACCCTCACTGAAAATACTACAAATACTTAAGTTTATAAAAGAACTAAAATTGGAGGATGAGCTTTATGTGAGCAATCTCATTGAGCTCTAGATGGGGGCACAATAGATCAAAGGTCGCAGTGCATCAAACCCCGAATTAATTCATTCATTCATTCATTCTTCGACAAATCCGCATTAATTTGATGATGTTCCAACACCCAATCAGCAAATGCACGGCAGCGGCGTCGCGCGTGGTCCCTTGGCTTGATGGTGCAAAAAACCAATTGAACCTTGTAAACGTGTAAATGCAAATCTGTTATCAAAATTCGTAGCATAGTGTTTCTGGAAATGTTTAATTGTTGACCATGGTGAAGTACCTGGATTCTTGGCACACAGATTGCCTTACTGTGGCTATATTTTCGAGTGACCGACAGGGACGACGATGATCAATGATATTCATATCTATCAGCGTAAATTTGGTCTAAAATTTTGTAATTAAACACCTCACTCATATTAATAAAATGGCGGCAAATTCAAATCCGGCGCTCTTGTTGGGACACCTTATATAACTAAACAAAAAAAAATATTCACTATCGTTCTACCTTTTGCTCTTATAACTAACAACAAGAATGTAGCACGTTATTGACGGTGTATAGTAATGGTTTAATAACATCTTTATAACATGAACGAGAAAACAATAAAAACAAGTTAAAATAGCAATTTTGATATTTTTTTTCACTCAATACAAGAAAGTTAAAAATAAAAAATAATTGATTTTCTCTTTGATTTTATTTGTTCTTCAAAAAATTAAATCATACAAATTGAAAATGAAATATTAGTTGACTAACATAGTAGTACTGAATTCCAAAACTATGACAAAATCAATCCAGCCAATAATGAGATAGTCAAGAATATCCGTAAGCAAGTAAAAAATCGGCAGTTTGCTGAAAAACTGCTTGATTTTCTTTGCAAAAACCTGGTATTTTTAATCGAAACCTGTTTTGAAAAAACTTGAAAAAGCGAAATTATTGTATAACAGGTACTAGTTCAAGATGAGGTAAAACAAAATTCGAATTCATCCCCTATTTAGGGAATATGATAGAAAATGCTTCACACTAAATTTGGAGCAAATCCGTGCAACCGTTTAGGCTCTAGCTCCGTGTACACCCAGAAGGCACAGTCAAACAGACCGAAGGACGTCTTGTCGAAAATCACTATTTTAGACTTCTGCATCATCGATTGATTTGATTTTTTGGAAACGAAATTCGCATACTAACTTTGTCCTATAGAGTACGTAAGAAATATAAAAAAGTGCGCATACGCCACAGTGTACATTTGACAAAAAAGATATTTATCACATTGTATGGAGCTGAGGCCCATAGTAATCACCAATGCATGTGATATCAAATGTAAAGTGATGTTTAACTTGTTAAATGAGTAAAATATATCAAAAATCCTCTATGAAACTTTGAGATATTTGATCTTGAAAATTGGAAATTGATATTTTTTTTTCAACTGTTCATATCTTTGCGATATAGAACATGTAGGAGAATCATCGTTACATCATTTTGGAGAATGTAAGATTATTGCGCTTGATATTTCAAAAGCATTTGATAGAGTTTGGCATCAAGCTCTCCTATCGAAAATGCGTGCATTAGGTATTGATGAATCTCTTCTTCGTTGGATTAGAAATTACCTTTCGGACCGCTCAATACAAGTTGTATTGGACGGTTTCAAGTCTGAAATCCACAAAATAAATGCTGGTGTGCCCCAGGGCTCCGTTTTGTCTCCGACTCTCTTCCTAATATTCATAAACGATCTCTTATCTGAAACTTCTAATCCATTAAACTGTTTTGCTGACGACAGTACCCTCAGCTTTTCATATTCGTTTCTTGATTCACATCCATGTCCTTCGGATGTGGGACTTGAACGGCAGCGTATGATAAGCTCATTAAATTCTGATCTCGGCAGTATTATCCAGTGGGGAATAAAAAACCGTGTAGAATTTAATGCTTCTAAGACTCAATGCTGTCTCCTGTCGTTAAAGCGGAACCAACCCCCAATGCTGCTATCCATGAGCGGCACTTGCATAGAGGAAACTGAACAGCTTTCAGTCCTCGGTATGTGCGTCACAGACCACCTTTTGTGGAATTATCACATATTTGACATCGCCAAAAATGCTGCTAGGTGTTTAGGTTTTCTCCGTCGATGCCAAGAAATTTGTCTCCCCTCTGATCTGGCTGTGATCTACAAAGCCTTTATTCGTCCAAAACTTGAGTACAACTCCCATATTTGGGCAGGTGCTCCAATAACCAAATTGAGTATATTGGATAGAATTCAAAAGAGAGCTTTTAAAATGATTGGTGAAAGAACTATAACTATAAAATTCAACCGTAATACTTGCGCTTTTAGGAATGCCCATCAGTTTACCGTTGAGCCCAACTTCGGACGTACTGTTAAGTACAGAGATTCTTTCTTTAGTCGCACAACACGAATGTGGAATGCTCTACCCAGCTCTTTCTTCCCCTCCCATTGTGATCTACAGACATTCAAAACCAATGTACATCGGTTTCTCCTTTCAAATCCCCTCCAACCTACCTAATCGCTAGTGCTGTGTTTTTCATTTTAAGGGTATTCACAACCCCTTTAGCGCGCGCTAAATATATATAAAAAAAAAAAAAAATCATTTTGATAAAAAGTCAAAGTTTATTTTAAATATTATCAAAACTAGAATTTTATATTAAACATATTTTATGATAAAATAAGAATTAAAAGCTGCAGCCAAATAATGATACCCGTTCTGGCACTTGGCATCAATGCTACAGACTTGGGAAAATATTTTCAAAACTTATATTTTTTTGTCTATAAGAAAAAAACAGCTCTGAAAATGAAATGGTTAGGTAGTTAAAGTAAATATGGCAGTCGGTCGATTTTATACCGATTTGTAAATTTTGTTCCAAAATCGTTGAAGGCGTTTCTGAGAAACCAAGAAATAATTAAATTTTGGAGATAGGGGAAGAAGGATTTTACTAAAAAATACGCCATAATTTTTTGAATTGCTCATATAAATAAATTTTGAAATTTTCATTCAAATCGTTTCAATTTTTTTCCGAAAAAAAGAGCGATTTCCGAGAAACCAAGAAATAAGAAAATTGAGCAGGGCATGGAAAGTCTGCGGATTTTACTAAAAACAATTTTAAATTTTGTTGTTTCGTCCATTGAAACAAACTAGTATCTCCAGTGGCCGAATATTCGGCCAGCGAAACAAACACCAAATTCATGGATACTTCATAGATTAACTTCTTACTACTTTATATAAGATACATGACAATTTTGAAAACTTTTGAAAAGCAAAACTAAATTAAAAAAAAAACAAAATTTACGGATCCCTACGTACATCACTTTAGCATTCGTTCAAATTTAGTCTTGAACTTAAAAACAAAAAAAAAATAATTGGCGTCTCGTCCCGGTTTAAGGACTAAAGGCCGTGAAAAGCTATTTCGAATCAATAATTCAACAAGTCCAATTAAATAATGCTAAGTCTTCTACTTGGCTGATTTATTTCAGAAGTATATAGAATTTGTATTATAAAAAAATCATTCATATGTAAACAATGCCAGGGGCCTCATCACGTAAAACAAAAAGGATAGGACGATATCGTTTTCAATATTGCTATCTCTATCACTTTTGTATACAAAAATAAAGACAGCTATCTTCAAGACGATATCGTTTGATCGTTTTTGTTTTACGTGATGAGGACCCAGGCTACGGGTAACAAAATTTCCAACAATTCTTGACTAGAAATTCTAATTCGGTTGTATATAGTTCACAATTGATTTTCGCTGTAAAATTGATGTAAGTTGATCTGAACTTAATTAAAATTGCGTCTTGATAAGGCCCTCACGGGACGAAACGCCAATTTTTAAGGACTAAATGCCTTTAAAGGTATTTTGAAAAAAAAAAAATTATTTTGTTACTTAATTTTCAAATATTTTGTTCATTAACTATTCAACAGTTAACCTTGATACATCATCTATAAAGCACATATTAAAGTACTTTATTTTCTTAAATAGTTAAACCCAATTTTGTTCTGCTTAAATTATGAAAATATAAATAAATTGAAAGTCGAAATTACGTTCACCCTGGCGTATACGTACTTTTTGTCCAACTGTATAGCTTTGAAAAAAATATGAAAATATGCTCCCCCTTAGTAAGTTCAAAATGGACGGATATAATTCACCTAATTTTTTGCCTTTTTTTAAAGTAATATTCAAGCTAACAATACCTTTAATTTAAGTTAAACCAATCTTTGTCCTAAATATGAATTTTTTTGGCCAAAAATTCAAAAAGCCATTTGTCTTTTTAATGCTTTAAAAGAGTTGCATGAGCGAGACAGAAGACACATAAAAGGAGTTAAAATCCTCGAAACCCGTGAAGGGGCCACCTAAGGTACTGCGATGCCCAAAAAAAAATGTTCTTAAACGTTCAAAATGAAGTATGAAAACAAATCGTTTCAGACTTTTGGAAAAACTCAAAGCTTTCCCGGTAGTTCTAAAGGGGTTTCCATTAAGGGCAGGTAGATTTTAAAATTGAATAAAACAAGTTGTGTATGAGATATCAATAAGGTTTTACTTTTATGTGAGAGCTCTATCAATGATTTTATGTGTGAAATATAACATTGTTTCAATGGCCGCCGCCGCCGTGGCTTCGCTGGGTGGCGCGGATTCGAAAGGTCACGTTTTCGATCACTTTGGTGCATAAATTAGGCCTGCGACGTAAGGAACCCCCACAACAAAAAGTCCAAAGGAGTCAAATCACACGATCTTGTTGGCCAATTAACGTCGCCTTGGCGCGAGATAACCATGCCGAAACACCTCGTGCAGAATATCGATTGTGACTTTAGCTATGTGGCACGTAGCGCCATCCTGTTGAAACCATATGTCTTCGGTGTCCATATCATCCAATTCAGGCCACAAGAAGTTGGTGATCATCGACCTTTAGCGATCGCCGTTGACGGTGATGGCCTGGCCAGCATCATTTTCGGAGAAGTACGGACCGATGACGACTCCACTCCAAAATCCACACCAAACAGTTACTTTATTTGGATGCATGGAACCTCGTGAATCTCGCGTGGATTGGTGTCGTCCCAAATTCGGCAATTTTGCTTATTCACGTAAACATTCATCCAAAAATGGGCCTCATCGCAAATGGGCGCGACGCGCGGGTTACGTCGGCACTTTCGCCGACTCCTCAATTCATAAATTGGAGAACATAAGTTCATTGTCCAGTGTAATCAAGCAACATACATTTGAATTTTTGAGCAACAACAACAACTTAAAGGCGCATTTTTATAAGCGCCTTTAAGTATGCTGTCTAGGGCTGGCCACGAGACGAGATTCTGCGAGACTTTTGTAAGTCTCGTCTCGTCTCGGTCTCGTTAAAATCGAAAACTTTCAGTCTCGTCTTGGTCTCGTGTCGGTCTCGTTTAATTAAGTCTCGTCTCGGTCTCGTCTCCGAAAAATACGATTTCGGGCCAAACTGTTGGAACGAAATATTTTCGATTATCGTTTGAATATGTGCAGAAGAAAATAAATATTGAACTGAAATTAAATTTTTTAGTTTATTAGACTCTCTGTAAATTTCGGTCCCAATATACATTCTCGTCTCGGTCTCGTCTCAGTTGCTTAAAAGGCTCTCTCGTATCGTCTCGTGGCCAGCCCTAATGCTGTCTTGTTCCGCCTCCATTTTTCTCCATACCTTATTTCGATAGATTACAATTCGCAGTACGTATCAAAAGGGGGAAAAGTTGGAAGATCGGTAACGAACCAGACTATTAAGTTATTATTGTTATTATTGTACTATTATTCCGTCAATTTCATTGAATTTTTGAACAACAACTGAGTATGGACAAAAATGGAGGCGGAACAAGACAGCATACTTAAAGGCGCTTATAAAAATGCTGATGCTCCAAATGCATTGGTTAAACAAATAACACATCTCGACCTGTGACGTCAGTGGTCTAAAGCGGTGGAGTGTGTAGTGCACATGACTGCTAAGACAGAGCAAATCTGATATGCGTGGGTTCGAATCCTATGGTGTGCATTAAAATTTTTTCAAATAAAATTGGATTAAAAGCTCAGCACCACAAAAAGGAGACTGATGAGTGCAAAAGTGGCAAAGCACGAAATAGCTATATCTCCAGCCAAAACAATTGGTGGTAGCGCCTTTAAGTTGTTGTTGTTGTTCAAAAATTCAATGAAATTGACGGAATAAAGAATGGTCAAGCCTAATAAGCTGACACCAGAAGACCCGTGCGAAAATTTCGCACATTCAATAAGGCTTTAAATTTTCAAATACAATGTTTGAACAAAATAAATAAATTCGTTTTATTATTGATATGAACATATTAGAAGAATTTAATTTAAATATTATAGATATGCATTTATGTGATCATAATATTTTTTCTAATAAAATTTGATGCAATTAAAAAAATTTCTTTGATTATTTTCATTCTAAATGTGTTTCGATTTTTTTTGTCAACCCCTTTCGATTGACATACCAACAATATTTTTAACATTGATCGTTCCTAAACGAAATGTTACACAGTGTAACAATTTTAACAAAGACATTTTAATTTTTTTTTGACACAACAGCTATAGTCTGTCATTTTGCCGAGCTAGAGGAAAGTGTTTAGAGATTTCAAAACGTTAAAATAGTGAAAACACTAAATGAAAAAAGAGAAATAAAAGTTAATATAGTGAATATTTGCATTACTTTATTTAAAAAAATATGCGTTAAATCGTGTAAAAACACCTATAATATGGAGTTTAAAATTTTTGCATCTCACGGGCTGATTGTATCTCTATTCCACATAATGTTTTTACAGGATTTAATGCAGCACCGCATATGTAATATATATTTTTTTTCAATGAAGTATTGCATTTATTCACTATATTTACATTTATTTCACTTTTTTATTTAGTTTAATAAACTTACTTTACTATTTAAACTTAAATCTCAAAAATAAATCTCTCAAAAACACAATAAAAAATTCTTTTTGGGGCCCCAGCATTTAGCTATCTCACTGCATTGCGACCCTGTGTGAATGCATTTGTGTTTGTCTAAGTCACACTATTTTGAAAAAAGCCTCACTCTTTCCTCAATATGCCAGTTCCTCTATTTCTTCTTCTAAGATTTTAAATTAAAGAATTAATAAATATGTTTCTTTCATTCATGCAATCTAGTTATACCTAATAAATGCATTCGGCTTTTTATAATGAGAAAAAAGATTACAAACAACAGGAGAAGGTAACAAATATGATTCTACACCACTCACTCAATGTGCAAGCGGAAAAAAAAGGATTATTCATTACAAAATTAATAATTATGTTTCTTTCATTCAGGCATGGCGTAACTACAGAATGTTGCTCCCCTACTCACTCAAGGTGTAGCGAAAAAAAAAGAGAATTTTAAATTACAGAAGTAATACATATTTTTCTCTTTCACTCATTCAATGGGTTAAAAGTGATGTATTCTTTATGTCAAATTTTTCATTTATTGAATTATTTGAAATTTCCAAAATTTATAGTAAATAGTGTGGTATAACATAAAGTTTTTGTGCAATGTCATGAGTATGTGTAATTTCCTATTCAGTGATACATATTTTAGTGGATTTGACTATTTTATAAATGAGAAAAAAGGAGTTTGACAACAGAAATAATATATATGATTCTAGTTCGAATAGTACAATAATAACAATAACAACATACATTTCTGTTAAATTGTCATAACAAAATGTATGTAGCTATATTATTAAACTGAACAATTCACTTTTGTTGACTCCACATAAAATAGCTTCTAAGTAATATAAAAGTATCTCATTTAATTTTGTCATGAGAAAATAAATAATGATATTTGATTCTTTAGATACAAAAAGAGAATAGCTTCTAAGTACTTTTCCGTTGGTTAATTAAGTTAGTTCTGAAGAACCATTCAATAAAAGAAGATCATCAGATTTAAATTTAATTTTTTTTTTTAATATTTGAACGAATAACGAAATACGTAAACGTAATAACGAAATACGTTTATCATTCCATGATAAATCGCCTTCTTTGGGTTCGTTTGGTAAAAGATGCATTTATAAAAGAGTTAAAAATAATTAAGGACATTGCTACAAAGAATGGATATAACCTTCGAACCATTGATGGATTATTGCAGAAAAAATCTAGAAAATTAGCTCTCCAATCAATTTTCCCAATTTCAATTGAAAATGAACCACAAAGTTGGCGGAAAATCACTTACATTCCTGGAGTATCCGAGTATCAACTATAAATATAAAACCAGCTTTTTTCAATAATTTTACCCTAAAAAACGCTCTCTGCAACAACAAAATCAGAGAAAAAATACCTATACATTCAAAAAGCGGTGTGTTTAAAGTAATTTGCAAAGAATGCAATGGAGTCTATATAGGAAAAACTTCAAGAACCCTATCAAAAAGGTTTATTGAGCATCTAAAGGCTTCTGTGCGTAATGAACCTTCTTCTGGACTCGCTCAACTTATCAAAACTTCTGGACATGGATGCTCCCTCGATGACGTATCTCTATTGCATTTTTTACCTGCCGGACGTGTATTGGACAAATACGAAATTTTCGAAATAAATAAGCATAAGTGCTCAAACATTTTGAACTGTCAAATCGACTTATTAAATAATAGCCCACTCCTTAACAAATATTTTAATTTTTAATAAATTATTAACTTTATTTATTTGTACGAACACTTATTGAAAATTTGTAATATTTTTTACAAATTAGCTTGTTTAAAGCTGACGAAAATTCGAATATTCTTTGAATAGAAAAACTAGCGAAAAAGCGAAAAAAAGAGTTAAATAAAAAAACGTGCGGTTAGTGCGGTACTTTCGTGTGGAATGAATTTTATTTTCCTGTTCTTTTTCTTCTTCTTCTTCTTTTTTGAATTTGAAATAAAATATGGCCGGATGGGCGGGATATTTGAATTTTTAAACCAATGAGTACAGTTCACAATAGTTCACAATATTGAAATTTAAGCAAATTTAAGAGTTTTAAATTCAAGTATTTTTATAATTTAAATCTAATTTTCTTTTTATATAATTCATTTTTAATTTTAATATTGGTTTGACGAAACACCGGCCACGTTGAAAGGCTGTAGGCTTCAAGAGTCTTCATCGGGAATTAGAGCCAGTTTTACGATTGGACGTCTGAGCACCCCGTTGGATGTTTTGACGTCGGCGACCCTGACCTTGCCGTCCTGCCCTTCGACGACCCCTATAACTCGTCCTGTTTTCCACCGCTGAGGAGGTGAGTTGTCCTCGTGGATAAGGACGAGTTTGCCCACGACGAGATTGGGCTGCTCCTGTACCCACTTGGATCGCGCTTGTAGGCCAAGCAGATACTCCTTGGACCACTTCTGCCAGAACTGCTGCTTGAGCCAGCATAGAAGCTGCCATCTTTTCAAGCAGCCCGTTTGCCGTTCCGGCACTGGTTCCGGGGGCAGCGATCGTAAGCTGCTGCCGATTAGTAGATGCGCTGGGGTGAGGGGTTCTCCGTCGTTGGGGTCGGCGCTTAAAGGTGCGATTGGCCTTGAATTGAGGATTCCCTCCACCTCGATTACCACGGTCAACAGCTCTTCTGTTGTGAGCAATGCGTTGCCCACGGTACGCTGTAACAGCGTTTTCGCCGCTTTCACTGCCGCCTCCCATAGACCTCCGAAATGCGGTGCCCTGGGCGGTATCAAGGCGAAGCTGAAGCCTTCCTCTGCTGCGTACCGGTGAACTGCTTCTGCGCCTTCTCCCAACTCGTCTCGAATTTCCCTCAAGATCGTCTGAGCTCCGACGAAGTTCGTCCCGTTGTCGCAATAAATCTTCTTCGGAAGTCCTCGGCGACAGATAAACCTTTTAAGGGCGAGAATGAAACAATCAGATGACAAATTAGAAGCTAATTCAATATGTACAGCTTTGGAGGCGAAACAAACAAAAACGCAAATATAAGTCTTATTCGGTGACCGGCCACGAATTTTAAGAGTGGTATATACTGGGCCACAGAAATCTACGCCACATACTAAGAACGGTCGTTGCGCTCGCAATCGATCCGCCGGTAGATTACCCATAATTTGTGAAAGTAATTTTGGTTTGTACTTGAAACAAAATATACATTGTCGTACAACTTTTTGGCAAGCTTCTTTGGCATTTATTAGCCAAATCTTTTCACGAAGCAATGCCACCATAGCTTGAGGTCCAGCATGGCAATTTTTTCGATGTAAATACGTTAAGTACGTTTTTACAAATGGTGAATTTTTCGTTAACAAAAGCGGGAATTTTGCATCATATTCAATTGGGGCGTTTAAAAGACGGCCACCTACACGAATCAACGAGAATGAAAATTCGTTGTCTTGAAATTGGTGAATGAAAGGATTGAGTTTTTGAATACTATTTTGAAGAGTTATTTTCTTACGAAGTTTTTGAATTTCATCTGGGAACTCATAACTTTGGACGATTTCAACTATTCTTAGAAACGCCAAGTTCCTCTCTTTTGCTGTTGGTAATTTTTCAAATATTTCTTCTGTTTTGTTTTTTGTTCTTTTAAAAAATCGCATTATATAGGCAAACGTAGTTATAAGGTCGATGTATGAGGATTCTTCTTCTACAAAATCTAGAAGTTTAGTTCGAGGTTTTTCTGCTGCTATTAGAGCCACGTTTGTTTTTCGTTTCTCTAAAGCTTCATCTTCTGGTGACAACTCAAAATGCGAATTGACCGGCCACGATGATTGTTCGTCCAATAAGAACTGTGGACCTTTGAACCAAATTGACGCATTGATTTCCTCAACATTACATCCTCTTGACAGAATGTCTGCTGGATTTTGTTTTGTTGGTACATGTCTCCATGATACTTTTTGTGTCCACTCTTGGATGTCGGACACTCGATTTGCAACAAAGGTTGCAAGCGTAGATGGATGTGTTTTTATCCAATGCAAAGTTATTTCGGAATCAGTCCAGAAAACAACTTGTTCGACGTCAAGACTCAACATTTCCTCTACTCTTGTCCATAACTTAGCAAGAGTATGCGCTGCGCAAAGTTCTAATCGAGGAATCGATTTCGTTTTCAAAGGGGCCACCCTAGACTTTGCAGTTAATAGCGTCGACTTGATACCGGCCGTGCTTTGGCTTCGGATGTAAATACAACAACCGTAAGCCCTCGTCGAAGCATCGGCAAACCCATGAATTTGAATTTTTGCGTTCGAATGAGTTTCGACAAATCTTGGAATATTTATCTCGCCAAGTTGAGATAAATTAGTTTTGAAATTTTGCCAACTTGTATCAAGGCGCAATGGAATCGACTCATCCCAATCAATTTTTGCAATCCAAAGCTCTTGTAATAAGATTTTTGCTTTGGTTACTATGGGGCATAACAAACCAAGAGGATCGAAAAGACGAGCGGAAACTGATAGTATGTTTCTCTTAGTAGCTCGCAGATCATGGAAATTACTGTCCAAATTGAAGCTAAATGTATCTTCTTTAGGATGCCAACAAATTCCCAGAGTTTTTGTGTAGTCTGAATCATTGAAATTAATTGATTTTTCAGAACTCTCCGTATTAAAATACTCTGGATGATTTGAAAACCATTTGGCTAATTGAAACCCTCCTTTTGTAAGGATTTCTTGAATCTCAAACTTCATTATTTTAAGGATTTCGAGATTATCGGCACCAGTTAAGAGATCATCAACATAAAAATCTTTTCGAATTACATCTGACCCCGTGGGGAAAGAAGATTCGTTAGCATCGCCCAACATCTTTAAACACCGTATCGCTAAAAATGGCGCCGGAGACGTACCATACGTTACAGTATTTAATCGAAAGATTTGTAGTGGTTGTGACGGATGCTGCCTCCACACTATGAGCTGGTAATTCGTGTGCTCTTCAGCAACAAGAACTTGCCGGTACATTTTCGTAATATCAGCCGTAATGGCATATTTGTGTATACGAAACCGGAGCAACGTCGAAAATAGCTCCTCTTGAATAGTTGGCCCAACCATCAAGGTGTCATTCAGTGATAGTTGAGAAGATGTTCGACTTGAGGCGTCGAAAACAACTCTTAACTTTGTACTTGTACTTTGCGGTCGCAAAACACACTGATGTGGAATGAAATAGTGCGGGCCCTTTGGGATTTCATTATTTGTTGGTGACATATGACCCAACGAAACGTATTCGTTCATGAAATCCATATACATCGCTCTCAAATCGCTATTTTTGGATAATTTTCGCTCAAGTGCGAGAAACCTACGTTTGGCAGTTTCGAAAGATGATCCAAGCGAGTTTGAGGATAATTTGAAAGGAAGTTTTACCTCAAAACGACCTATCGGCAAAAGTTTAGTATTTTCAACAAAATGTTTTTCACATGATTGTTGTTCTAGCGTTAGAAACTTTTTCGTTTCTCCAGGAATTTCTTCCAACAACCAAAATTTTTGGACAATTTTATCTAAGTCTAATGATTCTTCAGACTGACATACCATATTACATTGTCTGGTCTTCGAAATTGTATTTCTGGGACATTTGCCAGATATGATCCAACCGAGAAGTGTTTTTTGAATTGTTGGATACTCGGGACCTTGTTTAATTTGACCTACTGACAACAATTCAAAGAATGTTTCTGCTCCTATTAGCAAGTCAATTTTCTGTGGCTTATCAAAATGAGGATCAGCTAAGTGAATATTGGAAGGAATATTCCAATTCGAAGTGTTTATTGCGTGATCCGGTTGATAAGACGTTATGGAGTTCATAACCCAGTAATCAGCAGAAAACGAATGATCATTAAATTTTGATTTCACAACCGCCTGTACCTTTTTGTTAACAGTGGTACCGGTCTTTCCAATGCCAAGTAGATTTATTGCTTTTTCTTCCTTGCGAAGCTTCAACCTTTGTGCAAGCTCTTCAGTTATGAAATTTATTTGAGAGCCAGAGTCAAGTAATGCTCGAGCCAGCAAAAACTCACCAGTGATGCCTTTTATCTGCACAATTGCAGTAGCCAGAATGACCTGGTCAGTCGAAACTGAGGCATGCATAGCTTGAACATTCGAAGATGTTTGTGACGGTGAGCTATTGAAAGTTGTTTCATACTGATGTAACAACGTATGATGAGATCGATTGCATACACTACATTTACATAATTTGCACTTTGAAACAGTGTGTCCTTTTCGAAGGCAGTTAATACAAGCTGGAACACTCTTTGCAAATTCAAATCTCTGCATTACAGGTATTGAAGCAAATGTCTGGCATGTTGTAATAAAATGTTCATTCGATTTACAATATAAGCATTTCGATTTATTTTGTTGCGAGTTTACACAAGCAAATGAAGATCTTTGATTTTTAAAACGACTTGAACCTTGTTTAAGTTTGGATTGCTTATCGGAAGATTTAAATTTTGCACTTGAAGCTTCTTCAGCAGAAAGATGCTGATATCTTTTGTTAAGAGCTTCTTCACAATCTTTCCATAAAGGAAGAGTATTGAAATCTAATTGTTCTTCCCATTTTGACCTCGTAATTGCATCCACCTTTGACATAACTAAATGTATAATGATCGCGTTAGTTATATTCTTTTCATCACCCAATGAAAGAAGCGAATCATAAATTGCAGAAACTGTATCGATCATGCTTCGCAATGAAGACGCGGATGGTTTGGATATTTCTTTTAATTCAAAAAGTGTTGAAACATTGTCAAAAAATATTAAACAATTGTTATCGTAGACTTTCTTTAAACTCGCCAGTGCTTTCGGATAGTTTTGCTCGGTAATTTGGAACGCCTTAACTGTTCCTAAAGCTTCACCTGATAAACAGGAAATTAAATGATTGAACTTTTCAATATCTGGAAGCATTGGATCGTTGTCTACTAAACTTTCGAAAAGGCTGATGAAATTTTTATACTCTGAGTATTTTCCGCTGAATTTAGGCAAAGACATTTTTGGAAGCCGTGAATGTTGTGGGTTGCTAAAGGAATAGTCAACTGCACTCGACTTTCGTCTTTTATTTATAAATGAAATGAGGAGTGATTTTGCACCAACACAAATGTCTTCCAATTCACCGCGGGAATCATCAATACAATCAGCTGATTCTATTTCCGACTGACAACTCATCAATTTTTCAATATATGAATTTAAAATATCTAATCGACATTCTAATTCGATTGGATTTAACGATAAAGTTTTTTGTTCAAGACCCGTTTTAATGCGAATTATATTATTTTTAATCATTAGTCGCTGTTGAATTAAATTCTCAAGATCTGCGTTCTTTTTTGGTGATGGCTGCCGTTTCTTGCCCGTCATTGTAATTAATTTATTTTATTTAATAACTTTCGAGAAATGTTTTATTTCCTGGAATTAGTTTATCCAAAAACTATTCAATTTGCACTTCAGTTTTTGATTTTAAATAATTGGAAAATCGTTAGAAAATTAGTTTATTTCTATTAGAAATTCCTCGAAAATAAAATTAATTTCAATAAACTATTTATGCGCAAATTGCCGAAAGTTGTTTAGGTACTTCAAACGAAATTGTTTAAAACGAAAAAAAAAATAAAATATTTTTATAAATATTTTGCTGAACACGCTCTTCGTATAATAAATTTGGAAATTATTTTGCGTCCCTGAACACGACCACTCTTGACAGCTGGGAGCTTAACGAAAGTGAGTACTAGCTGAACGAAATGTCAAAGAGTGAAATGTCAAAACAAGTTGGAAACAAATTTCACTATTGACACAGTTTCGGTCGAATTTACGTAAATTGTTTTATTCAATTAATTTAAATAAATTAATTATTCGTAAGTTATTGTTTAAATAAACACTCGCGAATATTATTTCAAGAACGTAAAGTTCGAATGTAATTTCCAAGACGCAAATGTCGGTATGTTTGTAAAAAATATCGATGCGTATGACGGACGATGACAGCGGCGGCGGTGCGACAGATCGAGATGCAATATGCAAATTGAATTTAATTTTGTAATTAATTAAATTGATAACGTAAATTATTAGTTTTAATTTCACTTGTTTTTATTAAATGGCAATAAAATTTTAAATAAAAATAAAAACGCACTTTGTTTGTTTCACCAAAATATAATATAAATATATGTGTATTGCAAAACAATAACAAAAACTGAAAGTTGTTGTTTTAAGTAGGTACGCAATAAATTATTAAACAAAAATGTTGCAATTTTGCAATCAATTAAATGTTAAACTTTCAGTTTTTGTGGATACCTCAGTTTCTGTGTCGACTTCCCTTGGGCACTTGTCTTTTGACATTGGGGTGACTTTGGAGCTCCGGGTATCCTTTATTTGCTATGTGCTTTGTTGTTGCCTTTAGCTTAGGTGTATCCTGATTAGCAATGTATCCTGATAAGGGTGTTTTGCTGGATAATTTAATGGTTTTTAATGCACTCACGCACGAATTAACGATTCCACCGATTTTAGTTAATTTAAATTGTTTTCAATCAAATTCACACGCGTCGTGTATACTTTCAAAGTTATTGATAATATATGTATATATATATGCAGTATACGTCTGTCGATATCACTTCGCGAATTTGATTTTAAATTGAACAAATTATTAAATTAAACTTGTCCCTGCTCGGGCGCCATGAAAATTTGTAATATTTTTTACAAATTAGCTTGTTTAAAGCTGACGAAAATTCGAATATTCTTTGAATAGAAAAACTAGCGAAAAAGCGAAAAAAAGAGTTAAATAAAAAAACGTGCGGTTAGTGCGGTACTTTCGTGTGGAATGAATTTTATTTTCCTGTTCTTTTTCTTCTTCTTCTTCTTTTTTGAATTTGAAATAAAATATGGCCGGATGGGCGGGATATTTGAATTTTTAAACCAATGAGTACAGTTCACAATAGTTCACAATATTGAAATTTAAGCAAATTTAAGAGTTTTAAATTCAAGTATTTTTATAATTTAAATCTAATTTTCTTTTTATATAATTCATTTTTAATTTTAATATTGGTTTGACGAAACACTTATGTTCATTACTGTCATGTTGCAACCTTTGTGATTGTATGATTTCATGTTAAATTTAGTGCCCTGATGATGTCCTAACTAAGACGAAACGCGTTGACTTCCAAAGTTTTTAATAAATAAAAAACAATATAAATTAAATTGTGGAAAAACAAGTGTTTTATTATATCTTTTTAAAAATGTGAAATATGTAAGTCGCGCATCGTTGCTACTAGAGTTTAGAGAACACCCATTTTGATAATAAAGTTCTATCATTTGCACGTGTAGCTCAACGCTGTACCATGATAATTTGTCTTTAGTAACTGATTAAAAGACAATATTTTGACAGAAAGTAAAAGAAATAATATGGCCGCCACGAGCCGTCAAAATCAACCCGTCCTTATTGGAAAACCCTTTATTTATGTATTTATTTATTTATCGATTGTTGATACGTATAAAATTACGTTGTGGAACTACTGAACGAGTTTTTTTAATTTAGTTTTAAAAAATTAAATTAATAAAAAAAAAAAAAAAAAAATTAAAAATTAACTTTGTACGAGAATAAGTAGTTGTTTTGTTTATAGTGATAGTAGCTAAATGGGCTTCAGGTCAATTGAAACAAATCAATTATTTCACAACGTTTCGTCCATGAATATGGACATCATCAGGTGCGAGCAATGATGGTTTAATTATTACATTTATATTGCACTTAAACACGAACAGAGATGTTCCCAGTAGCAAGTTTAACTGACAAGTAACTATCTGTAAATATTTGTCTTATCTTCATATTATATAAAAAAAAAAAAAAAAAAAAAAAAAAAAAAAAAGATAAGACAAATATTATATTATATTATATTATATTAAAAATATTAAAAAAGATAAGACAAATATTATATTATATATATTATATTATATTATATTATATTATTACATATTATATAAAAAAAAAAAAAAAAAAAAAAAAAAAGATAAGACAAATATTTACAGATAGTTACTTGTCAGTTAAACTTGCTACTGGGAACATCTCTGTTCGTGTTTAAGTGCAATATAAATGTAATAATTAAACCATCATTGCTCGCACCTGATGATGTCCATATTCATGGACGAAACGTTGTGAAATAATTGATTTGTTTCAATTGACCTGAAGCCCATTTAGCTACTATCACTAAAAAGATTTAAAGGTCACAAATTCCACAAGTTGTTTTGTTTAATTACTTAAATTATTTTTTTTATCCTTTGGACAGTTGTTTAAAGTTTTAAAAATAAGCCCCACCCTTCTACATAATGTATGTAAGTATTTTTTTAAAGTTCCAAACATATGATATCCCCAGAGAATTATACATTTTCTAATATTGAAAGTCTAAAAGGTATCACATTACTCGTACTCAAACAATAATAAATCCAATAAATACTTTTAAAGAAAAAAAAAAAAAAACACAGAAAATCAAGAAGAAGTTATAATATGATTGTTCAGTTCAACTCCTTTATATTCCTTCGACAATGTGTATAATGTCTAGGGTTACATCTACATGCGGTTTTTCCAACATAATTTTTCCATACTCAGACTGAATTATAAGGGATTATTATTTCTTCTGGAGAAAGTTTTTCAAAGAAAATAAAAAATAATCCCCAATCATGGGTTCGTCTTGAAGACAAACAAAAATTAAGTTGGAAAAAGAAGATTTGCAAACTTTTCCAATATATGTAACTCACATACACATACACAAAAAAAAAACAATCAAAACTTAAGTTTATCTTTTAAATATTTTCACGGTGTCAAATGACGGCATTCACCGTACCGGGTTTCCGGTTACACATAAAATAAGCTCTATATATTTTCGTAAAGTTCCTGTTTTTTTTTTTAGTTTTTGTTGCAGATTCTATTTTCCATATTTTCCATTCAATTCAATTTCTTTTTTTTTTACGTGACTCAAGTGCAGCAACCTAGTTCCAAGGCTGTTTGAGTCGATGTTTCGCGTCAAGATTGCCTGACCTAAAAAAAGGAGCATAATATAAAAAGGACTAAAGGCATAACCTTTTTGTGCTCTCTCACTTGGAATTCCAGCTATCCTTTTTGTGTAATTGAAAAAAAAGTAACCCACAACTTGAACTAGTTATCCTTTGGTTATGAGGGCCTCAGTCCAAGAGGTTATATTCTACAAATGCTATTAGGGATCATTATGTTGGAATATACGGTATATGGAGTTATAATCATGTGTTTGTAAAAGATTTTTCATCACACTTGAAGCGTAGAAATGCAATTTAGAAAACTATTCAAGATATACCTAATTGCTGGAAGCATTAACAGAACTATCGTGATTAAGTCCAGCGACAAATTCAATACAAACACAATACTGATGCATCACAAAAGACGAGTTTGAAGATATTAAATACTCTAAAGTTAGGACCAGCAACGAGATAACTTTAAACGTTTAAGTTTTTATAATTTTTATTTTACTTCATTGGGCTAATATTTTTTTTATTCATTTTTGTTGGTCCTTAATTGTAGGAATTGAAATTTTAAAAACTGTCCCTGATGACGAAAAGAAGAATCTCATTTTTTTTTTCCATAATGGTTGTCAAGAATACAAAAACTATACAAATGAGAAACTGGAAAAGATGGCTTTGGAAAATACCTTTTTTTTTAATTCTAAATGTAGGATATTTAATTTGTCATCATCAAATATTTTTTTATAATTCACTTTTCTTCTCCTTCGTCGCAACACCACGGATCAGCCGTATCACTCTTATTATTGGCCCATTAAATTTTGGACTTTTTCAGTGCAGTATAACAAGAGAGTCCTTACAGCAGCGCAACGCTTCTTATGGTATAGTTTTTTTTTGTATTTATTATTTTTCTGGTTGTATGCTGATGCCGCCTTCCAATTTTGCAGTTTATTTTTGTTTGTTCGAGTTTTTTTCTGTTTTTTTGAATTTTTTATTTTATTTTTGGAAAAATGCCAAGGACAACACTGGCATCAGGAGGAGAAGAGAACGCGCGCACCCATGACAGACAAATATACAACCAAATCGTTGATATCGGAGGAGTATATGCTGATATAGTTTGTTGGTAACTGACAAGGATGAGCCCTGATGCCTGGGATTGGGATATAATACTCTCCTCATTTATAGTAAAATGAGCATTGTTCAGACTTGGTACACTGTGGTTAAATGAGGAAAAACTTACCTTGAGCTGGGAGAATAGCCGTGGATGGACTTGGTTCTTTTTTGTTGTTACTTTTGGTTTTATTTTTATTATTTTGTGCATAATCCGGGAGATTTTGCGGCGCTTAAATTAGTTGATATTGAAAAGTATCCCCTCAAGTCGAAGGTAATATACCTGAAATTTGTTGTTGTTGTTTTTTTTTATATTTATTTGTATGTGAATATAAGAATGTTGTCATGTATAGGATAGTTGTAGTAAGTGAGATACATATAAAAGATTTTATTAAGACAAAAAGCTTTGCTAGGCATACAAGGCAGGTCAGACAAATTTTTATAGTTTGAAAATGTTTGAAGTTCTTTGAGTTTATGCTTAAAGAATGAGTTTACTTAAAGAATGAGTTCATGATTTTTTTTTTTTAATTTTCACTTTTGATTTACAAAAATAAATACCTACTTTATAACGTTATATAAACTTCCTTAGATTTTATATAAGAAATAAAATAAATATATGACAAAAAATTTTAAATATTTTCCGTTTCAAGTCAATATTTTCAAATATCGGTGGTTTCGGGGCCAATTAGACGTCTGTCACGTACATATTCACACTCAGGGAGTCCATGGCTAAAAGTTGTGATCCATTTTAGGTGGTTTCCCAAAAGCCTAAAAACGCCAAAAAAAATCTCGATTTCGGGGACGTCTGTCTGGGTTTTGGGGCCACCTACACGTCTGTCGAAACCAGTTTTGTAATCAGGGAGTTCATGGCGTCAAGTTGTATTACATTTGGAATTGTTTCGCACCCGATTTCAATTTTCAGAAAAGTTGTACTTTTGATGCACTTCTACGTGGTAACGAGGCCACTACATGCTGGCAGACGAACGTATTCGTTATCACCTTCACCAGGACTACGTATACTATTCATATCTTTTGGTTTCCTTTCACGACCAAAATCTGCTGCTGAGCGCAGGCTCTTAGACTATAGTAATTTGTAGCCGATTGCTGAAAACTGGGTGGACTTAAGTGCTCAATAATTATGTACATCGTTTGTATTCAATGCAAGTGATAAATTTTCTATAGAATTATTACATACATTTTAGTTCTGGTAGCACTCGCTGGGGATAAGTTTAATATGCACATAAACTAAAATCTAACCAGTACATTCATTACCTAAGTATATAACCAATTACCTTATCCCATGCAAAACTTCAGACCGCATTGATAAAAAACATAAATGGGTTAAATTATTTATATATTGAGGGAATACACATCAAATTTTATGTGTAGGTATGGTTTAGAATTTAAGGAACAATGCAATGCAAAGTCTAAGCAGCTCCAAATTTTTGTTATGAGCTCCAAATTTTTGTTTGGTCAAGATTGACTTATATTTCAAAACAAACATGTTAAAAGTATCATTTGCGACTTCTCTATAACTTCTTCTAATGTGACCACAAACATTAGATGTACCTACTTTAATATAAGAAAACAATGGGGTGATCTATGTACAACAGGGTGCATCCGCCATAGGGCTGGCCACGAGACGAGACTCTGCGAGTCTTTTGTTAGTCTCGTCTCGGTCTTGTTAAAATCGAAAATTTTCAGTCTCTTCTCGGTCTCGTGTCGGTCTCGTAAAATTAAGTCTCGTCTCGGTCTCGTCTCCGGAAAATACGATTTCCGGACAACTTGTTGATTATTGGAACGAAATATTGTCGACTATAGTTTGAATTTGTGCAGAAGAAAATAAATATTTAACTGAAATTGGATTTTTTTTTAATTTATTATACTCTCTGTAAATTTGGGTCCAAATATACAGTCTCGTCTCGGTCTCGTCTCGGTTGTATTCCCAGAGACCAAGACTTTTCTCGTCCCGTGGCCAGCTCTAATCCGCCATACCCACCAGCCCATTTTTGTTATCATTTTTTTTTTTTTACAAAAACACGTTATGAACTCTCATGTTTTCTATTTTATATGCAACCCCTTTCTTGCATTGAATAGCTTTAAGTAAGTTTTTTTGTATTCGTTTTTATGTAAGTTTTTTTTTATTTTATTTTGTAAAAAATTTAAGAGAAGTTTTTTCTGAAAAAAAGTTAAGGGGCTTACTGCGACAGACAACTCCGAACAAATCTAGTCAAATAAGAAAATTCATTTAATTTCATCATAGTGATCTGACAGAAAAATATTAACGAATAGATTTCTGAAATCTAATCGATAGTAGACTTTAAGTCTATTCGACTTTTGAATAGACTCTCGCAATAAGCCCCTAAGTTTTTTCTTAGTTTTTTTAGTTTTTCAACTTTAAATTATTTCAGAAACCCATGGTTTTTGTCTGAATCAATGACTGTGAGACACCCTGTATATGGATCATTACCGATTATTAAATATGGATATATATGTTCCTGGAGTGATCTATACCTTCTCCCTTTTGAACTGCTTTGATATACTATCGGCTTATTTTTGTAGTAGACCGTAGCGTAATGGTTAGTGCGTTCGACTGTCACGCTGGGGGTCTGGGATCGCTTCCCAGCCTCGTCCACCTAAAAAACTAAAAAGTTTTTTTTCAGGCCTACTGCCTCTTGCGAGGAATTGACAAATCCTCCAAGAGTATCACTTGTCACGAATAAGTACTTCTCGTCTAGCCATTCGGATTCGGCATAAAATTGTAGGTCCCTTCCATTCCTGTCGAAAGGCGCACACAGGAATGGTTGCGAGTTGTTAGTCACTAGGCCCTGGTTATTCATGAGCCGTTGTGCCACCCGATTTATTTATTTTTTTATTTTTGTGCCGTTGTGCCACCCGATTTATTTATTTTTTTATTTTTGTATACGAAAACAACAATCATATTTTTTTTTTTAAACTAAAACCAGTTTATGAATCATAAACTCATACAATTGTTTCCCATGGGTTAAATATTTTTCGTTTTTATTTCAAAACCCACTTAGTCTGCGGCCATTAAAATCATAACGAGCAAAAACAAAAATCCATGAAACAATTTACATTGCAGGAATTTTTTTTTCGTTGTGTTCATAAAATGAATTTATAAACATCTTTTGTTTTTTATCCTTAACATCTCTTCCAGTTTTAACACCCCCATTTGATATTCAATTATATAAAAGTCTTAAGGTCGCTTCCGTCAAAGTATTGTATGTTAATACTTTTACGATTTTTTTCTTTTAAAACTCCATATATGTATGTATGCATGTATGTTTTCCTCGGAACATGATTTTATGTTTTTTTTTATATAGCTATCAAAGTTAAATGGGAGACAAGATACTTTCATTCCATCAGCATTTTGTCATTGTGTCCTTGTTTTTTTGTTTCTGTCAAAAAGAAAAAAATCTATTGAAGGATCATCATCACACACGCATTATAATATGGTTGGTGTGTTTTTTATTTATACACGCGGTAGGTAAATATATTCTGAGACATGCGCTTCCGTTCTTTTCCTCTGTGAATTTTGTTGTTGTTGGTTTGCTTTACGACATTATTTTTGTGCGGTGGATTTAAAAGTCAAGGTAGGTCACGAATTTTCCTTTATCATTGTTGTCCAAAAATTATAAATAAACTCCTACACACATTGACACATTTATGTATGTATTAAATTTATAAGTACAAAATTAATACTTATATGGACACGAATTCGCAAAAACTTGAGGCAAAACAAAATAACATTATCCTGGCTTTAATGTCCTCATCTTTTCAATTGAATATTGATTTTGGTACATGTCATAATGTATACATATTTTGTGTAATATTAGACTCGCGAGCTAACAGCTTACCTGCATACCCATTGGTGTTGAATTTAATGGAAATGTGATGCATACATTAAGTGGTTAGATTTCAACTAGAAAATAGGTGGAAAAATTCTTATGAATTTTGTTAATTAAAATAAGATAACCTCTGATTTGTAACCCTATTCACGAGTAGCAACTTACAACATAATCCTTAAAATATACAGCCAACGTAACGTGTCAAAGGACTTACCTTCATTCACTTTCAAATGTTTTTTTTTTTTTTTTTTATAGTACGCGCACTGAAGGGGTTTTTGATACCCTTAAAATGTAAAATTAAACACAGTGCGAGCGTTAGGAAAACAGGGAAGGATTAAAGAGGAGATGCCGATGCACATTGGTTTTGAACCTTTGAATATCGAAATGGAAGGGAAAAATAGAGCCGGGTAAAGCATTCCACATTCGGGTAGTTCGGCTAATAAAAGAATCTCTATACTTGACAGTACGTCCGAAGTTGGGCTCAAGGGTAAACTGATGTGCATTCCTGAAAGTACGAGTATTGCGGTTAAATTCTTCTTAGTGATGATTAAGACAAGTAATCAGTTATTATCCGTTGTTGAAATTAATTAGCGAGATATCTACATTCTTACTTGTAACATATAGGCACTGTGTGGCAAGTAAAAATAAATTATACTCAAAATTATTTTGATGAGCAAGTTTAATCAAAATCTCGAGTTTATTTTTTTAAATTATGATTATAGGGAGAACAAGTAATGTGTGGGTATTGAAGTTCTTTTCTCCTAGTGGCTACAGCTTGAACGGCTGAATGGATTTTTTTCAAACTTAGTGTAAGTATTTTTTGAGTACCTAATATGCCCACAATTTATTTGTTTATGTTTTGTAGGTTTCACTATTTCTTTTTTTTTGTAAAAAAAACTATTTCTATAATCAGATTTAACACAAAAACTCTGACAGAAATCATTTTTTTTCAGCGCAGTTTATAGCTTCTGAAAGCTGCACGCAAAAGTTAAAAATTAATCAACTTGTATGATACGATGCGATCATGCAATAGAAGCTTCAGCTCGCAACATTGAATTTATTTACATTCAATATTTTGACAACTACTACGGCTGCGATTGCAAATGCGGCTTCGTCTTTATTGTGTTCAGCCAATAAATGCAGAATATTATTGTGACCTATTTGATTGGTTTTCGATTTGCTCAAGCAACGGTTCAGTTGATCTTTTAATTTATTTTAATGGAAAAGCCTTCGAAAAATTAAAATATTATTGTATATTATCAACTTGTCTGAAAATCTAATTTTTTTTTAAATTAAAACAAAAAAAGATCATTTTTTTGTAAACTTATGTATTTCGAAATATTTCGAAAGCGAATCTGTCAGTTTTTGTTTGAAATTTTTTGGATTCGCCGGGCAGGTGCGTTGCTGGGGAGACCCACAAAATAATCAAACGCAAAATCCCCAAATCCTAAAATCTCCATGTTTTTAAAAATTTTCAAAATTTAAATCTCTTAGCCCTAAATGATTATATTTTAAATCCTCAAAACCGAAATCCCAAAAAAAAATCCCCAACAATAAAATTTAAAACAAGTACTAAAAACTTTGATAACAGACCGACTGACAACATGGGCGCCTGCCAGACGACTGAGCATACCCTAAGCGGAGCGATGGAGTCGCGTGAGTGGGACAATGAAACCGAAAAGTTAAAATCCTTGAACGCGCGAAGCGTGCCACCCAAAGTAGTGTTTAGTAGAAAAAACTTTGATAACAGATATATGGGGATTATGGTGCTTGGAGATTTTGGTTTTAAGGATTTAAGTTTTGGAGATTTTAAATTTGGAGATTTAGGTTTTTGGGATTTTAATTTGGGGATTTTGGTTTCGAGATTATGAATTTGGAACTCGTCTATCTAACCCGCGTTGCTGTCCATACGCTCCACGTACCCCAGCCATCTCAGCCGCTGTATTTACATCTTTTTAAACAGGTCAACGTCGCTGTATATCCCGTATAGCTAGTCGTTGAATCTTCTCCTCCACACTATTTCCATGTATACCGGACAGAAAATCACACGAAGAATTTTCCTCTCAAAGCACTTTAGCAGACTTTTATCCGATTTCATCCTAAAGAGCAGGACTGGGATGATAAGATTCTTGTATAAAGTCTCCTTGATTCTCTGAGAGTGGGCCTTACTACTGAAATTCCTTCTTAGACCGGAGAAACAGCGTTTGGCAAGAGTAATTCTTCGAATGATCTCTGCATTGATTTCATTTGGCGAGGCAATAGTGGAGCCCAAGTAGACAAAATCCTTGACAACCTCGTAGTTATATCTGTCCATCGTGACATTTTGCCCGAGTCGAATATGTTGGTATTCCTCGCTCGATGACAGCATATACTTCGTCTTGTCCTCATTAACCGCCAATACTATTTAAGACGCCTCCGATTCAATGCTTCCATATGCGTCTGTCAAAGCTCGCTTCGTTCTGCCGACAATTGACCGGACTTTTGATAAATTGTACCGCTGGTGTTGACGTGTGCGTTGCGTACAATTGCTTCAAGAACGATGTTAAATAGGTTCCATGATAACGCGTCGCCTTGCCTCAATCCGTTCTCAACATCAAAGGATTGGCATACTTTCCTCCGACCAAATTTTGAAGATGAGTTAGTGTATGCTCCTATAACCAATTCATCTCCTGCTGATTGGAATATTTCGGCCTTGTACGACTTAAGTTTGGATATCGCCAGCCGCACTTCGGCTAGGTCGGGTGAATGGAACTGCTGGCGATCATAGTCCAAGTTGAATGGAGTGTTCTGGCTTCTAGCGGTATCTTCGCTGGCTTCGCCGTTAAGTAGTCTAGAAAAGTGTTCTTTCCAGATCCTCAGCACTGACTGTGTATCTACTACCATATTTCCACTCTCATCTCGGCAGGCTTCCGTTCAAGCTTTGTATCCTTGCGTGGATCGTTGCACCCTCTGATAAAATTTTCGAACATCTCCCCTGCCGCTTCAAACCTCAATAGACTCAACACTCGACCACCCGCTTCGCGTGCTCTCTCTTTTTCCTCCTAATAAGTCGGCTTTCCTCTTTTCTTTTCAGCCCGTAGAGCTGCCGGACTACTCTCCCAGCACCTCTTGTTCAAATCTGCAGCATTGCGTGGTAGGCCTCTTCCTTAGCTGCATGCGCCTGTCGGCACTCTTAATCGAACCAGGGATTTCGTTGTGGTCGCCTAGTGATGGCGCTTCTGATGGCTTGTTGACAGTGGTCCTCTGCACTTGATGCTGATGGCGGACTTCCTGAGAAATTAAGACTTATGTGGTCTGCAAAAGTTCTGGCGGTCTCTTGTAATTTAAGCTTCTCGACAATGTACCTTTTCACAGCATCTTCTCTGCGTTGTGGCGTCATGGATATCCGCATACATAGTCTAGCTACCACCAGGTAGTAGTCCAAGACAATATTGGCCCCTCGGAACGTTCGGACGTCCAAGACACTGGAAGCATGTCTATCATCTATCGCAACGTAGTCGATTTGGTTGACGGTTTGTTGATCACGCGATGCCAAGTCCCATTGTGTACATATATTGATGTATGGGAAACAGGTGCTTGAGATGATGACATTTCGCCCCACCGCAAAGTCTGCATCCTGTGTCCGGTGCCGGAAGTTTCGTCGTGAAGGCTGTGTCCTCCGACTATCGAACCAAAGATGCCCTCCTTTCCGAGGGACTGTGCTAGTGACTAATGCGTATACATACAATATACTAAATTGTATTAAAAATTTTGAAATCAAAGTGAAATTAATACCAAACTACCAAAAGAGTACCTACTTTGGTGGCTGCAGTTTCATTAAAAAGTGCTCGACATTTTTAATTTAATAAATTAATTAGTTTCATGCCAAAAATATCACTTTGGTTACATTGCTCTACTTCCTAATATAAATGAATTTTGCCCAATTTAGGTTCCTTCTATGCTCCTATAGTTGGTGCAAAATAAAACAATTTTACTTCACCCAAAGGACAATGAATACCGTTCCAATTTAATTGTGTGTTGTTTTTATACTTTTTTTTTGCGCAGTAGCCATTTTACTGAGATTGTTGTTTCTGACAATTACTTCTTGCAAAAGATAAATCACAATAAAGCTGACATCTTGTAGATGCAGGTGTATCTACCTATTTTAGTAGTGAAACTACAACTACAAGTTCCATGTGTTGTGTGATTTTTCATGGCACAATGGCAATAGTTATGTGTCTTACGTACCCATCTATACCTATACACACACAAAACAGGTATCATTCTGGAGGTACCAAAACTCACACTATACTTGCTAACTTGAGTGCACTCCGTAGCACGACTACAGGGTGTTCAAGAAAAGTGTCTCATTGAGTGCATTGTGCAAATAGGCAAAGGCTTCGGGGCTTTTTTCTTAGCCTTTGTTCATATCCACCATCACAACATAAGACATTATAAACAAAAGGACATGAAAAATGTATAAACAAAGAAAAAAACAAACAAAATCCTTTGTGTAAACAGAGAAAGAAAAAGGAACGAATGTAGATACGGATCTCAATTACCATTTGGATGGATTAAGCAAATGTTGATATGTATATGGGGGTTGGGAAGTACCTATGTTAGGATTTTGTTTTCTTTATTCATTTTTTTTTTTTTGGTTGAAGAAGAAGAAATGACACTTATCCTAGACGCCTTCAAGACTTTCGAGTGTTTAAGATTCATTTCGAAATATTATAGGTACCTATGTGTGTACAGCTCTATCCTATGGCTTGATATTCAAGTTTCTTATTTTATTTTTAAATTAAGAGCAAAAACAGAAGTGTGACATTATTGTAGGTGAGATATGTGTGTTTTGTATTCTTTGTGTGCGTCTGACAATCACACACACACAACACGACAAACACATACTTATATGATGATTTTATGGCAATGGGTTTGGATTTTTGCAAAACAAATTGGCTTTTGAGATTTAGTTTTATGATTTTCTGTTGAATTTTTTTGTAGTTATAGTTCTCTTTGATGTTGGAACAAGCCTTTGATTAAAATAAGGAGTGTCTTCAAAATTTGTAAGTAGGGACAAACTCATGTTGAAATTGGATGAGTTTTAGGAAATTGGTTAAAACAGTTCTATGTGTCTTATTTTCTTCTTCAAACATTTTTCTGAGTTGATTATGATTACAAATTGGTAAGGAAATTAAATATTTACATTTGCTTAACCACTTTTCAAATTATAAATATGCCGAAACCCAGCCGAAGATTTCTCGTGATATAATTAGCTTAACTTATATATTTTACTTTAGATGGGTTTCGGCCTCAACTAACAAGCCCCCAGCTCTGTCTCTAGCTAGCCGCTTCCAGTTGCCAACACCGGGTTTGTTGATGTCGTCCTCCACTTGGGGTTGGATTCGAAAACTCGTCGGGCAGGTGCGTTGCTGTCCATACGCTCCACGTGCCCCAGCCATCTCAGCCGCTGTATTTTCAGCTTTTTGACCAGGTCAACGTCGCTGTATAGCCCGTATAGTTCGTCGTTGAATCTCCTCCTCCATACTCCTTCGATACACACCGGACCGAAAATCTTCCTCTCAAAGCACCCTAGCAGATTTTTATCCGAATCTTTCAGTGTCCATGCTTCTGACCCATAAAGCAGGACCGGGATGATTAGGGTTTTGTGTAAAGTCTCCTTGGTTCTCTGAGAGAGGGCCTTACTACTTAAATGCCTTTTTAGACCGAAGAAACAGCGGTTGGCAAGAGTAATTCTTCGCTTGATCTCTGCACTGATGTCATTCTGCGATGTAATAGTGGAGCCCAGGTAGACAAAGTCCTTGACAACTTCGAAGTTATATCTGTCCATCGTGATATTTTGCCCGAGTCGACGATGTTGAGATTCCTCTCTCGATGACAGCATATACTTCGTCTTGTCCTCATTAACCGCCAATCCCATTTTAGCCGCCTCCGATTCAATGCTCGCAAATGCCCCTGCCACAGCTCGCTTCTTTCTGCCGACAATGTCTATGTCATCCGCATACGCAAGCAATTGAACGGACTTTTGATAGATTGTACCGCTGGTGTTGACATGTGCGTTGCGTACAATGGCTTCAAGAACGATGTTGACTCGGTTGCATGATAATGGGTCGCCTTGCCTCAATCCTTTCTCAACATCAAAGGAATAGGTGGTGTTCTTACCGATTTTTACGGAACAGCGAGATTTCTCCATCGTCATCCTGCACAAGCGGACGAGTTTGGCAGGGATGCCGAGACTCGACATGGCTCTGTATAATTCGTCCCTTTTCACGCTATCATACGCGGTTTTAAAATCGAAAAAGAGGTGGTGTCTGGTGTGTATCGATCTGGAACTCCTGGTTTTTTTCTTAAATCTGTCGGAGTGTGAACATTTGATCGATGGTTGGCTTGGATGGCCTAAAACCACACTGATAGTGGACGATCAGACATCAGATCATTGACAAAAGGTTTTAAGCGGTCAAACAGGATAGCCGACAAGATTTTATAAGCGACGTTTAGGAGACTAATTCCTTTGTAGTTGGTGCATTTCAGAACATCTCCCTTTTTATGGCTGGGGCACACTATACCGAGGTTCTATTCATCGGGCATACTTTCCTCCGACCAAATTTTGCAGATGAGTTGGTGTATGCTCCTAGCCAATTCATCTCCCGCTGATTTAAATAGTTCGGCTTGTAAGCCATCCGCACCAGCAGCCTTGTACGACTTAAGTTTGGATATCGCCAGCCGCACTTCGGTTAGGTCGGGTGGACGGAACTGTTGGCCATCATCATCCAAGTTGAATGGAGTGTTCTGCCTTTTAGCGGAATCTTGGCTGTCTTCGCCGTTAAGCAGTCTAGAGAAGTGTTTTTTCCAGATCCATATTCCCACACTCATCTCGGCAGGCTTCCATTCCAGTTTTGTATCCTTGCATGGGTGGATCGTTTCACCCCCTGATAAAATTTTCGAACATCTCCCCTTCTGCCACAACCCTCAATAGACTCGACCACCCTCTTCTCGTGCTCTCTCTTTTTCCTCCTGAGAAATCGGCCTTCCTCTTTTCGTTTCAGCCCATAGAGCTCCCGGGCTACTTTCTCAGCAGCTCTTGTTCGAGTCTGCAGCATTGCGTGGTAGGCCTCGTCCTTAGCTGCATGCGCCAGCCGGCACTCATCATCGAATCAGGTGTTTCGTGTGAATATTTATAATTATGATAATTAGCTTAATCATCAATAAAAGTCAATGCGGTTTGGCATCAGATCAGACCTATACCTTCGAACCTTTGTCCTAGAGAAGTCACTGACGCAGAACGCCAAGGTATAGCTCACATATTCTTGTCAGCCTCTGCATTAATATTAATCTCCTTTTCCTTAAAATTCCTTTCACATACATGCATTTACTAGGTATGTATGTACATATTTTGTGAATTTTGAATTGTAACATAACCTAGTTTTTTTTTCTTCTGACAGATATGTAGCTACTTTCAGAGCCCCATTTGTACTTTTGTAGCAGTACCAAAGTACCTGCTACATATTCTACTCGTGTAGATACTACCTATAATATGTTTATACTACAGTACATATTATGTCAACTACATACTCATGTAAATACGTAAATAAATCTATCCTGTCCCAATGCATTATAAGAAGGAAATTTGATTTTGTCCTTTGAAATACGCGGAGAATGAAATTTGTTGGGATTTTTGTCATTGCAAATTGAAGGAGATAAAGGAGAAAGGTATATTTCTATACCGTAGATGGTTTGGCTTTTACTGATTTGATTTTCAGAATTTAGAGCACAGTTTGGTATTCTATCTAATGAAATGAATGGTATACCTAATATGAACTTTACTTTTCTATTATACAAAATTGTTTAATTTCTTGGTATTTTGAAGTGATGTCTCAGAAATTAATTAATTTAAGAATAAAAGATTATTTCAGCAATATTTCAAGAACGACAACAAGAAAAACAGACAGACAAGAGCTTAAGTCATAGGTATCTCGTAGCGTAATTAATTTATTTCTATGCATCTCTTAGCTGCTCTTTTAATTCAATTTTTAAATTCAGAATTTTGAGTATACGAGTAGGTATTATTTGAAAACATGAATATTAAAAAAAATCAATAACATGACAGTTTTTGAACAAATAATATGAATTTATGCAAAGAAAAATGTCAACAACTGTGGAATTAGTTCTTTAAAAAAGTATTTTGAAAACATTTACCCATATGGAAACAAATTGAAAATCGAATTTAATTAATTAATATCTACACAATTTTCTGAAAAATTGAATTTTCAATAAGCAAATTGTAAAAAAATTTTGTTTTAAATTTTATCAAACAAAAACACTTTAATCATTTTTATAATAGCGTGAAAGTAAGAAAATATGAAAAATGGTTAAACATATGGTTATATAAATAAATAAAGAAATGGGGTGGCGCAACGGCTCGTGAAGAACCAGGGCCTAGTGACTAACATCTCGCAACCATTCCTGTGTGCGTGTGTCGACAGAAATGGAAGGGACCTACAATTTTATGCCGAAAGCGTACGGCTAGTCGAGAATCACTTATTCATGACAAGTGATACTCTTGGAGGATTTGTCAATTCCTCGCAAGAGGCTTTTTTAGCTTTTAGGTGGACGAGGGTGGGAAGTGAACCCAGCGTGACAGTCCAACGCACCAACCATTACGATACGGCATATGGCTAATATGGTTGATAAAAATGAAAAGTAATTTTTTGATTCTTAAAAATGATTCTAAAACAACTACAAAAACACACATTTTTACTTGCGATATATGTTGGTAATATCAGGCCGTGAGTGCAATAGTGGCCTAACTGCATTTATATCGAAATTGGGTTTATTACGAAAATTGAATCTGTATCTACTAACCAACATTTCTGCATTAAAATATTTTAAATTTTCGGCTTCATGCCATAGTTACAGGCCTTTTGTACTTAGGCTAAACACAAAAAAATGAAAAACTCGAGTGCAAGAGTGGCCTATTTACCACTCATATTTGATTTTATTGTTTGAAGTGTCCAAAAAAAACACGGTTTTTTAATCAAAACCGACATTATGATGATGGAGAAGTCCAAGAAAGCGATTTTCTTCAAGACATCCGTGGGTATCCATTGTCTGTGAATCTGTGAGTCTGTGTGTTCTTATGTACATCAAAAGGTCGGATTGGATTGAGGTGTGATTCCCGAGAGTAGAAATTCGAATTTTTGTTTTAGTTCATCTAAAACAACAACGGGTTGCTGTCGTACAATGATTTCGGTTTTATCAATAGTTTTCTCGAAAACGACTTTAACGATTTTAATTAAACTTCTTACATGTAATTTCTAGAAGAGTTCTAATAACTCTGCATACCACGTTTCTATCCAAAAAGTTCGAATAATGGAAATAGAGTTATGTGTTTTTGTTTTTTGAAAAAAATTGGATTTTGTATACTAATTAAAGTATATTCCCTAATGTCTGGTCATTATTGGCTTGGTACTTCGAAATCATTCAAAGAAAATTGCATTTAAAATTGGTATGAATATTTTTTTTACGAAAAAAATAAAATCAATGAAAAAATTATTGATGTTTTTTTTTTTTTAACTTTTTCTTATAATTGTTGGTACTGATTGAAAAAATTTCAAAATTACTATTTTAACATGTTTTATTTTATTTTGTCATAAGCAAACCATTATAGGTACTATATCTACGCGGCGGCCGTCAATGTCTGGCTACGAGAGCAAGTTCGTGCGAACCAATCGTGCATATTTTTTTGAATATTCCCTTTAAGAAATTTCTCCATATCAAAGTGTTCGTATTAAGAAAAGAAAAGTCAAAGCCTAGCAAGCATCAACCTAAAAACTTTATACCAGGATAGAAGTCCTAAGGATTTTGAGAAGAATAAGGATTTACTGGACCTTCTGCAGTTTATATACCGCCAATACATCACAATTTATACGCTGATCTAAGAAACAACAATTCTTCTGCAAATACCGCAAAGGCTTTTATGGATACTAACACTGCTGAAAGCGAATAAAGATGTTAAATTTCAACTTAATTAAAAAATAAAATAAAAAAAAACTGGTTTTATTTACAAATCTTTGGCCAATCTTCACAAATTTTCATTTTGTTTACATTTTTCCCCTGTGCAATAGTGGACTATCTGACTTTAAAATCAGTTGTAATGATGAATACAAATTCAAAACTTTGTTATTTTTTTAGCTTATTGCAAAAAGAAAATCAAAGCTATGTTTCTTCGTTTCAAAACTACAAGTGTTTCTTATTTTTGCTCTACTGAAAATAATGAAAAATGCAGTTAGGCCACAATTGCACTCACGGCCTCATGGATTCGTAAAAAAAATCGAACTCGAGATTTTAATTTTCCTTAACTTGACGATTATTGAGAACGCGAAAAAAGTGGGTCTCGGAATTCTGTCTGTCTGTCCTCGCCCCTACAGCCTAAACGGCTGGAGGGACTTTCATGGTACATAGTGTTTTTTGTCTTATATGTCCACACGTTTTTAAATTTTTTTTTTGCCGAAAAATAACGGTATCTGTCATTTAATTTTTTTTTTGCCAAAAAGGAAAATAATATTTGTCTCAAAAACGGGTCCGAGGATTTTGTTAAAAAAAAAATAAAAAAGAAATTAAAGTAGAAACTACTTTTTGATAATTTTTTTGTATTTTCAAAAATTGGATACTTTTGGTACCTCCAATGCAGCCATTTTTTGAAACTTATAAAAATTATAATCATTATTGAGAACCAAAAACTAAATATTTTGAAAGCGACTTTGTCAATTGTTTCACAAATAGGTGAAAAATAGTTTTTTATTATTTTGTAGAATATTTGAAAAAATTATGTTTCTAAATTCAAAAAATAACGGTATCTTCCATACAAATGTTGAAAAACCGTTAAGAAAAAACTTATTTTTCTCGAAAATGGCTCCAAGAATTTTGATAAAAAAAAGATGTGCGTTTACTATTTAAAATGTTGTCAATATTTTGATGAAAACAAATTTGACTAATATCGCTTAATAACGGTACCTGTCATAGAACCAATTTTTTATTTTCAAACGGATGCACCGATTTCAACCAAAATTTTTATATGAGAGTTCCTTCACAATTCAAATAATTTTATAATTATTTTTCAAGTATTCTAGGAAGTGTTAAACATTTATTTTATACAAAGTTTCAATAAAATTTACCAAGCCTTTTTCGAAATATTGAGAAGATATTTCGAACTTAAAAAAAGACAGTTTTTATTGCCCATATTCGTCAAACCAAACTTCTGAATTTCAGGATGACCAAAATTATGTTAAAATATTGTATGTATTTGAAACACTAATTCCTCTTCGGTTTCAATGCTTTTCTTCAACGACACACCTGTCAGCTCACAAGTTGAAATTAATTTGCTTGCAACACAGTTTGGTGTTAATTCGACACTGTCAGAAAGTGTTAGGTCTAGATATGAACTTTAGAACGTAAGCAATTTGATGGGACAAATCTTCTTTCGCACTTCTGCAGTTGCTATAGAGTCTCGATATACACAAATCTGCTGGCTTGCCGGATAGTTCTATCCCTAACATTGTTCTGGAGAGGTATTCTTCATCTGTCCTACACTATACTGGGCGTCAATTCTCGATCTTTTAAGCTGTGAAGTGATAAATTTGCGAAAACTTCACACGTTAATAATTCGATTCTGGATGAGTGTGTAAAAGTGATATTAAATGTCAAAACTTGATAAAAAATTACGAAGTTTTGACATTTTATTTCACTATTTCACACTCATCCAGAATCGAAATAATAACGTTTGAAGTTTTGGAAAATTCATCACTTCACAGCTTCACAGATCGAGAATTGAGCCCCTGGTCTCTTTACAAGTGGATGGAAAACAGCATTTATCCAGCCTGTCCCTAAAAAAGGAGTATTTCACTTTCACTTACGTTTTATCTTTCCAAGGTCATGGAAACGCTGATTAATCATCAGATTAAGAAATATCTCTAAAAACTAAAGTTTCAAAATGACCGGTTATGGCCAGCTTTCATAGCAACAGGTCCACTCTTTGCATATTTTTGGAGAAAGTAAGATTATTGCACTTAATATTTCAAAACAGTTTGATTGAGTTTGGCATTAAGATCTCTTATCAAAAATGCAAGCAATCTTTTCTTCGTTCGATTAGACATAACCTTTCGGCATGCCCCAGGGTTCCCGTTTGTCGCCGACCCTTTTCCTCATATTCATTAATTATCTGCTGTCTGAAAATTCTTATCAATTAAACTGTTTAGCCGACGAGAGTACCCTGCTCGCAGCTTTTCATATTGGTTTTTAGATTCACATCTTGGTCCTTCAACTTCAACGGTAGATGCTGATAAGAATCAGAATTTGAAGCTTCGAAAACTCAATGCTGTCTACTGTCTGTAAAATGAAAGCCACCAATGCTGCTATCTATGAGTGGCACTTTCACCTTCTGTGGAATGATCACATATTCGATGTCACGAAAAATTCTGCAAACTGTTTAGGTTTTCTTCGAAGTCCCCCCTTCTGATCTGGCTGTAATCTGTAAAGTCTTTTTTCGTCTAAAACTTGAGCACAATTCTCACGTTTCAAAATATACTACAAAAGAGAGCTTTGAAAATGAGAGACGATATAACTTTAACGGTTATATTTGCATCTCTTGAACACCGCCGCATCGTGTGATTCTAGGAATGCACATCTGTTTTACCCTCGAGCCCAATTTTGGACGAACTGTCAAGCTAAGAGATTCTTTTTGAAGCCACACTACCCGAATGTGGAATGCTTTACAAAACTCCCATTTTGATATTCAAAGGTTTAAAATCAATTTGCATGAGTATCTCCTCTTAAATCGTTCCCTATTTTCCTAATGGTCGCGCTGAATTTAAGAGGGAGAGGAAGATAAGGGTATTAAGACCCCTTAAGTGTACCTACATTACAAGAAAATTGGTATAGTATATTATTTATAAGTCTAAGAATCAGGTGACGTGAAATAACCCCCTACGAATTAAGGCCTCATGTGGCCTTATTTCCATTTTTAAGTGGAAATAAAGCCACATCGAACATGTGGCCTTATTTCAATTTCTATTTTGAAATAAGACCCGTCGGGCGTGATTTTTTTGATTATTTACAGAGCTTTGCTTACAGAGTTTTGAAAACTGAATTTTTGAAAAATGTTAATTAAAAAAAAAATTTCTGAAGTTCAATTTTTCAATATTTTTATATATCGCGCGAGCTTTACCAACAGAATTTTGAAAAAATGAATTTTTAAATCTGAATTAAAAAAAAAAAAAGATTTTCTGAAATTCAATTTTTCAAAATTCTGTTAGCAATGCTCTGAAAATAATCAAACAAATCACTTGCGGCCTTATTTCCAAGTTTAAAGGTGGTCTAATTTCCAAGTAAGCTTCGAAATTTCAATTTTTGTATGGAAATAAGGCCACATTTGAAATGTGGACTTAATTCGTAGGGCGTTATATCACGTCACCTAAGAATCATCTCCATTAAGATAATTTGAAAAAATCAACTAAACCATTTTTGAAAATAATCAAAAACCAAATGGTCTTACTCTAACTACAGCCTGGAGGTAGGTAGGTGCTATGAATAACCGTTTTTCAAAAAATGTCAGTCAATTTCTTTTATACCGCTCTAAATTTTAAGAGCATGTCATTTTTATCAGTGAAACTATATTTCATTAACCTGACAGTCATACCGCAGTCCTAGGATCACTATCATACAAATTCCATGTTATTTGTTTCCAATTTGCGTTTTGGTGGTCTAGATTCCCAGTTTGAGGAAAATCCATCAACCCGTGAAAGGTAAATTTGATTTGCAAAAGGTTGAATTTAATTTACAAAAAGATCAGCTTAATTTGAAAAGACTGTGTTGTAATAAAAAAAATTGTATTTGTTATTTTCACAACACTTTTAAAATTTTACTTTGTAATATCCAGTAATATCTTTTTCCTTATACACAATATTCTTACAATTTCTAACTCTTTCCTCTGAGAAAAATCCTCTAGCATTAATTAATATTCTTTTGTTTTCTTTTTCAGATTTCAATCAACATTCAGGCCACCACACTCTTACAATTCACAAGGATTTCAAATCTAAAAAAAAATAACATCTTAAGTTAAAAAATTCTAAATAATTCTTAATTAAACTTAAATTTACTTAGTTTAGACAAAATCAAATTAAAAACAAAAAAACAAATACTACTAATAATTCTTAAAATTAAAAAAAAAGGATAAATCAAAATGGTTTTCACATAAGTGCTTTAGTGTCTCACAACAATATAATTTTTAGAAATCAGAAATTCTACCATAAACTTAGGTAATTATTATATTTGTATATAAATAACACACATAAAAAAAAGTGTTACGTGCTTTATAATTATTTAAGAAAAATATAAATATAAAAAAAACTACACTTTGGTAAAATTTTATTAACTATATTTAAGCATACAAAAAAAAAACTCGTAGCCTTTAATTTAATAATTGATAGTTGATAATTTTGTGATATAATCAAAATAATTTTTTTATAAAAAAAAAAAAACAAACTAAACAATATTTAAGTCAAAATAATTTTTCGTAACACGTAATTTTTAAAGTGTGCTTAGAGTAAATAATTTCTACACAATAATCGTACGAATAAAAATACTGTTTGTACATAAATTGCAAAAATAAAGAAAGAAGAAAATATTAAAATTATTGCTTCGCTATAGTGGAATATTCCAAAGAAAACATTCGTGTAAATTTTTTTTCGCCGAATTTTCTAAAAAAATAAAAAATAAAAAATCAAAATTCTTCAATGATAGTGCATTATTTTTAATCGTAATAGTTTAAATTAAATTAAAATTAATTAGAATACAAAAAAAAAATAAAATAAATTTAATTTATTAAATAATTATAAATACATTTTTTTTTAACAAATCGGCTGCAAGTATTAAATTTTAAATTTAATTTATGAAAAGTGTTAAAAGTGAAAAATAAAAAAAAATAAAGAAACCAAAAATAATCTCAATATCAATCGAATACATCTCACATCAAGGACACTTAAATGTTATACAATATTATCCTTCTTAACGTCATCGTTCACTTATGATACACAACCGGAAGTTGTTAATCCATAGCTTCCTTGGAAGTACCGTCGAAATTGAAATAATCACGTAGAGGAAATAAGAAAAACCATCACCATTGCCACCATGCCGGTTCGACGAGGACACGTGGCCCCAAAGACCACCCTAATTGAGACGATCATCAGGAAATTCGATACGCACAGTAAGTTTTAAGTATACTCGACACTCGTATTTTTTTTGACTTTCTGTTCTATTTTATTGGTTGAACTAATTGTTGGGTTTATGTGGGCTTGGATGAGTTTCGATGGCTATTGAAATTTATATTAAATAAAAAAGGACCTCTCGCTTTGCCAACGTTGTTCTGATGGTTCGTCGTTTGGAATTGTTTTCTATTTTTTATTTTTTGGTTTTGTTTTGGTGTATTTAATTTTGAATTGCTACCGTGGGATTTGGGATTGTTTTATTTTTTGTTTTGTTATTGTGGGGCAGATCGCCAGAAAGGATAATCGACATCGATTCAAATGCCAATTACATGGTTTTCCTATGCGCAACAGCTTTGTCTCTGCCTCTATATCCGACCTGACGTCGGACGCGAACGGTTTTCAATTGGAAATTGTTTGTTGGCTTTGTGGGTTAATTTGTAAGTGAAACGATACTTTTTTCTCTGTTAACAGTTTTTTGTTTGTTTTGTCCTTAAATAAATTTAATTATTGTTTTGATTGGTATCTCTTTGAAGCGTGATACCTTAGTTAGTAATTTGTGAATGGCATGCCATTGAAAAAATAAAATATATATATATTTTTTTTTATTATAGACCATTACGACCGTATATAATTGAAATTTAATTAAATAGGTTCTTAGGAATTTGAATGTGGTGTTTAGTTGGCTACGTAACATAATAAATACAAACGTTCCTATATATTTTCATCTTTTGTTATTCAAATCAGCTCTAATGAAACATGTTTAATTTAATTGGATTTTACGGCTTCAAAGAAAATTAAATTGACATCAAAAAACACTTTATCTATGGTTGAGACTGTTGTAGGAGTTTAAAATAAATTTTGCACTACTGAAGTAAGAATTGAATATTTGTAAATAGGTACTAAGTTGGTATTTAAATTAAAAATTCTTTCCGGGCACATAAAATGTTATTGCTGGTATCGACGCAGAATGTCATCCTCTACAACATATCAAAAGTGCCCCAAAATGGCCTCATTGGCTTTTGTATAGATGCTAAGACGCTAGAAATTGATGGTACACCGAGGGAAGGAATCGTTTGCGGCAAACGTTAACATTTTTTGCGCCATTTTTTTTCGAAATGAACAACCGAGATGTAGGTAATTTTTATTAATTTTTAAAAATGAAGTTTTATTTTGAATGCAATTATTTTAACAATTATTTTGAATGCAAACATTTTCAAACTAACATTTATTACGGCTGGCCACGAGACGAGAAAAGTCTTGGTCTCGATCTCGATCTGGGTCTCGCATGACGAGACCGACACTATACGAGACGAGACTGCCTTTTAAGCAACCGAGACGAGACCGAGACGAGACTGTATATTTGGAGCGAAATTCAAAGAGAGTCTAATAAATTAAAAAATCCAATTTTTGTTAAATATTTATTTTCATCTGCACATATTCAAACTGTAATCGAAAATATTTCGTTCCAATAATCAACAGGCTGTCCGGAAATCGTATTTTTCAGAGATGAGAACGAGACTTAATTATACGCGATCGATACGAGACGGAGACGAGACTGAACATTTTCGATTTTAACGAGACCGAGACGAGACTTACAAAAGTCTCGCAGAGTCCCGTTTCGTGGCCAGCCCTAGCATTGATTTTATTTTTTAATGCAAATATTTTAGAATTTTTAAAGCAACACATTTTCAATTTTGAATCGCATTCTTTTCAATTGAAATTTGATTTTATGTACAAGTAGTGCTGAACTTCAGAACAATACCAAATTGTTCAAGCAAAACAAGTATTGAAACGTACCTAATAGATACTTGCCCTATAAATTATCTGAGATTGGTTAGATAGGAATTAAACAAATAAAACACTTTTTTCAAATAGGAAATTTATTGCTGCAAGCGAATTTCTTCTAAATAAACCTAAAAATTCTTTCGCCTCAAAAGCATGAAATGTTTACCACAAGCATTAAGTTAATTTGTAAAAATAAGATTTTAAAATATATACCGTGCAATCATTCAATCGTTTGCTACAAATAAGTTTACTTTATACGAATGAACCATTTGTCCCAAATTTTCGATTCATTAGTTGCAAACAATTGTAATTTATATAGTAAACGTAAAACTTTGTGCAGCAAACTGCATTTCAAAAGCTTAATTCGCAATCGATTAATTCGTTTGCTATTATAAACAATTACACTTGCTTGCAAACAACATGGCGTTTGAATTTGGGAAACATTGTCATTTACCGTAATCAACCCAGGAAAATTGAGCTCCGAACGAATGGGTTATTTGTTAATATGTTTGATGCAATGGAATTACTTTCTGTAATACGACTGTAATACAATTGCTACAAATGAAATACGTTTGCAGGGATTGTATTACATTTCCAGCAAATGTATTACAATTACAGCAAACGAAATTCGTTAAACGCAAACTCCAAAAACAAATATTAATTTTCTCAGTGTAGCATTAAAAAAAAATTAATAATTTATTACTATAAATTTATTATTTTAATGGGTTTTCAAGTATGCCATCTGATTTGTTTGATAAATATGAATTTATAAAAAAAAAATAAAAATCGTTGAAGCGGTTTTCTTAAAAAATAATTTTGTATGTATAAAATTGTTCGCTCATTTTCAAAAATTAAATCTAATTAGCCAACACAATTTTACATAAAATAAAAGAAAATTTCATTAGCCCGTTTTCAAGATACTGAATTTTCAAAAAAAAAATTCAATATTTTTTTTTTTTAAATTTGTGTATGCAGAATTAATTGAATTATGACGGAGCTCTTGTATAAAAATGTTGGTTGAAATCGGAGTAGGCGTAAACGAGAAATTTGAAAACAAAAAAATCGGTACTATGACAGGTACCGTTATTAAGCGTTATTGGTAAAATTTGTTTTCATCAAAATATTAAAAATAAAAATTAATTTTACCTTATTGGAAGCTTTCCATACAAAAATCAAGTGAACCGGTTTCAAGAAAATCTTAAAACAACAAATTGTTCCACCATCAGCGGTACTATTAGTAAAAAATTTCAGAAGAAAAAATCAAAAATAGCATTTTTCAAATAATTTCCTTGTGAGTGAATCTGGAAGTGTTTTGAAATACTTTTCAAAACTGTAAAATTCATTTTGTTGCGCCTTAATTTTTCTAGACGTGATATTTTTTACTTTCTACTTGCTCTACAGGCAATGGTTTCATGTCAAAAAAAATTTCGAGGTTTTAATCAAAACTAGCGTCCAAAAAAGTGGTTTTCGTCAAGACGTCAGTCGGTTTGTTTGGTCTCTGCGTCTGAGCGTCCTGATGTTCATCGAGCTAAAGCCTTAATGAATGGACGGTTGTGATTTCCTAGAAGAAAAATCCAAACTTTTGTTTAAGCTCATCTAGAACGGGTAGCTGCCATGAATGAAAGAATGAATATAATTTTGAGGGATATTGCGATGCGATCTTAAGATCTATTGTGCCCCCCACCTAGAGTTGGATGAGGCCTGCTCATCTTACAGCTCTTCCTCCATATGTATTCCTCTCAAGAACTGGAGTACTTGGAGTATGTCAAGAGATGGTAAGTCGCTCTCTTCTACATGGTAGCGTCAAAGGTACTTTCTTTCTTTGATGTATGAGTGTGCTACATCGTCCTAGAATATGGTCCGGTATTTCCTCATCTGTGTCACAGAACCTGCATGTGGCACTACTTACTAGGCCAAGTAAACTAAGTTTTCTTTTTAGTTTGCAGTGTCCAGTGAGGAGACCCGTTATAATTCTTAGGTTGTTTCTACTTAAGCTGAAACAGTCTGTAAAACGTTGGTGGTTATAATTCCAAAATAATAGTTTAGCCTATCCTAAATTTGGGAGTTCTTTCCAAGTTTTGTATCTTATTGCCTCCTCTTCTTTTTTGACAAGGTAGCTGCAATACAATGTTATCGGTTTTATCAAGTTTTCTCAAAAACGGCTTAAACGATTTTGATTAAAATTTTCATAAATTAAATTTAGATTAGTTAAAATAAAACTTACCAAACAATTCGAATAATAGAAATAAAGTTATGATTTTTTGAAAAAATAGCTTTTTCTTATACTTATTATATTCCCTCATATCTCGTCATTCATTGGCTTAGTTGATTTTATCATTACCTTGCGATTCGATGCTTCTAAGTAAGTCAGCAATTATTGCATTCAAAATTAGTATAATTAATTTTTTTTTTTTACAAAAAAAAATAAAATCTAAGAAAAAATAATTTTATTTTAATTTGTATCTTTTTTTCAATTTAATATTCAATCAAAAAATTTCAAAATTGCTATATTTACATGTTTTTTATTATTTTTTCGTTAACGATATAAAAATATTACCAAATAATTATATTATCTGCAACGCCAATGTCTAGCTAAATTCTAGTTGTGAGCTACGAGAGCAAGTTCGTGCGATCCAGTTTTGCATATTTGTTTTTAAGAAACGTTCAATTTTTTTTTTTTTTTGAAAACTCAAGTTATGGTACCACTCTAACTTTATCGATATTGCTAACAACTATTATACGTATGCAGGTTAGCTTCTTGATAGAGGAAAGTATATAATAATAATAAATCATCAATGAAGTAGGTACCTATTGTCATTTTCATAAATATGAAATAACTTAATTTATTTCAACCCAAGGCTAAAACTCTATAAAGCTAATAATTTGATGGCCATTTGTTGAATTTTATGTCATATGTTTTTTTTTTCTATAGATTCTACTATAAATTATTGATTTCTTACACCCACAATCGTTCGTCGTTCTTACAACCTTTCTTGTAACAAATGCTTCAATTAAATAAAACATTATCCATTAGAGACATCAATGTTCAATGGATACAATATAATAAATTAAACAGTTCATTTTCTCGCCACCCCCACCATACTTTAAACCACTCTCAGTTAGCCCTGAGGGAAGTGTAATACGATGTAAATATATATACATATGTATGTATGTAGGTCTACAACAATCGTAATCGATCGACATGTTAATCACATAAACATACATTTGATGGGTTGTATAATCACAAAATGCTTGTTTTAAAGCCTCGCACTGACACTGCTGATGCACAGGCAAACCACTCATGTGACCAACACAAAATGTTGCCATCACTTTAACATTTTGATTGACAAACATTGTTTCAAAAGAAAACTATACAAAAGCTTAAAATAAACATTGACAGTGTGTCTCTATTTACATATAGGTATGTCCAATGTCCATGTTCATAAAAACCGAGTATGTTAGTACAATGAGTACAGTAAAACCCTCATTGGCATTTAAGAAAAAACTCCACATTCGAACAAGCCTTAATTCCAGACGAAACTTGTATGTCTTGCACGCTTTGCCAATACACAAATTTTTGTTTCGGTTTGAATACAATACTGTTGCCTTAAAATGCAGGTATAAGGCTTAACACAACTTAGAGTCATGCTAGGTTTGCACTTGTCATTGAAAGACGCAAATTGACACACTTTGACAAGACAGGGTGGGTAATATCAACAAAAAAGGCTAAGAAAATAGTAGTAGAGACCAGTGGCGATTCCTGCTCCTTATTATTGGTTTAGCTACGTGGTCTAGGGAAAAAATCAATTTTTTTTAAATTTTATTGATAACGACAATAAATAAAAAACATTAATAAATAATATAAAATAAATGTTTAAAAATTTATCGATACATATATTCGCTTCGTCGTTCGACGGAAATAAAATCATCGATGACTTTATCATAAAAATCGTCACTTTCTACAACAATAATATAACAATTATATAAATATAAATATCTACATCCTATATATATATGGTTTTGTGTTGCAAAAAATCTTAAATTTAACCTTACCTACCCACATTAATGTATGAAGGTATTTATGTACCTATCTATTAACGATTTAGTTCACTTCCAAAGCTATGTAAACAAATTTCATGTTAACGGTCAGCCGATAATAGGTAGATACTTCTGGTGACTTTATGCCAAAAGAAATTTACGATTATTTAACTATGATCTTTTTTATTATAATAATATTATTTCCATCTCACTTCTCAAAAAAAAAAAAAAAAAAACAATGTCGCACTCTCATATTTCGAAGCACCACAATCCACAAATTTATTTACTCACATTTAAAATCTACGCAAATACAAAATAATTAATTAATTTCGCACTTTTAGGATTCAATACGCATCAACTGTTTATGTTTATTTCGCAAAAAATCCAGTCAATTCGACAATAAATTCGCAAAGTGCGATATAGTTCTACATTTCTGATATGTTGTTAGGGTATGTTAGAGTAGTTTGTATCTAAGTTTGCAGCTCGAAAAACCTGTGCTGGCTGCAGGAAAAATGGAACAGTGAAAAAAAACACTAAAATCAGCCCATTTTTTCCGATATTTTCCTTTATAACTTTGGAAATATGCAACTAAGGAAAAAACCGTCCATTATAAACTTGGTTGTTATAAAATTTTCTACAAGACCACATCAGTTTTAAATTCAGGCAATCTAACCATTCAGGCTATCTAACCATGAGTTGAAAAAAAAATCTGCAAACAAAGTAATTTTGAAGCAATCAAAAAATAGGTCAAAAATTGTCCAATTCTGCTTAATATTTGGAATCAAATAGACGAAATGCAACACGCAATGTTTGCATCATTGTTTTGGTCAAAGAAGAACACTTATGTTGGCACTGATTTTTGTACACGTACTTGGAACCCTTAACTATCATAAAATATAGTTATAATATATATATCTTCTTTTAAGCAACTTTGGTAGCGAATTTAAAAGTTTCGAAAAAATGTTCACGAAATTACATTATTACATATCAAGTGTACAGTTTTTGGAAGTTTTAAAATCGATACCAAAGTTGCAAAAAAAGATATAAATATCATAACTGTATTTAATCATAATAAAGGCTTCCAAGTACGTGAACAAACAAATCAGTGCCAACATAAGTGTCCTACTTGGACCATAGCAGTGATGCACATTGCTTGTTGCACTTAGTTAACATCATGTTTCTTGCCAAAACTATTTGACCAATTTGGATCGAACTTTTGAATTTCATCTTGTAATACTCTAGACTATTTGATTACAAATTTTTAGCAGAATTGGACAAATTTTTACCTATTTTTTGATTGCTTCAAAATTACTTATTTTTCTGATTTTTTTTTTTTAAATTCATGGTAAGATAGCAAGACACATATAACATGCATGAATATAAAACTTATGTGGTCTTGTAGAAAATTTTATAGCAAACAAGTTTATACTGGACGGTTTTTTTCTTAGTTGCATATTTCCAAAGTTATAGAGGATAATGTCGGACAAAATGGGATGAATTTAGCGTTTTTTTCACTCTTGCATTTTTCCTGCAGCGAGCACAAGTTTTTCGAAGTTGCAAACTTAGATACAGACTACTCTAACATGCCCCAACAACATATCAAAAATACAGAAATACATCGCGCTTTGCTAATTGAGCACTTTTTTGGAATTATTGACTGGCTGAAAGAACTTTTTGGATGTTTACTCAATCAAAGAATACCTTACTAATAATAAAACAATAAGCACACGCATTCATCCTTCCTACCGCATTTTTCTAGAAACATAATAAGAAAGTAAAAAAATAGATGACAAAAAACGAACCCAAAATGTAAGTAGGTACCTGGAGCTGCTTGCATACCTGATGTATCGTGCTTTATCGCATCATACTTACGCTTACGCTTTCATTTATTTAGCTGGGCTTTGCTTAGGACATGTGTAGTAAAACGCTCTTGTATTATAGATTGTATGGTATTTGTGTTTGTATTTGTATTTGTATTTTGAATAGATATTATTAAAAATTGTATGCAATTTGGTAGCGCGGATGTTGTAAGCTTTCAAGGAAAACTTGTTGTATGAGAGTTTTGTGTTGTGTGTACTGTGTTAGAACAATGTGGGTAGGTTAGGTAGGTATCTATTCTTTTTGTATTATTATATCAATACTCTTTGTAAGGAATTTGGTTTTGGTATCGTATATTGTAACGCTGAGTCGGATAGGAAGATGGGAGTTTTGTGTTCTGTGAAGGAAAATATGATTTGAAAATAGGTAGGCAGGTGGGTAGTTTTTTTGTATTTATGGTATTGATTATTGCAATTATTCATTGTCATTATTTCAACATAACATTATATAATTTATTCATTTAAATTATTGGTTTAGCGGCGATAAACCTGCTAACTGAGAGGAATCGCCACTGTAGAGACAGAGAGTAGGTATAACCCACCTTGTCTTGTAAAATTGTGGCCTTCAATGACAAGTGGAAACCTATAGCATCAGTGTTCTTGTATATATAGCTTTAGGTTAGATTCATCAATTAGAGCACTCCAATATCCGATAAGGACATTCTATAATAAACTTATTTTAAACTGATGAATTCACCAACAAATATAAAAAACCATCCCTATCCGGGTTTGACTGTACTTTCTGATATCATCATAGACTGAATTTCAGATGCAGTTTCGAATTTCCTATCGGTTGCCGATTCGATTTAAGTTCTTTGATTGTTCTTGTTGTTTTTGTGAATGCCAAAGGAATGCTTTGGTTTTGCTTGGGGCGGAGAAGCAACTCAATATGATGGTTGAAATGGAAGTATGAATATAGGTATTTAATTAAGCTCGATAATTGATTGGGAAGCCATGAACAACAAGCACAAAGCTGGATTTTTCATTAATTCTCTGTAATTTATGTAAAACTTCTTCTTCTGGTTGTTTTCTTCAAGGATAAAAATTTTGATACAATTTAAAGCATCGCGTCGTCGTCTTCGCCAAGTAAGAGGGATTATTTTAACTTTTTTTTTTTCTGATGATCAGAGATAATTTTGTTCCACACAGCAATTTAGTTTTTATTTTTTAAAGTGCGTAGGTAGAGGTACTTGGCAAAGCAATCATAATGAGATTTTAATGAGAACATGAATCTCTGGATATAATCAGAGAACGAAAGTGGAAATAACAAGAAGTTATATACACACAAGCAAAATGAATTCGGATTAATTAAATTTCTTCATGGGTGACTGCAGTCGATGAAAGCGTTAATTTTCTTATAAATTTAATAAGATTAAGTGTATAATTTTTGAAGTGAGTTCACGTGTACGAAGAAAGATGAAAAAGTTATATAAAAGACCGGAACGCATCAATGCTCAAGAACTTGATCTTAAATTTTCATATTTGGCTTATCATTGAAGATTTAAGAATTTTTTAATACAATGAAATCGTTAGCTTACTATTTAATACTTAAAAACTGACTTAGTGTTAAATACTTAAAATAGTATGCAAGGCTGGGGGGGGGAGGTATATGATATTCAAAAAAAAAATTGTATTTTAAATTTTAATCTTGATTCTTGATTTTAACTAGTTATCATCAAGTTAGGCTTCTTTAAAAACATTGGAAATTGTATTTTGCAAATTTTAAAAAAGTTAAGCATCGTAGGTACTATCTTCTTACATTTAACTTAAGTTAAAATCATTAAAAAGCTATTGATTTTTTTAGTATCGTACTAAATCCATGACACTATGACGATTATAAATGACAAAATCAGGAATGTTTGTGACTTTTTTGAACGAGCTGTCACTTTTTTGAACGTGTCCAGCTGGAAGTTTATGAAGGAAATTGGTTTAGTATGATACTAGTTAAAAATTATTTAAAATTTAGATAATTTTAGTAAACTGTGAAAGAACTAGAAAATGTTTTGGTAGTATCATACTTATCCCTTAATAATAGGCTGTTTAAAATTTTGCGCCATTGTTTACAAAGGGGTCAGACACCTGTGATCCCCCTGGCTATGGCCTTGATAGTATGTATCTACAGGTAAAATAGGACATATAAAACGAGAAAAATTCCTACCCTCATGAAAGTTGGTGGAAACGTTACATTTACCGCATAAAAAGGAGCCATCAGAAGAGACTCGGCTGTTGTGCATTGTACTCATTATTAGGTCCGATCCTTTACTTTGTGCACAGAAAATCACAAACTGTCAGATCTTGGAGAGCAACGTTGGTATATTCTCAAAAATATCATAACTGTGCCAAAGTACGGGAACGCAAATTCAACCAAATTCCGTATAGCCTAATGTGCTGGACAAGTAAGGCACGATGTTTAACTTTCATTCTTTTGTTCTCAAATTGACATTTTGCTGTGCTGTGATTTTCAGTCTGGGGTAGGGGAAATTATTTACTCTCTCGTGAGCGTTGTCTTTTGTAAAAAACTGTCAAATTATTGAGTACGGGAACGGCTTTGGACTGAAAATCACACAAATGCACAGAAAATCACAGAAAGTAAAGAAACGGACCAATCATTTCAAGTGTGGTGAATTGGAGATGAAGAGATAATATAGGTTTTGCATGTGCGGAATTTCACGTCGTTTTTTCTGTGTCGATATGGTAAGTTATGAAAAATAATTGTGTTGACACATTATTTGATTTGTAAAATTGAATTCAAACATTATGTTTTGAAGGGAAGCACTCATTCCACTCATTATATGGACGCTTCGTCCCAGGACTTTGGTAAAATCTATGCATTTATGGTACATGATTTCAAGGTATATGATTTCAATGGTGAATCTAATGACATTAAAACTAAGATGATATGACGATTGGGAAGAAAGGTTATGGTCCTTTTTATGTAAATATGACTAAATTTTTAATACGATATGCAAATATTGCCGATAACCCTTTTAAATAGTCGTCAGTTGATGAAACTTGGTATAAATATTCCATTTACAATGGAAACGAAAATCAAGATTAGTCCATATGGAATTTTGTTGTGCCTGAAGTATCAAAATTTGAATTTCAAAATTAAATTGGAGATTGCGTAAACTCTGGCGTATATAAATAAATGGCCTACTATAAAGCTTTAAAATAAAAAAACATATATGAAAATATGTTTCCACTTAGTAAGTTCAAAGACACGGATATACATAATTAACCTGATTTGTTGCCTTTTTTAAAGTATATAATATTTGTTTTAAGCAAACATTACCCTTACTTTTAGTTAAACCAAATATTGTGCTAAATTTGAATGTTTTTGGAGAATACACATACATATAGGTATTTACAAAAAATTCAAACAACCATTGTTCTTTTTTAAGCTTGAAATGAGTTGCATGAGCGGGATAGAGCATACAAAAAGGGAGTTTAAATCCTGTCAAAAAAAAAATTCTAAAACATTCAACATTTCAAACTTTTACCAATTTTGAATTTTTGAATTCTAGGATTTACTTATTTTGGAGTATTAGTGAAAGTAAACATCCTGAATCACTGTCATATTCAATTCCCATTTGTGCAGGCAAATACAGTTCTTTTGGAATCTGTTTTACTGTTTGTTTGCTCTCAGCAATAATATCAAATTTTACCAAAAATGTGCGTTAATAGTAAAATCAGATCGTAATAATTTAAGCACTGATTGATTGTTTACTTTTTTTCCCAAGCAAACGCGAAACATTCGGCGCGGTGGAGAGACATTCGCCGCTAGTGTGGGAACTCTCATTTATCCCCATGTAAATAAATTTTGAAAGACGAATGTTTCTTCATCGCGTTTGACTCGCGAATGTTTCTCCGCCGCACTGAATGTTTGAATCCGACCATCGTGAACGTCGTAAGCGTCGGAAAGTTTACGACGTCGTAAACGAACTGTCACAATTTGTATGAAAATTCTTTTACGATAAATCGTAAACTTTCCCACATGAATTTGTGTCGTAATCGTCGTAAATGAAAGTATAGTAAACGTGGAAAACTTTGTATAAAAGTATTATGACATTTTATGTATCAAAATTTGACAACAACAAATTTTTCAGTAACACAGAGCATTTTTAATTATTTTTTTCAAACGCTTAAACAAAATAAATTAAATCCGACGAATTTGTTCACCGCATCATAATGCAATAAGATAAAGGGGCGTTCATGAAACGTGTGTCGGAAACTTTACGATTTTACGACGTCGGAAAGTTTCCGACGTTGCATGAATACCCTTAATTTGTATGAAAATTCTTTTACGAAAAATGGTAAACTTTCCCACACGAATTTGTGTCGTAAACGTCGCCGTCGTAAACGAAAATATATACATACATACTCCGTTTACATGACAGGATTCGAGGATCAAATCGAATTGGAATAATATTTCGATCTATGTAGGTGACCTCACTGCATCGAATTCAAATAGAATCGGAGTACACTTGAAGTGACACTTTAACTTTACTGTGTGCGTGTGGAATAAATTTATAAATATGGTGACAACGAGAGAAAAATAAAAAACAACAAAACAAAGCAAATCAAATTGAAATACACACACTTAAAACTCGATTCTTTAATTTTTCAATCCAGGTCTACTTGTTTTTTTTTTCAATTCGATTCAGCTCGCAAAGTGGAATCGGATCGAGAAATCCTGTTTGATTCCGATCCAGGTCTATATGGAATTGAATCCGACTTCAAGTCTGATTCAATGCTCCATGTAAACGAAGTAATAGTAAACGTGGAAAACTTTTTGTGAACATTTATGTTTATATCAAAAATTGCCAAAACCAAACATTTCAATAACACAAAACATTTTTAACTATTTTTTTTCAAACGTTTGAACAAAATAAAAGCCGTCCTCAGAATTTATTCACAACATCATTTATCACAATATATTAAGGGACGTCCATAACGTGTGTCGGAAACCTTACGATTTTACGACGTTGGAAAGTTTCCGATGTTGCATAAATACCCCTATTATATTGTAGCTAAAAGTGATGCCAAATGCATATTTTTGAAATTAAAATTTGAACTTTTTCTACAAATTCCTCAATTTTGGTGTCAAAAGGCTGATGCTGAAATTTGTTTGATTTGCTTGCTTACCAATTTTTTGGCGCATTTGAGTATGAAATTCAAAAAAATTGTTGAAAAATCATAAAAACGGCCGCCCGGCGCTAATAAATGTATGTTTCTGTTTGAATTTCAAGTGAAATTACATGTCAAGTCGTTGAGGCAACACAACCAAGTGCGCTTTTTCTGTGCGGGTAATAGGTTATTGTTTTTGAAAATTGCCATTCGTAGAAGTACTTTGTGTTGAACTGGTCGAAGAAATGGGAAAGTGTTTAATAACAACTACCAGAAACGTGATTTAGAGCTACCAATTTCAAATAGCAACTACCACTACCAGAAAACATAACAACTACGGCTTAAAACAGTCCCTGGTATGTATGTACGTATTCGTACATACAAAATATTAATTTTTTAAATTTTACAGCATAGTATATACTCTTCTTCAATATAAACCTATGTATTTCTTTTAGAAGTTAATTTTGGTCAAAAATATATACAAAAATAATTTTCTGTGCTTAACGTCAAAAAACATGGAATACAAATTTTCACCAAAATTCAAATGGCCATAAAATGCTTTAACAGCTACATATAGACATAATTTTTGGTTTCTGCACATCTGTGGGGCAAAACCTTTCCAACGTTATATAATTTATGTAGTTCCGTTGATGAAAAGTTTACCTTAAGGTTTTGCTTAGGTTTTGCTAAGCGTATTAATATGTAAATCCGTAAAGACGTTAACAAAAAAGTAGAGAACGGGAAAAAATGGTACTATGGCAGGTACCGTTATTTTTGTTCGAAAAACAACAATTTCGATAATCCTTGCAAAACATACCTATAACACACTTTTAACTGAGTTTTATATAAATTGATCCATCCGTTCAGTCTGTATGCCTGGGTTAATGCAATTAGACAGACGACGGACAGAAAATATTGCAGGACCCATTGCTTACGAGTTATTTATCATCGAAATTCATATAATGATCAAAATCTCGGCTTCGAATTATTTCACGAATGGAAAACTTGCCATAAAGTACCAATGTATTGTAAGTTAGAATGAGGCTTTCGAGCTAAAATTACAAAAAATGTTAAAATGGTTATTTTTAAATGGATGTATTCACGCCAATTTTTGTCGAAATTTTTGTTTTTGATCCGTCGTTGCATTTTAGTAAAAAAAAATAAAAATTGAGTATCATAAATTAAATTTCAAATTCGGCATACCTAGTTTTCGAGTTGTACCTACAAAATTGAAAAATGACAAATATATTCAAAAATAAAAACCCGTGAAAGCAATTGTTCCTTTCTTTCCCTAAATTTCCGGTCTATTCAATAGCCTATGAAGCTATGATGTTTAAGTTACTTTTTCTTATAGTCCAAGAAAATTAGCTTTTTACAAGGAAAAAATTAGTTCGAAGTTGAAAAGTAAAAGTTTTTTTTCAGGGCTACTGCCTCTTGCGAGGAATTGACAAATCCTCCAAGAGTATCACTTGTCACGAATAAGTGCTTCTCGTCTAGCCGTTCGGAATCGGCATAAAATTGTAGGTCCCTTCCATTCCTGTCGAAAGGCGCACACAGGAATGGTTGCGAGTCGCTAGTCACTAGGCCCTGGTTCTTCATGAGCCGTTGTGCCACCGGTTTTGTTTTTATTTTTTAAGCTGAACTTTGGTATGAACATTGGTAATGGGACTCTTTATAGACTGAGAAAGTTCCTCATCGATCCGAGAACCGCTACCTCAGTTACAAGGGGTCCAAGGTCATGAAAATGTTTTTTTTTTAAAATAACTTGAAAACGGTTTGGTTTAGAAAAAAATTTACACTACAGACTTGTAGCTGAGGAAATTCCCCTCAAAAATATTTCTATACATTTTCCCGAAGCATTTACCGTTAAGAAGTTATAGCAGTTCAAACAATCGGAAGTATCGTGAAATTAGCACTTTTTTGCACTTTCTTCCACACCACCATAGAGGTCAAGTGCCCAGGTGCAATTTTTTTTGTGTGGTATCCCCAGGAGGCTTATTTCACTTTGTTATGCAAATAAAATTTAGTCAACATTAGATACTAATCAATGTTTGAAAGTCTGATTGATTTATTATGGCGTAGTAAGATATGCCTCATCATTAATGTCCTCTTCATACGGATCAATTTGAATTGAGTTTGTACATGTCTGCCCGTGACATTGCCCACAAACTATTGAACATTTTAACTCCGCTTTTCGATAACTACAATAATTAGAACCGCAACCTTTACTACAATTATAAAAAAATTGTTGTAAGAAGTTCATCAGGTGCTGGTTGAAGCAGTGTGGTAATAGGCTCCAAAACATTATTTCTCAATACCCATCCCCAGCTTTCTGGATTAGTACTATCTCTTCCCAGCCAAATTTGAACTTGATGGTAAATAGGGTAGATAATAAGCCTTGTTGAGCCTGGTCAATCGGACAAATGTGAAATAACTTAGTGCATTGATACGATCTTCTTTTCCAGGTGCTTTGTAAAATGCTAGAAGTAGACGTATACCGTTTTCATAAATAATATTGGGAGGGCAATTGCCTCTCGAAAATACTTCGGCATATTTTAAGAGATCGTCACTCTTTTCGAAAAGCTTATAGAATTTTAATTTGCCTTTGTTGTTAAGAGCAGAAGTTGAATCACAACCAGTAAATGCATGCAAAAACAAGATGTGGGCTTGACATTTTGGGTAAGTGGCTAAACTTTGAGTTCAATATTATTTAGATTCAATTTAAGCTTAACCTTGTTTTTGAAAGTAAATCTTTTTTATTGCTATTAAGTCAACATCCTACAACTATACTCTTGCGTATCTCAGCACAATCTATGGCCGTTTCGATAATCAAAACGTCAGCATCATTTTTGGCTTGCCTCACTAGGATGTTTGTTGTTTGCATTAGCGAAAAATTGTTGTTGGGAATTTGAAGCCTCAAAGATGTATCAAACAAAACATCTGCTGATGAAGGAGCTGAATTACACCAACAACGCTGCTCGGAAGCTTTTATATTGTTTTGCTGATCTTTACAGCCATCGAACACAATGATGACATGTTTTCTAAAATGTTTTTGTATAATAAGTGTAGCTATCAAAAAATGCGTTGAAATCTCTCAATTCCATATTACACGATGCAGTAAAAACCCTCCATCGATGATGTATTTTACCTTTTTATAATCGATATCTTCTTCAACTGATGGCTCTAATAATTCATAAAGGGCAGATTTTTTATTTTTTCGCATTCCAACCTCTTCAAAAAGTGACAACGGATAAGGAGCCACCTCGTACGTTGAAAATGTCTGCAGTTTGTCTTCAAAAAACTTTTCTAATTGGTTAATAATATTTCGGAACCAAAAATTAAAATTAAATAAATTCGCGTGCAATACTTATTATTCTTTGATTAGCAGTTAGTTTTTAACGGTAAGTGCTACGGACAAGATAACAATAACCATATCTGTGGAAAATTACCTCAGCTACAAGTTTGTGCAACTATTTTTTTTTCTAAACCAAACCGTTTTTGAGTTACTTTAAAAAAAAAAAAACACACCTTCATGGCCGATTATTGTACCAAAAATTTAAATTAATTAATTTTACGACCGGAGTGATTCTTTGAACTGCTATAACTTTTTAACGGTAAGTGCTATGGACAAAATGTATATACGCAATTTTGTGGGAAATCGCTTCAGCTACTTTTCCTAACCAAACCGTTTTCAAGTTGTTTTCAAAAAACCCATTTGCATGACCTTTGACCCCTTGTAACTGACCTAGCGGTCATCGGATTGATGAGGAACTCTATCAGTTTATAAAGAGTACCATTACCAATGATCACACCAAATTTCAGCTTCGAACTAATTTTTTCCTTTCTTTGGCATTTTTTTGTCTATTCTTACTAACTATTACTGCAACACTGAATTAGTATGTTTAACCTCAGGCTTTGAATACAATTCAAATTAATCCCCCAGAAGGGCATACCTATACATTTTATGCTACGAAATTCGAAATATAAAACAAACCTCAGTTGCATATTTTTAAGCATTTCTTCTAACCCCTATACACCTTCTTACATACATTTTAAAATAATTATTATTTATATGACTTACAGTTTGTATATTGTGTATTACTCCAAGATAAAATATTTAAAACCATAAATATCTCCTAGCTTAGTTATTGTTATCTCCCAAAGGCAATCTGCAAAATCCTTACCAAAACCCCTACCAAAGCCCCAAACAAATGTCCTGCAGGCAGTGCTTAAACCTTACCTTGGCAGAGATTTATATATCATGCTTCCTACATCTCCGACAAATCACATGACCAATGTGGACAATTTGGAAATTAGGTCCTTCTAAACTTATGTCTATCCTTCAATCCCTATGGGTTTTTTTTTTCTCATTCAAATTTTAACCCATATTACAACTCTCAATAGTTTTGAAGACCTAAAATGTAATTCAATCAAACGACGACTATGGCATAAAACAAAATCGTTCTTCTCTCTCCTTCTCAAAAGCCCTTTTATAAGTAATTCATCAAATGGTGATGGCTGAGGAGAAAAAAGTCTAAAATAAACATACCCCGTCCGTCCATTTAAAAAGAATTTCATTTAAAATTCTTTAAGGGTATTGCTATCTCCTATCTCGACGAACAACGATTGAATGTCACATGCCGAGCACGGAGCTGGAGCTCCACGATATTGCGATTCGGTATTATTTTTTGATTCTCCAATCGATTGGCCATTTGGAAAATATGCACTTTTTCCATCACCAAATACCTACAAAAGGACATCTCCGAATAGGAAAGCAACAACAAAAACAAAAATACGATTAGATATGCAAACAAAAGCGAATATCGAAAAAAATCTTGAACAGACAACGAGATTTTCTAAAAGGCTTTTTCTGCAATTGCCCGTTTTGATATTTGCATTTCAAATCCAGCAGGGGTGACATTAAAATAAAAAAAAGTCTGTTACATTATTTCTATCCAACCAAATATCAGCTAGCTAACCATATGGTGTCCATGTCCTTTTCATTCGACAACAACGACAAAGACGTCGACTATACGACAGCTATAAGACCTACAACCACGTTATATCAAAAGGGTTTTAAGGGCAGGCAAATTGAAGTAGCTACATAGGTATAGAATCATTTGGGAATTTGAATCTCGTTGCAGTTGCATCAGGTCGTTTATTCGTTTCAAGGAATTTCAAGATTCCTTTTGAGAATAAATTTAATTTATTTCTCCCCCTGGAAAGTATCCATACCCGCCATATACCTACCTAGAACTCTATGCAATGCAGTAAGCATTTATTTTTGTATTTTGTTTTCAATTTAAATCGATAGTTAAATAAGGGCAAAGTATACACAACTATAATTGAAGCTCTAAGGAATAATTTTAATTTTCAGAAAACATTAAGAGACAATTATTAAAAAAAAATAAAATTAATTACAGTGAAGTTAAACTAAGAACCAATTCTAGTTAAACTCTCACATTTATATTTTATTTTTTGGAAAATTTAATTATTGAATGAACGGTGAATGTGAAGTCAAAGGTCGGTCAATTATATGGAATTTACCATTGATCAAGAGCATTTAAGATTTGTAATATTAAGGAAGTGGAGGAGGACCACCTCTCAAGCATATTGCATGTAGGTTTAAGAATTTAATTCATAAGCTTGTTAGTGACTTATGAATTAAAAAAAATGAATCCAGAAACTGGTTGATGATTTATGAATTAAAAAAAAAATAATATTTCGGAAGCTAGTGGGTGGATTGGAAATTCGTTAGCTTGATATGACTGCATAGATATTAACGAAAGTGGTTATCAAGCTTTTGAAGAAGTTTGTATCATTTGTCGTTTATGCATATAATCCGATATAATATAAAGCAATAATTATAAAATATTATAAATGGGTAACCATGCTCTCTTTTGAATGCTCGATTTGCCAAGGAACAATAAAATTAATGAACTAAATTTTAAAATGAGAGTTATTTGTAAGGAAAATTCCCAGAATAAATAGGGTGGTCCAACGAAAACGCATGTCAATTGTAAATAAAACAAAAAGTGTTCACAAAATTATCTTAATATTTTTTATTATGATAGAAAAATCTATGACAATTATGTGTGAAATAAAATATCGGCCAAATACTCCCGACGGCTTTGGTGGCATCCACCATCCGATGGTCCATATTTTCAATGACTCTGAGACATAATAATCTCATCCTTTAGCTCTCGAATTATTTTTGGCTTATTCAGGTACACTTCTTCTTTTAAATATCCTCAAAGAAAGAAGTCCAACGGTGTCTAATCACATGATCGTGGCGGCCAATTAACATCGCCAAGACGCGACGACACGCCGACCGACGCGGTGAGATAACGCGGCCATTAAATTTCACGTGCAAAATAGCCATTGTTTCGTTGGCTGTGTGGCAAGTGGCACTATCCCGTTGGAAGCACATATCGTCCAGGTCCATATCGTCAATTTCTGGCCACAAGAAGTCCGTTATTATCTCGCGATAGAGAACACCATTGGCCGACCTCAGTTTTACCTTCTGCCCCACTATCGCGAACAATAGCAATTTTTTCCGCATGACGAACTGGGCGAGCATGCATAGTTGTTTTCATATTTCCTACAGACCCGGTTTGCTGAAATTATCGTACAATTCTACCGATTATGAACACATTTGGTCGCTTATGCTGACCAAAAAAATCACGAAGTGCACGCAATGCATTTTGATTTAAACGCCCATATTCGTAAAAGGCATTCAACCATGGTTGAATTTTTTCAAACACTGAAACAAAGAAATCGTCGCCTGATAACTGTTTTGTTGTCAACGCCAAAATGCATTTTTTAAAAGGATATGCAGTATTATGTTTTCGAAGGTCCTCTTTCTATTTCTGCAATCAGAATTTAACTTTCATTTACCGTTGCTGAGATAAATAGTATGAGTTTTATCGTATATCCACAAAATAAGAATACCCTTAATTTTGGTTTGTCGTACACTCCAGTTTTTGGCATATACGACAAAAATTCCATGTATTTTGCCGCAATTTTGTCTGTTTTTATTTTTCGAACCTTGCTTATATTTAAATTTGTAAAATTGACATGCTAGCTTTTAATTCTCCAATTCATTAGCTCACTATCAATTGAAAATGTTCTTACTGATAATTCATCCATTAGCTTATGAATTAAAATTTTTAATTCATAAGACCAAATAGCTTATTAGTCTAAGAAAAATAGGACCGGACCAGAGACAAATTAATTCATGAAATTTTATTTCTGGTAGCGACGCAGAATTTTATCCTTAACAACACATCCAAATTCCCCTAAAATCCCCGCATTGTCTTTTTGTATAGGCGCGTTTTAAGAGGTGGAGAGGGGGGGGGAGGCGGTAGTTTGTCAAGCTGAAAATTTGTTGTAATACAATCTAATCATATGACACATGTTTTTAGGGTGCTTTTCAACCATGACTCTAAAGAGACCAACACTGAAAAGATACATGTATCCTGTCGAAAGTTAATGTCATTTTTATGGAATTATCACTTTTTTTAAAGAATAACAAGTAATATATTACCCAAAACCATTTTTAAATAATGGGATATTAATGAAATTTATTATAAATGTTTCAATTGGCATGTTTACCAAGAATCAAGAGAGTCCCCAAAAATATCTTTGGTTAAAGGGGTTTTTTTTGAGGGAGAGACGCAAGTGAGTGATTATTACCATAATATCCATGAACAAATTCTGACTTTGCTTAAAATATCGCACCCAAGAATCGAAAGAGTCCGTACAAATATCTAAGGTCCAAGTGTGTTTTTTGGGGTTGAAATGTTTGACCTGCCTAACGGAAAATACAGTCATTTCTGTTTCAAAATTAATCTAACTTTTTTTTGGGTGCTTGTATGATATTGTTTTTTCTTTTATTAGATTCGGCGTTAAAAATTACCTTGAAATCATATATCATATGTCATATATGTATGTACTATATCGATTACACGAAAATACAATTTTTCGTAAGAGCTAACATTTTGCTCCGTATAGGGCAGGTCAAACATAAACGTCTAAAAAAACTCTTTGGATCAAGTTATTTTAATGGACTCTTTTGATACTTGAAAACCATGAAATATTTAGTATTTTTAACAAATTTCATCAGTGTCAAAACTTATTCATAGATGTTATGGTAATAATGACGCACTAACATATGGCCCTCAAAAAAACACCCTTTCACCACAGATATTTTTGGGGTAAACATGCCAAATGAAACATTTATACTAAATTTAACTAAAATCCCATTATTTGAAAATGGTTTTGGGTAATATATTACTTGTTGTACTTTAAAAAAAAAGTGATAATTCCATAAAAATGACTCTAACTTTCCACAGGATAAATTTATTTTTTCAGTTTTGGCCTCTTTAGAATCAGCGTTGAATAGTACCCTAAAAACATGTGTCACATGATTAGATTGTATTACAAAAAAATTTTAAGCTTGACAAACTTCCTCCCCTCTCCACCTCTTAAAATGCGTCTACACAAAAAGTCAATTCAGTGATTTTGGAGGAATTTTTTTATAAAATTCTGCGTGTCGATACCAGCAATAAAATTTCATGAATTAGTTTGTCCCCGGTTGGCCATATTAAATTTCCTATCTTTCCTAGACTATGTGTATTAACATTTTAAATTCATAAGTCAACAACTAGCTTATGAATATTTTTTTTTTTTTTTTAATTCATTATTTCACCGACTAGCTTGTGAATTAATGTCAAGAGTTAAGCTTTTGCTACCCTGGTGTAGATAACTTTATCCTGAAATTAAATACAAAAACATTTATATTAACTTTTAACACATTAAAACTTATTTAGAATCTTAAGTGTAAGATAAACAAAATAACGCCAATAACCAACCCTTTATTGTCATATGAACACATCTGTTTATATTTGCTGCACATTGTAGATATAACCTACGTATTGCTATTAGAGCTTACATATAAACCAATGCAGGGAAATAAAATAAACAGAAGTACATATTTTATCAACAAAATGCGGCATTATTTTAAGTCAAGTGATTAATTGCATGCAGTAAAAGTACCTACTTTGACAAGACTAGATATAGTAGATATTGGTGACATTTTAGATATTACACTTTACACATATACACATATACACATATACACATATACACATAATTATAACTATATGTATGGATAATTTCTAAATTGAGCACAACTTGGTGTGTGAGTTTCTTTACGACATTTATAAAACAACTTCCGCAAGCTTCGGGCATTAATTAACTAGGTAAGGTATTATTATCTGCAATCCAACTCCCTTTAAAGGTGACAACCTGTATAAAACATAATGATGTAAGAAATGTATTTGTAACATTTAACTATAAACATTTTAGCGTAATTAGCAAAAAAAACAATCGTTAGGATGTGTAATGCACAAACTATTGTAACTAAAAATATAGGTTTTTAGTATTTATGGCCCTATTCTGACGTTATGAGGCTCACAAGTCACAATTTTTTGTGAGTTTGTTTTTGTATAAGGAGAAAGGCAGTCACAATTTCGTATTCTGTGGAAGCCCTTATAAGAAACGTCACAAGAACAACATAAGTTATGATCTGCCAAGGAGCAGATCAATTTTTTTTAGGTTTTTTGACTTGTGAGGCATCAGTGAGGTTCCAGAATAAAGCTGTTAAAGCTATTGTTCTTGTTCTTGTTCTTGTTCTTGTTCTTGTTCTTGTTCTTGTTCTTGTTCTTGTTCTTGTTCTTGTTCTTGTTCTTGTTCTTGTTCTTGTTCTTGTTCTTGTTCTTGTTCTTGTTCTTGTTCTTGTTCTTGTTCTTGTTCTTGTTCTTGTTCTTGTTCTTGTTCTTGTTCTTGTTCTTGTTCTTGTTCTTGTTCTTGTTCTTGTTCTTGTTCTTGTTCTTGTTCTTGTTCTTGTTCTTGTTCTTGTTCTTGTTCTTGTTCTTGTTCTTGTTCTTGTTCTTGTTCTTGTTCTTGTTCTTGTTCTTGTTCTTGTTCTTGTTCTTGTTCTTGTTCTTGTTCTTGTTCTTGTTCTTGTTCTTGTTCTTGTTCTTGTTCTTGTTCTTGTTCTTGTTCTTGTTCTTGTTCTTGTTCTTGTTCTTGTTCTTGTTCTTGTTCTTGTTCTTGTTCTTGTTCTTGTTCTAGTTCTTGTGATGTGGGAACTGGTTAGTGCCTACAAGCTTGTAGAGAAGTAATTACTCGCACAATCTGTGTAAGCAGCACTCAACAATAATTTTTTCTACCAACAAAGATTGTCTTAAGCTTGGTTTAAAATCACCTTGGACAAAACTCGTAGATAAAAAACTATAATAGAACTAACTAACTAAAAAGTTCTAGCTGCTTTCAACTAAAGGCATTGATATAAAATCCTTTAATGATATTCACAGGACCGCTCTAACACCAACCTTTAGCGGATTCATTTTTTAGAAGTCACACTTTTCCTATGAAAATAAAGCAAAGTTTCTTAATTTACTTTTTTTATTTGATAAACGAACCGAAATTTTCTAAAAAGCACCACTTCAAAAACACTCACACTCGCACACAATAGAAAACTTTTCAATGCATCGCCAATGTAGCGTCAAACAAGAGTCAATTTATTTGACACCCTACTTCGGTTAAGTTTGTCCATAGACCAGAAAAAGGAAGAAAATAAAATGTAAAAAAAAAAATTAAAAAGTAAGAAAAAAAAAATCAAAACAACTAAAAGTATTTTATAATAGTCTTATTGACACAGTATTAGTACACTCGAAAAGTGCTAACCGAGTTCTACGACACCCACACACACAGCCTCCCACCACAACAAAGCTCTCGTACTTTATTCCGGTCGATAGTGCATGCTTGCACAGCTAACAAACTCTCTGAGCGCCATAACTACTGCTGCACTGCAACCGTTTTTAACTTCCTATAACCACCCTCTAAGCTCTCCGACCATCACTATCGCTCATATAGTTTCTGCAGCAGGAAAATAACAACTCACGTGCTGTTTTCACAGCCAAGCCCAAGCCCATGGCCTTTGTGTAGTGTCGTTTTCTGTGCAGGTGGGGCACGGGACTGGAGGCAGGGGTGGTTTCAAACGAAGCAGGTTGCTCTTCATTCTTATCCTTTCAATGAAATTAAGTTTTCCGAAGAAAAGCAGAAACAGAAAAGCACCCGCGCAAATCAAGAACCAGAGAATAATCAACCAACCATGTGCATTTGTGTGCAATGTTCATCAAATAATAACAAAAAGAAACTTATTATAGGATGTCTCTTTTTTGAGAGAAAGGGCGAGAGAGAAAGAAGAACAAAAAATGAAAGAAAAACAACTTAAGAAACACATCACTGCAACGAGAAGAATGAAAAACCGCACCTCTGCCAGCATGTTTAACAGTTGTTTCTTCCATATGAATTACTGTAATTACAATGTTTGTGTGGGTGTGGGGAGCTTTTCTTCTTCGACCAGAAATTCTTCTTTTTTATTTGAATTTTCGCTTCTCGGTAGATTGTGTTTTAGTTATTGTTGATAATGACGAAGATCTACCTATTTAAGATAACTACCTATTTTTTTTATTTGATTTAACCTACAAAATCCCCAAACGAAAACGTTCTCAAATCTTCTTAGAAGGCGCATTTGGTAGGAGAGATTAAAAGAGAATTCTATAATTACTATGATTTAATGCTGAATGCTGATAATGTTACACGTATTGAAGGAAAATGTCATTAAGAAGGAGCTTTTAAACTTTAACTTCCCGCGCATTAAACCAATCTAGTTTTCGACAAGGCACTAAAGAGTTTTACATAGATTCTGGCAAGGCGCAATCAAGGGTTAGCAAATGCTAAAACAAGGGCCCTGGCAATTATGAACCCTTTTGCCAAACAAAAAAAAAAGTTGGCTTATGGTAGGACATGATCCCACGATATTTTGCTTGTCAGTCCGATGCCCTACCCACTGGGCTAATTTGCTCTACAAAAATGTCGAAAGTGGATAAGTTTCATACTTTAATGTTTCACACCATATTGTATAACAGAATAGAAGAGTATTTTATGAACTTCTCTTTTAGGTAGAGCAAATTAGAACAGTTCTGTTCAAACATGTCTTACGTATCTAACAAATCTGTGCTGTTATGTTCTGTCCTGATCTGACTTCTCCCTCACTGAACAATCCTGTAATAGATGTCTCCACAGTTAAAACTGTGATATGAAAACAAAAAAGACAAAGGAAAGAGAGAACAAAGTGTCGTATGATACTGAAATTGCATTGTGCTTGTAAAATTTGTATTTTTGGTGAACAAGAGACATTCCTGAAGTCCTCCAAATAGTTTTTACTACGAAGTGCTTCACGAATGTTTGAAAATTTCCCGCTCGTCTAAGTTTTTGGTACTGAAATCCAGCAAGGGCTTGCCAAGTATCTGACGAGGTTTTCCCTACTGAAAACTTACTAGTGCCTTGCCCAAACTAGACAGAAATTTTGAATTTTTCTTGCCTGGTATATATACCTACAATAGTGGTGTTGTTTGCTAGGCAGTCTGACTGCAAATAATATTTCATGCAATAATTTGCCCTCTGAGGGTAGAAATAAAAATGTCCGCAATGATTGCTAAAATTAATATAAAAATTGCTGGTGGGAGCGCAGGGTAAGAAATCTTATTTGTATGCCATTGAAACACACAAATCTAGCAGTTATCGCTGTTTCAGAAAAAGTTAGTAAGGATGCTAATTAAAAAGGGTTAACTGATCAGTGGCGGTTATTATTATTATAACATGGCGATCATCTTACCAATGGGCGAACATTGCATTGGGTCATATTCATAGTCGCAGATAGACCCAGGTTTAACTAAACTATAGTTTAAGACAACTTTGGCTCAGTGAATACAGACCGACTTTAATTACAAATTGTTGGTTTAATAAGATAATTAACTAACTTATGTTTTGAAATGATAAACTTTAAAAATAGAGTCAAGGTCCGAAAATTCAACCAAACCTATGTTTAACTTAAACACAGCTCTAAAATGACTAAAAGAAAAACCTATGGCTGACCGATTACTGAAACTAGCTGACCTTTTATCAGGAGTCAGTGGCATTTCAAATGGTTTACTTGTTTTGCAAATATCTAAAGCTAAAAGTCTTATACGACCTTGAAAAAATAAATTTTAAAAATTCAATTAAACAAAAACTATGGCTGACCAATTACTGAAATTAGTTGACCTTTTATGAGGTCTAGGTAACCTTTCAGATGGTGTATATTTTGAGTGTTTAAAATTGTATTGCCTGCTTTTGGGCGTAAGCATTAACGTAACGTTAATTAAGTTCTGATTTCTGAATGTTTTAATAATGAAGTTGAGATTAAAATAATTTGTATACTCTCTATTTTGCGTATTCACCTCGGCGTATACTAAGTTTATGGTTTTCACCACCGAGCTAGTCGGTTTGACTAGACTCCAAGTAATAATTTATTTTTAGTTCGTATATTATATTAGAAGAGCTAAGACTTTGAACAATTACTTAAATTAAAGGTACAAAACTGGTTATTGTGTATTAATTAATAAAATAAAGGATTTTGTATTAATTTCAGCACAAATGAAACTTAAACCCTCTGGGATTCATATTGAGAGGAATCCCCCCAACATTTTTTGGTCCTTCGAGCCGGATTTAGGTCTGTCAAGAAATAGTGCAGTTTTACAATATCTGCGATAAGAGAAGCGTCTTCTCTGCGATATACCTCTCAGAGAAGAGTATAACAAAGTTCTCAAGGAATACGTTTCCTTGAAGCATATGTCTCTTAGATCAAACGGTGAATTAGATCTTTCTCGACAGCACTTTTACTTTCCGCACCATGCTGTGGTGAAACCGGATAGTGCTCCAACAAAGGTTAGAGTCGATTTTAGCGCAAGTGCTTCTACGTACTCATTTTTTTAAAATTCTATAAATGAGGTGCTAAAAGTCTTATACTGTGACCTTGAAACAAACTTTAAAAAATCATTACATAAAAAAAACCTATGGCTGACCAATTACTGCAACTAGCTGACCTTTTATCCCAAGTCGGCGGCCTTTCGAATGGTACCCTTTTTTTGCGAATATCCCATAAATGAGGTGCAAAAAATAGTTGGTGACCTTGAAAAACTTTAACCATCGATTTTAAATTTCCTATGGCTGACCAATTTCTGTAACTAGTTGACCTTTTTTGACCAATTACTGACCTTTTAGATGGCATACTGCGAATATCCCATATATTGCGAATATCCCATATATGAGATGCCTAAGGTTTGGAGCCAATGAAGCGTGCTCATTGATAAGCACGTGCAAAAATGATTTCAGTTTCATTTTGCCAGTAGAACGGTCGGTAGCCACACACCGATTTGTGATTTTGTAGTGCCAAAGTAAAAAAACCATGTTTGTTTCCTTTTGTGTTATTTAATAAAAGGTGCGAGTCTCACAACAAATTGTAGTATTTTCTTGAGCCCCATTATTATATTTTATTATTCTGCGATTCAAATTCGAATGTTTTCAGTGGTTTTTATTAATTGCCGCAATATGTACATACATCAAAATACGTGTGAGGTAAGTTGGACTGTTGGCTGATTTAAAAGTGCAAGCTCTATATTGGGTTGAGTGCTATGCTTGCCCATACGAAAGGCTTAATAACTGGACGTAGTCATATTTATGTGCATTAATTGCAAAAGCGATTAAAATACGTAGTTCTTCTACTTTAATGTTTTACGAATGAACTATTTTTATATCCTATTTTATCCAAGAAGAGGTTTTTGTTTTAATTCGTTAATTTATTTTTTTACTTTAAATTTTGTTTTAATATTAATTTTTGTGTACTAAAAAATAATTATTATTTTTCAAGGTGTATTTAAAATAAAATTCAGCTTTTAATAAATGATGGCTTTATTGTTATTTTTAGATAACATTGTTCTACTTTTTAGGCCATGGTCCAACTAACCCCTCCTACCGATCCAACTTACCCCGCTAGTGGGGCAAGTTGGACCACTTGGACTTGGTGCTCTTGGGGCTATATAATTCTTCTGCTGTTACAAATTTGTAATTTTTTTTAATTGCATTTAGAAGCCAAAAGTCCATTCTTTTAATTGATCCCAGTTTCATAGTTATATTATATGAGTGGTTTGGTAATTATTACACTTGCAGAAAAAATGGTCCAACTATCCCCGCCCTACCCTACCGTACGTCATAAGAAAGCCCAAAAAAAGTGTGTCCGCATGTTACCCAAAAAACGCAGATACCAAGATTTTTATCAAAATGTCGAGTTGAATTATTGTCCACAAATCCATAACTTGCAATGTATTATACCTACCTTTATTATGTATCGCAAGTAACGACAATTTCTGGAGAAAATTGAAAAATTTGACCAGGTCCCTATCGAAGTTTCTAGCATTATTATATTTACAGAGAAATTTCTGTTAAAATGATGGGTCAGGCGTCAGGGTACATGAAAGTAAGCCTTTACTTAAATCGCCGACAAAACAATTTTTTTCTAAGAATATATACTCCCAAAAACATTCCCCAAAATATCATTGACGAATTAAGGGACATCTTGTTTATTGCAAGTTTCTTCCTTTTTGCAACAATTAAGTTAAAATTATTTCATTATTTTTTTTATTATAGTATAATTAACTTTTAATAATAACATAAAGTAATTTTAACATCGATTTTTATTTGAAATGGTCTAAATTCTACTTCTAACAATGATTCCACTACCTAAACTCAACTCATACTTAAAAACTACATACCTACTTTAAAGTCTCATTCTGTTTAAACTCCTTAATTTTAAATTTTAGTTATATCTCTCTTAGAAGAAACAGACTACCATGATTGTAATATTATTGTTAAAAAAAAATTATTGTTAAATAATCTAAATATAGATTGCCTTGGATAAAACAGAAGGCAGACAAGCAAGCAAAAACCTTGAAACAACCTTCGAACTTATTTTTCTTTTTATAACAAACTTTTTGTTCCATGCTATTAAAACCCCCCTTAGTTAGTTATTTATTACTTTGAAAAAAAAAATCCGCAACTTAATAAATAAATTATAACAAAAAAAAAAACTTCACAAAAAAAAAACTTCATATATCGATAACAATATTTATTTCCACGAGAATACCAATATTATATCTAGTAAAACGTAAAACACGCAACGCTAGATAGACCTTACATTGTGTATGTATAGAAAAATATATGTCCTTAATGTCACAATTCACATCATGTATCATAACTGCCAATTCCATTTATTTAAGCGTTAAAAAAACAATATGGTCAGATTCAGAGTTATGATAGAAAAATAAAAATAGAAAAAACTGATGACTCGTCTATGTGGTGGTGGTGGCTGGTGGCATATTGTATACAAAACCACTAAACGATCATAAAGATGAGCTTAAAATGTGCTCCCATTATAAAAACATACCCAACACACTTTAATGTTTGCAACATGTTTCATGGATTTTTTCGATGTTAACATCGTGTTTACAACTACCCTTATCCAATTTATCATACAGACAATAATCCGCAATTCGTAGCCGATACGTAGGCGTTTAGGAGGTGCTGTGGTGAAAAAGTTGTGGCAGAATTGTTGTGTGTAGTTGGAGAATGAAATCGTAATGAGAAATGACTAACAAAATAAAGCCACAACACCACATACCTATGTAAATGTATAGCTATCGACCAAGTTGAATACAAACTTGACCTCATTTTAACCCTATATTTATAACACACCCCTTCAACTCAACTTTTTTTAAAGATCCACTAGGTATACCGCTGTGTTATTCGTCATCATTTTTTATGACAGAGCCGAATGGGCCAAACGCCCAATCCTGACGGACTTCCAGTCAGTGTTGCCCCCTAACTGGTTGAAAATATAGCGTGGAGGATTCAAATGTAGTGAAATATAGTTAACTTGAAAGGGTAGACAATACTTATTGTTAACATAAATAAAAAAAAAAAAAATACAACAATTCGATGAAAGTTTGAAATGTTGTATATTCAGTCTAGAGTTGTAACAAAAGGTTGCGAGCATCAATTTTATGGAAAAAAAAATTGGATTTTTGATTTGTAAAAAACACAAATATTGTTTTTTTTTTTTTGTTAATAATGTTTTTGGTGCCAAAAGTATCATTACAATAAAAGGAAAATATGAGTTTTTTGCCTACCTATATTGCTTTAAAGGTTTTGACGAAACATTTGAAAACATAACAGCCCCCAACCCCCTACTCAAAACAACCCGAAAACTTTATTTTTAGCGGATGAAAATAATTTTTGCTTAATCCTTACTTAATAAGGAAGGAAATTAAATTGATTTTTAAATACTCGTAGTTAACAAAAATAAATATTCCTATTTACGTGGGGTATAGGGTAGAAGAGAATCCCACCTCTCAATCGATGTAGCTCATAATACAAAAAAAGTAAATTTCTCATAATCGACATATTTTTCTATTTAAATGGTAATTGCCGGTAAACTAAGCGTACTACAAAATGCATATTTGTGATCTCGGGAATGCATGAGTGCAACCTTTCCATCGATGTATCGCGCACGATTTGAAAAACTGACTTGTATTTTTAAACGCGATTTGCGGCCAAACCAAACGACCTAGAGCCGCCCACATTCCGGCAGTCTAGTTTCGGGTCGTCCACTTACTGCCCATCCACTTCCCGGCTGTCCACTTTCTAGCCGTCCACTTTCTGGTCGTCCACTTCCCGGCCGTCCACTTTCCGGCTGTCCATTTTTCAGCTGCCACTTACCGGCCATCCACTTTCCGTCCGTCCACTTTCCTGCCGTCCACTTTCCGGCCGTCTACTTTCTAGCCGTCCACTTTCTGGCCGTCCACTTTTCGTCCGTCCACTTTCTGGTCGTCCATTTACCAGCCGTCCACTTTCTGGCCGTCCACTTCCCGGCCGTCCACTTTCCGTCCGTCCACTTTCTGGCCGTCCACTTTCCGTTCGTCCAATTTCTGGCCGGCCACTTTCTAGCTGTCCACTTTCCGGCCGTCCACGCTCTAGCTTTCGACTTTCTGGCCGTCCACTGTTCACTCATCAATTTTCCGCCGTCCACTTATTCCCGTCCCTCCACTTTCCGAACGTCCACCTTCCGTTCGTCCACTTTCCGTTCGTCCATTTTCCGTTCGTCCACTTTTCGTTCATCCACTTTCCGGCCGTCCACTTTCCTGCCGTCCGCTTTCCAGCTTTCCACTTTCTGGCCGTCCACTTTCCGTCCATCCACTTTCTGGCCGTTCATTTTCCGGCCGTCCACTTTCTGGCTGTCCACTTCCCAGCAGTCCATTTTCCTTCCGTCCACTTCCGGAAGTGGACTTGCTAACTGTCCACTTTCTAGCTGTCCACTTTCCGGTCCACTTTCCGTCCGTCCACTTTCCGGCCGTCCACGTTCCGGCCGCCCACTTTCCGGCCATCCACTTTCCGGCCGTTCATTTTCCAGCCGTCCACTTTCCGCCCGTCCACTTTACGGATGTCGACTTTCTGTCCGTCCACTTTCCAGCCGTCCACTTTTCGGCCGTTCACTTTCCGACCGTCAATACAAAGTTAAATTATACAAAGTTAAATAACAGTTGTTTTATTTTGATTTGTATGCAAGTGAAACAGAGTCACTTGTCTAATATGACAAGGGGTCGCAGGCATACTATACAGGAAAACTATTAAAATTACAGCTCATCATGTTAATTCACAGCTTCTTGTTTAATAAAATTTTGGATCATATATATATCACACTAGAAAGGCCTATCACTTCAATAGGACTCCAAGTAAATTTATCTATACTGTTGTTGTGTTTGTTTAAAAGGAATTTTTATTTTCGAAATTCTAAATCTTGCACGTTGTCCTTTAGATATTACAATAAACTTGTATTGATTCAACACGATGGCGTTAAAATTTTGTATCTTGTTAAATAATTAACATGATTCATTATTGTGATGCAGAAAAACAATCTAATAATTGTTTAATTTTATTTGGTTTGACTTTTTTAAAGAAAACAAAAATAAGGAAAGTGATACATTGGCAGTAGAGGGCAACTCTGGTGGGTGGTAGTGCAGTGGTGACGTAAGTGAGCGATGACGTTGATACCTAGCAAAAGAATATTATTATCTTTCACCTCATTTCAAGTAAGAAACTATCGTATTATATTTATAAAATGGTGCATTTTATATAAAAAAGAATATAGCACCAAGTACATTCTATCTCATTCTGTCAGAAATATGATGACGAACATTGGCCACGATTCAAGGGGTGTTAGAAAATATAGTGTCGTTTAAAGGAATGTCCACATTTAAATGGCCATTACGAGCAGTCATATACATTATGTAGGTGGTCAATTCGAAGGATGAAAAAGTGAAATTAAAATAATGATGGTTCCAACATCATGCAACTTTAACATGAAACTAAAATTTGCAAGTTTTATTTTTCAATACTTATTATGACAACGAGTAGGCAGTAGGTAAATAGAAATACATATACATTCATTGGTCTTATGAATTAAAAAAAAAAAGAAGAAATACATATCATATATATACCTATTATACTTGCCAAAAGCCTCCATCATTCCAATTTGTATTTCAACGAAGGTCCTTTTTGTTCATGTTTGAAATTAGTTTTATATTTAATATGGCTGCAGTTTTTTTATTTATAGGGGCACGTTTGAAATGGAAAACATTAAAAATATGTTATACATAGCTACTTGTATGTGATGGTTCATCGAATTTATTTTTTCTAAAGCTACGGAAGGACTAAGAAATCAAAGGGCACGGTAGTGCCGCGCCAAGTTCTGGCACTACAACCTTTTTACAGGATCACACTCAGGCGAGTTTTGACCCCCTCTAACTTCAGTACCAATAAAGTCATAAACTTTAAACTCGCAGCATTTGCTAAGCTCACCAGGTTTAGGCAACTCACTTAATTTCAATTCTTTAGCACTAGGGATTCCCGAGATATAAGACTGCAAAAATTGCAAAAACTGTAACTGACTGACTGACAGATCAACAAAATTATGGAGCACTTCCCGACATCGTAGAATCTTTTAATTTCGCACAACGATAGGCCCTGTAGTGTATACAAAGGTAAAAATCGAAAATTTAAGATTTTCCATTCAGGGGGCATGGAACCCGCCCATTTTCATAGAATTGATATAAATTACTTGGATCACTTCTGATTGTCGTGGAATGATGAAATTTAGTACAGCGGTAGGGTTTAAAGTGCAGACAAAGGAAAACATTTAAAATTTTATATTTTACATTCAGAGGGCGTGGCATCCGCCCATTTTCGCAGAATTGATGTCAACTATATGGAGCACTTCTGGTTGTCGTAGAATGATGGAATTTGGCAGAGCGATAAGACTTGACATGCAAGCAAAGGGAAAATTAAAAATTTGAGATTTAATATTTAGTGGGCGTGCAACTACCCATTTTCACAGAAATAATATTAAATATATTGAGAGCACTTCCGTTTGGTGCAGGATTATAAAATTTGGTAAAATGGTTCGTTTTCAGGTTTATACAAAGAAAAAGTTGAAATCATGAAATTTTTCATGAAAGACGTTTCATCCACCCACTTCTTATCAATTGTTATCATTTCAATGAAGCACTTCCACCCACTTCTTATAAATTGTTATCATTTCAATGGAGCACTTTTAACTTATGAAAATTGGTAGATGGGTAGGTCTTGTAGTATATACAAAAAGCGTAAATTAAAAACTGACTTTACTTATTAGGCTCTCATTGGGCATTTATTTCACCCACTTTTCCTGATGAAAAGAACCTTTGCAAAAAGAAGTGAAATCACAACAAAAACATAAATGTTATAAAAGTAGCCAAGCTCTTCTAATCAAAAACCTTTTCGTAACAAGTCAGCCGTAAAAAGTAATGAGATCTAAAAGTTCGCCAAGTTCTTAGTTTATCAATGTTAAATATCAAATATTTTAAGTAGAGTAATATCGAAGAACCTAAAAATGATCAGAGACATCTATTATATAATGATTACTGACTTAAATTGAGTTGGCTTACTTGGCAATTTTTCTTTTTTTACCTAATTTTTGAATGAAACAATTTTGAAATGAAACATGACTAGTAAACCACCTCAATTTAAGTCAGTAATCATTAAATAATAGATGTCTCTAATAATTTTTAGGTTCTTCGATATTACCCAACTAACATTTCAGCTTCGGTTCGGCTTAATAGAATAGGCTTTAGAAGTTCCATAAGACATTTGTAAAGTTTACTTAAACATAAAAAGGAGAATGTTATACAAGCTAATATAGCTTGTATACGTGATTTCGGAAAATCTTCTTATAAACTTATTCGCAGATCTTTTAAAAGTAGCAAATTGTATAAAAGCCTTAAGAAGCCGATACGAAGTTTTAACGAGCGATATTGGAAATTTGAGGGCCACTTCAACTTGACAGATAGCTTCGGACATGGTTGTATAAAATTGAAATACAAGTCTTATAGAAGGTGAACAAAAATAAATAAAAAAAAGAAAGATACATTTTTATTTTTATTTTTTAATGTGATTTTTACTGCATTTTATCTTAAATCAAGTATCAAATTCAATTATTTATTATTTATAGTATTGGAAACAATTATAAAACATAAATTATATTTTTACCTCACTAGGGATCGAACTCGGGAATTCCTACCTGACAGTCCATCACTCTAACCACTCAACCATCTTAGATATAATTTGGAAGATGCGAAAACTTAATCAGGCTTTTCCTTTTTTAAAACTTTAAATTTTCCTTAAATAAATCACACATGAACAAGATTTCCTTAACCCTCTTATACATTTCGCGTGAGGAAGTAAATGTACAAATACCCAGATATACTATGTCACCTGTTTATTTTCTTGGTTTTCGGTTGGTTTGGTTACATACACGGTTTTGGTCGTGCGAAAAAGTATCAGATGCTAAAGTTGTATGTATGCCTACCACCCGAATGTGGCCATTCTTTTGTGATTCTTTAGTAAGACTTAACAAGCCGTATCGAAGTATTCAATAAAGCTTATTGAAAATGGTTACAGAAAACTTTAAAAGGCAGAAACTTATATACAAATTTTATGCAGCCTTTTTAAAGTGGCATCTTCAATCATCTTCTGTAATATCAACTTTAGAAGCCTATTCGAGTGACAGCTCACAAACTCGGTAAGTCTTCTTTTTCTTATTTTTATTCGGCTTTAAAGAAGTAGTTATCCAGCTCGTTACATGTATAAGAAATTTAATTCCGCCGAAGGCCGTACCGAAGCATTATATAAAGTGAAACCTGCGGCACATCAATATGTTTAAGCTTAAAGAAGCTGAATTGTTAGTTGGGTACTCTACTTAAAATATTTTATATTTAACATTAATAAGCTAAGTACTTGGCGTACTTTTAGATCTCATTACTTTTTACGGCTGACTTGTTACGAAAAGGTTTTTGTATAGAAGAACTTGGCTACTTTTTTAAGATTTACGTTTTTTTTTTGTGGTACATTTTATTTCAAACCAATAAAAATATAAAAATGAAATACATACATAATAGTGAAATTCAGATACAATTTTATAAAAGCATAAACAGAAAAAAAAAGAAAAAACTTGTATAATATACATATATTCATATCCGATCCGGAAGTGCTTAAAGGTTGTGAAATAAAATTAAATAAAAAAATAAAAGTAAAAGTATCTATAATCTGGCCGGACCCACAAGTACCTACCTACCCAGAGTGGTTATATTCACTATACTTATACAGAGATGAACATTATTACTTGTTTCATTTTTTTAACCTCTGAAAATCGAATGCAAAATTGTAGCAATTTCCCATGTAATAAATCATCATTGAAAGAAAAATAAAATTTCAATGAAAATTATTTTTGAGCACTGACACGAATTTATTTAAATAAATACTTTGATTTTTTTTTCAATCAGTAAATATTTTATTTCAGTTTTTTTTTTTTTTTTTTTGAAAACATGATGTTTTTCATGCTATGGCATCGATTTATTTGTGGGTTGGAATGGAATGTTGGTCGATGACAATCATTCAGAATGTTTACAGGATACTGTTGGTTGGGAACATACTTATTATATTCGTTGACATTTTTTTTTGGGCGGTTTTTCGTGATACTTGTCAAAGAAAGAAGTACCGCATAATGATTGGGAGAGATTAAGGTCAATAATATTGAAGTTTTTTAGTTGTTTCAATAATAATAGTCGAGTCAAATTAGACTTTGACCCGGACAAAATTTTTAACACGTAGGTATATTTTTTTGTGGTCATGTTCAGAACAGCGTCCTTAATCATACGTGAAACGTCCCAAGCAATGCGCGTTGGCATAAGACCACAAACCACAAACTTGAAAAACACGCAGCCATATTGCACTCTTTGTTTGTGGCTATATCTGTGAAACTGGTTGCCCTAGAAAGACTATTTAAGTGACAAATGGACGGGCTTAGATTGACAAAATCAGGGAAGTAAATACAAATTAGCTACAGGCATTGCATGGCTACTGTTTTGAATTAAATTAATTTAACAGAGTAAATTGCAGGGCAAATTCGAAAAAAATTACCCATTTCCCATAAATATTTATTAAAAAGCTGAAATTTAGTGGACAAATTCAGAACAGTACCAACAATCATAATTATTTGTAAGTTACCAAAAAAATCCCTTTTGGAGTTAGATCACCACAAAAAAAAGTACCATCATCTGTATTTTTCGTCTTTTGGCTATATCTGGGTATCTAATTGTCCTGGAAAGCCCATTCAAGCGTAATAGAGTTGCCATTTTCAACAAGCCCAGATGCCTCGCATACAGAAATCGCAGTGGCAGGAGAGGCTTTTCTGCTTTCGTTATATGAATCCCCTTTAAGTAAAGCAGCTCATTAGACATCGAACGATATAAATTGTATATGCGAACTTTTGCCAAGCAGTCAGTTAAATCACAATTTAATTTGGAAAGTCTTCCACCAACATCCTCTGCAGCAGAGCAACACTTATCGACCAGAATTCAACGATGAAGAAGACGGCCGGCGAAGATATTGCTAAATACAAAAGAAATGATTGTAAGACATGTTAGCAGAAATTAGGTTTCATTGTTCCGTTTTTATCTCCAGATATCGAGGAGAGCAACCGAAGCTTCTGAACAAATTTTTAAATTTGTATCACGACAGTTCTCCTAACAAATTTATAAATAAGTTTGGCTTCTTTAGACCTATGTTGTAAGTTTCTCTATTTTTTTTTTTATTAACTATATGTTATAACTTAAACACTTAAAAAAAGCCTCTTGAACCATTTGCATGGAAGACCACCTAATAAACAAATTTTAAAAGAAATTATAGGAATAACCTTTTTTCTTTTTTTCTTTGAAAAATTTCCCTCCATGGGATGGGATATCCCTATTGTACAGGGTGTCCCGTAAAGGATGGTCACAACTGAAACTGGTGACAGGCCAGGTCATGACCTATCAGAACTTGGTAACTTTTTCATACCGAATCATAACGGTTTTCGAGTAACGGCTATTTTTCGAAATTTAAAAAAAAATACTTTGAACCAGTTTTTTGCTCACCCTGCCCATAATTGACTTTAGTTTTTTACAATTTTTATACTAAAACTTTGGCTAATAGTTTGATTTATTTTACTGAATAAAAAAATGTTCGTTCACATCACCATTTGCCTACAATGGTAGCAACAATGATGGTTGCTACGCTACCGTAAGATTGCGTACAGCTGCAGTTCGGAGATTCCAAGGAAACACTCGAATGCCCAAGTTGTATTCAGATAGACTAAAGGATCCCGCAGTGCGCCAGCAACTAGGGGACCACCTTTCACAAGGATTGAACGCAATCAGCAGCACGGAAACCACATCCATCGAAAATCATTGGTGTGCTGTGAAAAATGTGTTCAAATCCGGTGCTGAAAGTATAGTCGGCCGGGCGCAAGGGAGAAATAGTGCTTGGCTTTCCGACGAAACTTGGGCAATGCTCGAAGAAAGGAAACACCTTAAAGCTCGCATCGCAGCTACCCCAGCAGCAGGGAGAAACGAGCTTGAGTCTACGTATCGCATGAAGATGAGGGAAGTTCACCGTAGTGTGCGACGTGATAAGCGTAACTACATCAACGCATTGGCTACAGAAGCAGAAGAAGCCGCTAGTAGGTGTGACAGTAGGACCGTCTACAGAATTACCAAAGAGCTCACTGGTGTCCAGAGCTCTAAACAACACCTGGTTAAAGACACAAACGGATCCCTGCTAATTTCGGATGAGGACCAGCTCATAAGGTGGAGGGAACACTTTTCTGCGGTTTTAAATCGCGTTTTCGCCAGTGAAGTGAACCCTATTCCCACTGAGCTACCCAAAGTAACAATTTCCCGAAAACGCACCGTACCCCCCAGTAAAGAAGAAATTATGACCGCCATCAAAGTACTGAAGAACAACAAAGCGGTTGGACTTGACGGTATTCCTGCAGAGCTCTTAGGAGCAGCCCCAACAACATCGAGCGACCTACTGCACCCACTTGTTAAGAGAGCTTGGGAACAGAGAGCTTTCCTGAAGAGTAGAAAAAAGGAATGATTGTCAAGCTCCAAAAGAAAGGAGATCTCACACAGTGCGAAAACTGGAGAGGAATATGCGTTCTGCCTGCAGTAGCCAAGATAATAGCAAGGATAGTATTGGACCGAATTAAAGACCACCTCGAAGACACACTCGACGCCGATCAAGCAGGTTTCCGCACTGGATCTTCCTGTGTGAATCACATCAACACCTTGCGGATCATCATCGAACAGTGCGTTGAATATCGATCACCACTTCACCTGCTGTTCATCGATTTTGAAAAGGCTTTCGACAGTGTCAATAGAGAATTTATTTGGCTTGCTTTGCGCAGGAGAGGCATCCCATATATTTCGATTGTTATTATCAAGGCTACATATGATGGATCCAAGTGTCACGGTTTGCACAAAGGTAGGCTGTCAGAGGAGTTTGAAATCCAAAGTGGAGTTAGGCAAGGTTGTATACTGTCACCAATACTGTTCCTGTTGGTGATAAGTGACGTACTGCTTTATCAAATGGAAATGGAGGAATTCAGTGGACTCTGCAATCTCACCTCAAACATCTGGACTACGCGGACGACGTATGCTTACTCGCTCATAGGATCATGGATCTCCATCAAATGACAACATGGTTGGAGAGAGAAGCAGAAATCGTAGGGCTTAAGATCAACTCGGCAAAAACTAAAAGGATCAGCCTTGGAACTTCCTCATCAATCCAAGTAAATATTTCTGGACAACCGGTAGAGATGGTAGAGGATTTCCAATATCTTGGGATTATTGTCTCTACGGGTGGCGGAACTGAACTGGACGTAAACAGCCGAATCAGAAAAGCAAACGCTGCGTTCGGAATGCTGTCCAAAATATGGAGAAACAACTCTTTTAGCTTAAAGACCAAGCTACGACTGTTCCGCTCCAATGTTGAATCCGTTCTGCTTTATGGCTGCTGCACTTGGAAAGTCACTGACACTGTCACTAGAAAGCTGCAAACCTTCGTTAATAGATGTCTACGAAACATCTTGAGGATTTTCTGGTCCAACCGTATCTCCAATGCCGAACTTCATGCGAGAACGGGTCAGGAGCCCATAGACTCCATTATACGAAGAAGAAAGTGGCAGTGGATTGGCCATACGCTTCGAAAAGGCGATCGGTGCATTGCATGTGGATGCAGCGGAACCAAGCAATACAGTGGAACCCGCTCACACAGGAGGGAAGACAAGTGGGCCGGCCTAGAAGTTCATGGCGAAGAACGGTCGAACAGGAATCGGGACGACTGGGGAAAAGTTGGAGAGAGCTGAAATATATTCCAAGAAATCGTAGACGATGGCGCGTAAGTGTAGTGGAGTCCCTATGTCCCGTAAGGGAAACATCACGGACGTAATAGGTCCGAGGACCTAAGTAAGTAAGTTAGTATTTGCCTAAAAACTAAAAGATAAACTTGAACTTTGACCAAACTTTATTTTGTACCTCAATCTTCTTAAGAGCTCCATGAATAAAATTCATAGGACACAATACAGGTTTTATCTTCCAAAAATATGCCGTTTGCTTTAGTTTTTAAAAAGGTATAAAACTTGCTAAGGCGGTGCTCAGAAAGTTATAACTGTTTGAATCCAATAAAACAGATTAAAAATTAAACAAAAATAAAACATTTTTGTTCAAGTATATCGATAAAATTAAAACTTCTTTTTAAATATAACTCAGACAAAGCTGAGAGCTTCAATTTGGTGTCTTACGCATTTTTTAAATAAAAACCTTAAATTTGGGCAAGGACTTTCGATTTTGTAGGGTGAAAGGGGAAAAGTCCAGTATTTTTAATGATTTCTCGCGAACCAACCGTACCAACGTTACTTCATAATAAATTTAATAATATTTAAATTGAAATTCTAAAAACAAACAAGGTACGACATTTTTTCTAATTCGTTTTCTTTTGTTTACGAAATCCCGAGTGTGAGGTCACACAAGTTGTTGGACATTGATTTTTAATGACTTCGATTTAAAAATTGACAAAGACTACTTTTTGACTAGACGTTGCCAGCATAATATAACAGTTTCCATTAAATTGTATATATATATTAATACATGGCTTATTTCATTACTATTTTTCTGAGTTAAATAAATAAATAAATTTAAATAAATATATTTTTAAATAAAATAAATTAAATATGAAGCATTTTTACCACTCGGAAAAATTTTGAATTGGATTCTTTGGGCTCACCAAATTAATAAATTTGAAAAATAAAGGATTTGTTTTAATTTCTTGTGGCGGATTTTGGCGCCCCTGGCAAAGTGTCGCCCGATGTGTTATTTTTTTTCAGCAACGTATAACAATCAATGTCCAATTATTGAAGCATTCTTATCACTGGATAAATTTTGAATTGGATTCTTTGGGCTCACCAAATGAATTAATTTGAAGCATAAAGGATTTTTTTAATTTCTTGACGCCGATTAAGCCACCTTGCCCTGACAAAGTACATCCAGGCCTGTGACCCCCTGCCCCCCTACGCTACGCCACTGCGAATACTTTGTGTGGTTTTAGGGAAGAGGAATCCGATGATTGTAAAATTGCAACAGTCCCAGCCTATTTGACCACCAAGTATATACACTCAAATACTTGATTTTTTGTTCAAACCTTCAATCGACTCTCCATTTCATATCCTGACGGTCTCTAGTCAAGCAATTCAAACATAACCATCGTATTTAAATATATAATCTTTCTGATTCATAACAATATTACCTGCTCGTATTATATTCGTTGCTCTGTTCTTTACTTTCGTTTCATGTAAGAACTGTCAGTGTGCCATATTTGTATAATAACTCTACCAATATCTCTAGCTGTCATTTATGACGCACTTCAACCACCCCCTCTGTCCTGCTTAATACAAATACTAATGATACACATAATAACAAAAATATGTCGGCTCACAAACCTACTGGTACGATAAACGGATGTATTTACATACATTTCGTGACCTTATCGCACATTTGGCTATGTCATAACCGAAAACGTCACACATCATTAATTCCTTACCCAACTGGTTCTATCAAATCAACGAGTAACGGTATTTCAGCCATGATGATGGTTGGCAGTGTTGCCGCAAGATGAAATGATAAGTCGCTAGACCAACTTCCAAAAGTCGCTAGATTAGGTGAAATTCAGCAGACAAAGAGTCACTTGAAGTCTCTAGATAAAAATTGAACAGATAATAAATAAACTTTAAAAAAAATTTTCTCTTTGAAAACTTTTTATTTTTTTTCCGAAATTTTAAGTAAATTAAAAAAAAAAAAAAAAAATAGGTCTGTAACTAACAAATTGGAAACAGATGAATTGGTTATCAGATAACTGCGCTTACTGGCACTGTATATCTGTGTGTGGTGAATCTTTATTTCCAGTATCCAATAATTATTGTTCAAATTAATTTTAATGCCAGGAATGTAAATTTACAAGGGATGTTATATATAAAATAAATTATTTGTTTGTCGCAACTCACAGATTCTTGTCATCAAAAGTCGCTAGGATTAATCTAGCGACATCAAAATATTTGTTGTCACGGAACAAATTGAAATGTCACTAGCTCTAGCGACAAAGGGCAACCCTGAGTTGATAGCGAGCTGACATCTTCTGTCTTTCCATACTACACTCTTTTTTTTATTATTTTATTATTATTCTGCATGTCTCTGGCTCATTAAGTCAATTTTTGGTAGGGAATTATTTATGTTTTTTTTTTTTGTTGTTATTTTACTTACAGTTGGCTTGGTTTCCTTTTATTTTATGTTGCATAAAGACAATAAGGAGCAAGACATTTTCGTTTGTGGCAAGAACTTGTAAACTCAATTAAAACATCTTAATTGCAAATCTCGGGGTTGTGAGGAAAACCAAGGAATTAATCCAAAGACAAACTATATACGAATAAGTACTGAGTGGATTTGTTGAATATCCTTTCAGAAGATGCGTCTGTTTGGAAGTTCTCAATGCGCATAGTACCTAGTTTCAGTTTAAACAGAAAACAGAACTAGACGACAAACTTTAATTGAACAATCAAAACTAGCAGAGCACTGTGTCGTCTTCTACTATATACATCTTGGCTCGTCTCAGTGTAGCTATAGCTATTCTATATAAATAAACAAACATTTGGCTATGGTAAAATGAACATTTTAATGTAAACTTATGAACATCCAGGCATTTGCCGCGATTTCCCTGTCTCTAGAGTCAAGAAAGTTGAGAACGTTTATTTGTTTATTCAGTTAGCGAGTGTATTTGGTTCACTTAGTCCGACATCATTAGAAAATTTGTTTGTTTATAAAAAAAAGAAGAAAAAAAAAATAAATTAAGAAAAAAAAGAAAACACAATTTCTACAGGAATAATATTGAGTTGAGTTGAGTACTTCTGCTTAAAAGTTTATTAATAGGTACTCTTCTTGTTCACATACATCATTTATAAAAGACAGACTAAGGCTAAGTTAAAGGCTTTTTCAGCAGACAGATACAGGTAATAATTGATGATTGTTTTATTATTTTCAAATTGATCTTTGATTGCTCATAATTGTGTTTATTCGACTGTTTTATTTAAGTGGATTTGGATGTGAATTGATATGGGTTCCCAGATCATACCTATCTTCTTTAACGGAAGTATAAAAAATCTTTTAAATGTCGATAAAAATGTTCAATATATCATCTGCATTGTTCAAAAAATAAATTGAAGAAAATCTTGGTGTTTTTGCGTAGAAGTTTTAATAATGATTTTTTTTTTGTGATTTACTATTGAATAGTTCTAAGGATGGATGGAAATACATTTTGCTTTCATTTATTAATTGCATGTTTTGCTTACAATTTTGTAAAATCATTAAATTCTTGTTTCTCCTTTTAAATTTTCACTTTTGTGATAAATAGAATTTTGTTTAAAATTAGCTGATGTCTCATGAGAAGCAGAGTTGCCTATGCGATTTTTCACTTCTTCACATGACGAATGATATTGAATAAAGATTATTCAGGATTTAAAATAACAAGAGGATTTCTGTTGAATTACAGAATGGAAAAGTCCAAAAAAGTAATTTTGGATAAGACGTCCGTCGGTCGGTCTATTTGTCTGCATACGTCCTGATGAACATCGAACTGGAGCCTTAACTGTAAGATGGATTTGCTTCAAATTTGGTGTGATGGTTTTTATATTAATCACCGAAGAATTTATTTGAACTTTGTTTAAGCTCATCTAGAACGGATTGCTGCCATACTCGGTTTAATTAAGTTTTCTTGCAAACGGCGCTATCGATTTTGATTAAATTTCGTACACGTAAACTAAAGGACAGTTTTAATAATCCTCCATATACCAAATTTGCAAACAAATTCGAAGAACGGAAATAAATTGGTGGGTTTTTTTGTTTTTTTTTGTGGTGTTTTTCTTAAATTTTTTTTGGGATTCTAGATTTAGGACGTGGTTCTGCGACATTGTAAATATACAGGGTGTCCCAACGTCATCGCCCAGACGAAAACCATGCCTCACTAACATTTCAGCTTCGGTTCGGCTTAATAGAAGTAAATAGACCTTCTATAAGGCCGAACCGAAGCTGAAATGTTAGTTGGGTGGTTTACTGAGGTATGGTCTTATTTCTGAAATATAATATTATATATTATATAAAAATGTTGGTTGAAATCGGTGTAGCTGTAAACGAGAAATTTGAACACAAAAAAAATCAGTTCTAAGATAGGTCCCGTAATAACCGTTATTGATATTTTTGTATCAATGTTATTGATATTTTGTATCAGGGTATGGTCACCCTATGCCATTTTTAAGATAAATCACTTTTTTCATAATAGTTGTATGGTAGGTACCGTAAGTTTTTGGGCTAAAAAAAAATCAATTTCCCTTTTAGGGAAGTACCAAGAGTTTGAAGACAATCACTTCAGTGGTTAAGGCGGGTTAAGGTACAGACAGACAGAGAGAACAACGGGACGCACTTTTTTCGCGTTGCATATTTTCGTTATGTTAGGGAAAATTATAATCTCGACTTTGATTTTGTTTACGAATCCTAAACTACACCTATATCGCAAGTAAAAATTAGTGAAACCGTTAAAATTGGTTTTTATTCAAATATTCAGAAGAATTTCTTGAATTTCTTTTTTTGTTATTTTAAGTTTGTTAAAAAAAGATAAAATATTAAAAAACAAAAATAAATACAAAAAAATGATACCGAAAAAACGGAACAAAAAGGCAAATAAATGGGGTAGGTTATAAATTGCGGCAAGACCGTTAGCCGCATGTTTTGTAGGACGGGTAAAACCTGCTAGATGCTGTGCTCTTGTGGTAATACCAACAAAATGAAGAATCGGTTGTATTTTGGCAAAGTTAAAGCCACTTAAAGAAATGAAACCAATAATCATAACAACCGTTGTAAATTGAAAACGAAGCAAAACCGAGAAAACTACCTCTTAAGTTTTTCAACTTAAAACAACCTCAGGAACCCATGGTTTTCGTCTGGGCTGTATAAGACAATTTAATGGATATTCCCGAATATCTCGTTATTAGCTAGGTAGGTTTTGTCATTATTTTGTAACTCGGTATTTCTAAGGGCCAGTTTTTTATTGCGGGGTTAAAGTTAAACCCGAGTCAACTCACCAAATTTATGGTGAGTTAACTTTGGATTAACTCAAAAAATGTTTATGATATATTATCTTCCATGTTTTTTTAAGGCATTTTTCATTCATCATCAATTAAAAACAGCTTCCTCACGTAAGTATGACAGAACTATTTCCAGAATCCAGAGCTAACTAACTCGGTCTTAACCCAACCTAAGTTAGTCAACAAATATAGGATTTTATAAATTTTTATAAATACATTTTCTTACGTACAAATAAAATCAAAGAAAAAAAATTAGTAATTTTTTATTTTTTCCCATTTTTGTTTGTATTAAATCAAAAAAAAAATCGAAAATGCTCTTTTAATTGATTTTTATTTTATTTATTTATTATAATTTATTTATTCCAAAAACTAACCAATATTATACACCGTATAGCTACATTCTTGTTGTTAACTACAAGAGTGCAACAAGTTAGTGCGATCCAGTCGTGTATTTTATTTTATTATTACTGTTTCGCATTTCCCTTTTAAAAACTTACATATATTTTTCTAAAAATTTGAAGACCACAAGTTTTTGAACATTTTGATATACTTTTGATGATTATGCGGTATTGGAGTCGAAAGTTATAGCCAGGGAAAGGATTTTGTGGACCTAAAAAAATCAAAAAAGGCAAACAAAAATTCTTAAAAAGGCAAAAAAAGGCATTTGTTAAATAAAGAGAATATAAACATAACTTAACGTCTAATTATAATAGCATTGAACTACCAACAGCCTTTTGAAGTTCTCAGGTTACAGCCTTCTACTATTGTCTCTTAGAAGAGTCTTAAATGAGCTACTTTCTACTTGAGCAGTAACGAGTGGAGCCCATTTATAACTCTCTAGTATCTACATCATTCACTTCAACGTTTTAGGAAAGTATGGTGTTGATGTCGCCATTTATTACAACATTTGCTCAACAGTTTTAAGTCCACGATTTACATTAAAAACAGTAGTGAACTATTTCAACACTTCATTTGCAATTATTGGCCCTTTCGATTTTTACAAATTTTCATTGATATTTGCAGTGCAAGGAAATGCACGATCTTTCATAGAGAAATGCAAAGATCTAGATTTTGTGAGTAAAAAAAACAAAATTAGAACAAGAAATTTTATTGAGAAAAGATCAAAGTAACTCTATCTACAGTCTACACTTACACTACCTGCTTTCTTTTTCTTGTATGTTAAGGGAAAGCAAATTTGTTTTCTGTGTGCTTTAGATTTAGTTAGGATCATTTTTTTAAGTGAACTAATCTCAACTGGAAATGGAAAAACTACATGCAGTTTGTATTTGTAGAGTTTTTTTTGAAGAGTTTTTCGTTTAAATTTGATAAAAAAAAGCAAGCAAGTCAAAATTGACAAAAAAGACACTAACGGGTAAAAAAGGCAACAAAAAGCACTAACGGGTAAGAAAGGCAAAATAAAATACAAATATTTTGAATCAGGAGGACATGAATCGTGTTTGTATAAAGTCGGTACTTTTTTACGATCACCCAAAAAAAATAGGCAAAGTTAGCAAAATCCTTTCCCTGGTTATAGCTCTGGAAAATTTGCTGCTTAAATAGTTTAGAACTTTATACAAATCTGCTGTTTAAGCAATTTCTTCGATTTTGTGTGTTTTGGAAAGCGGATGGTGCTTTTATAATTTTTTGACTCAGTCCAGCCAAAAGCTACCGGTCTGTTTCAAAAACAAAATTGAAAATTTGTCTACCCTTTCAAATAAATTTTCTTCTTGAAAAGCTATCATTATTTGTATTCCAATTACATAAAATCTAAAAAAAAAAATAAAAGTATGACCCTAATTTCTGGCTACTACTGACTCTAGGCCGATCTATCTCAGTTGGTACCTATCAGAAAAAATAATAAGAAAATTTATTCGAAATTTGATTTTTTTACTCAATATCTGAAAAGTACTGGCACAGTAAAAAATTCCTTGAAAAATTCACGTTTATATCTTTGAAACTCTAGAGGTTTTTAAATGTCGAACATTTTCAAAAAAAAAATCCGATTTTATTATAATGCTTAAATTTTGAAACAAAAAAAAATAAACAAGAATGTGTTTTTTCATACTTAAAGCGATAACACTACTTTCTTTTAATTTTACGTGTTTTTACATTTTATTTACATTACATTGCATATTATTGTCACAAAATCCAAGCTGGTTGAGCGAATTAAAATCGTTGGCCGCAACAAACACGGTTTCCCTTCGTTGGGTCCCATCAGGATATCATGACATTTTTGGTAATGATAAAGCAGACGAACTGGCCAAAAACGGGGCAACACTTGAACCGAGCCAAGTTATACCCTGGGTACTAATGCCTCTAGAACAAGAAACAAGTAGAATTCACCACAGTTTCCTAAAAGCCACAAACGACCGGTGATCAACACTTTATTTATGGCCGTTAATCTCTAGGACCAAAACGGACTCTTTACTCAAGCTAAACATGCCCCAATTAACCCTTTTAGTTGGTATACTCACGGGTCATAACTCCATGGGATCCCACTTGAGCAGAATGGGCAACAGCTCATCTAACCTATGTAGAGGGTGTCAAGACGAGGAGGTGGTGGAGGGCTCATACCACTTCCTTTGCGAATGCCCAAGCCTAGCAAGAATCAGAAGAGCAACTCTCGGAGAATACTTCTTCGACGAATTAGATCCTTGTTTCCCAAACTATGTTCCGCGGAACCTTGGGGTTCCTCGAAAGAGTTTTCAGGGTTCCCCGACTTCCTCGAAGTACTAATAGTAAAAACACAAAAATATATTTTTTTAAGAAGGTGGCTGGACTGGCTCATTTTCAAATTAAAATATGAGTAACTTTAACATAGGTATTTGGAAGGTTTTTGCATCCTATAGCGCAGATGTGTTTCGCTTTGACAACAACAACTGAGCTCTTTAGTAAGAATTGTTGTTGCCTTTCTTAGACACATGTTTTAAGTCAATGGCTACCGACGTATTTATAAAATAAGCTGCACTGATGCGCTGCAACAACAATTCGTACTGAAGAGCTCAATTGTTGTTGTCAGAGCGAAGTACATCTGCACTATAGGTCGCAAAAACCTTCCAAATAAATATTTCATATTTAAAAGCGCACTACACAAAAAAAAAAAAAAAACAAAATCAATTTGTTTACTGTCATGTTTATCTTCTTCTTTTTAGCCTAGGTAGATGTTTGCACAAGTATCTTAATTTTAGGACAAATCAGTTGGCTAGTCTTATTATTTAAAATCCAAACATTTTTTTTTTTTTTTTTTTTTGATGTCAAAGTCACCCTGCAGTTTTGAGAGACTTTGGTCGGGTCTTATAAGGAGAGTTGTACTTGTAAACTTCGTAGGTCTTTTTATGAAAAGTTTTCTTATAATTTTGATGCATTATTTCATAACGAGTCGTGCCCAAATTCAATCAAACTGCAGGCCAATGTCTCCCCATCATATGCCATTTTTGATAAAAAGCAAATATATAGCAAAATCGATTGGCATAATGTTCCACATAACTGAGTGAAAATTATTTTGCTTTGGTATTTCCACAAAATATTGAAACCTTTTAACGATTGTATGTGTTTTTTTAAGGTTTGTTTATAAAAATTGAATATAATGAAGCTATTACAATCATTTTAAATGTTTAAAATTATACATTTTTAGTAAAAAGCTGGAAAGATTAAAGTCCTTTATATTAAAATTAAAAAAAAAAATTGAAAAAATGTGTATTCTTTGTCCAAATTCACCCCACCCACCAATTCAATTTATACCCAGCTACCCAATGTAATTACAAATACAAATATGTTTGACGTTTAAATTTTTTTTTAAATTTGATGTGTTGTTTTTCATTTTTTACTATCGTTTAGAGTTATGGGGTTCCGAAATCTATTTGGACCTTCTTAAGTGTTCCAAAGCTTAAAACGTTTGGGAACCGCTGCATTAGATAACATCTCTATGCTGCCACCTGCAAACATCATGCAATCTAGATTTCAGGATGGTTCAAGGAGGCTCCTTTTACTCAAACCCCAACCTGATACCCACCATATCCTCTCCTCTCCTCACCCACCCTTTCTTCTACCCAAGTCAGCTCCTGGGGAGCACAATGGATCCACTGAGATCTGAGTGAGATGATTCGACTTGCCGCTTCATCACCTCTTCAAACCTAACCTAACCTACATTTTATTTAGGAATTTTTTTACTATGAGGTCTTATTTTGTAATTAATTATAATTCCTTTTTTTGCTTTCCTAAGTTCAATAAAAGTATTTTCAGCATTAAAAAAAATAACGCCGGAATCTCTAAATATACCTTAAATTTTGAATTTCTACTCGCTAAACAGAATGCATGAATACCAAAATTATATTTTAAACCATTTATATTCAACTACTAAAACAATATAATATTTTCACTGAGGGCAAATATTAAATCTTGCGTAAAAAAATATTATTGGCAAAACTGTATTACCATAACTCCTACAGCCATATTCTTTGCACTTGGTTGGACGTGCTCTCTGGCGTATACGTAACAAAATCAAAACACAAGTAATATACAAAAAATAACAAAACAAAAACCTAACAGCTGCTTTAAGTTTTTATCGTATTTTTAGAAATATCATGTACAAAATCAACAGAACTTATGTTTTTTTTTTTTGTAAAAGAAATAAGAAATAATACCATTGACGTAAGAGGTAAGAGTTTTTTTTACATTCATATGCACATTGGGTCCTGGACTCTCGATTTTCATTTGCCGCGCAATGTAAAATTACTTTATATTGATTTTTGTTATTTATTCAATAATTTAATATATTGAATTGCAAACAAAAAAAAACTGCAGTAGTTCATTTAGAATTGTTGAACTTGGAATTTTAAAAATTATTTAAATTTTTCATTGAGTGTTAGAGTAAAAGTGCACTTTAGCTCTTGACTTGATGGAATTAGTTATATGTTAAAAACACAGAACTCAATTGCAATATATTATTTTTTGAAAGATTTATGAACACAAAATTACAAAAAAATTCTAGTTTGTTACAATTAACTGGGAAATTGAGGGTGTTTTCTGATGAAAAAAATTAGGTTGAATGTTCTTTTATATAATTGATAGCTTTTTTCGATGAAATATTAAAAAGTTTATGTTTATTAGTTACCTGTTGTACAAAATAGATCAGAGGTCGAAAAAGAGGACACGTATGTAGGTGCTGGACTGGAGTCAACACTTCTTTGTTATAATACTGCTATACCTATATTTAAAAACCTAACCCGGGGTTTAGACGAGCGAGTAGAACCAGTAGCTTTTATATGTGTTAGTGTATCTGAATACGAGAGAGTCAACTAGTAGCCCAAATAGTATAATATTTTTGCCTTCGAGTAGCCTTCCAGTTATCCTGCTAGTGTAGTGTATTGTTTTCATTTATTTGTTTTGTTTCCATAATTTCCTTAATTTGTATATTTTTCTGTATGAAATATTTAAAAAAAATCATATTAGTTGACAAAATGCCCAGAGAGCTACTAGTCACACATACATCCATAAAACTAACACTATGATACAAATGCTACTAGTTCTACTCGCTTGTCTAAACCCCGGGTAAGCCCAAACGTTTTCAATTTTATAATTATTTTTTTTTTGTATTTTGTAAAAATTTATTTGAAAGATAAAAAGGGATCAAACTGTCCGATAATGATTTTTATTTGTTTTATTTTTATATGACAAATACATATACATACATACATATGTGCTATGTATCTATTTGAGGAGGTTTATTATGCGAGCTATGCATTCGTAAAAATATTGATCCCAAGATTTTAGTCAAACTTGACATTACTGGACTAGCAATTCTGTCTGCCCGTCCACTGTTTGCCTTCCCTTAAGCGCTTGGTTAATTTAAAATTGATACTTCCTTTTTTTTGTAACGGGTGATCTTTTAGCTGGTTTGTTTTGGCAACACTGGTTTTGACAGCTGACGTGTGTTTAGTACCTTGTGTCACTATCAAACAGCTTCAGTTTGGTTTGCAATTTAACCATGGATCGTCTTACAAATGAACAACGCTTGCAAATTATTGAATTTTACTATCAAAATTCGTGCTCGGTTCGAAATGTTCATCGCGCGCTGCTTCCATTTTATGGTCGGCATTCTCGACCTTCTGAGCAGTCTATTCGGAAGATTGTGACCAAATTTCGCACCAAATTTACTTTGTTGGACATTAAACCACCAACACGTTTACGTACTGTGCGTAGTGAAGAAAATATTGCGGCCGTATCAGCTAGTGTGACAGAAGACCGCGAAATGTCGATTCGGCGCCGTTCCCAGCAGTTAGGCCTTTGTTACAGCACTACGTGGAAAATTTTGCGGAAGGATTTGGGCGTAAAGCCTTTTAAGATACAGCTGGTGCAAGAACTAAAGCCAGCCGACCTACCACAACGCCGAATTTTTGGTGAATGGGCTCTTGGAAAGCTGGCCGAGGATCCGCTTTTTTATCGAAAAATTGTGTTCAGCGATGAGGCTCATTTTTGGTTGAATGGGTACGTAAATAAGCAAAATTGCCGCATTTGGAGTGAAGATCAGCCAGAAGCATTGCAACAGCTACCAATGCATCCCGAAAAAGCCACTGTTTGGTGCGGTTTATTGGCCGGCGGCATTATTGGGCCATATTTCTTCAAAGATGATGCGAATCGCAGCGTTACTGTCAATGGTGAACGCTACCGAGCGATGATAACAAACTTTTTTTTGCCCGAAATGGAAGTTCTTGACTTGCATGATATGTGGTTTCAACAAGACGGTGCCACATGCCACACAGCACGCGAAACAATGGCGCAATTGCGAGGCGAGTTTGGTGAACAGTTAATTTCACGTTTCGGGCCGGTCAATTGGCCGCCTAGATCGTGCGATTTGACACCATTAGACTATTTTTTGTGGGGGTATGTCAAGGCTTATGTCTATAGGGACAAGCCCGCTTCGATTGACGCACTGGAAGCCAACATCCATGCATTCATTCGTGAGATACCGGCCGATATGTGTGAAAGAGTATGCCAAAATTGGACTCAACGGATGGGCTACCTGAGACGCAGCCGCGGTCAACATTTGCATGAAATTATCTTAAAACATTAAATTGCAAGGTTTAAACTATCGATTCAAATAAATATTTCATTCATTTTTCGAATTTTTTGTGTTTTTTTTTTTTAAAAGTTCTAAACCTCTTAAAAAATCACCCATTATATTATACCCACATGGTTATTGTTTTTTTTTTTTTTTGAGAACAAAAATAAGCAGACTTTCCACTGAAATCCGTTGTTAGCTTTTAAGAATTTATTTTTTTTTTTTTCACAAAAACGTGCCAATTCAATTTATTTTATCAAAAAAAAAAAAATGATAAATTGATAAACATTTATTTTATAATTAATTAATCTGTTGGCACGTTTTTGTGAACAAAAAATTCTTACAACTTAATAAATGGTTATTAAAGTTACATCAAAAATTGTTAGATTTTTTGACTCTCTAAACTTTCAAAAAAAAACTGTTTCACTGATTTCGATAACATATTGTGTGTGAAAGATTCTAGAATGTTTTAAAAGCACAACCAAATTTTTCAAAAACTAAAATTGTTTGAATTCATAAAAATTATACTTTGGAAATTTGTTTTTTTTGAAAATGAGTTGATGGATTTTTTATTTTGCTCTATAATTTTCATTCAGTCCGAACATAATAATCTTGGCAATCCAAACAAAATAACTCAAGATATGAGCTCTTTAAGAGAACTTTAATCGATTTTTGTTGATTTTTTGCGTTCTATAAATCTCCAAGACAAAGCCGATAAGATCCTCTTAAAAGCTTATATCTGTAGGTCTATTGGTCGGATTGCCAAGATTACGATTTTTGGACTTAAGACAAATGACAGAGCATCATAACATGAATTTTTTTAAATTAATTGAAGTGGTAATACTTCTGAGAGAAAAATTGGAAAGTCGTTATTTTGGAAACCCCACCCCGCCAAAGCGTTTAGTGTTCTTGGTAACCATATAATTAAATAAAATAAAAAAATTTATAAAAAGAAAAAATAATAAAAAACGATTAAAAAAAAAGTCGACAAAAAAATTGATTTTAATTTTTTTTACTAAACTGCACATAGATTTGTATAGTGCAAAGATAGATGCATGCAAAATTTAAGTGAAAACAAGAAGAGGATCTGGTCTTTAATTTGATGGATAAGATAAGAAAGCTGTTCTTAATTGACAGAAATATACCCATCCAAAAATAACCATATTTCTTATTGTTTGCGGTTGAAAAAAAAAGAAACCCTGTCATTTTGTCTCAATATGTTCTAACCTAAGACCCGTTTGCTAAAAAATCTATGTGCTACTTTTTTCAAAGTATAAGCTGTGACAACATTTGAGTGGCTTAAAAATTCTTTTCAGAAAATATTCCTAAGACATTTATTAATTTTTATTCAGAGGTGCCTAAATGCCTCAATATATCTCTGCTAAGTAACTTGTGAAGTGATTATATCTCCTAATAGCCTGCTGATTTTTTTGTTTTGGTATGTCTAATGGTCAATGTATTTCTACCAACAATTATTGTTGATTGGCCTTTTTATACTAATAGTCTATACCTATAGTAGATGCTATAGATTGACCGAAAGAACAAAAAAGTGAGCAACATCAGCACCATATAGTATATCTACACCAATTGCATAATATAAACCGTTTCCTTTCTATATGTCATTATTCCTATACAGGTATATATCGTATACCCATAGCAAGCTAAACTCAAATGGCGCAAATTGTTGGCCAGAGAGTGAGTTATTGGCAGGACATAGTTTTCCATAGGCACATTAATTTTACTGGCGACATTTTGGCTTACCCTTCTTCACTACTATACGAAGTTTCAACACATATAAACTATACAGACAAAATAAAACAAAAAATAGAAAAAAACATTTGGAAAATGCACTTCAAGTTAAATGGGACATAGTTCAACCAAATCCATAAGTCAACACACAAGGAGATCTATAGCAACAAATTACAAACGCAAAAAAAAAGCACACAAATCGGGTGAAAAATTGCCCTATATACAATCAAAACGACATTACTGTACAGTGTACAGATACAGTTTTTTTTTTTTTTTTTATTTTCAATTTTTCTTTCACTTTCAAATAGAAAATTGACCAAAGAAATTTTAAAGATGGGTCGCATGAAGTTGCTTGATCTTACATTTAGCTAAAAGTGGCACTGTGTAGGTTGGGTCGAGACAACACAAAAATTGATATCAACAATTCTTGTTGGAATTTAATTTTTATCATCACGTTTGAGCCAATATCATAACGTTCAGATGACTAAGGGGACTTGCAAGTAAGGCAAGTTTTTAGTTTCTGATTGGCCAGCTGTCGATAAATGATCAATGATGGGGACATTTAGTGGAGACTGACTGGAAAGATAGCCAAGAAATATCTGCCTTGACGGTGTTCACATTGCACTGACTCCTCCGAATTTACAAAAACGAACGTAAAAAATCCACAAATGTTTAGCTTTTATAAAATTTTATTACTTTTCTCCTCTTCTAACTATGAAGTGGGAGTGAGATAAATTTCAGAGAAGTCAAAAATAGTCGGAAGAGTCAGTCCAATTTGAACACCGTCCTTATTTTCAAATCAAGTGTGTTCTGGTCAAAATTATCAGTTGTGTGGGGCTTTGGGGTGATCTTAGGAGTTGGGAAGGTTATGTGTTGTGTCTTTTATCAATAAAAATAGTAAACTGTTTGCTTAATTTGTAGTGTTTGATTAATTGTGTATGAATGTATAAAACAATGTGTTTGATTTTAATTTAATAAAATAGTATTTTACTTTAATATATAAATGTGTGACTGTACCAAAAAATATAATTTTTTAAATTTAGGATAAGGAAAAAAGGGTCTTTAGGTACTGCTGAACGTTTAAATGACAATTACCTTACAAATTACAAGCGATTGCTGTTAAAATGATTGGCGCAAAATTATAGTCACCTCCTATTAACTAGGTTAAGTACATAATAGGTAGAACCATTTTAATTTTAAAAGCAGGTACTAATTTTGTATCAAATTATACATATTTTGTAAACTATCTACAACTACGGTAACCCTTTAGTCCTACTCCCAGTTAATTTTTGTCGAACAGACCCAGAAATGAACAGTTTGGGAAAGCAAATACAGTTTGAAGAGTATATTTTTTTTTTAAACAAACGAAAGAAGACAGCAGACTTAACAACTAAACAAAAAAACAATCGGGAAAATTTTATCTGTCAAAAAAAAAAAAAATGAATGACGAAAATGTGTCCAATAAACCACAAACATAGGTACATACATACATACATGAGTTATTTATAATTTTGCAGCATTTTTCTTATATGAAGGTAAAGTGAGGTATGTAGAGGGTAGGGACGACAGTGAACAGACCAGACAGAGTGATATTATAAAATCAGCATCGAGAGTAAAATTCTTCTTTTATACATTTCCGGATTTCAGAAATCACTTCAAGACATTTTAGAATGCCCTGTTACTAACAGATAGGTACTTTGGCTCAACTGAACCCCATTTTTAAAGATAAAAGATACTTTCCTCGGTATTTAATTTATCACAAGCCGCTAACGATAAAGTGGGCTTTATTACGACTATAATTGTCAAAATACTAATTTTGATTTTAGTGACTACTAAAATCATGTTAAAGTGTACTTTATGTGACTTTAATTTTGCGCCATTGAGTTTAATAATAAGTTTAATAATGGAGCATAAGAGAAAATTAGTAACTAAATTAAGTGTACATAATAACTGTTTTATTTATTGCAAGTTTATTCTTTATGTTTTCATATAGGGTGTTGTTTACTGCATTCGATCATTTAAGTTTTTTTTTTTTTAGGTTTCGAAACAAATCAGTTTGACTTTTTATAAATTCTTCGTGCGGTCCTGTTTATTGAAAACGAATTTTTTCGGACATTACGAAGGAATTTTGTATCCATGTCAAGGATTCTCCTTTTTCTGAATATGAAGTCCCTTGTGTCTCCTTTCTAAATGTGGACATTTTTGAATTATTTCTTTCGTACCTCAACCCAAATAAATGATTTAAAAAAATTATTTTTTTTTTATTTGAAATCAGTTAATGTTTACACGAGCAGTTGAAATTTCCGACAAAACTCACACGTAGATTTTTTTACTAAAAAATATGATAATTTGTATGGGGAAGAAAGAAATTTCGAAGATTTCCAAAATAAGACCTACCCTAATACATAATTTATGTACCTTCTTAGAATTCGGAAACAGGGCCGTTATAAAATTACGGGGGGGAGTATTCTAGAGGATTGGATGGGAGTATTTAAGGCTTGTGGGGAGTACCTAAGAAAAAACATGCCTTTTTTATATTATGGCCTTGCGCAAATTTGATTTAAACTACGAACAAATGCTCACCTCGTTAGTGCTAAAATTATCATTGTATAACATTTAACACGATTTTCAATTCACAAACGAGCTAGAAATATAACTTTATTAAACCAATTTTAATAATTTATGTATGTAATTTATGTAAAATGTACTTTTTTTTTTAATTCAGACTTTCGGATCTTTTTTCAAACATGTGATGTGATCTCTGAAGAAGCGATATTACTCTTAAAATGGAACTTCCTGTGGCAGTTTTTATTTTTCTCCGTCTTGAAGACGACCACGAAGGAACTAAGGAAATATTTGTTTTGTTCTATAGCTATTCTAAATGTAGATTTGATTTTTAGTTTTTTTTTTTTCAAAATTGACACTTCTGTAAAGTTAAAAAAACAATTTACCAATAAATGTTTTCAATGCGCTTGAATTAGCATAATTATAACAATCTTTTGCAAACATTTTTGGAATTTTCAAAATAAAAATAAATCGGGTGGCACAATGGCTCATGAAGAACCAGGGCCTAGTGACAAACAACTCGCAACCATTCCTGTGTGCGCCATTCGACAGGAAAGGAAGGGACCTACAATTTTTGCCGAATCCGAACGGCTAGACGAGAAGCACTTATTCGTGACAAGTGATACTCTTGGAGGATTTGTCAATTCCTCGCAAGAGGCAGTAGCCCTAAAAAAAAAACTTATTAGTTTTTAGGTGGACGAGGCTGGGAAGCGATCCCAGACCTCCAGCATGACAGTCGAACGCACTAACCATTACGCTACGGGCTATTTATAATTTTCAAGGGGAGTACAATCACAGTGAGGGGAGTACGGGAGTACAGTGAATGGTTGGGGAGTACGATATCCCTTAGTACTCACTTCGGCAGCCCTGTTCGGAAACAAGAAATTGTTTTTTTAAAAATGTTAAACAAAATTGTTCATCTTATAAGGATCTATCTTGTTTTACAAATCACACATAAAATTTAAGGCCGCAGTGTGATCGTACCATAAGTGCAAGTACATGGCTACCTTGGTTTATCGCATTTTATTTTGTCGAGAGGATAAAAATCAACTTTATTGATTCGATATTTTAAAACATATTTTACGGTCATCCCACTTCTGATAATGTAGAAAAAAAGGAATTCTGAACCAAACCTTAGGGTTGACTTTCTTTATCCATGTATGTATGTTTATTTGGCTGCATAATTCAACTTCTGCAAGAACTGCATGGTGATGGTAAATATTGAATGAATAGTTTAAAAAAATAATTGTTGCCAAATGACCGTTAGAAGTAATAGAAGGTTTCTACTGACTCGAAAAATTGCTCAATCTCAAACATTATTTTACAAAACACAATTTCGTACATAATTTCATTGAAATTGAGCTGATTTGCGGTGAAGGCTTAACCTCTATCGTTTTGATAAGATACAATTGCGTTCAAGAGTTTTTATTTATGAATGTGTTTGTGTGAAACGTAAGCCTTCTTAAAAACACACAATTCGCCCAAATTCACCAATGCATTTCTGAGAGAATTGTCACACTGTACACTTTTCAATATTTTTGTTATATTTCGAAAAGTAATTAGAATTTGAGAATTTAACTCAGGAGATTTTTTGTTGAAAAATGGTTTTAAAAAAAAAAAAATATAAAACAAATTTAAACAAGAAAATTTAAGAAATATCGAGTTTAAAAAATAAAGCGAAAAAATAAACTGTTCATAACTTTTTTTACGAAGAAAGAAGAGTATCAATTCTTTAATGTAAATCTCTTAGGCTTATTGTCATGGCTGCAAAAAATCATTGCGTACCGTAAATTAAATTATATATAAAATATTGAAATATTGATTCCTAAAGTGGACTAATATGTATGTATTTTGTTTTAATTAATAAATTTTTGATTCCTAAGTGTTAATCAAAATTTTATTAATTTAAAGAAGTTACAAAAATTGGAACAAGTAAAAATAATGATTTAATATGAAATAATTTGTATAAAGAATTTCGATTTTTCTAGAGAAAATTTAATCTTAAATGAGCTTAACAAATCTAAACCCAAATTTAAAAAAAAATCCTCTACATGGGAATTAACTTTAAGTTTTAAGCACGAAACTTAGAGGCGTCTCTAAGAAAAATTCTAATATTGATTAAATTCTTAGTAAAGTGTTTTTTTTTCACGAAACAAATAATATATCCTAGATACAGAGGGAGAGGAAGTTAAAATAACTGAAAATGCCAGTCCTATAGTTTAAAAGTCATTATAAGAGACTTACTGAAAGTCGAAGAGGAGGTGAAGAAGGCATCAGCGATTGCCAGAAGGCCAAAATGGCGTGTGTGTTCTTGACTTTCGCTCTTTTTTTCTGGCTCTCTAGGATGATGACAACATCGTTTTCGTTGGTTGGTTGATATGGTATTGCCCCGTGGGAATTCGATTGTGTGCTGCACGCGCGGTCGCAGCGTTGATTGCTGCCGAGCATTATGTCAAACGGAAATAATGACTCCAAAGTGGTTGGGTAGGTGCAAACAATCCGATTAGGGGAGATCAAATGGCATTTTAGCTTTATGGTGGATGAAGAGCATAGATAATATAATTTATTATGTCTTTAAGGGCATATTACTCATTTTATAATATAAGGAGGTTGTTTATAATGCATTTTCCTCTTTTTTCTTTCTAACGCGTTTCGTTTAAGTTAAAAAAGCAGTTAAAAGGTTTCTTTTTCTGAGAAGATTATTTTTTTAAATATCAATAAAGCGGAAATTAATCTTCAATTTTCAAATAGAAAGACAGTTTAATCAGATCAAAAAATTTTAAACCTTCAATAATTATCGTCAACACAGATATATGTCGAAACACAGTGGAATAATGAGCAAGATATCCTAGGCTATAGAGTTAATAAATAAGAAAATAGTAGCTTATACTATTTACCCAAAACAAAATATTCGTTGGATGAATAAATTCTATTTGCTAAAAATATGTCAATATTTATATTAGGTAATTCTTATGATAACAGAGTAATAAAAATACCAATATATGGACTATATATCCTTATAAAGCAAAACCAGGTCACGAATCCTTTTTCAATGATGATAAAAAAGCAACAGTTGTTTTTTATCCTTTTTTCGGAGGATTTCCTTGGATATTATTCTTCCTTACAGATTCATAGTCATATAAATTTATGTAGGATTGGTAAATATTATTCGAATAAGTCATAACTACATATGTATATAAACTCAATTAGGGGCAGTCGTGAAGAAAAGATTCAGTTGATAAGTGGGAAAAAAGCTGAATAATGATGTTCTTTTAATACCATTCCATCAGAAGGAATAACGGAGAAGGAGGAAAATAATTTAATGGATATACAACCTTATCAACCCAAAACTATTAGTTTATCATAGACGCCCAGTTATGGCACCTTCTGGATTTTATGTTTTTTATTTAAATTCATTCCTCCCTATGAACATTTTTAGTAGTGGGAAGGTAAAGGTAAAAGAAAACTTTTCGTCTACTCATAAAGGGTGGTACAAACGTTTTATTTACCTTGAGAATGAAGAATCAAAAGAATCTATACAAATATCAACAGTAAGGATGTTTTTTCGAGGACGAGGCGATAGCTGGTTTTCAACCCCAAATTTTTATTTTGGTGCAATCAAAGTACATATAAATATACATTGCATATATGGGACAGGAAGGTAGCTTACCTACTAAACTGTGTAAATGTAGTTAGTAACAGCCCTAACAAATTTTCGCAAATATGTTCTTTGTTCAAAATTGTTTAAGAGAAAAAGTATTGCTGCCATATTGAGAGCGATAGTAAAATTTCGTTTCTTTTCTTATACACTGAACCAAAAAATTCATTCCCACAAGAATTAAACTGTTAGCCACAAGAGAAAAAAGGCCCCAAGCGTTTTACCTATTTCCAGCTATCGGTTTAAGGTTTCACTATTAGAGAAAAGTTCCTGCTTATAAAAAGTTAATCTACGAACAGCAAAAAGAAAAGTCCTCGTGACAAACAATATATTTATTATCTACAAAAAAAAATAAATTATTAACCACAAGCGAATAGTGTTTTTCACAAATAACAATCTTTTTCTTTAACTTGTAATTTTTTATTTTTTTTTTATTTTTTTTTAATTTTGTTATTTTTGTCCACCTCATTGGTTTTGCAGCCGCTTCTATTTATTCTGAAATGTATACAATTGTATTTATTTGAAAAAAACTTATATTTCACTTACTTGATTTTTCTGGGATTTGAACCTGGCACCTTCCGGGCAGCAATGCAACATGCTACCACCAGGCCATCGCACGATATGTATGAACAATGTCGAAACTTAATCGCTTTGAAAGTGATACTGTACATTTCAGACTGGGTCATATACAAGTCTGTTTGACCCCACATCGAATATCGTTTGTAACAAACAGTTTACGAATTTACAAGGCTAATTAATTTTTGGTAACTCGTAAACAAAACTTTTTCGTTTTGTTGAACACAGTAAAACGTTTGTGACAAACAATTTTCGAATTACCAACTAAAAGCTACTAACGTTTTTGTTTATAACTTTTGCAATTCATGAACAAAACTTTTACTCTGTTGACTAGAGTGAAACTCCATGCATACAAACAATTTGTTCACGAAACATGTTTTAAGAGTCAAAAGTTCTTGAGTGTACTAGTATATCGTTATTCGTCATAAATTAATATTAGAAGTCAACTATTTCTATTAGAAGTAAACAGTACGAAAAACATAACTCTTGTCACAAGGATATTTTTCGGAGAGTGTACTCAATATGTTTAGTAAAAGTCCTAGATCCATGCATTTTTCAAGGTTTGACTAAAAATTAATAAGAGCATTGAGTTTTGAAAAAAAAATAGTGCTGAATAACGAAAATTTTTTCCCAAAATTTCGAGTTTGAAAATTAATTTTTTGAAAACTATTCACAAACGCAACTTTATTTAAAATGAAAATTAACGAAGAGATTTCTGGCTTTCGAAAAAGATATGGCAGGACATTGCAAGCTTTACCGTTGTTTTGAAATATTTGTTTTCTGTTTTAAGTCAATTTTTTAGAAAATTGCCCCTCCCACCTAAACGAAATGAAAATCGTATGCGTCCACGCATACGTTTGCGTGCACGCACAAGTTTGCGTGCACGCATACTTTTGCGTGCACGCATACATGTTGCATGTTGCATTTTGCAAGTTGAATGTCGCATGTTGCATGTTGCATGTTGCATGTTGCATGTAGCATGTAGCATGTAGCATGTAGCATGTAGCATGTAGCATGTCGCATGTTGCATATAGCATGCCGCATGTTGCATTTTGCATGTTGCATTTGGCATTTTGATATTGCTTCTGGCTTCTTGCATCGTGCATGTACCATGTATCAATGGTGCATAATGCATGTTTATGTCCAGTCCATGATATGATCTGCGATTATATTTTTTATAAATTGTATCGTGTAACAAACTGCTTTGAAATGCACTGGAGCATATCTATAACGGGTAGCTGCCATACAACGATATTTTCATAAAGGTTGAAAACTTCTTGATATCTATAAATGTTTTTCAATCTTTATATAAATCATCATCCAGATCCAACATTATACAATAAAATGAAGGCATGGGTTTGCAAATAAAAAGTTTGCAAAGCGCCAGCCAGAATACTTGTGTTTTGTTGTTTGTGACAGACTGTTTTCCAAAAACTCGTAAGGGCTGGTTTAAATTTATGCTCATTCCAATGAAAAACGAGTTTAGGGAAAATAGGCTGTCACAAACAAACTAGGTAGCCACAAACGATTTTATTGGTAAATTCGAAATCTGTAAAAAAAATTTAATCGAAAGAAGTAATACAAGCTCTAGGCGTGACCTTTTTTTTTTGGTAATAAATTTAAAATTCAAACTCCATTTCCCATGTTTGGAGTGGAAACAACACTGTTTTATTTTTAAAATTAATCTTTTATACTTAATTATCATTGCAGCATGCTGCTCACCTCAAAGCATAATAACTTACCTCAGCATCATGAATCAGGTACACGGTACGCATCCACCAGCACTAACCTATGCATAGCTCCGCCCATAACAATAAACAAAATGAAAGTGTGATGGATTGAAATCAGTTTTTCTAATTTTTCTCGAAAACTACGTTGTCACAAACGATTTTATTGATATATTCAGAAGTCACAAACGATTTCTGATCGATTGACTGCAAGAAAGTCTATACTACCACAGTTTAAAAAACAAAATGGCTAACTGGTACATTTTTTTTAATTTGTTAATAACTAAATAACTAGCGAGTCACAAAACTTTTTATTGCTGTCACAAACAGTCACAAAACGAATCACAAACGATTGGCATAGAAAAAATCAAAAATTTTAGTTTTTCAAAATTGGAATGGCTATCTGGGATGATCTCTTTTCAGTGCACCTTATACCAATCACCCTGTATATTATTATAAAAAAAGAAAAATCTTTTTTTTTCGCTCCAATTTCAAAAAAAAAAAAAAACAAAACCGCTATTTCTTCTTGCGCGGTTCCGCATGACATATCACACCAAAAACATAAATCTTAAAAAAGTAGCCAAGTTCTTCTATATACAAAACCTTTGCGTAACAAGTCAGTTGTAAAAAGGAGTGAGATCTAAAAGTACGCCAAGTTAATGTTAAATATCAAATATTTTAAGTAGAGTAATATGTTATTTAATGAATACTGACTTAAATTGGGTTGGTATACTATAGTCCAGTCATTTGGGCGAAAAAAAGTGGTTTGCCTGGAAAGTTTTGGAGTAGTTTTGAAAACTTTTAATTTTTATAGATTTTGGGGTGCTCTTTCCGAATTTTCATTTTGCCACCTCGCCACCATTCGAGGTTAAATGTCGAAAATATCAGGTTTTCGCATATAACTCTGAAACGGTAAATGCTTTCGAAAAGTATTTCATGCAAAACTTGTTGATTTTGTGATCCCGAAAGAAAAAAGTTTTGACAATTTGTTTTCTATGTCTCTCCGTTAAGAAGATATCGACATTTCAAAAAATATAAAATGTCGAAAATGTCACTTTTTCACGTATAACTCCTAAACGGTTCATATTCTTGAAAATATCTGAATGCAAGGTTTGTACTCTATTTAACCCCCTACAGGAAGAAACTATTATTTTTTCCTTAAATATATGTATATGTAATAATTAATAAGAAGTGATGGGTGGATGAAACGCTCCTGCTTGAAAAAATTCATGATTTCAACTTTGTATTTTTATAACTCTGAAAACTAACGCTTTACCAAATTTCATCATTCTGCACCAATCGGAAGTGCTCTCAATATATTTAATATTATTCTGTAAGAATGTGTGGTTAACACGGCCTCTAAATGATAAACCTGAAATTTTTAATTTTCCCTTTACTTCCATGTCAAGTCCTAAATTGCTCTACCAAATTTCGTCATTCTACAGTAATCAGAAATTCTCTACATAGTTGATATCAATTCTGAGTGGATAATTTAAAATTTTCCAATACCTCCTTTGTTCTGACTACATGATCTACCAGTCTAAAAAATTGTATTATTCTGCAACAACCTGAAGTGATACATATAATTAATAACAATTTTGAGAAAATGGGCGGATGTCACGCCCTCTGAATTCAAAATCTCAATTTTAAAGATTTTGTCTTTGCCTGCACTTTGAACCCTACCGCTGTACCAAATTTCATCATTCCACGACAATCAGAAGTGCTCCAAATAATTTATATCACTTCTATGAAAATGGGCGGATACCACGCCCCCTGAATGAAAAATCTCAAATTTTTAAATTTTGCCTCTGCCTGCAAAAAGTGCATCGAATTAGATGCAACATTGATTGTTTGGCTCTTATCGCAACGTGTCAGCATTTGCGAACCCTGGGTCTTATTTTCGTTCCAAAAGATTCTGGATCTTGTATTAAAATACGAAAAAATGACCCGAATTCGAAATTTACCCTCAAATAGACGTAAATCTTAGACCACTTGACCGTAATTCTTGAATTTTTGACTTTTTTTCGTATCGCTTAAATATGTACCAGGCGGCTTCGTTGTTTGTCATCTTGGAACGCATAATTGAATGAAGCTTAAACGATATTTGCATAGCGCGTTTATACTTCTGCGATACGAAAAAATCTGGTTTTAATTTCTAAACAACGCAAGGGAAAATAACGGGACTTTGGGGCATATTCATAGTCATTTTAGACCTGGGTCTAAGTTAAACATAGCTTTGGTTGAATTTTCGGACGTTGATTCTATTTTTGTAAGGTTATCATTTCAAAATATTTGAAGCTATTTGTGTAGCATACCAAGTAAATTATCTTATAAAATTATAAAACCAACAATTTGAAATTAAAATTGGTTTGTATTCATTGAGCCAAAATTGTCTTAAACTGTAGTTTAGTTAAACCTGAGTCTATCTGCGACTATTAATATGCCCCTTTGTGTTTTGCTCAATTCACTTGCTTACTAAATAATAAATAAATTGGGTGGCACAACGGCTCATGAAGAACCAGGGCCTTGTGACTAACAACTCGCAACCATTCCTGTGTGCGCCTGTCCACAGGAATGAAATGGACTTACATTTTTATGCCGAATCCGAACGGCTAGACGAGAAGCACTTATTCGTGACAAGTGATACTCTTGGAGGATTTGTCAATTCCTCGCAAGAGGCAGTAGCCCTGAAAAAAAATGTTAGTTTTTAGGTGGACGATGCTTGGAAGTGAACCTAGACCTCCAGCGTGACAGTCCAACGCACTAACCATTACGCTACGGGCTACTACTTTGTTTTTAAGTTTTGCAATTGTTCCTTATCAAAAGCTATATTCAATGTACTATAAGTACGCAGGTCCATTATATGAAATTCGATCATTCAAAAATCTCGAAATCACAGTAGCGAATTTCGGCGGATTTTGTCTTTATTCTAAACTTTTAACATATATCTTGTCATACACTACTTGGTGTACCTATATGTGTATTTTATTTACTCATCATATCCGGAGTCAAACTTTTGAAATACTGATTTCTTCCACTCATAATATTTATCAAAGAAAAACATAAAACATAACTTTTTTCTTTGTATACACGTGCGCTGCAACTTGTCCGTTCTTTCTATTACCAAAAAGGAATAACTTCTATATAAATTGTTTTTAAACTTTGAATAAAACGTCTTAGAAAGAAACTTCCTTCACTATCAGATGACCTACATTGTTGTCGCTTTACTTTAACCGCCATGCCTTTGTAAATAGAGGTTCATGAGGTAAAGGTTAGTCATCTCTCTTAAATGTTTAACGACTCTTTCTCTTCTAACTTAACAAACAAAATAGAACCTAAACAGCAAAAACCAGCACGACGAGACGTGGAAAGCGGAATCTAATTTTTTCTTCTCTAAGAAAGTCCGATAAATTAAAAAAACAACACTGAATTACAAACAAGACAACATGGTGGAAGGAAAATAAAATTCTAATTTAAATTCCACATTAAGCACATTGCGGTATTTGTATGTTTTTTTTATATTTTTCGGTTTTTGGTTTCATCGTGGACTAGGTCTTAGTTCTGGCTCCTGAGTCCTATCCTGTCTCGGACTCCTGAGTTCCATGCCATGCCTGGCCCAGCCCGGTCAGTGTGGTGCCTATGACTGTGTATATGAAATGCGTGCCTGTCTCTTTCTCTCATGCTTCACACAGTTTCTGTGTTCTATTGACTTTGATGGACACTTTAATTGTTGGGTAAATACCAAGTTCCAGTTGCAGGATCTTTATAAGGATAACACATTTAGAGACATGAAATAACTTCCATTTGATTGCTGTGGCTTTATTGAATTAAATAAAATTATATTTTGCTCTTTTTTTATCTCTCTCTCTACTGCTGGCTCTATTTTCTCCCAAAAAAACAACGTGTTTTGTCTGAACTTGTGGTCCAAGGAGAGCTTTAAATGACTGGCATGGCGTCGGTCGTCATTCTGTTGGTTGGTTAAACACTTCCGTTTGGCAGTTCTTCTCGTTTCCTCTGTACGTTTCTTATGCTTTGGCATACAAGTTAAAATTTATTCAGCAAAGAATTTTATTCAACTGAAAATCAGTTGCTTTTGGGGATTTTCTTGAAACGGAAAATAACTGACGTAAAATTATTCTGAATCACAGTTAACACCTACCACTCTTTCTCAATCTGTTTCCTTCGGAGGACCAACACACAGATCCCCCGCTTCCCCGCTTAAAGTTCAAACGAGCACACTGGCACATAGTTTAGTTGGATAAACATTGCTGTGAATTAATTTACCATAATGGATGGTTTTTAAACGAATTTGAATTTTGCTTTATTTGAATTTTATGGACGATGTTTAGTTTTGTCGTTAGAGTGAACTGGTGTGGGGGGGAGTGGGTGTTTGTTCGGTGAGGGTCACTGAATAAATTTATTGTTTTTGACTTGTGTCCGCCCTTTTAAAGATGATTGTGCATGTTAATATTGAGAATTTGAGTTGAAATTATTTATTTATGTATCTTGGTTTTAATTTATAGGATATAGGAATACAAAAATTCGTACAATATTTTTAAATAACACTTTCTTCAGTTTTATTGTTCTATCATAATTTTCTAATATGCGAAAATAAGATTAATTTCTAAATAAAATTACAAAAGCCGAACGGGCATTATTAGTGATTTAGATCTTATAATCATTGGAGATTTTTTTAAACAAATAAATGGGGTGTCAAAGTTCCCCCAAGACGATTCTTTGGTTTTTAACTTGATTGCTTGAACAGGAACTACTTAATACATTTTTCAGTATGCTTTTAGAATATGATGATGCAAACCTTTGGTATATCGTATACCTATAGGTACTTAGGGGAATGCTCTTCTTTTAAGAATGAAAATGTATGCTCGCAAAAAAATGTTCTGTTTTAAAAATAATAAAATGTAATGCATGACTATGACCTAAGAAATGTGAACATTTTCTTAAAAAAAATGATTTTTTTCTGAGTAATATGGCAAGACTGTGTTTGATATTTTTAAAAGCGAAAAATACCGGTACCTACCTGCCAAATAATTTATTTTTCAAAACAGCTTTAACGATTTCAATAAAAAAAAATCAGGTAATTAAGTAGATACTTATAAAAGGGCTTCTTTTGATTTGCTTTTTGTTTCATTTCTCAAAAAATGTTTTTTTTTTTGTGGTACCTCTTATGAAACTTTTATCAGGCATAAAACCATTTTGATCGTCTTGAAAATGATGGTTGCCAACTTTTATTTTCAATAATTGTACGGATAAGCTTCTTAAAATATTAAATACATAGTCTATTGTATTACTTTTAAAATTTTTTAATTAAAAAAAAAAATAACGAAACAACAGTGTTTTTTTTTTATTAAAAAAATAACGAAGATTAAGAAAAAGAATTTAAGAAATTTTAATTGTTTCTTTTTTAAGTGCAGTGATTGAATATAAGTAACTTGTTCTTGTCATTGATTTTTTTAATAAAAGTTCAACATTTTTTTTTTAAATACGTTCAATAGCAGTTTAAAAAAAAAATAAATCGGGTGGCACAACGGCTCATGAAAAACCAGGGCCTAGTGACTAACAACTCGCAACCATTCTTGTGTGCGCCTTTCGACAGGAATGGAAGGGACCTACAATTTTATGCCAAATCCGAACGGCTAGACGAGAAGCACTTATTCGTGACAAGTGATACTCTTGGAGAATTTGTCAATTCCTCGCAAGAGGCAGTAGCCCCGAAAAAAAACATTTTAGTTTTTAAGTGGACGAGGCTGGGAAGCGAACCCAGACCTCCAGCGTGACAGTCGGACGCACTAACCATTACGCTACGGGCTACTACTATAGCAGTTTAAACACTTTCTAAATTAATTGGAAACAAAATATCGTGTTTCTAGAACTTAAAATAACTGTAATATACAGCGTGATTCGCAGAATGTGTGATAAAAAGGTAAGGATCGTGTATAACCCGAGAGCTTCCAGTATATTTTTCGACCTTATCGCCATCGGTACATGGAAGAAGCTTTGGTTACAGAAAGGTTGAGGGTCGCAAACTCTCTCATATAGTTTTGCTGAAAGCAATAGAGATGCAAGAGTAGAAATATCGACAAAAATTAAAAAAAAAAACAATTTATTTCCTTAGAAATTTAATGTTTGTTAATTGGTTTACTTTTATAATACTAGATACTAGCTGACTCGGCGAACTTCTAAATTTCGTAATGTAATTAAATTAATAATTGCGAGCATGCGAATAATTCCAAAGCTCCATGATAGAAGATGAGTGGAGAATAGAGTGTCGCGTTTAGCTTGGAGAGACCTTGATGTTGTAAGGCAGAGAGTTGGGTTTGAAGATGATGATGAAGATAAAAAAAATTGAGGATACGTTCGCAAAGCTTTTTAAGGACGATTTTAACATGCTGATCATCATCTGATTCCCTCCAACAGTAATGAGCTTGTTCCTCAGTATACAGTAATTTTGGAATGAATCAGTGAATTCAATTTAAAGAGTTTTTGTTTTGCATCCAGCAGTTAGTTGAATATTAACAAGGGTTCCGAATATCCATTGATTTCTGCTAGATGTTTATGGCATCAATATTGAATTCCCATATTTCTCGCAAGTTCCTTTGTATGTGGCGTGTTCACGTGTCGACAAACCTACCACTTTGTACGTGTATACGTGCCCGAGAATAAAACAAAAAAGTTGTGTAATTTAAACCACTTCAGCGGAAGGTTGGCCGACACACTACATCATTTTGGTATGAAAACACATCAACATTGTTAATTTAGATATATTTTTTGTTATTTTGCAATCGTCATAGAGACCAATACTTTGTAATGACAGCATCCAAACTTAAGAAGTTTGACAACGAAAAAAAAAAATGCAATTTTTCTGCAAAACATTCTTGATGAGCTCTTACTGTGTTGTTGTAAATTGTAAAAAATTCAGTGGAAATTCAATCCGGCTGGTGACTTAGTCCACTGGAATCACCCATCGCCAAAAAATTGCCTAGAGAACTCTGCAGTGTTTGTTTTCAATTGCAATTTTTACGAAATGCCAAAAAGCTGTGCCTTCATTCAAGCGTTCAATTCATCTGCTGAAGTTGATCTTGGAATAACAGGTAGCGTTTGGCGGAAATCGCCTGACAGCTAAATCATTGCACCACCGAAACGTCGTTTATCACTTCGTAAATCTTTCAACGTACAATTCAGGGCTTCCAATGCACGTTTGTGAGCCATTGTGCAATCGTTCCAGATGTCAATCTTACAGTGCTGCAAAAGTTTCGCTGTCGTAGACTTCTTTAAAATGTTGCATATAGGTTCTTCATCCATTTGCAGGCAATTGCAATGCAGAATGAGCGTTCGACCGCCTTTCAACAACCTAGCCACTATTTCAAATACATACTTTGAACACAATGAAAATTAAAAAAAAAAATATTATAACATTTTATTTTATCTGCCCGAACGCAATAGCAAGTCCAATTCAAATTTTAATGACCAAATGAACCAGGACCCTAATATTCCATTCTTAGGGCAACACGAACCCATCAATCCCAAAATTGTGAAAATCAGGATCTTCCCGTTCCAGTTTTTCTGGAAATTTTCTAAGATTTTCCACCATCTTATGTCTTTCCTTGGGCCAATACAAACTCATCAAGGCTAGAATCGTAAAAGTCTAAGTATCCATTCTCGATTTATACGCTTAAAATTTTCCGGGATTTTTCTCCAGTACCCTATGTCCTTCCTTGGGCCAATACGAATTCATCAAGCCCAAAATTGTGAAAATCGAACGATCCATTCTCGAGTTATGTGCGCACACACGGACGACATTTCTCTTTTATATATAAGATATATGAATATATCTTTTATTTGTAGGGAATTTAATTTTCTTGCACTTTGTTACATTGACTTTGCCTCTATTACGCTAAGTTTTCCGAATATTTAAGAAAAACTACAAAAGGGGACCTTTACCCCCTCTCCTGCCTAAAGCTTTTGGCCCTAGGCTGGGGACTTTTAGTATGCTAACCTAAGGGTCAGCTCTACCACTATAACACAGTACCTTGGGAGGCTTGCTTCGCAGGTTAAATGAATTTATTCATTCTTTAACATCAAGCTCAAGGAAACACTACTATCACATACTACTATATCTAATAATAATACAAATTATACAAAAAAAAAAAAACAATCATCAAAAAATTGTCGTCGCAACTATCAATTTTCACAAAAACTAGGAGACATAGAACCATTTAGTTTTCAGTTTTCAATAAAAAGTTATTAGGGCTAGTGAATACTAAAAGCCAATTCAGCATTTTATTTCCCAATAAAAAAATAAAAAACTAAATTTTCAATTTTTTGTTTTTTTAATTTTGAGTTTGAAAGTTATTTTTACAAAAACTATGGAAATCAATAACTTGATTTAAAAATAAAATAAAACAGTGGAGGTCTGGTTTTCAAAAAAGTTAAAGCCCTCCTCTCTAAATGGGGGGAGAAAGAACCCCCTTTATGGCGAACAAATTTTGTATTGTCTTCCTTAAAAAAAAAACGTTATCATTTCTTGGCGCCATATGAAAACAAATCTTCCTAATTAAATTTTGCCTTCTCAACTTTTTCGTATAGTTTCCGAGATAAAGAAAAAAAAGGGAAATTATATCTCCACTCTAAGCCTCCACGACATGATCAAAATAAGAGTGAATGAATGTTTATTTACCTTTTTTGTTTTTTTCCAGGTAAATTGGTCAGCAAACATTCAATATCTAAGACATTAACAGGATATTTTCAGATTATATGACTTTTCTACCCACCGCGGGGGTATGTTTATATCTTTTTTATAGACAATTTATTTTTCTATAATTATGTAGTATAGACTTTTCCGCTAATATCGTGCAAATATTCACAAAAAATTAAAAAGAGGTACCTTTAACCCCCCCTTGGGTTTAGCTCGCGGCCCTGGGCTGGGGACTTTGGGTATATTATACCTGGGGGTATCCCCTAACGCAAGCAAAATTCCTTCGTTGCCTGTACTACTAGCAACGGATGTACTTTACTTACGCCACATTCATACAAGTTTGTGTACTGGAAGATTAATGGCCACTTGATACAAAAGCGATCATCTGTCGGTTCGATCGATTAGACCCTTATTTTTATTTTTTTTTAAATATTTGACCTAAGCGTCTGACTCGGAGTGTAAGAGTAACGTTTTGTTGGGGGGGAGGGGGTGAATGTTTTCTAGAAAATTAATGAAACCAAAAGCAAAATTATAAAAACAACATTAATACTTCTAATGCGATATCTTGTACCTTTTTGTACAGCCAGATCTCTTCTTTTATTTTAATATTAAATAAATTGGGGCGTATTCATAGTCATTTTAGAGCTGTGTCTAAGTTAAACAAAGGTTATGTTGAATTTTCGGACGTTTATTCTATTTTTTAAGTTTATCATTTGAAAATATTTGGAGCTACTGGTGTAGTTCACCAAATTAATTATCTTATAAAAATATAAAACCAACCATTTGTAATTAAAATATGTATGTATTCATTGAGCCAAAATTGTCTTAAACTGTAGTTTAGTTAAACCTGGGTCTATCTGCGACTATGAATATGCCCCATTCGATTTACATTTTTTGAAATATTAATTTTCAAACTTAAAATTTTGCAAAAAAAATGAAAAAACTAAATTGTTCAAACTATTTTATTTTTTCAAATTCAAAATTTTATGAAAGTACAGGTAAGAAAGATTTTTGTTTTTAAAATTAAATGCTCCTATTTGATTTGATGAAATTTTTTAGAAAATAAATTCTTATCTGCATATAACTTTAAACTTCAAATTGGTGCTTCAAATTTTTATCATTCCTATTCTTTTGCCTAACTTGGTGCCTAGCGTCTTTTGGACAATATTGCTGGCATGTTCTTTTTTAAACCAATCGAGAACGAGGGTCTCGTGTTTAACTGGCACCATAAAGACACAGCGTCAGGAAGATTAATTAATTTTAACTCTAACCAAGCTAAGCACATCATTATCAACACGGCTTCCAACCTTATTGGCAAAGTATTCACGCTGAGTGATGAAAAATTTCATAACGCCAATGAAATAAAAATCACAAAAATACTGCGAGATAATGGGTTTCCCTCCTCAATTATACGTGGTCTTATACAAAAACAAAAAATCAAAGCTCCACAGAACCTGAAAGCGGATTGCCCTATTGGATACTACAAAAGTGTTGTGTATGTACCTGGTTTAACTGAAAACTTCAAAAAGGTTGTCGTCAACAAATCAAAAGACGTTCTTTTGGCTTATAAATCCAACAAAACACTAAGTCACCATTTCACTAAGCTTAAAGTTAAACCGGATAAAGACAAAACCACGGATGTGATATACAAAATCAACTGTAAGGGCAAACCCGACGATCCTTGCAATCAATGCTATATTGCCACCACAAAACAGTTCCTTCATCAACGTATGTCTAACCACAAATCTGACATAAAATCTAACAACCCTGGGAAAACGGCATTAGCGAGTCACATAATTGAAAGCGGCCATTCTCCAGACTTCGAAAATGTCCAAATTCTCCAAACCGAGCGGCACTCGGCAAAGCGATACACACTTGAAACGTTGCACATCATTAACAACCGCAACAACATGAACCGAAAGCTCGACACACAAAACATATCCGCTGTATATTGCTGACTTGTCACTGACTAAACATCAATTACTTGTTTTTTTTTTGTTTATTCTTTTTAAGTTTTATAAAGTTTTATAAATAAAGACTGAATTTCATTTTGAAGTGCATAAATTTAAAACATTTTATTCAATGTAAATTTATTACAATTTTGATATTTTTACAAAATGTAAGTCTAATTTTTAATGTTGTCATACAATTGTTATTATACTGAATTTTTTTATATATATTTTTGTGTGCAATAAAGTTCCCCTGAAGAAGGCAGCAACCCCTGCCCAAACGTCGGGAAAAGCAAATGTAACTTGATTGTTTCATTGCCATATCCATTGTGACCAAAAAAGCCGAAGGATAAATCAAGGTTTTTATCTTATCCACTCTTTAAGTATACTACGAATTGGTCAATAATTCATCTTTAATATAATTTAAATTCATTTTCAGCTAGAAATGAGTTTAAACCACCATACCCGGTTTGAAATTTATTGTGCATTGAATCTTATATCGAACACAATTCTCATATAAATACCTAAATTTAACACAACACCATAAAAAGCACATCAGAGGTAATATCTTTCCTCTTTACACTGTATGCCATCAATTAGGAATGAAAATGTGTAAAATCAAAAATCTCTTCAAGGATTGATTGGATTTGTTTTTGCTCATACGTATTTCAATCCTGGGATGATAGTGATTCTAAGCAATAACGTCATTAAGTTTACACTCTGTAGCTACAAAGGCCGCAGGATCTAGGTATACGTATGCAGAAACATAAAAAACATCACCATGCATTTCCTTTGGCTATTGAAGTAAATGGACAGACAGACAGACAAATAGACACACTGAGTGAATGAGTGACAGAGTATCGTCCATCAGCCAACAGCATTTGGCATTAACACTACACATTGAGATCAATGTAGGTATATTCTATACATATAGGTATAGAACAACTACATTGAACAATTGTACACACACAAAAAAGTCATTTCCATTCTGCCCTAATTTCATTTGCAATGTCCTGTGAACAAGGATGAGAGTTTGATATTCGTTTTTGTTCGACCTGATATTGTTGGTGGTTTTGTTGTTTTTTTTTTTATGTGTGCTGAATGGTCTGGTTCATCCAACTGAAATGGCGTCAACTTAGGAACAACAAGCTATAATTCTTTTGTTATGCCCATAATATTCACTTCTGATAATATTTCTCCATATTTTGTTGGTTTTCTCTTATACTTTTACTATGTGTGTGCCCAAGGAATATACACATAAATAACTTTCTCTTGTTTCTATGAGCACATAAATAAATGAATCAGAAGCTCGCTATAAATATGAAACAAGAATTACTCATAAATTATAGGGGAAACTGGCCTTAAATGGCTAACCGAATCGTTTGCATTTTATTTATTTATTTCAAATTCTGGAGGTAGTTTACGAAAAGCGCCAGATCCTTTAAATCCTTTAAAGTTTAAGTAAATCAATACTGTTAGTTTAAAGCAGAAGCAAGAGGCAGAATTGTGAGATATTTTTTTTTTTTTAATTTTTCCTATGTCAACTTTTATCATAATTCCAAATCTCGAGTTCGATTTTACAAATGTATAATTTTCGAATCAGTACCCATTTATATTTTACGTACAATACGTAGATGTATATTGCAAGTCAAAATACTTAATGTGCCGATTTATTTTCGAAAATATTTTTTTAATATAAGCCATTTTAACAATGCTGCACAATTTTGGGCCAGACTCCCCTAAATGATGTTAACAGCGACTTTCATATGCTTTAATAGTTTGGCAATAATTCAGTATCTGGTTGCACCCGCAGTTTTCTTCTTCTTTTATATCATCGATGATGAAAGGGAAGGATAATTTGGGGATGTTGAGTTGAATGTTTTCTTTTTCACAGTAATTAATAACTATGATGTCAAATGTTGCATATCAATGAAAGCACATATACATTTCCAGTAAAAATAATGAATAGATGGTTTTGAATACTCAGGTGACAATTTAGATCCGTATGTCGCTTCATCTTCTTTATACCTGGCACATACCTAAATTCTAAAGAAATTTGACTGAGGTGATGTCTTGGCTGGATGGCTTTGAACAATAACTTTAAAACAACAGGCTCTGACAAGATGATAGCTGAGTGTAAAAATTGATTAGGTATGGTTTTGTCGAGAAGTCTTATTGATGTGTGACAAGCGACAACAAAATTAACAATATTTCCAAAGTAACAAAATTCAAAAAGAAGGTCTTCAAAAAGAAGTCATCGATCGAACAATATCTATTTATAACATCATCGATGCATTCATTTGACATTATATTGAAAATAACATCCGAAAACTAATCTTTCTAAACGAGAAAAATGTTTGGAATGAAATTCAGTTTTTTTTTAAATGTCTGAAAGATGATTTTAGAAGAAGCTTAAATCCAGGTATAAAAAGCTTTTGGCATCTGCTTCATTTCATTATATGGCAGTTAAGCTCTAAACCATGGGGTTCGTAAGATATTCGGCTTTTAAGCACAAAAAAACGCAAAAATAAAATTCTGCATTGGTAACTGTTCAACAAACTCAACAATAATAAGTCCATGGTAAATGAAAATTAGGTGTACTTAATTTTGTTATGTGGCTTTTATTGATTAGGTAGTAGGGTTCAAAAAATACTTTACAAAAATGAAGTTCCGTAGGAGACTCGCAAAATGAGAGGCCCTAGGGTCTAAACACTGACTCCATCTTAAACCGCACTAACTTCACAGTAAGCATTGCTATGAAAATCCACGCAATAAACGCTAGACAAACGGTCTACAGCTTAACGGCATATTGTAAAATGAAGTACATGCAATAGCGTTTTCAAAGACATAAGAGAGATTTCTGTTGAGTTGAAAGACCAGCTACCAGTGCGGAATTGCATTACTGCACTTTTCAGCGTTTTTGGCACATATCTCTCGAATCCCATTATTTACACTTTAACGGTCATATAATAAAAAGAAGTACACGCAACAGCCTTTTCAACGACACATGACTCATAGTTGTTGACTTGGTTGATAAGTTACCAATGCAGAATTGCATTATTGCTGTTTTTTGTGCTTAAGAGCCGAATATCTTACGAACCCCATGGTTTAGAGCTTAGCTGCCATATAATGAAATGAAGCAAATGCCATAACCTTTACAACGACGTATGACTCATTACTGTTGAGTCGGTAGACCAGTACCAAATGAAGAATTGCATTGCTGTTATATTTGTAGATTTGTATGCCCACATATCTTTTGCACCCTATGATCTACGTCTTCACGGCTATATACAAAAATAAAGTACACAAAATTATCTTTTCAACGATGTATCACAGATTAATGTAGGTATGAGGACACACTACCAATGAAGAAATGCATTATTGTCTTTTTCGGTGCTTTGATTCCGAATTTCTCACGAACCTCATAGTTTAGAGCTTAATGGTCATGCAATGAAATGAAGTCAGTAAAATTACCTTTTCAACGACATACAACACATTACTGTTGAGTGGGTAGACCACTTTGCCCATTCTCCTTTTGGGAGTGGAGTGATAACCGAAATATGAGTATGTGGGTTTGTAGGTGCATATATCGCGGTATCAAAAACAACCGTCTTCCAGCAAAAACAACCGTCTTCAGCCTTTGGTGGGGGGGGGGGGGGGTTTGAAAATATCGATTTTCCAGTTCATTTTTTCAGAGGTAGCTATTACAACTTCATTTAATTTAAAAAAATATAGGTATGTGGTGCTCTGTCATTTTCTTAAAGTCAGAACGTCATAATCTTAGCAATCCGACCAATAGAACTCAAAATATAAGCTTTTTAAGGGGACCTTATCGTCTTTTTGTTGGAGAATTATAAAACCCAAAAAATCAACAAAACAAAGTCTCCAAAAAAATTCGATTAAGGTTCGCTTAAAATCCTAATGTCTAGAGTTCTATTGGTCGGTTTGCCAAGATTATGACATTTGGACTTAAAGAAAATGACAAAGCATCACATAATATATTTTTTAAATTTATTGAAGTGGAAAATCGCTATTTTCAAATCCCCACCGCCGCCAAAGGCTGAAAAAGAATCCTGCCAGACGGTTGTTTTTGATACCGCGATATATGCACCTACAAACTCTCATACTCATATTTTGGTTATCACTCCCAAAATTTGCTGTGGCTCTTGGTCTATAAGTATATCCCGAACTATTGATTTTGAAAGGATAATTTTTAAGACTAAAGTTTCAAGCAGTGAAATCATCTTTCATTCATCAGACATACATAACTTTTTTCAAAGCGAGCAATATTTTTGAGGTTCTTTTTTTTACATTCTTTCCTTATTTGTGTTGTTTCTTAAGAAACCTTCTTTTAACATGTATAAAAACTAATTTTAGAACACAAAATTTCCAATATCTTGACTCATTTTTGAAGATGATGTTAGCACTACCAAGTTGTAGATCTAGAAAGTTAGCGGCGTAATCGAAAAGAAAACATTATTATAAATATGTAGATATGGTGGGTACATCTTTCGCTTGGTGAATTACGTCAATTTGGGTATTTTTGGAAAACTGGTGAAGCCTAAATAATAATATACACAAATCACTTAACCGTGTCAAAAGCTATACTAACTTTATTTTGATACCCAATTTTTATAAATATACCTATGTATGTGTATGTATACCTATGCAATGTAACAGAGACTGTTTTAAGAAAAATTCAGAACTACCAACAAATCATTATTGAACAAAATTAAACAGATATAAATTGTACTTTCTTATACATACATACATACGTAGCCCGTTTATCGGTTGGCTGTTTTATCGACAGCTTCTTAATTTTGTTGTTCTTACCAAGGGTAATTTTACCGCTCTAGCTGGAACACTTCCCAATAAGATATTTAATTTTTGGAAAAGCGATTCAATACGAGTTTTTTTTTCGCAGAAAGTGATGCCAAACCTAATTTTTTTGTAATTAAAAACTGATAATTTTTTAAAAATTCGTCACTTTTGGTGTCTAAAAGTACTTTGTGTTGAACTGGTCGACGAAAGGACTGAGGGTACAAGTGAATGTTTGAACAAAATAAATAAACTCTATTTCTTATTGATATGAACATATTAGAAGACTTTAATTTAAATATTATATACCTATGCATTTAAGTGATCATAATATTTGTTCTAATAAAATTCGAAGCAATACAAAATTTGTTTTGATTTTTTTCATTCTAAATGTGTTTCGATTTTTTTTGTCAACCTCTTTCAATAGACATACCAATAATATTTTTAACATAGATCATTCCTAAACGAAATTTTACACAGTGCAACACTTTTAACAATGACATTTCAATTTTTTTGTTGACACAACAACAATAGTTAACATTTTATAGAAAATGAATGCACCACTTTCATTTTGCCGAGCTAGAGGAAATTGTTTGGAGATTTCAAAACGTTAAAATAGTTAAAACACTAAATAAAAAAAGCGAAATAAAAGAAAGTGAATATTTGCAATACTTTATTTAAAAAAATATGCGTTAAATCGTGTAAAAACACGATCTGATTGTGTTTCATATTCCACATGATGCGGGGGCCCCAGCATTTAGCTATCTCACTGCATTCCGACCCTGTGTAAATGCATTTGTGTTTGTGTAACCCACACACTATTTTGAAAAAGCCTCACTTTTCCCTCGATATGCCCGTTCCTCTATTTTTTCTTTTATGATTTTAAATTAAAGAATTAATAAATATGTTTCTTTCATTCATGCAATCAAGTGATACCTAATAAATGCATTCGGCTTTTTACAATGAGAAAAAATATTACAAACAACAGAAGTAACTAATAAATGTTTCTCCACCACTCACTCAATGTGCAAGCGAAAAAAAGAGGATTATACATTAAAAAAGTAATAAATATGTTTCTTTTGTTCATGCATGGTGTAACTAAAGAATATTTCTTCCCCACTCACTCAAAGTGCAGTGTAAAAAAGGAGAATTTTAAATGACTGAATACATATTTTTCTCTTTCACCCATTCAATGGGTTAGAAGTGAGGTAGGTATTCCTTATGTCAAATTTTTCATTTATTGCATAGTGTGGTATAATATAAAGTTTTTGTGCAATGTCATGAGTATGTGTAAATTCCTATTCAGTGATACCTATTTTAGTCGATTTGACTATTTTATAAATGAGAAAAAAGGAGTTTGACAACAGAAATAATATATATGATATGCTAAAAATGATTTATTGACCAATTTGGAGTTAATAATTGTGATTGGAAGTGATTAAAAATAATCTTTCCGTCGGCTTTTTTTGGTCACTGTAGTTTTTGCAATGAAACAATTAAGTTACATTAGCTTTCCCGACGTTTCGGCAGGGGTTGCTGCCTTCTTCAGGGGAACTTTATTTGGACAACAAGAAAAAATATATTGTTTACATTATAATAACATTACTTGAAACAATACAAAATACACTCACTTTAATAAAACTGTGTTTGAATTTAAACTGACATTTAAAATTATTGTATCTAATAATGATATGCTCCCACTTAGTAAATTAAAAATGGACGGATATAATTCAACTAATTTTTTGCATTTTTAAAAGTATTTAAGCTAAACCAATCTTTGTCCTAAACATGCATTTTTTGGCGAGTACCAATATACCAAAAATTCAAACAACCATTGGTCTTTTTAATCCTTAAAAATAGTTGCGTGAGCGAGACAGAGGACACATAAAAGGAGTTAAAATCATCGGAACCCACGAATCGGGCCACCTAAGGTACTGATGCCCAAAAAAATGTAATAAAACATTCAAAATAAATTATGAATTCTGAATGAATGAATTCTATAATGTACTTATTTTGGAATTTCACAAAAGCTTTTTTTGCATTGTACATTAGGGTGGTCCTTATAAAGGTTATTGTCTTATTTTGAATGACGCACCCACCTAATTTGTTCTAAATAATTAAAAAAAAAAAATGTCTGTAAAATTTTATCTCACTATTTTAACGTCAACCCGGCCCCCAAGACGTCTGTAGTTTTATATGGAAAATCCCTTGTATTTTTGTAAATCCAAATTGGAAAAATGTTCACTTTAGTAATGATTGATAAAAAAAATTGAATTTTGGAACATATGTAGTCACTTTTGAGCTAAAATTTTACAGGATTTTTTTTTGATTATTTAGAACAAATTAGGAGGGTGTGTCATTCAAAATAAGACAATGAACTTTATAAGGACCACCCTAATATACATTAATAGTAAAAATAGTTATCGTTTCATCGATAATAATTTTTAAAACTACGGAATGACCCTTCTGGTCATGAGACCAACACAAATGAAATATTGGTATCAAATGAAAGGTTGTGTTGAGCTTCTTGCAAATACCATATTTCAGTTCTTTTTCGAATTAACTGTTCAATTCTTTTCATATAAAGAACGTACGAAAATGATTTTGGTCTGGTGGACGCCCATTGCAAGGTAGTATTCTCAATTGCAGTTTTGCACATGCGCATTATAATCAAGTTCAAAAATAATCCTTTTAAAGCTAAATATAAAGTTGTACATACTTACCTAAAAAATTATATCTGATTTTGTCTCAGTTCTATTCATTCAACCATAAATTCATTTCAAGATAATAAACGTTTGAATAAATCCTGACATCCTGAATTTATCCTTAAACTATTACTTAATTGTCCTTATACCTTAGTCTATTTTCTCCTTATTTTCAGTTACTTCATACAAATATCTCAATTTTGTGTTGGCCGTAGTCACCATATAGAAACTTAGGAAGCACCTATATTTAACTTTATTTGGATCATAAATTTTAATTTGTTTCTATGATTAAATTCGTTCTTGTGTCATTTATACTCGATACCTAAACCTTACCTACCCCAAAGAAAAAATAGATATTGGATGTTCGCTTTCATGTTTTCGTTCTAACCATACATTTTTATTAGCACTCTGTCCCTAAATGTCAGTTCGAACATTGTCCTTGTGGTTCAATAAAACATATATGTATGGCCATTCCATTCCACATCTCCGACTTCATCTCGTTCATTACAATCAGGGTATTATTCATAGTTCAAAGTTCACCGCTGCCGCCACCGCCACCGCCGCGCCGGCCGCCGGAGATGGGTTTATTAAATTCCAACTATACTGCTGTAAATATTGAAACTGGTAAAATGGTTTGTAAGAATTGAAAAACATGTTCATCACTTTAGCTTGACGACGAACACCGCTTGTGGAGAGAATTTATCCCTCATGTAGCAGAGAGGTTATTACATTTGATAAGGGACTCGTCTTCGCCCATTGCGGTTAAGTACATGGTTGCCAGGTTGCTTGTTATTAATATTTGTTTAACAATGCAAATAAAACAATACTTTATGGGCCAGTTTTTCAATTCATAATAATTAAAGATAACCCCAAGTTAGGTCACCAGAATCTGATTTTTGTAACTTTGGATTAACTCAACCGATTTTTGTGATATTTTATGCATCGATTTTTTTTTAGTCTCATTCGTCTTTCACTTAAAAGCTGCTTCTTGACTTAACTGCTGACAAATCTATTTTCCGAGTTAAATTACTTGGGGTTAACTCAATACTGAAAAACTGACCCTAATGCTAGGTTTCCACTTGTCCTTGAAAAGACGCAAATTGACAAACTTTCCAAAACAGGGTGAGTTATAGTTGCTTGCTACTACTGCTTTGGTTTTATTTTTTTTTGGTAAAAGCCACCCTGTCCTGGAAAGTTTTATCAATTTGCGTCTTTTCAATGACAAGTGGAAACCTAGCATAAGAGTGGTTTAAAATTTGACAGATTCTATTTTGAGATGAGACTGAATAAAAAAATTGTATTATTATACAAAATTGTATTTTTAAGTCCAATTTTATAGTGCCCACGCAGAAAACAATCTAGTTTTCGACAAGGCATTAGAGAGTTTTAACATAGATTCTGGCAAAGGGCAAGCAAGCGTTAGCAAAGGCTATAACAAGGGCCTTGGCGATTATGAACCCTTTTGCCTAGTCAGGCAAGAAAAAAAAAATAAATAAAAAGTTGGCTTATGTGCTTGTCACTCCAATGCGCTTGCCACTGGAGTAACTCGATATACAAAAATTCAATGTCAAAAGTGAATAAGTTTCATACTCTAATGTTTCATACCATATCGCATAACAAATACATCTAGGGCCAGTTTGTTCACCAGTGGGTTAAATTTAGTATGTGACTTTCATGACTTTAATTAACTAACGCTAATCAACCAAAATTGACTGATTAGTGAAATCCATGATTAGGAACTCATACTTTTAATTTTTTTAAACAAAATTTGATCAACAAAAACATTTGAGTATTTCCCAGCTCCACTAATCATGGATTAAAGATAATCAGCTGTGAACAAGCTGGCCCTCTGAATAGAACAGGATCTTATGTACTTGCTTTATTGGGTAAAATAACTTAGAACGAGTTTTTCCTCACTGAACAATCCTTTTATATACAGATTTCTCATATCCATAGTACAAAGTGTGATATGAAAAAGAAGACAAAGGAAAGAGAGAAAGAAAAGTGTTTATGATACTGATATTGCATGTTGCTTATAAATTTGTTTGTGTTTGATCCAACAAGTTTTTACTAGGGTAGGTCTCATGAGGGTTTGATAAGTTTTCCTCGTCTAAATTGTTGGTACTGAAATCCAACAAGGGCTTGCCAAGTATCTGACAAGTTTTCCTCGTTTTAGTTTTCCCTACTGAAAAACATACGAATTTCGGAGTGAAACTAAAACTAAGCCTTTAAAAGTGTGAAATTTTCATATTGAAATTAACCTGTCCTAAGATGTTAAATAGACCTACTTTTTAACATGCTCATTATACATTTGCTTTTTTGTTCTTATAACGTATTTTTCAGTGCAAAATCATGTGAGTTTCAAACCCTTTGAATTTTTCTGAGTTAACTAGTGTTGACATTTAACCTCGTCGCTGACGACCTGGACCTTAAGGACTCTAAATATTATGACAACAAGAACCTGTTTGACTTGTTTTTTTAATTTTAAGATATTTTCTTACAGTGAAATCTTAAATATTCTTGGTTCTTAAAATGAACAAAGGCAACAACCATGTTTTGAACTACGACATACAGTATTTGTCATCCGAGTCGGATTTTTTCACTACCCCCGTTGCCACGGTGACAATAATATTTTTCATTGCTCATATGCAAGCGGACAAGAATAGAATTTTTCATTTCCAACAACAATGTGGAACTAGGAACAACAAAATTGGATACCTAGGTAGTTGCAGCTTTTTAGGTTATGTTCTTAAATGAAGACTTCTTGTCATCGTTGTCGCCCGACAAAAACTATTCCCCTCAATCTTGTATGAGTAACAGATACCACAGCAAAACGACAAAATGAAGTTTATCGCGAGTATACATTGTTCTCTATGGTTGAGGATGTTGTTGTTGAGATGGTGATGAAGATATACAACAAGCACCAAGTGAGGATGATTGCGAACAACTTTTAGCTCATGGTTGGTACCTTCCTACCTACTTCACCAAGAATAGGGTGAGGTGAAGTAGGGTCAGTCATCCTTTCAACTGTGCGGAATATTCTAGCTTGCAGTTATCGTTAGGGAGTTTTTCATCATATAGCCGTCAGAAGTTCCACTTTAACGAAATGCTACGTGCATAATATCAAAAAAAAGTTTTTTTTTCTTTTTCTTTTTCTTTTTATTTATTTTGTTTTGTTTTATTTTGTTTTTTTGCTGTGTATCATTCCTGTTGTGGAACTAAATTACAAGTGACGTCCCCAGACAGTATAGAAAAATAAATGGCGATGAACGAAAATCTCTAGGGACTATTGTTTTGCCATGAGATGAATTTTGATTTTAAAAATTTAGTTTTTTTTTTTTTTTTGTCAAAGTTTTGTCTGATCCTTGAAGTTCAAGCTTGAAGTTTGTCTAGCTTTTTAACAAAGCGCAGGGTAAAATCAAATTTATTTTACTTTTAGTTCAAATAACTTTGCAGTCGTAGATTTGTTCAAATATAGTATTTACACACACTCAGAAAAATAAAATGCACGACTGGATCGCATGAACGTTCTCTGGTAGTTGACAGCTCAGCTAGAATGTAGCTAGACAATAACGTATTGGCAATGTACATGTTAATGGTTCGGTAATTTAAATTAAAAAAAAAAAAAACAAATTAAATCAAAACTTTGGTATTTTACGATTTAAATTTTATGTACAAGATTTATCGTTGGAGCGGTTTTTTAAATAATAGTTTTTTATTTATAGCATTTTGAAACGCGAAATTAATTATTTATATAAACATAAATTTATTTTCAAGAACTTTCATAAATCTATTTTTGAAAAACTCGATCTTTCAAAAAAAAAATTGTTTTTTTTAATATTTAATATTTTTATATGTAATATTGTTTATATTTTTAGGAGCATCTACATAAAAATATTTGAATCGGTTTATCAAATAATGAGAAACTCGAAAATATTAAAAGTGTTTCTACGGGAGTAGAATTCGTGTACAGATTCACATCCATGTCCTTCGGATGTGGAACTTGAGGGGCAGCGTATGATAAGCTCATTAAATTCTGATCTAAACAGCATCGTTCAATGGGGAATCAAAAACCGCGTAGAATTTAATGCTTCGAAAACTCAATGCTGTCTCCTGTCGTTAAAGCGAAACCCACTCCGAATGCCGCTATCAATGGACGGCACTTGCATCGAGGAAACCAAACAGCTCTCAGTTCTCGGTATGTGTGTCACAGACCACCTTTTGTGGAATGACCACATATTTGATGTCGCCAAAAACACTGCTAAGTGTTTAGGTTTTCTCCGTAGATGCAAGAAATTTTTTTCCCCTTCAGATCTGGCTGTGATCTACAAAGCCGTTATTCGTCCAAAACTTTAGTACAATTCTCATGTCTGGACAGGAGCTCCAAAAACTCACTTAAGTTTGTTGGACAGAATACAGAAGAGAGCTTTAAAAATGATAGGTGAAGGATCTATAGCGGAAACAATTACATCTCTCGAACACCGCCGTAATGTTTCATGTCTTTCCCTATTTTACCGTTATTTTTATAAACAGTGTTCTAGTGAAATAGCCAGTTGCATTCCCCCCCTTAAAAAATTCAACCGTAATACTCGCGCTTCTAGGAATGCCCACCAGTTTACTCTTGAGCCCAACTTCGGACGTACTGTTAAGTATAGAGATTCTTTCTTTAGTCGAACCACAAGAATGTGGAATACTTTACCTGGCTCTGTGTTTCCCTCTTATTACAGTATTCAGACATTCAAAACAAATGTTCATCGGTATCTCCTTTTTAACCCTTTCTAAGTTCCTGAACGCTCGCACTGTGTGTAAATATTTTAAGAGTAATAATAATCCCTTTTTTTTTTTGATTTTTTGTAATTAAAAAATAATTAAATTGTAATTAAAACATTGTTAAAACTTTGTAGAAGCCTCACCATAAAAAAAAATGAAAAATATCAACAGAACCGTCGTCGTAGAGAAAATCAATAAACAAAAAAAAAAAAAAAATGGGGAGAGTGGGGCTAGAAGCACCACTTAAGCTTTAGACGCTCCTAATTTTTGTTCTATTCATAAAAGAGAAGCAAATATTTTTTTTAAATAATACTGTAAGCTTTGAACTCCATCATAGTAAACAATCAGAATAGGTATTCAAGTATATATAAGTATTCACATATATACAACCTTACAAAAGGGACCTTTGAAAGGGGCAAAATGAACCACTGATTTAATTTAACAATTATATTAAAAACTATCGGTATTAAAAACACTGATATTTTATTCAAAGTATTAAGAACTTAAATTCCTTCTTGGAAGGATAAAAGGAATAAATAAACAAAGGAAGCGTTGAAAAATAAATAAATAAAAAAGAACTTTAAAACGAAACAACACAGACCGAGATTCATCTTAGGTAATTGTCTGACTTGTGTTTTCGTTAGCTTAGAAGATCGAAATGGTAGTTTTAGAGTTGATTTCAGCAACATTCGTGGGCTTAAAAGGAATTTTTATGCCACATATGTTCACACTGCAAAAAACAGGCCAGCTGTTTTGGCACTGAGTGAAACTCAGATAGGTGAAAATTCTGATCATTCGGAATTTAATTTATTTGGGTATAACTTGGTGCCATTATTCTTTCCCCGTCATGGTCTTGCCGCTTACATAAGAAATGATGTTGCGTACCAACTTCAACCACAATATGGTCTGTGTTCTAACACAAACTTCAACTTCATGTGGTTAAAATTCAAGGTGAATAAGCGCATCATTCATACTTGTTTTCTTTATCGAAGTCCTAATCTGGACAGAAATTCAACTTGTAACGAATTTGATGCTCTGTCCGACTCCATTCAAAGAATTGTTGCCCATTACCCTCACACTGAAATCGTCATTGCAGCTTGTTGACGAGCCAACTCGAATACCGGATGTTACAGGTCAATCCGCCAACACCCTTGACTTGTTTCTTACCTCTGACCCTGATAAATGCACTATTAGTGTATCATCGCCTCTAGGCTCGTCAGACCATTGTGTCATATCTGCTAATTTCTCGTGCCAACAAAACTCAGTTAAAGAGAAAGCACCAACGAGAACCGTTTGGCAATACGAGAAAGCCAACTGGGACGGTCTCAACGGTTTCTTCAGTAACTTTAACTGGTCACTATGCTTCCTCGATAGTGACGTAGACGCCAGTGCAGATATGATCACAAATTTAATTCTTTGTGGAATGAGAAATTTTATCCCGAATAGGGTAAAATCTATCAAACCCAAAGAAAACTCGTGGTTTAATTCGAGCTTTAAAGAGGTTATTAGGGTCAGAGAAGTAAGTTTCCGTAGTTACAAAGCCAACCCTACTGAGGAAAACCGGAAAAAGTTTCAACAAGCCAGGAAGTCCTGTAACGACCATATTCAAAGAACCAAATTTTTGCATGACCAGAAATTAAGGCAAAAAATTCTACAATGTCCCAATAGTAGTAAAATTTTTTGGTCGTTTGCAAAGAACATGCGAAATGCCACTTCGTCGTCGGTTCCAACGCTCGTCTTCAACGACACCCCTTTGTCAGCTCGTTAGAGAAAGCCAATTTGCTTGCAGCACAGTTTGCTGTTAATTCGACGCTGCCAGGAAGTGTTATGACTCCTCCCGTACTTGAGGGCGCAAACGATTTTATGGAACAATCTTCTTGCGCACTCGTGCAGTTGCCAGATTCCTGAAAGATCTTGATATACACAAATCCGCTGGCCCGGATAGTATCCCTCCCATTGTTCTGAAGAGGTGTTCTTCAACGCTGGCAAAACCACTGCGTAAGCTTTTCCATCTGTCCTATTCTACTGGTCTCTTTCCGAGTGGATGGAAAACAGCATTTGTCCAGCCAGTCCCTAAAAAAAGCGTATCTTCTTCACCCTCAAATTATCGTCCAATTGCACTTACGTCCCTTCTTTCCAAGGTCATGGAAACGCTGATCAATTTTCAGCTCAAGAAATATCTCGAAGAACGAAAGCTTCTTAATGACCGGCAGTACGGCTTTCGAAGCAATTGGTCCACTGGTGATCTGATAGTATATCTCACCGAACAGTGGAACAAATCTTTACATCGTTTTGGAGAAAGTACGATTATTGCGCTTGATATTTCTAAAGCGTTTGATAGAGTTTGGCATCAAGCTCTCTTATCGAAAATACGCGCATTTGGTATCGATGAATCTCTTCTTCGTTGGATTAGAAATTACCTTTCGGACCGTTCAATATAAGTTGTATTAGACGGTTTTAAGTCTGAAATCCACAAAATAAATGCTGGTGTACCCCAGGGCTCCGTTTTGTCCCCGACTCTCTTCCTTATTTTCATAAATGATCTTTTATCTGAAACTTCTGATGCATTAAACTGTTTCGCTGACGACAGTACCCTCAGCTTTTCATATTCGTTTTTAGATTCACATCCATGTCCTTCGGATGTGGAACTCGAACGGCAGCGTATGATAAGCTCATTAAATTCTGATCTTGACAGCATTGTCCAATGGGGAATCAAAAACCGCGTGGAATTTAATGCTTCTAAAACTCAATACTGTCTTCTGTCGTCCAAACGAAACCCACCCCCCATGCCACTATCCATGAGTGGCACTTGCATTGTGGAAACCGAAAAGCTTTCAGTACTCGGTATGTGTATCACAGACCACCTTGTGTGGAATGATCACATTTTTGATGTCGCCAAAAATGCTGCTAAGTGTTTGGGTTTTCTACGGCGATGCAAGAAATTTTTCACCCCATCTGATCTGGCTGTTATATATAAAGCCTTTATCCGTCCAAAACTCGAGTACAATTCCCATGTTTGGGCAGGTGCTCCATCAACCCACTTGCGTCTTTTGGATAGGATACAAGAAGAGCTATGAAAATGATAGGTGACAGAAATATAACGGAAGCATTTGCAACTCTCGAACACCGCCGCAATATTTCATGTCTTTCGTTGTTTTACCGTTATTTTTATAAGCAGTGCTCTATTGAAATAGCCAGTTGCATTCCGCCTCTAAAAGAATTTAACCGTAATACTCTTACTTTCAGGAATGCACATCAGTTTACCCTTAAGCCCAACTTAAGACGTACTATCAAGTATAGAGATTCTTTTTTTAGCCGAACTACCCGAATGTGGAATGCTTTACCCGGCTCTATTTTTCCCTTCCATTTCGATATTCAAAGGTTCAAAACCAATGTGCATCGGCATCTCCTATTTAATCCTTCCCTGTTTTCCTAACGCTCGCACTGTGTTTAATTTAACAATTTAAGGGTACCAAAAACCCCTTGAGTGCGCGTACTAAAAAAAAAAAAGAGCCCACAGCTATTTTTGGGTGTGAACGATAGCAAAAAAAATCCTTATATGTTTTAAGATATGTTTACCCCACAAGGAGTTTATTAAAAGAAATATTTTTATTTTTTTTAATATTATTTATTTACCTTCATTTCCAGTATTTTTAAAGAACACAAACGATCACAAACAATATAAAATGTACTAAGTTTTGGAAAACTTCAACCTGCCGTTTTGGATCTGTTTTGCAAAGTGGTTGTTTTTTTAACAGATGGGCCGTTTTCAAATTTTCTTCATTTAAACCACAAATAACTTCAAATTTTCAAAGAAACTTAGGGATGTGTTGGCAAAGTAGGTTTTTCATAAGTTCTCATTATTGAATATAAGATGGAGCTAAAAATCACGCCAAAAATCGGTTTGGTTCTTTTTGCCCCGAGGTCCTTCTTGCCCCACTCTCCCCGACTAGAGGTACCAAAAAAAAAACAATTTTTTTGAAAAAAGAAAAAAAAGTACCAGAAAGTATACATAGCTTTTCCTTATTTTAATTATTTGAATTCTTTTTTAAGAAAATCGTTTGAGCCGTTTTTAAGAAAAATCTTATTCACCTTTTTGGCTAAAAAGAAATTGTATGGCAGGTAGTAGCCCGAAGCGTAATGGTTAGTGCGTTCGACTGTCACGCTGAAGGTCTGGGATCGCTTCCCAGCCTCGTCCACCTAAAAAACTAAAAAGTTTTTTTTCAGGGCTACTGCCTCTTGCGAGGAATTGACAAATCCTCCAAGAGTATCACTTGTCACGAATAAGTGCTTCTCGTCTAGCCGTTCGGATTCGGCATAAAATTGTAGGTCCCTTCCATTCCTGTCGAAAGGCGCACACAGGAATGGTTGCAAGTTTTTAGTCACTAGGCCCTGGTTCTTCATAAGCCGTCGTGCCACCCGATTTATTTTATATTTTTTTAATGTACAGTGATCTGCAGTGCAAAAACAAAAATGACATACAGTGTCTCAGGTATATATTCTGCACATCTCCGCACCTTATGGTTGGATATTTTCTGAGCAAATGGTGCTATTTAATATAGATTAGTTTTCATTTGAGAACATATCGATACCTTAAAGGACACTCATGTGCTATGTCCATTTTTGCTGTTTTTGGGAAACTCAAAGTTAAGTTTTGGTACATGCATAACTCTACTAGTACAGCTCAATTGGCTTTGATATTTAAGTAAGTTATGGCCTGATACCTCTGTAAAAGTATAAAAATGAAAAATAAATTATGCTTTAACCAATTTTCAATTTATGCATGATATAGCAAAAAAAAGTATGGACATAACACTTTTGTGCACGATGCCAGTTGTTCCGAAACCGTGTTAGTTCCGAAACCGTTAACTTATTACTTACTTGTCGACACACATGTTCAGAGTTCAGCCTAAGACAATAACATAACGGGTGATTGAAGACGATGCGAAACCAGCCAGTGAGAGATTTTAACTGTCGACATTTTAATAGTCGACATTTTGATCAGATTATGGTTCATGGAAGGATGTTTACATAAATCATAATCTGATCAAAATTTTGACTTCTTGTTAAAATGTCGATTACCAAAATGTCGACTATTAAAATCTCGATTGTTAAAATGTCAATTAAGATCGACTTTTTGGAAATCGCATTTTAAGAACTCGGTCTAGCTTTTTTTGATATTTTTTTCAGTCGATCTTTTTTCTGTCGAGATTTTTAAAGTCGATCTTAAGAAGCCGATGTTTTGAAAGTCGACATATCGTACCCAATCCATGATGAACAATGTAGGGAAATGGTGTTTTGCTCTCATTTCATTAAAAGAGTTGTACTCATCAGGGGAGTATAACTGTTTTGACTTGCGAGTAGCGAGCTCTTTCGATTGTGGCATGAATGCTATCCGCTTCGAGATAACTATTAATGTCCCGATTTCCACATTATTTTAAATCAAGCGTTTTGCATATTCATACATCTTGCCCTATTCAAAGCATAGAACATGGAAGCAAGGACATTTCGATTTCGTTTCTGTCCTCCACAAGTATCAGTAGGTAAATAAAACCAGGTGTTGCACAAAAGTGCTATGTCCGGACATAGCACAAAATGCGTAATATAAAATGGACATAGCACAAAATGTTGGACATAGAACAACTGTTTTTTTTTGTTTCAATAAGGCAAAAGTTAACATAGTTTTATGCAGAAGCGATCGACGGTGACAAATTTGCTTGTATTTATGCACAGGTGCTCAAATAGGTGAACGTGGACAAGAGCTTGACTGTATCTATACAGACTACTCCAGGGCTTTTGATCAACTATCCCATGGAATGATCACGTTTAAACTTAAAGCGTTTGGATTTCCTCATGGATTCATAGCTTGGATTTCATCATATCTCCAGAATAGATTTTACCAGGTTAAATTTAGAGAATCTTTCTACAACCCTTTTATTGCTAAATCGGGGGTTCCTCAGGGTAGTCATTTAGGACATCTCCTTTTTATATTAGCTATTAATGATGTCCCGTTGTGTGTACGTAATAGTGAAATTCTTATATTTGCGGATGATATGAAAATTTCAAGAGCATAGCATCTGCCAGTGATCGATTGTTTCTGCAGGACGATATTAACAATTTCGTTTTATGGTGTCATAAAAACGGTTTGAATCTGAACCCAATTAAATGTCAAGCCATGACTTTTTCTAAAAAAGGGTTTCCAAGTTCATATAATTGTAAAATTTCCGAACATGTTTTACTTCGTGTTCAATGTTTTAAAGACCTTGGAGTTCATTTTACTTCTACGCTTGATTTTTCGGAACACATCAATTTTATTGTTAAAAAAGCCAACTCTATGTTGGGATTTGTAAAGCGATGTGCTAAGGAATTTCAAAATCCTAACGTAACCCTCGCTCTTTACAACTGCTCAGTTCGACCCCACCTTTTCATCTCAGATATGGACTCCTTTCATAAAAATAGGATAGAAGCAGTACAGCGTAATTTTATTCGTTTCGCGTTGAAGGGATTACAATGGGCAGATCCGTATAACCTTCCGCCTTACGAGCATCGAATAAATCTTCTTCAGATCCAAACTTTGTCTCAACGGAGGATTAGTAATATTATTGTATTCGCACACCAACTTAGCAGTGGTGTTATCGATGCGCCCGATTTATTAAATTGCTTAAGTTTCAACTTTCGTGGAGGGGCCCACAGCCTTCGCAGTCTGGATTTGATGAACTTACCCCAGCATCGTACTAATTATGGAATGCATGAACCGTTAACCCGTATGTGCAAGCTATTAAATTTAAATGAAGGTATTTTTGACTTCAATATTAATAATATTAAACTTAAAAGTGTATTGAAGACCAGTATACCACGCTCATAAATGTTTGTATAAGTCACAATTTTTGTGTTATTATTGTTTTATGTTTGTTATTGTTTTTGTTCTTGATTGTCTCATTTTGTGTTGAGAAACCGTTCTCCTTAGTGTTTTTTTTGTGTAGTCTGTCTGTTACTACTGGATTCAGGAAAGGTTATTCGACTATCGACCATATATTTAGCCTGACAAACATCTCAGAGATATATCTACGTGGAGGAAAAAAGTTATTCGCCTTTTTCGTCGACTTCCGAGCTGCATTTGATTCCATCGATAGAAAAGCTTTTATGTTTAAGTTGTTTGGATATGGAATGTCCCTTAAATTTAGAAGGATGATTGAGGACATCTATAAGGAAACATTGTATGCAGTATGGGACGGGAAAAATCTCTCTGAATGGTTCCTTGCATTATCTGGTCTAAAACAAGGTTGCAATCTCAGCCCTTCAGCTTTTTGGCTTTATGTTGAAGACTTAATAAAGGACATTCCCTGTGGCATAACTATTGATGGATTTCCGATTAAAATACTCATGTACGCAGGTGATCTTGTCCTCCAAGCCGAATCAGCACAGTCCCTACAGTTAATGATAAACAAATTACATGCGTACTGTTTGAATTGGAACCTCACTTTTAACCTGAACAAGTCAAAAACAATGGTATTTAGGAGAGGAACAGGACTGTTAGCGGCAAATGAAAAATGGTACTATGGAACTGATTTAATTGAAACTGTAAGGGAATACCAGTACCTTGGTTTCACTATAACTTGCAACCTTAACGTAGAAAAACACTTGGCTAAAAAGCTGTCTTCCGCCAGAAATGCGATTGGCACGGTGTGGTGAAATGTCTACGGATGTAAGGACCTAGCATTTAGTGCGAAATACCAAGTCTTCCTTGCAACTTCAGAATCAATAATGCTTTATGCTGCAGAATCATGGGGCTGGCACCAGTCGGAAACCACTGAAAAACTCCTGAGGTTCTATCTAAAACGACAATTTCGGCTATCAGACACAACGCCGAACTATATGATTCTTTTAGAAACTGGATTATCACCTCTCTATCTTGCATCGTTAAAGTTACATTTCAACTACATCATCAAACTTATGTACAGCCAAACGGAAAAAGTTGCTAGAAAGATTGCAATCTCAATAATAAGATCCCAAAGCTCGTGGTTTGAAGAATGGAAGAATTTGGCAGACATTTGTGGTCTTTGTTTCAACCTCAATCTAAATAATCTACAAGAATGGAAGCCGTTTCTTTACAAGCTACTTGAAAAGCTTCACACCAAAGTAAGGGAAGACGGTGTGGAAAAGGCAAAAAGTTCACTCCATAGGGAAACTTACCCTAAACTTCCTTACGATCTGGGTGAAAATAACTATTTCAAGGATTGCTTTAGCTCCGAAACAATGTCTTTGATATTCCGAGCAAGAGGGGAATTGCTGCCACTTAACTTTATACCCCACCGTGACGACTTACCATTAAAATGCTCGTTATGTAACATGAATGAAAGGGAAGATGTAGTGCATTTCATCGCAAGATGTCCAATTTTGGCAGAGATAAGGCGACAAGTCTGGCATCAAAACTATTTGGAACAAACGGATCTTTTAGCTAAATTAAACGGAGCAAACTGGCAAAAATTATCGCAATTTATTAAAACAGCACTTTCTTATAGAAGAAGAATAACAAGAGAAAACTTTTAATTTCAAATTGTTATCAAAACTCAATTAATTTACAAAATTTGAAATTTTTTTTAAATACGGCTATCATCTGGCTGACGGCCCTTCAGGCCATGCCAAAAAGATTTATGTTTAAAAACCAACATTGTAAATTTTCTTTTTGAATTAATGAATAAATCAAATCTTATCTAATCTAAAAATCTAATCTACTAACACTGCACTAAGTGATGAGCCGGTGTACACATTTTTGTGTTGGCAATTCTTTGGTCGTAAGTTGCAGCTTGATTTAAGCGCTCTTTGACAAAGATCTGATAGTGTATAAAAAAAAGAGTGGACATAGAACATTCGTCTTTATTGCAAATTTAAGCAATTTAGGACTTCTGTTGGACAAAGTACGTGTGTGCATACAAAAGTATTGATTCTCACCTTTCTATTGGTACCACTATCTCAAAACACCAAAAAATGGACATAGCACATGTGTGCTTTAAGGTTTCGATATTGTAGGGATATTTGGTATTATTTTTTTTTTTTGTTTCAAACCATTGTTTATGTTGTAAACTCACTAGCTATTTCTTAAAAAGTAAAAAGATATTGAAAGGATTTGAATGTAAATTGTAGCGGTTTTTGTTGACAAAAGAATCATTCTCGTTCTTATCATAGGCACCCGCAGGATTTTTTCCAGGAGGGGGGGGGGGGTGCGATAAAAAATGAACATGCTATTTTTGAATTCAATGTATTTTTTTTTATACTAAAGTGATTTAATTTTAGGACTAGAAAATGTGGCATTTTATTCGTGTTGACGTTAAATAATTATTAAAGGAAGCAAATATATGGTTTTTCTTCAACATTTGTTACTTAGTGAAAAGCAACTGCAACAACCTGGGGCCTATAACACAATACATAAAGTGCTTGTTGAACAAGTGAAATTCAACAACTTCTTTAAAGTTGTGTAACACAGAACAACAGAACAACAAGTCTAGAAGAACTATAACAATTGTTTTAGCTTCTTTCAACAAGTTGGAAATTTGGCAATTCCACCGTTTCTTTTTTTTTAAAACTTTGCGCGCACAAAAGGGATTATTATTTCCCCTTAATATTTACACACAGGGCAAGTGTTCAGGAAATTAGAAAAGGGTTAAAAAGGAGATACCGATGAACATTTGTTTCGAATGTCTGAATACTATAATGAGAGGGAAACACAGAGCCAGGGAAAGTATTCCACATTCTTGTGGTTCGACTAAAGAAAGAATCTCTATAGTTAACAGTACGTCCGAAGTTGGGCTCGACGGTAAACTGATGGGCATTCCTATAACTGGACACAACAAGAGTTAAGAAAAAATTGATAAATTCGGATTAGTTGAAAGTCAACAAATTAAAAATAAATACTTGCAGCAGTGTTAAGCAACTGATAAGAATTTATTTAGAGGTCAAGAGTTTTGTTCAAAAAATGTTTTTTTTTTGTTGATTCTTAATGAGAGCCAGAGACACAAAAGTGTTCAAGGAAAGAATAAACTTTGAAATAGAACCCCATATTTATTGAAAATTTTTGTGTGCCCGTAGAAAGTTGCTGATTGTGTAACCGAAAGTCTCTCCCACTAATTACGTTCCACAATTAATAAAAATAAAGCACTAAGTGCAAGGGAGAAAATATTTATAACCTTTGAATTGGTTTGGAACTGGATTTCAATACCATGCTTTATGTGACGTTCATGGTGTTCATAAAATGACAGTTTATCGATGTGTAAAAGAAGTCACATTTGTAATAAATGACATTCAATTTCAAAAACAAGTATGTTAGCCTGAAATTAAAAGAATTTAACTTATCATCGACGACTCATCTTGGTATATTTACTTGTTCAACTGATTCAATAAGTGAAGGGAAATTTTTTCTTATGACTATTGTTAAGGTTTTTATTGTGTTACAGAAATGATTTTCACTTGTTTGATAAACATATTTGAACAAGTAATTGTTGACTGTTGACTTGTGACCTTGGCTCTTTTCCAAAACGGTCAATTATTTCGTTGTAAAAGTTTGTTTGTTCTTTGACAATATTTCGATGAATGTACACATCATGCACAACGAATCAAGTCATTTGTCGGTCATTGTGGCTCTAAGCCAAGTTTTTACTTTGCGTAAGGTCCTGAACGATCGCTCATCGGTGCAAGTAGTTGCTGGAATTGAGAGCCCTATACAAAGAACTGACAAAATCGATGAATAAAACTCCTCTACACTGTTCAATAAATCAGAAATGTTTGAACAATCATTTCCATTAGTCTGCATTTTGTTAAAACTGTACCACATCTTGGACTCCGCCAGGAAATTATCCAGAAAGCAGCCATATTTCTCCATTACTTTCTGTATAATTATATCGAATTCTGGAGAATCCATAATTTGCATATTTTTTGGTAATAGCTGAAATAGTGAAAACGCAGCTTCATTATTAGTATGAAAATCGTTCTGTAAGCGAGATTATCAGGGAATCAATGTACGGAATATAAATAGCTTTTCTAAAATAACTTTGGAAGGGAGGGGGGGAAGAAGCGGTAACATTTGATCGATGGAATTGTTTTCGAATTATTCTTAGACAGCTTAAAACTGCCTAATTATTCACTCAAACATTTTTCTATTACCTCCCATAGAGATTTAAAGCAATTGCCAGCATCCTCTCCACTTTGTTGAAACAATTTATTCATAAAATTGACTTTTACTTGATAGATTTTGGTCAACGCCCTGTAAAATTTTTTTTTTTTTAGTAACAGTAACAGGTTCTAGCATCGATGATTAATGTGACATCACAAACAAACAAACTAAAAAGGTCGAATTTGTGCAAGAATAATAAAGTTGGAGGGCACCTTGCTTTATTATTCTATTACCCTCTTCCGAAAAATTTTGCAGTGCCTCAATTACAACAACGATATGCTCTCTAAGAACTCGAATGCCTTTGTATTTGTGTTGATTGTCGTTTTGATGATTGCTGTCTCTATCTTTGCCTATAGACGTGTTGTTTGCAAGCAGCGGGTATATATATATATATATTTATTGAACAAAATAATATTTACAATTTGACTTAAAACTAGTTAGATACGATGATATTATACATTTATTGGCACATAGGGGGCCTAATCTTATACTTTGTCTTAATTTTAAATTTTAATTTTAAATACATGTCAAAAAAATGATTCAAAACGTCGGTTGACTTTATTGTCCTCGGGGTGTTCCGTCCCGGTTGTCAAGTTGTGGTTAAGGTGGGAGATTGGTTGGCATTTAGCCTCGGTGATATGCTGACCCTGTGTCAGCGTAGAACGAAACTGTTTGCTCGTTGTCCGTGATGATGTTGTCGTCCAGGATGTCCACCGCACAGAGATATCCCGGCTCAGGGTGTCGTTGCTGAGTGGCCATTCTTCTCATCAGTTGATTTGGGTGAATGTTTGTGAGTCCTACTTGCTTCTTTGCTTGAAGCAGTAGGTACCTATCCAGGGGGATGATGTTCGCCTCTGTGTAAAGACGCTCGTTGCTGTGATGTCTCATTCGCTGCCGGTCGAAATGTAGTCCGGTACAAATCCTTAGTAGCTTTCTTTCGAACATTTGAAGTTCCTTCATGCCCGTCTTTGAGATGGAGAACCAGACTGGGAAGGAATAGCTGATTACGGCCCGCAAGAGCTGCTTGTACATAAGAAGCTTCGTCTTCTGCCTTAGTCCGTTTCTGCGTCTCATCAATGGGTGGAGTCGGTGGAAAGCCCAGTTGACTTTTTTGATGCCTATAGATGTGACAAAGACAGCTATCTTCAAATCGACAATCAACACAATTGATTCCACCCCTGATAACGATAAAACCCCAAGCAAAACATGGACCTGGAAACAAAGCTGCCAAGAAAATAATCACATTTCCGAACAAAACAAAGAGTTAAATGAAAGTGGTTATACCAACACGGCTTGGCTTAGAGTCAGGGGGGGGGGGCAAACCTTGGACTCTGACAAAAAAAAGTACATTTAAACAGTCGTTTTTGTGAAAATTTCCTAGTTAATGATAAAAATAGAACTAGTATGTTTGTTCGGCCAGAGCCAGAGGAGGCAAGTGCCCCCGCTTGCCCCCCCCCTGCGGGCGCCTATGGTTCTTATACTGTGCCAATAAGTTCAAATAGCTTAAGTCAATTTTTCAGTATGATCAAATAAAGTTTTGCGAACTAGTTTTTTAAGACTTTTTTGGTGATTACTAAAAAAGTGTTGGTGCTAGACTAACATGCTTGTAATACCCTTAAATTGCATGTTTCTTTTTTGTTGAAAAACAACCACATAGCTAATAAAAACATGTTTTTTAAACTTAAGCTATTTAAAAAAAAAAACGCTTTAATATTTTAACTACAGCTTATGTGACATATAAAACTGAGTTTGGTTCGAAATTCCTTTTTTTTAAATGGCTTATGTCGACATAAGCTGTTAAATTATTCATTTTGCGTAGGTTTAAAGTAACTTGTGTCGACTTAAGCTATGATTTCTTTTGATCTCCACAAGTAATAAGGACTTATATCATGGCTTAAGCCATATCTCAAGAAAATATATTTTCTTTTTGTTTTGAACAATTTGAAAATATATTTTCTTTTTGTTTTGAACAATTTGGCCTCAAGAAAGACACAAGCTGTTATGCAAACGCATTTTTGTCCATTTTAACATAAGCTCTTTAGATTTTTTTTAAATTTAACGGCAATTTTTTTTCGTAAAGTTACGGGACCCAGACTAAATGAAAGATAAACGAAATGGTAAATATGTGAAACTAAAAACACGATTTTCATTTATGTCGACTTAAGCTCTTTTAACTTATTGGCAGAGATAACCCCATAAAATAGGAAAGTAAAAAGCATTTGTTTTTAAGATTTTCATCGAGGATAATATTTCTAAGGTCTGACAAAATGCTTCTAAGGCCCAGTTTTTCAGTGGTGAGTTAAACCAAAGTTACTTAACTCTGGAAATAGATTTATCTACATTTATGTCAAGAAGCAGTTTTTAAGTGAAAGTTGAATGCAGAAAGTCTTTAAAAAACAAAGAAGATAAAATAACAAAAGCATTTGTTTAGTAAATCCAGAGTTAGCTCACCAAATTTGGTGAGTTAACTCGGGTTTAACTTTAACCCCGCACTGTTCAACTGGCACTAAATGTTCTTGTCTGGAGACGTGGTACCACACAATAAAAAAAAAAAACACATATCCGATAGTCTAAAAATATGTAAGTTCTTTAAGTTGAAGTCCTACCAAAACAATTTGAAAACTACGACAAAGCCTGAATGAAACTTCAAAGTTATCACAGGTGTGAAGATTTCAACAAATTATGAAACAAAAATCAGTTTATAATTAGCATGTTTTGCTAAGATCCTTGGCACGAAATCTTCAAAAAAAAATATTCGAACGTAGATGACCCTCTTGAAGCATAAAATTTAAATACAAAAAGAAGGTATAACTTGACTTCAAGCACTCTTCAAGAATAAATCCGAAAAGCCACATGTACTTAAAACATGCCTCTTATTTCAGCTACTTATGTAAAGTTCATTGCCATATTGAAACGCAAAGCATACCATCATTTTCTTTTGCATGAACAAATTCCAATAATTTCAAAAAAAAAAAGATAAAATTCTCCACTTGATATTGATTTTCTTTTAAATGTCATATGATATAATAATCTGTTAACTTCACTTACACAAATATATAGGTATGATATGCTTAGCTACTTTTTGCGCAAGAAATGGCTTCTTCGCAGAAAGGATTTCCGTATATTTACGTATACCTCATCTTATTGTACTTGCAGAAGAATATGTGTTTTGTTAAGCCTTCAGGTGGAAAATATTATTTGTCTCGGTAATATTATATTTGATAGCTACTTTTGCCTTCTTCAATGCATTAGGGCATTATAACTCCGTCAATTGCTTAGCAGGTAGCATGTATTAAATATTTATATGAAGACATGAAAATAAAAATGCGACATTGGCTATTAAAGCGATAAGTATCAGAAGGTATTTGTATCGTTTGGAACAGCACAACGAAACTTAAGCCATGATGCATTAGAAGTTCACTATCCATTTTTGTCTGATATATTTATTAGTGTTTATGTAGTTTAATTTCCAAAATTATCGAATGGCCCAGATGCATGTATTTTTGGGCCTCTAAATAATTATAAGTCTGCCACTGTCTTGAACAATATAAAAAAAAATATTTTTAAATACAAAAAATTAATGGCGCCCAACATGAGGCTCCTACGAATAATTTTCCTATACCTACCAAATGATTTTTTTTTTTTTTAGTTAACTACAATTAAGCTCCATATTTCTCGTTGCGGGTGTATTTAAAGTTTTTGTTGTAGTTATTTTTAGTTTAATATTATCTTGGCATACTTATTGATAACAGACACAAAATTCCGCTACAAAAAGCGGTATCATGATGTTTTCCTCTTTTTAATTTCCTATAGCCGCGATGGTTTTTTTTTTTGTCGACAAAACCATATCGTGAAATGAATTCCTTATAAGAGTTTATAAAAGTTTCAGTCTTGTCGCCGCCTGTACAACGTTCCACCATCGACCAACTCAAAACTTCCGACTTCTTTAAAATGTTCGTTGTTCTAGATATTTGTTGTTGTTTTTTTTTGTACAGATGCTGCCACATAGCCAGACTAGAATGTGAACAAGAATGTCTGATTACCTGGTTGGATGAGAGGGGAAGGGGGGGATAAAATTGAGACAAGAATACATCCTTGGGACAACGACGGTGGTGTATTATTATTATTTTTTTTTTGCTTACTTCTTTCTAGTTGATATTTTCGCTTGCTTAGACGGAATTATGGAATTTTCCGGGGATTTTGTGTGTGTGTCTGTGTTTTTTTTGTTTTTTTATGAAATAAAAGCAAATAAAAAGAAGGAAATGAAATTTTTACTTATTCATCTTTCAATCAAGAAGGACAATGGTATAAGAGATACATATAATGAGTTTAGTTTTTTCTTTTAATACTTAATTTGAATTTTTAAGATTGATGGCGTAGTAAAAGTGCTTAATATGCATCTTTTATATAAAAATTACGTGGGACGACGCGACGTCAGAATTTTACAAATTTTTGGTAATCCGATTAAACATCCTGTGGAATTATTCTTATTGTCAATTCTGTCTGCCTGATTGACATCATTTTTCTTTAAACTTTGCACCAATAATGTTGTTATTAAGGGTAAAATGTCTAGACATTTTTCGATTTTTTAAGATCGAAACTAACGGAACCTGCGATACGATATTTTTTTATATTTTTCTCATTTTTTTTTGATAAAAAAAATCACGCCATTATTATACAAAAATGTATAAATACATACATATGTTTTACTATTTTCCTCGTATTTATATAGAAAAAATGCACACGACTGGATCGCACAAAACTTGCTCTCGTAGCTTACAACTTTAACGTAGCTTAAAATAGACAATGCGCATATTTATTGGTTCCATGACATTATGCTATCATTAAAAAAAAAAGTTTTAAAAACAATTTAAAATATAAATGATTACTATGAATTATTATAAATTAGGTATTTTAATAGCTTAAACAGATAGAGCTCAAAAAAAGTATGCCATCTGATTTGTTTAATGAACATGAATTTATGAAAAAAAAATTCAAAAATCGTTAGAGCTGGTGTTTTTTAAATTAATTTTTTATATATAAGTAATATTGAACATTTTTGAACATAAAATTTGGTATGCCAACTTTTAGTATTTAATAAAATACAATTTTTCACAAAACTAAAATAAAATTCATTATCCCATTTTCAAGATATCGAATTTTTAAAAAAAAATTACAATATTTTTTTTTTTTAATCCAAAAATTATGTTTTCGAAAATTTGTATATGCTAAATTGTTAAAATTGTAAGCGACCTTTTGTATACAAAATTTGGTGGAAATCTGTGTAGTAGTTAACGAGAAATTTGAAAACCAAAAAATGGGTTGTATGACAGGTAACATTAATAACCGTTATAATTTTTTTTTCCCTACCAAAGTATTTATTTTAGTAATTTCAGCAATTTTAGAACATCGTAATTTTCTTTTGAAAATCGTAAGAGCCGTTTTTGAAATAAATCAATTTTTGTATATTGGTTGTATGACAGGTACCGTTATTTTTTTTAGCTAAAAAAAAAAATTTCAATCACATCAGAAGCTTAAGTCCAAAGTCTGAAGAAAATCGCTTCAGCCGTTTAGGCTGCAGATCGAGGTACATACAGACAGACAGACGGGCAGAGAGACAGAATTGCGAGACCCACTTTTTTCGCGTTCTCTATAATCGCAATGTTTTGGAAAATTTATTGTTATCTCGATTTTTTTTTTGCACGAATCCTAAACTTGCCCTATACTACGTATATCACAAGTAAAAATTAAATTAATTATTACTATAAATTACTATAAATTTATTACTTGCGATATACGTAGTATAGGGCAAGTTTAGGATTCGTGCCATAACAATACGATTATAGAGAACGCGAAAAAAGTGGGTCTCGCAATTCTGTCGGTCTGTCCGTCTGTCTTTCTGCATGTACCTCGACCTGCAGCCTAAACGGCTGAAGTGATTTTCTTCAAACTTTGGACTTAAGCTTCTTATGTGATTCCCTAGAGGGGAAATTGAAATTTTTGTTTAACTCAAAAAATAACGGTACCTGTCATACAACTAATATACAAAAATTGATTTATTTCAAAAACGGCTCTAAGGATTAAAAAAAAAATAAATACGTGCTACTAAACTTAGTAAAGTAAATATTTTGGTAGAAAAACAAAATTTTTATAACGGTTATTAACGGTACCTGTCATACAACCGATTTTTTGGTTTTCAAATTTCTCGTTAATTCCTACACCGATTTCAAAATTTCTTGCAAACTTTCGTCAAAGTCCGATGTAATTTCTAACAAACTTATCATTTCTGGAGAGTATCGTGATTTGAGGTCTTTTTCAGTTCTGACATGCCTCAACGAAGAAATAAGAGGGTCCGATGAGGCTGAAAGCCATGTTAAATAGGTCTTCATTCTGTCGCATCCTTGAAACCTTGCACGTATTTTGGTACCTATATTTTTTGTAGTCTTTATTTTCGGGTTCCTGAGCCTCTTCTCACAGTTCTCCGATTGGTAACGACTGATTCTCAATTATACTTTGGCCATGAGCCAACATTTTATGAAGAGTAGGTGCAAGTTGCTTTTCGGGATACTTTTCTTTCAATAAATTTGTTGTTTCCATTGCATAAACTCCAAACTTTGAACCGTCAACATTTTCTCTGCAGTTTAGAACGTTAAGTATTACTTAAAGCCTTCTTATCACCTCCATATTGACTCCAGTTATATTAGCTATTACATCTGGTTCTCTGAAAAATCTTCTTAATGTATTTCCATCGTTAGTGTTTCCAAATCCTTGTTTTGGTTTATCCAAATCGAGTCCCATTTCCTCGCGCAATTCCCTTTGGATATCTTGCTTCCTTATTTTTTCTGCCTCCTAAGTTCCAATACTTTCATCAATATTTTCTCCATCTTGTTTGAGTGTATGCAAGTTTCAAAATGAATTCCATGGATCTTATTCTGGCATGTAATGGAGATATTCCATATTCGAAATTATGCTAATCATTTGTTGACTGTTCTTCATTGTTGAAGTTTTTGTGCGTTCTTTTGCAAATGGGACATGACCGTGTCGACTTTGTTTCAGTCATTTCATTCAACACTTTTCCGTCAATAATCGTTAAAAATAGTTCGTGGTTTACAAGAACACAACAGGTACTTGATCTGTTATAAAAATGAGTAGATTTTTAAAAATCACAAAAACTGCCTGACTTATCATTAAAAAATATTACCTAGCCATACTTATGTCCTAATTCTTTATATTTGAGGTAATCAAAAAATGACCGAAGGACCATAAAATATCTATTATATGTAGTTAAGAATACATTTTTACATGTTAACATAATATTTTTATAACAACTTACATTTTTAAGGACATAATAAAAAAAGCCAATTTCAGCCATAAATTAATAAAAATAAACCTTCTTTAATAAAATCTCTCTAAACCACAAATAGGCAAAACTGGCAGCTGATTTTCTTAGTAAATGTTTGAGAAATACTCAAAGATTTAATTTCCGTTGAATTTAGACCGAGGACTCTTAAATGTTCTCTTATAACTCAACTTAAAGTCAAAAAATTGTGTCAAAAACAGTTTTCTGAAAATCTTAAAATTTAGCAATAAAAAAAATGCATCATAATTGTAACATAAAAGGTCCTTTTTACAAGCACAAATAAAAAAATATAATTTTGAAATTAGGTTTTTAGATTTTAACGCCGAATCTCTAAAACTTTTCATAAAAAAAAATATTTTTTCTTTGATTTTAAAAATAAGGATACTTTGACTACCTGTATCATCCGAACCCTTCGACCGATTTTAAAATTTATTTTATTATTATTCCCTAATCCACTTAATAAATTAGTTTTGGATTTTAAGCACACACGAAAATTGAATTTTGCAAGCACATTTGCAAAAAGGCGCCAAAGTGCGCCGCCGTAGCTATTATGTACTCTCCCCCTAATTTGTTCTAAAGAAATACAAACAAAAATCCAGTATAATTTAAGCTCATTTTATTAACGTTAGCCCGACCCGGCCCCCAAGATGTAGGGAAATAACTGATTTAATTTTTTTCTGTTACATTTTTATAAATATGACCAAATGGACTACATGTGTTCCAAAATTAAATTTTTGTATCAATCATTGCCAAATTTAAGATTTTTCAAATTTTGATTTACAAAAATACATAGGATTTCCTATATAAAACTACATATGTCTATGGGGCCGGGTTAAAGTTAATATAATGAGCTTAAATTGTACAGGATTTTTGTTTTATTTATTTAGAACAAATAAGGGGGTGCGTCATTCAAAATAAGACAATGAGCTTTATAAGGACCACCCTAATGTAGGTACATACATCACAAGTCAAAATGTCAAGGAAAAACTCTAATTTTTTTTAAGGTCATCTATAGAATGGTCCAGTTACTAATTCTAGATAAACTATGCACCGATTATTTCTAGACCTTTTTTGTTGTTTTTTATAAAATATCCGAAAAAACAGTGTGTGTCCACGTCCAGTACATTTTCGAAAATCGTCTTTCTATGAAACATACCCACCTAGGTTCTCTTATAACAATAAACAAACTGTCATCACATCACAAAAACATCCACCTTTAATCCTGAAACACATAAATATAGCCCATTGGACATTTACTACAACTATCCAGTCGTGCATAGTATTTATTTGTACAGCTTTCTTTTAAACGTGCGGAAACCGATTTGTGTATGTTTTGTCACTTCATATCATTCTTATAGTTATTTTTCTTGCTTATAAACTTTCACACGTGACTTGCATTTAATTTTCCGGCATTTAGTCCCCGGCCCTATTTAATTAATTTATCGACATATTATCTTTCCAATCCTTTTTTAGTCTTCAATCAAAGCTCATTTAAATGACCTTAATATGTCAATTACTCGTCCTTTTCCCGTAATCACTGCTAGTTACAGGTGTCCACCCACATTTTTGTTATTTATCTCCTGTTATTGTCCATGCTATGTATGTCTCTTACTATCTGTCTGCCTGTGTCCTTTTTCTTACCATAACGTGTTGGTAATAGCTGGCAAAATCGTTAATTTATTTACGGGAGAAATGACAGTGCCCTACTATACCCCCAAGTCAAGTGTAATTGATCGGCAATTAAACGATGTTAATTATCCCTGCAAAACTTACTCGCCACTCACCACATCCTGTGTGCCAAAACCGATACCGACATCACATCCTATATATATTAAATATCCTCCTGATGGTACCTTTGGATGTATAGACGGTTTCAGTACTAAAAATTAAATTAACAATATGACTCAATGTGGCATGCAATTGGGTGACTTTGAATCAATTAAGAGGGTTAATTCAATTTGTCTAAGTGGTCACAACGACATCGACTGCTCATCAACACAGAGGCCTCCCACACAACTATACCTAAATTCCCACAGCAACAGGATAATATCTATTCAATTAAAATAATGTCCTTACACATATGGTCCTCCTGTTCTGCTATTTAAAATAATTTATTCATTGCAAAATTACCTTCTCACTGATGCATCTCTCTGTTTTTTTTTAACAGATCGAAGCTTCCTTGTCGCCAATGCTCAATCAGACACTAATCATATCATTTGGTGTTCGGATGGCTTCTGCAAAATGACCGGTTTTCCAAGGGCCGAGGTAATGCAACAATCTAGTACAACAGAGTTCCTGCATGGGCCAATGACATCACAAATGGCCGTAAACCTAATTAGAGAGGCACTCGTCAAGGGCTACGAGAAGCATTTCGAGATCCTCTACTATCGCAAAAACGGTAAGTGGGTGATTTTTTTTTTGTTTATTAATTTGTACGATGTATACACTGTTCGTAGTTCGTACCTACATGTTTCTATGCTCCCAGGATGTGGCTCTCTTAAGCCTTTTGGCTAAAGGGGTATTCCAGCAATGCCAAATGTAAAAAAATAAATTCTGAAATTTAATTGGGTTATGTATGTATTTTTACGGGTATAATAAACTGACAGTTATAAATTGCTGTAAAATGCGCTTTACAAAATATTAAACTGCAAAATTGGTATTATCATAATTTGGAAAATTATATTTAAAACCACCGAATTGTTGGCACCGAGTACAAGGAAAGAAAACACAAACAGGATGAACAGCAGCAAGCTCTAAATGCTAGTCGTTCAAATGCAATTGATATCCAAATTCCAAAATTTTGCACCTTATTTTTTAATTTTGCTAAAACTAAAAAATTACTAATTTAGCAGATAGCAGAACATTTGTAGGGTTAAAATTTGACGAACACAAATATTGTTTTTATGCATTGTAAATTGATTATATGTTGATGGAAACCCAACATGTGCTCTAAATAAGTATTCGATGTTTATATTTTTATCATTTTAACTTCAGTATCTGCAAAAAAAAGAATGTGTACTATCAGGACTCGAACCCTTGCCTCGGGTCGATCCTGGCGCATCGATCAGAAAATTATAATCGACAAAAGAATCGACAAATTTCGATCAAAGATCACAATCACAATATGAAATGCATAAATCGACGATCGTTGATCGAAGAAATTCGTTCATCGCTCAGCAAATCGACTACCGCAATCGGGGGCATAAATTGTTCCAATGAACTACATGTTCATTTATGAGGTTTTTGCTGATTTTTTTGAAGCCAAGAAACCAAGAAATTCGGTCGTCGATTTCCATCATCCAGCCCTTCAAAAGGATTTGCTCCTGACATAAGACTTCGCACTTTTGTGCACAAAGCTAAGTCTTCAAACATATCGAAATCTTCGTCGTCCGATAAAATATTTTATTATATATACTTTTAAAAACAATTGTAGCTCACAAATCGTAATAAAATAAAAAATAAAATTGTCAACAAATTATTTTCGAGGAAAATGGAAGATGCCATTATGGATTTAGCAAATTACCAAAAAGTTAAAGAAGCCGTTTTGTGAATTTAACTTTAGTAAATTGTTAAGAGAAAGTAAGTTTTTAAAATCGTTTAAAATTAGCAACAACTTCTTTTTAACTTAGTAACTTACTAAAAAAGGGTAGTTATGTGCATTCAAGAGGACACAAGCGTCCATAGGTTTTTCTCAAAACCCACCTCTGTCTACCAACTCCTACTCTCACCTCCACGTGGTGAACATCGGGTGTCTTATACCTCAGCTGGAGACGGGGTTTAAATCCCCGTGGAAAGCTGTTGGGGACAGCCAACGAGAGAGTGGGGGGGGAGGAGTGTTCCCACTAAGGCACTTCTCCTTTCATTGAGGCGGCAGCGGACGAATTCTCTAGATGGAATCAACGGTGGCGTCTACAGTTCCAGTGAGGTTGAACTACTTAGTGAACACCTTATATGGGCTACTACGACATATTTGTAGCTCAGGCCTATAAGGAGCGGTTTATCCGGCTCCCTACCTTGTTCCGAAACAACAACAAGCCTCGGATATGGATGATTTTAAAGTTGACGACCCCAGCAAACGAAACAAGGACAATGAATTTCGGATCTGCACGTGGAACGTCCTGTCCTTATACAGAACACGTGCAGCCGAACAATTAGTGGAGAACCTGGACAGGCTAAAGGCTGACGTAACAGCCATCCAGGAAGTGCGATGGGATGGAGAGGGCGTACGGAGACTGAAAACGTGTGACATCTACTACGGCGGGTGCTTGAAGGAACAGGGTCAGCGGCTCTTTGGTTGTGGTTTTGTGATAAGGGGAAGACTTAGGCAAGAAGTCTTGGGCTTCCGAAGTGTAAGCGAGCGCCTGGTCACAATCCGCATCAAAGGCAAATTTAAGAACATTTCGCTGATTTGTGTTCACGCCCCCCATGAAAGGAGAAAAGACTCAACCAAAGAAGCATTCTACGATCTCTTGGAGACAACGTATGATATGTGCCCGAAGTACGACGTGAAGATCATTCTTGGTGACTTCAACGCAAGATTCGGAAAGGAGGGCATCTTTGGTTCGATAGTCGGAGGACACAGCCTACACGACGAAACTTCCGGCAACGGACACAGGCTGGCAGACTTTGCGGCGGGGCAAAATGTCATCATCTCAAGCACCTACTTCCCACACCTCAATATACACAAGGGGACTTGGCGGTCGCGTGATCAAGTAACCATCAACCAAATCGACCACGTTGAGATAGACGCGACTCGGATCACTACCTGGTGGTAGCTAGACTACGTATGCGGATATCCATGACGCGACAACGCAGAGCAGATGCTGTGAAAAGATTCGATGTCGAGAAGCTTAAATCGCAAGAGACTGCCAGAACTTTTGCAGACCACGTAACTCTTAATCTCTCCGCCACCAGCATCAAGTGCAGAGGACCAGTGGGAACACTGTCAACAAGCCATCAGAAGTGCCGCCTCTGATGTGCTGGGTTTCACTAGGCGAATACAACGAAACCCCTGGTTCGATGAAGAGTGCCGGCTAGCGCATGCAGCTAAGGACGAGGCCTACCAGGCAATGCCGCAGACTCGAACAAGAGCTGCTGAGAGAGTGGCCCGGGAGCTCTACGGGCTGAAACGAAAAGAGGAACGCCTACTTCTCAGGAGGAAAAAGAGAGAGCACGAGAAGCGGGCGGTAGAGTCTATTGAGGGTTGTAGCGGTAGGGGAGATGTTCGAAAATTTTATCAGAGGGTGAAGCGATCCACCCAAGGATACAAGGCTAGAACGGAAGCCTGCCGAGATGAGAATGGGATATGGTAGTAGACACACAGTCAGTGCTGAGGATCTGGAAAGAACATTTCTCTAGACTGCTTAATGGCGAAGACAGCCAAGATGTCGCTAATAGGCAGAACGCTCCATTCAACTTGGACGATGATGGCCAAGAGTTCCGTCCACCCGACCTAACCGAAGTGCGGCTGGCGACATCCAAACTTAAGTCGTACAAGGCTGCTGGTGCGGATGGCAGTACAATCTATCAAAAGTCCGTTCAATTGCTTGCATATGCGGATGACATAGACATTGTCGGCAGAACGAAGCGAGCTGTGGCAGGGGCATTTGCGAGCATTGAATCGGAGGCGGCTAGAATGGGATTGGCAGTTAATGAGGACAAGACGAAGTATATGCTGTCATCGAGAGAGGAATCTCAACATCGTCGACTCGGGCAAAATATCACGATGGACAGATATAACTTCGAAGTTGTCAAGGACTTTGTCTACCTGGGCTCCACTATAACATCGCAGAATCACATCAGTGCAGAGATCAAGCGAAGAATTACTCTTGCCAAACGCTGTTTCTTCGGTCTAAGAAGCCATTTAAGTAGTAGGGCCCTCTCTCAGAGAACCAAGGAGACTTTATACAAAACCCTAATCATCCCGGTCCTGCTTTATGGGGCAGAAGCATGGACACTAAAAGATTCGGATAAAAATCTGCTAGGGTGCTTTGAGAGGAAGATTCTTCGTGTGATTTTCGGTCCGGTGTGTATCGAAGGAGTATGGAGGAAAAGATTCAACGACGGGCTATACGGGCTATACAGCGACGTTGACCTGGTCAAAAAGCTGAAAATACAGCGGCTGAGATGGCTGGGGCACGTGAAGCGTATGGACAGCAACGCACTTGCCCGACAAGTCTTCGAATCCAACCCCGATGGGGTACGCAGCAGCAGAGAAAGAACCCGTAACAGGTGGCCCAATCAAGTGAATGACGACATCAAAGCACTCGGTGTGCGCAACTGGAAGCGACTAGCTAGGGACAGAGCTGGCTGGAGGGGCTTGTTAGTTGAGGCCGAAGCCCATCCTGGGCTGTGAGCGCCATCAAAAGTAAAGTAAGTAAGTAAACAAAAGTTTAAAAATTGACTTTGGGTGTATCTTTTGTAATATCCTTGTATGGCAATACTGTATAATATTTGAAATGCCCAGAACCCACTATGCACATGTGTTAATCCTCATGCAAAACGGATATGACCCATACACTTGAACCGGATATGAAGAATGATAAGAGGCACATAGTTCCATATTATTTGTCGGGTTGGTTGCTGCTGGTAGGTGCATATTATGTATATACGGGAAGAACTCATCGTTGTCGGCACAACCAACAACAACAACAAAAAAAAAAGAGAGATGATACCTGAGAAAGGATGTCAAACTGCCACATGCTTTCCTTATTGATATTCCATTCATGGCCCAAAGAGGATTTGAAGTATAGTTTTTTTTTAATTTTTTTTTCTTCTTCTCCAGATAACGATTATTTTGTATGTATCCTTTTCATCGTATTAATGCGGTAGGCTTAGTTTTGGTGGTGTGTGTTTGTGATGTGTGTGTTTTGCGAAAAGCCTTACAAGTTTATTATTCTTACTAAGTATCATCTTTGCGTGATGGTTAGAAGTAAAGTTGCTCAAGCAAGTGATAGGTAAACATAAAAATAAGCGACAAAGTGGCGTGGTGATAATATGTCTAAGGGGATGCTCATGATGACTTCGAAAAGGGCAAACAAACATTTTTGTAGCAAATAGAATCTTTTTTTTTCTCATGTCTTGTGTTATCATCTTGTTAAGGATTATGGTTAAATAAGTTCAAGGACGAGCATTTTTTTTTCTACTTTAAAGATTTTTGAAGAGATGTAGGCATATAGAATTATAGAGGCATTGTTTTTGTGCGTGTAGTCCTAATCAATGTTTCAGATATTTTATATTCAATTCACGGATGTTGATTTTTTTGATAGATTCAGACCTTGATTTATAAGTAGAGAGGGGAGATGATTTATGATTTGTCAGTGTATCTTCGTCATCAAGTTAGACACATATTTTGTTATATTAAATCCTTACAAGAATTTTAATGTCTTTTCTTATGCTGAAAAAAGTCCATTTCGTTTATGTCTCTGAAGCTGACATATTGAATTAAAATAGAAAAACTCGAGATTTCCAGAATAATAAGAAAGTGGGCTCTTTTATTTTATAAAGTATACTCTTACATATATTCGTCAAAGGGTAATCCTACGAAGGTACTTTAACACATTTTGAATGTCGATGTACGATGTATTTTGGTGAAATAGCCTGGCGTTTTCTTTCAACACACTAACCGCTATGCCAAGGGCTAGTTTAATTTTTAAAAACTTTTTAAAATATTTTATAAAAAACGTGAAATTCAAGCATTTTATCTGATTTTCGAAATATTTTAATTTCTTGAAATATTTTACAAAAAAAAGTGAATTTCAGAAATGTTATCAGATTTTCGAAATATTTTAATTTTAAAAATTCAAATTTCATTAAAAATCTAAATCGATTTTTACTATAAATTACTATAAAAATCGTTAGAGCGGTTTTCTTAAAAATTAATTTTTATACATAAAATTTTTCGCTGAATTTCAAAAATAAAATCTGGTATGCCAACATTAAGTATTTAATAAAATACAGTTTTACACAAAGTAAAAAAAAAAATATTCATTAGTTTTCAAAAAAAAAATTCAAAAAATAATTTTTCGAAAATTTGTATATGCAAAATTATTTAAATTGTGAAGGGGCTCTTGTATAAACAATTTGGTTGCAAGCGGTGCAGCCGTCAACGAGGAATATGAAAACAAAAAAAATCGGTTCTATGACAGGTACCGTTATTAACTGTTATTGGTAAAATTTGTTTTTATCAAAATATTGACCATACCTTAAATAGTGAACGCACATCCTTTTATCAAAATTCTTGGAGCCGTTTTCGAGAAAAATAAGTTTTTTCCTAGCGATTTTTCAACATTTGTATGGAAGGTACCGTTATTTTTGAATTTAAAAACATGATGTTTTCAAGTATTCTCCAAAATAATGAAAAAATATTTGATACCTAGTTTTGAAAACATTGACCACGTCGTTTTCAAAATATTTATTTTTCAAAAAAAGAAAATTAACCATTAAAAAATAGCGTGCGTTTAACTCAGTACTCGTGGCAGAACTTCTTCTTTGGCGATCTAAAAATCTCGATATGTATAGGGATATTAAGCTTATATGCGTAAGACTCAGCTATGTGTTCTATATCAAGATGATCTATGGGTTGGGGTTGTAAGCTTGAAAATTAAATAATAATGGTGAAAATTTAAAGTAAAAAAAGGTGAACATTTAAAGATATAAATCAGTTTATTTGAGTAGGTTTACTGACTATTTCCAAAAATTTCCTACACTCAAAATCTCTGCAAAATCAAAAATTTGTATGTGACAACTTTATTTCGGTTTTATTTATTTTGCAACCATATACAAAACAAATTTTAAGCGGACTCTCGTGCTTTAATTCAAATTTTTGAAATTAGCCTTTTTTAAGATAAAATGTTTAAAATAATTTATATCAACGTAGCAGTAGGAGATAGATAAAAATCTTGTACTAGTAAGATTCTTAGAATTTCATTATCTATTCACTTTCAAAGCTCTAGCATTATAATTAAATAAATTAGAAACAAAAGACATAGAAGGACATTTTTCCTTTTATCTGCTACAGTAATATAGATTATCAAAAAATCCAAACTTATTGCATGTTAAAAATATTAGCCTAATTCAAATTATTTCTCTAACCCTACCTCCCACCACTTAGCTAATCAACGATCTCAGCGTTGCACATGTGGCGTTACATTTTTTCATTTCACAAAAATTCAACCTTGAAATTTCACTCTCAACACGCCCAAAGAAGTTTCACTTCAAAATATGACAATTTCAATTTAAATGTTTTTGAGAAAATCAAGAACCAAAACAATGGCTGTACTGCAGGTACCAAAAATAACTAATTTTTAAAAATAAAAAAAATATCAAAAAATAGTTTTTCCTTACTTAATTTTTTGAATTTTTTTCACCATAATCCTGAGACCCGTTTTTGAGATTAATATCATTATACTTTTGGGAGAAAAAAAATGTATGGCAGGTCCTAATTTTTGGTCCTAAAAAAAAATTTAAAAAAACGCGTGGGCATACTAGTCAAAAAACACTATGTCCCAAGTATGGAGAAATTCCCTCGAGCCGTTTAGGCAGTTATGGCGAGGTCAGTAGGAACGAGACTGACAGAATTGTGTAACCCATTTTTTTTCTAGTTAATCGTAATGTTAAGGAAAATTAAAATCCATAAGCTACCATATAGAACCTACACCGGAAGTAAAAATTTATAGTAAGTTATAAAATTTTTAAAAAAGATTTTTTAAAAAAAATTAATTTGAACTATTTTTTTTAGCGTTCTCGATTATGCTTATCATTAAAAATTCAAAGATTATTTTTGAAAAATCCAAATTTAGTTTTTTAGTATTTGGTTTTTTTTTTTTTTAAATAATGTTATTAAATTTTTAAAATAGATTACGATTTTAACTCATAATTTTTAAGTTCAATGTGTTTTTTTTTTTGTTTCTGAATAATGAAAAAAATATATTTTTTTACTACCGTACTTTACCTTAGGTACTAACCTACAGAATAAGTAAAGGACTTCAAGAATTTTTAACTTCCCATTGGAAGTTATTGTAATTGGTGCAATTTTTTCCTTTTTAAGTTGAACACAGGTTCTAAACTAAACTCGTTCAAACCAATGTTTTTCTTTGTGACTCAGATTCACAGTTTTATGTTGATCATCGTGTCAATAAAGTAAAATTCAGATTGGATTTACCCTGCCACCTTGGAACAAATAATCCGCAAAGTTTTACCCGTAAGCATGCCGTTTCTTAATTTTATCTAAAAAAAAAGACCATAGAAGAATGGTGCACTGGGGCGTATAGGCATTTTTTTATTTTATTTAATCAAGAAGAAATAATACATTTTCTTTGTGCACATTAAGTTTATGTATATAACATTTACTGAACTGAAGTATAAACAATTGACTCTTAGTTTTTATTTACGTAATCCATGGATTTTTTTTTAATTTGTAGCACATGAGGGCCCCCATTTTTTTTAGCTTGTTTTTTTTTATTATTAAAATTATTTAAAAATTGTCTTTGGCTTCCTTATACTATTTTTTTAATACTTGAAAGTAGGGATGTGGGGTAAGGGGGGCATCAAGACCCTAAATTTTGGGTGGAGCTAAATATTTTAGCGGGGCTAAGCCGGGTAAAATGCACTTTTTTCTAAATTGCTCGAAAGCTGTATGTTCTTCTGAAAAAAGTTGTAATACACATTGTAGCTTATAAAATTCTAGAAAAAAAAGATTATAACCCTTTTTTTCGTACAATTGATAGGTTTGGAGAAAAACGGTCGAAAACATTTTGTTGCAGTCAAAAAATGTATAATATGGGTGAATATGGATATTCATTACATTTTTTTGATGGGAAAATTTTGTTTCGGGTTATGGCGGTCCCAAGTTAAATTTTTTATCGTTTCCATTTAACATTTTGTCTATAGAATTCGGTGCATAAATATTTTAAGATTCTTTTACAGCACTACCTTCCATTATATAGTCAATCGATTCAAGGAATATTAAAATCAAAAGAAATCCACCAAGTTTCAGAGTTATTTTTGAGAAATCAGAGGTTTCAGTTGAAGATGCTTTTATAAATTGAACTTTGGACGGCCATAACTTAAGAATGATTTAACATACAGAGACCGTTCATATGTCATTTTGTAGATAATTGTACTGTCAACAAATTGTTTTTAGATCATTTTGTGAAAAATAAACTTCTCATGAGTTATTAAACAAAATAAGAAAAATTAAATTTTTCAAGATGGCGGCATTTCCCTTCTGGTACCACCCTTAAAACTATTTTTCCAAACATAACCCCAAACAAAATTTCCTCATCCAATAATATAATAAATATCCTTTCATATTACATTTTTTGACTAAATGTACTGCAACACAATGTTTTCGACAGTTTTTCTCCAATTCTATCAATTGTACGAAAAAAATGTTCCAATCTTTTTTGTCTAGAATTTTATCAGCTATAATGTACACAACTTTTTTCAAAAGAACCTACAGTTTTCGAATTATTTAAAAAAAAGTCCATTTTACCCAATTCAGCCCCCCTTAAACTTTTAGCTCCATCCCAAGTTTAGGGAATGGTAAGAGTTACATAAAATATTTGAAAAAAATAGAAAGTTTTTTCTCGACGAATTTCTTTAATAACTAACGTTAATTACTCACCATTCAAACGATGCTTTTACTTGTTTTTTTTTGCTGATACATTTGCACGGTTTGTACTAGCAATTAGAATTACAGTTAAGTTGTCGGAAAACGGTCAAACAGCTCATTCAGTACTAAAATTGCAAGCATTATTTTTTCAGCAGTAAATTCTTGTGAAATTTTGCCAATGATTTCATGGTCAACATGTCAGCTGATGAGCATGCTGACTTATTGGTTAAGACGTCGAAATCCATAGCAGATGTTAACAGTGTTTTACTTTCTACTTTCTCAAAAATAGAATGTTTGCGTATGTCTTTTAAAAATCTGTCTTAATTTTGAATATTAATAAAATTATATACAGGGTGATTTGCATAAGGTGTCACAAAAAGCTAAGGAGTGTAGGTTGGGCTTAGGCAAGAAAAAAATCGTATGAGAGGGGGTCTATTTCCCACCGTTTAGGCGGGAGAGGCAATTTTCCAAAAAAAGTCATTTAAAACAGAAAAAAAAATATTTTAAAAATAACGGTAATTCTTAAAGAGTCATGCTATAAAAAAAAAAAAAAATTGGGTGGCAAAACGGCTCGTGAATAACCAGGGCCTTTTGACCAACAACTCGCAACCATTCCTGTGTGCGCCCTTCGACAGGGAATGGAAGGGAACTACAATTTTATGCCGAATCCGAACGGCTAGACGAGAAGCACTTATTCGTGACAAGTGATACCCTTGGAGGATTTGTCAATTCCTCGCAAGAGGCAGTAGCCATGAAAAAAAAAACTTTTTAATTTTTAGGTGGACGAGGCTGGGAAGTGAACCCAGACCTCCAGCCTGACAATCGAACGCACTAACCATTACGCTACTACAAAGATTTGTAGATTTGCATTTTGAAAAGCCAAAAGTCCATTCTTTAATATTATTTTTAAGTTTAGTTGTTCGAGTGAATATTTAATTTTTAAGTAATTTTTGTTTATTAAACTTTATGTTCTTGTCAATTTTGAGTCAAACACTAAAAACCGTATGGATCTAGGACTAGGAAAATTTTGATAAAAATTAGCTTGAATTTTTTTTTTTTACTTTTTTTTATTAAAAATTTTGACTTTGAAAATTAATTCTTCAAAAATCATTCACTCGAACAACATAGTTTAAAAATAATATTAAAGAATAGACTTTCGGCTTTTCAAAATGCTCTAGCATGACCGTTCTTTTTTAATATTTTTTTTTTCTGTTTTGAGTGATTTTTTTTTTAAATTGCCCCTCCTGCCGAAACGGGAGCAAATAGAACCCCCTCCCATACAATTTTTTTTTCTTGTCCAAGTCCAACCTATACGCCCTAGCCTTTTGTGGCACCTTATGCAAATCACCCTGTAAAGACACAATTTTGTATACCTTTATCTTAGGTATAAGAAATCAGCATGCCTTTATTAGGTTTCACCGAAATGTTTTTTTTTTTTTTTGTTTACTAGAGTAAGTTCTGGTAATGTGGTATAGTCTGGTAATGTGGTACACGTTGTTTTTATTTAAACTAAGCATGCTTCAAATACGATTTTTGAACTAGTAGGCGAAGACATTGATGTAAAGAGAAATGAGTTATCATACACTTCAAAATATTCAGTTCTCTCTAGTAAATTGACGATATATAACCGCGTGTGCAGTTGACTTTTTTTGTGACTATTGTTAAAAGCGTTACCACTCGTTAAGAAAAATATTTTTCAAGAAACATATCTATATATATAATCGTTGCTTATAAATTTACGTGGATTAAATGTAAGTTTGATTCAAATATCCTTTTTACAGCAGTTTTATTTTGTTTTGTAAAATATTTCAATTTCCGCTAATGTGGTATACTAACCAGTTGTTATTGTGGTAAAGTATACCACATTATCTTCCCTAAAAGTTTTTACTCAAAATTGAAATTTGTATTGTTCCTTGCGTAGATTCTTTCCTTATAATGCCTAAAAAAGGTGAAATTCGTAAATGGGACCCCAAAAATATGAAAAGAGCTAAAAATGCTGTAAGAAGCCATAGCATGGGAATTCTGCTAGCTTCAAAAAAATATGGAGTTCCACACACAACATTACAACAACATGCTAGAAGTACAAAATCTATAAAGGATCTTCTTTCTACAAAGTTAGGCCGGAAGCCAACCCTCAGTGATTCCATTGAAAAGGACCTTGTTACCTATGTCCTGGAAATGGAATCGCGTATGTGGGGTCTCACAAGACGAGACATAAGGTCGTTGGCCTTCCAAATTGCACAAAGAAACAATATACCAAATACATTTTCTGTGATTTCGGAATGTGCTAAAAAAGCTTGGTTAAGCAGTTTTTGTAAGCGTCATAAGAACCAGCTAAGTATTCGCACCCCTACCGGCACATCTTTCGATCGCGTAAAAGGATTTACAAAAGAAAATGTAAAAATATTTTTTGACTTGCTTGAAAATCAGGGGTGGAATCGGCTAAGGTGATAGTTGATTATCAATTGTGGTGATCATGGTTTTGAAAATAGCTGTCTCTATCCCATATAAATGCAAAAATAGAGACAGCAATAGTCAAAACGACGGTCACACCATCGATAATCAACTATCACCGATACCACCCCAGTTTTCAGAATACAAGCTTCCACCCAATCGAATTTGGAACGTGGATGAGACAGGAGTTTCCGTGGTGCAATCAAAACAGCAAAAAGTTTTAGATCGAAAGGGAAAAAGGCAGATTGGAGCCATGACCTCAGCAGAACGTGGATCCCTTATCACTGCGATTTCATGCATGAGTGCTGGTGGCTCGTTTGTTCCACCTTATTTTATTTTTCCCCGGAAAAACCAACAGCCTTTGTTGATGAAGGATGCACCACCAGGTTCGGACTCATCATTCCATATTTCAGGATGGGTACAGGTTCCTATATTAACAAAATGGTTTAAGCATTTCTTGAACTTCACGAAACCATCCAAAGATGAACCAGTCTTACTCGTCCTCGATGGCCATTATAGTCATACCAGAAACATTGATTTGTTGGACATGGCACGAGAAAGTGGTGTTGTCATAATTTCACTGCCACCTCATTCTACTAAGATGCAGCCTCTCGACAAAACCTTCATGGGACCATTAAAAGCTTACTATAATGATGAAATACGACGTTTTTCTCGAGAACATGCTCGCAAAGTGACGCACTATGTTTTTGTGGGACTATTTTCCAAAGCATATTTAAAAATACAGACTGGTCAAATTGCTGTGCATGGTTTTAAGGCAACGGGAATATACCCCTTTGACAAAAACATTTTTCCCGATGCTGATTTCATAGCTGGAGAAATCGAAGATTTCATGGAAGATGGTGAAACGGTATCACGAAACGTGGTATCACGAAATTTCTAAATTTTTCTTCATTTTTTTATTTAGCTACAACAAATCTTGCTGTAACTTACATAAATGAAAAACCGATGTCAATATTGGAAGAAGATTGTGTTGCTAGTACCAGCTCTGGGCTTTCACTTAGCCTTCCTAATTCATTATCGAAAGTGTCATCAGTTTCGTTGAAGACAACTGCAAATGTGGCTCAAAATAAAATTTATATAAAACATTTGGACATCGTGTTTGCAGTGTGAGATGGTCTGGGGTCATGAAAATTGCATTCCCAAAAAGAGTGCCATATTTGTCTGTTTTTCTTGCAAAGAAATTTTCCAAGAATGATTAATTAAATTAATTAAAATAATTATAATTATAAAGAATGATTAATTAAATTAATTATTGAAATTAATGTTTTTTTTAACTTAAAAACCAGAAGAATTATTTATTTATGTTGTTTTCTTTTCTTCATTTTTAATAAAAGTAAATAAAATTTTTCAAATACTTATTTTTTTAATGAAGACAATTTAAGAAATATGATAAATTATAATGTGGTATATTATACCACATTAGAAGGACTATGCGTACCACATTACCACCCACTTTTCAAAAGTGGCATTTTCGAGGTCAACGCAATTTTTTGATCAAATCTTTTTTAATTTACAATCGAACTTGGTAACACGCCACACACGCACCGTATATGCTAATGTATAACTGTACGAGTTTAGGGTCAATTTCATACAGTATTTTTTTAGGTACGCGCAAAAAAGAAACATGTATACCACATTATCCGACTTTACTCTATGAATAAAACTTTATTTGTTAGATTTTGTATGGAAATAAAATTATAAAAAAAAAATATATCATTTTCTTTTTCTCTTTTCAGGAACAAAATTTTTGTGTTCAGAAATTATCGCACCAATCCGCTCCGAAGTTGATGACATTTCCTTATTCATTATTAATTTTGAGGATTTGTCAAATCCATCAGCTGTGGAGCCACCATTAGTCGCAACACTAAGTAAATGTAAGTGAAAATTGTTTCAAAATTGTAGGTAGTTTCCTTTCTTTTTAATTTTCAATTTTGTATATACTCCTTAATATTTACAGGGTGAATCATAAATAAGTTGCAATAAGAAAGGCAAACATAATTTCACCTACCAATAAATTTAAGTTTAATATGATTTTTCCTAATTTTATAAAACATACATTTTGTCTTTACAACTAATGTTGTTAAAACACATTTCATAATAAGTCATCCCTCAAATTACAACTTATTTTTGATTCACCCGCTAAACCTTTATCCCCCCTTCTTTCCCTAATATGTTTAACCCTTTTACTTGCAGTTGATAGAGCTCGTGCTAGTTTTAAGCGTTCATTTAGATTTGGTAACTTAAGAGAAAGGGGCCTTAGATTAGCTGGGTACTTGACACCGCCTTCAGATGTTACCCAAGAAGAGGAGGAAGCGCACGAAAAGTAATTTCAAATACTAACTATTTTCGCTACCTTAATATTTAAAAAAAAAAAAAACATACTTAACTTATTCATCATCATTTAACATACTCCACGTCACTATAAAACAAATTAATTATCTATGCATACTTTTTTTCTACATCAAAAAAATTCTGCCTCCACACACCACATTCACTGATAGTTGTCAACCCATTTTTTTTTTTGCATTTCTTTCTTTCTATTTTGACAGTTCTACTTCTAATATAATTGCAGCCAATTAACCCTCCCTAAAATCGAGTCTGGTAAACTCTGGACGCCCATTTCAACACCAACACTACGAAGCAAAGAGACTGAAAAATTACGTGATTCCTTACGTTTAGAAGATTTAAAAGTCATTTTACCTGAAGTAACATCTGTTGAGTACCGTTTTGATTACAAAAATGTTAATTCTGTTAGTATAGATATTGTTTAAAACTAATAATATTTCTTTCTATTTTTTTCTCTCTCTTTCTCTTGTATCTCGCTTTCGTTTGATTTATATTTAAATTTGTTATTTTTAATTTGATTCTGTTATACCCATGTGTCAAAATCATCACAACTACTACATGTTATCTTCTGTCAAAAATGTCGATGTTTTTCTTATTTAATTCATATTGTTTACCCTCCATTTTGAATGACGGCCATAAAATTAAATCTCATCTCATTTCGTCTCCCTTCTCTCTCTCTCTTCTCTTCTCTCTTTGTTTTTTTTTTTTTCCTTTTTTGTGTATTTTTGCAGAAACCTACAGTTATCACAACAACACAAATTACAACTGCAAAAGACAAATCAGAATTTGTACATACCAAAAGTTTAGATTTCGATAGTAGCCAAATAAGAGGTGAGTCCATTCGTGTTTAAAATATGTGTGGAATGTATTGTTTTGTTAAACTAAATATTTTTGTTATGTGTTTTTTTTCCAAATGATTTAACCCCTATGGTCTGTACTAACACTACACTACCGACTGGGGTTTGAGCATCTCAATTAAATGCAAAAAGCAAACAAAAAAGCTCTTGCAAGCGCTTTTTTCACCAACCAGAAGTTGATTTTGCATCTGGTTGCTTAACACTTTAAGTTCATACAACAACCACAAAGTTCAAAGTTAAAAAAAGCTCGTTTTTGTTTTCTTTTGTTTGAATTCATGACATAAACCAATATCACATTTTATAACAGTTTTATGATTGGTTTAGGCCATGACTAAGATTTGCTCGCCAGGCTGTTGATTTTTTCTATGTTATTCGATGTCTTTTTTTTTATTTTATTTTTGTTTTAAAGTTTTTTTTTTCGTTTTATGTATTTGTGGGTTGAGAAATTTTTAAATGTTTTTCTGTGTTAATAATTTGTTTAGTTGAATTCAAAATGAACGTTAAAATAAATCGCTTTCGATGTTTTTTTTTTCTACAGATAATATTGTTAGTATAAAATGCGGTATTTTATTTTTGAATGAGACTTGTCAGTGTTTTAAGTGTCGTATCTTTCGGTCTGCTCCTTTTTAAGACTTCCTTACTTTTTTCTACATAAATATTATTTCCAACTTTATTACAACTTCAACCGAATAAGATTAAAGAAGTTTTTAGGAAACAAAGCAGATTATAGCGAAATTGTTAGGCCCATTATTAGGATCGAGGTTTATTGATTTAAAAAAATAAGGCGATGTTATTATTTTAATTGTTTCGAAGGCTTTCTCTCAAAATACTAAATACATATTATGAACAAGCTTAAAGCCTAATAAACACCAAAATAATAAATTATTAAAAAAAAAATGACATCACTCACACACTAACAAATCCAACGCACACCCTTCAAAATAATTGTTCTTCTTGTAGTCTAATCCCTGACTATTATATTTTTTTCTTTTTTTTTCTATTTATTTTTTTATTTTTTTGTTTTGATTGTCTTTTCTTTTTATTTTTTTTTTTTTGTGTAAAACTGTTCTTTGCTGCTATTATAGATGAGGAACAAAGACTTATACATGTTAATGAAGTAAAAGAAACCGCTAAAACGGCAAGCGATCGTCGTGGTCAAATGCAAAAGCGAGCGCACACAATAGACGATTTTATGACAGGTAACCTTACAAAATTCAAATAAATTTTAACCAAAATCAACTAAAAAAATACTAAAAATTACGAAAAGTAGCAAAGGAAAAATATTAATTATACCTAGTTAACTATATCTAGTTTATTTATTTTTCTATTATTTCAAATGTACATTTTCACCTTAATATAAAAAAATCTTATATAGAAAAACAACGAACTTTTAATAGAAATTATTAAAAAAAAAAAAACAAAAATCAAATAAAAATTCCATTAAATCGGGAACAATATTTTTAATTTAGAAGGAAATATATAAATATTTTTACTTAAATGCTTTCAATCTTTTTTTTTTTTCTTCGATATTTAACATACAAAATTGTTTTTTAAATCACTTAAAAAAAATCTATACTTTTTTCGCTTTTAGTGCTTAAGTAATTTTTTTAATCGCTTTTTAGCAGGAAATTAACAGTGATATGCGTTATTAAGGAGGTGGATGTAAGAATTATTTTTTTTTTTAAATATTGGTGGTGTCTGTTATATTGTTATATTGTTGAATTTTTGTATTTTTGTTTGTAGATGCGGCACTGCACGTATAAAATGTTATGTGGTTTTTATAAACTAAGGTAGAACAATAATACAAATTTCTTTTTATTTGGTTGTGTTCATTACTAGATAGCTATTTGTGAAAGACAAGAAATAATTAAATACTTTACTTTATAAAAATAACATAGTATACAATTAACACGAGTATATCATGTTTTGAAAGAAAAATATAAAAATGACTTACTTACTTACTTTTGATGGCGCTCACAGCCCAGGATGGGCTTCGGCCTCAACTAACAAGCCCCTCCAGCCAGCTCTGTCCCTAGCTAGCCGCTTCCAGTTGCGCACACCGAGTGCTTTGATGTCGTCACTCACTTGATTGCGCCACCTGTTACGGGTTCTTCCTCTGCTGCGTACCCCATCGGGGTTGGATTCAAAGACTCGTCGAGCAGGTGCGTTGCTGTCCATACGCTCCACGTCCCCCAGCCATCTCAGCCGCTGTATTTTCAGCTTTTTGACCAGGTCAACGTCGCTGTATAGCCCGTATACCTCGTCGTTGAATCTTCTCCTCCATACTCCTTCGATACACACCGGACCGAAAATCACACGAAGAATCTTCCTCTCAAAGCACCCTAGCAGATTTTTATCCGAATCTTTCAGTGTCCATGCTTCTGACCCATAAAGCAGGACCGGGATGATTAGGGTCTTGTATAAAGTCTCCTTGGTTTTCTGAGAGAGAGCCTTACTACTTAAATGGCTTCTTAGTCCGAAGAAACAGCGTTTGGCAAGAGTGATTCTTCGCTTGATCTCTGCACTGATGTGATTCTGCGATGTTATAGTGGAGCCCAGGTAGACAAAGTCCTTGACAACTTCGAAGTTATATCTGTCCATCGTGATATTTTGCCCGAGTCGACGATGTTGAGATTCCTCTCTCGATGACAGCATATACTTCGTCTTGTCCTCATTAACCGCCAATCCCATTCTAGCCGCCTCCGATTCAATGCTCGCAAATGCCCCTGCCACAGCTCGCTTCGTTCTGCCGACAATGTCTATGTCATCCGCATATGCAAGCAATTGAACGGACTTTTGATAGATTGTACCGCTGGTGTTGACATGTGCGTTGCGTACAATGGCTTCAAGAACGATGTTGAATAGGTTGCATGATAACGCGTCGCCTTGCCTCAATCCTTTCTCAACATCAAAGGAATCGGTGGTGTTCTTACCAATTTTGACGGAGCAGCGAGATTTCTCCATCGTCATCCTGCACAAGCGGACGAGTTTGGCAGGGATGCCGAGACTCGACATGGCTCTGTATAATTCGTCCCTTTGCACGCTATCATACGCGACTTTAAAATCGATAAAAAGGTGGTGTGTATCGATCTGGAATTCCCGGGATTTTTCTAAAATCTGTCGGAGTGTGAACATTTGATCGACGGTTGACTTGCCTGGCCTAAAACCGCACTGATAAGGGCCGATCAGATCGTTGACAAAAGGTTTTAAGCGGTCACACAGGATGGCCGACAAGATTTTATAAGCGACGTTTAGGAGACTAATTCCTCTGTAGTTGGTACATTTCAGAACATCTCCCTTTTTATGGATGGGGCACACTATACCGAGGTTCCATTCATCGGGCATACTTTCCTCCGACCAAATTTTGCAGATGAGCTGGTGTATGCTCCTAGCCAATTCATCTCCCGCTGATTTAAATAGTTCGGCTGGTAAGCCATCCGCACCTGCAGCCTTGTACGACTTAAGTTTGGATATCGCCAGCCGCACTTCAGTTAGGTCGGGTGGACGGAACTCTTGGCCATCATCGTCCAAGTTGAATGGAGCGTTCTACCTATTAGCTGCATCTTGGCTGTCTTCGCCATTAAGCAGTCTAGAGAAGTGTTCTTTCCAGATCCTCAGCACTGACTGTGTGTCTACTACCATATTCCCACTCTCATCTCGGCAGGCTTCCGTTCTAGCCTTGAATCCTTGGGTGGATCGCTTCACCCTCTGATAAAATTTTCGAACATCTCCCCTACCGCTACAACCGTCAATAGACTCTACCGCCCGCTTCTCGTGCTCTCTCTTTTTCCTCCTGAGAAGTCGGCGTTCCTCTTTTCGTTTCAGCCCGTAGAGCTCCCGGGCCACTCTCTCAGCAGCTCTTGTTCGAGTCTGCAGCATTGCCTGGTAGGCCTCGTCCTTAGCTGCATGCACTAGCAGGCACTCTTCATCGAACCAAGGGTTTCGTTGTATTCGCCTAGTGAAACCCAGCACATCAGAGGCGGCACTTCTGATGGCTACTACCCTTTTATAAAATCAATAATCAGCAGTTGTATGGTTACCTTACAGTCAATTTCTTTTCTTACTAAGAAGCTTCTTCCTTTTTTATCTAAAAATTAAAAAATCAGCCTTGTTTAATAATATAAGTAGGACGATTTCAAAATACCCATTTCATTTATAATATACATATATACATACATATATATTATACAGGGTGGGCCGAATGCTTTTGACTTTACATAAAATAATAAAAGGGCATTTTTAATTTTACCGCATTCGTTTTAAATCTTTCGGGTTCTGTAAGCGGTCTGGCAGGGTAAATGCCACATCCAATCGGCCTTGGACGCACGAATCTGTAATCGGGGACTCAATAGCTAGCGGTAGATGCAATTTTTGATTTGGTTCATACAATTATCCACAATGTTGATTTTTTGGGGTTTTCGTAATAGACGCACTTAAGCCGCCACCAGGGACTGCAAGACTTCCATTTCTTTCATAAGCCTTACCACACCATTTGACTCACTACTTTTTTTTCGGTTCACTTTCACACCCATAAATTTGTTGTGGGCTCTTGGTCTATAATCGACTGGTATCTTTCTGAGTGGATAGAAAACAGCATTTGTCCAGCCAGTCCCTTAAAAACGCGAATCTTCTTTACCCAAAAATTATCGACCATTTTATAACATCTTAAGAAATATCTTGAAGAACGAAAGCTTCTTAATGGCCGGCAGAACAGCTTTCGTAGCAGTAGGTCCATTGGTGATCTGATGGTTTATCTTACCAAACAGTGGCACAAATCTTTACATCCTTTTGGAGAAAGTAAGAATTATTGTACTTGATATTCCAAAAGCATTTGATAGAGTTTGGCACCAAGCTCTCTTATGAAAAAATGCGCGCATTTGGTACTGATGAATCTCTTCTTCGTTGGATTAGAAATTTACTTTTGTTGTATTGGATGCTTGCAAGGCTTTAATTCATAAAATAAATGCTGGTGTGCCCCAGGGCTCCGTTTTGTCTACCACTCTCTTCCTTATATTCATAAATGATCTTTTGTCTAAAACTTCTAATCCATTAAACTGTTTTGCTGACGACCACGATAGTCACTACCCTCAGTTTTTCATATTCGTTTCTAGATCCACATATCGTCGCTGGGAAAGCAAAGTGACATAAGTCGAAATTTTGCTCTTTTGAGTTAGGTATACGTACAGAAAAAAGCACAAAACATTCTACTATATTTCTAGCATACCCTCAAAATTTTATCTTTTTCCTAAGTTGTATTTTTAGGGAAGTAGTTTCGTTTTGTAAAAAATAAAGTTTCACCCTTTTTTCAAGATGGCAGAGCCCGTAATGGTGGGGGGAATTGGAAAACTTAGATTTTTGAACACTGTATGAACCGGAACAACATATCAAGCATTTTTATAACCATATATGACAATTTTACTGTGATATATTCATATAAAGTTTTTTTTTTAATTTAAATAAAAAGTTCAAACGGCTCTACTGAAAAACACTAGATTTTGACTTATGGCACTTTGCTTTTCAAGCGACGATATATGTCCTTCGGATGTGGAGCTACAGCTGCAGCGTATGATAAGTTGATTGAATTCTGATCTTGAAATAAATTTCCATTGGGAAATCAAAAACCTTGGAGAATTTAGTGTTTTAAAAACTAAGTGCTGTCTCCGTCGCTAAAGCAAATCCCACCTTTAATGTGGTTATCTATGATTTGCACTTGCATCGATGAAACTGATTAGCTTTTAGTTCGGTATGTGTATCACAGACCATTCCGTTTGGGGAATGACCACATATTCGATGTTGTCAAAACGCTAATAAGTGTTTAGGTTTTCTGCGATGATGCAAGAATTTTGTCTGTCCTTCTGATCTGGCTGTGATCTACAAAGCCTTTATTAGCCCAAAACTCGAGTTCAGTTCTGACATTTGGGCAGGTGGTATTTGTGCTCCCAGTAGCAGTAGCTTGTAGCGTAATGGTTTGTGCGTTGGACTGTCACGCAGGAGGTCAGGGTTCACTTCTCAGCCTCGTCCACCTTAAAATTAAAAAAAGTATTTTTTCAGGGCTACTGCGTCTTGCGAGGAATTGAAGGATTTTCCTAGAGTATCACTTGACATGAATAAGTGCTTCTCATCTAGCCGTTAGGATTCGGCATAAAATTGTAGGTCCCTTCCATTCCAGTCGACACGTGCACACAGGAATGGTTGCGAGCCTGTTACTTACTTACTTAGGTCCTCGGACCTATTACGTCCTTGATGTTTCCCTTACGGAACATAGGGCCTCCACTACACCTACGCGACAACGTGTACGATTTCTTGAAATATATTTCAGCTCTCTCCAACTTTTCCCCAGTCGTGCCGATTTCTGTTCGACCGTTCTTCGCCATGTACTTCTAGGCCGGCCCACTTGTCTTCCCTCCTGTGTGAGCGGGTTCCACTGCATTGCTTGAGATGCAATGCACCGATCGCCTTTTCGAAGCGTATGGCCAATCCACTGCCACTTTCTTCTTCGTATAATGGAGTCTATGGGCTCCTGACCCGTTCTCGCATGAAGTTCGGCATTGGAGATACGGTTGGGCCAGAAAATCCTCAAGATGTTTCGTAGACATCTATTAACGAAGGTTTGCAGCTTTCTAGTGACAATTTCAGTGACTTTCCAAGTGCTGCAGCCGTAAAGCAGAACGGATTCAACATTGGAGCGGAACAGTCGTAGCTTGGTCTTTAAGCTAAAAGAGTTGTTTCTCCATATTTTGGACAGCATTCCGAACGCAGCCTTTGCTTTTCTGATTCGGCTGTTTACGTCCAGTTCAGTTCCGCCACCCGTAGAGACAATACTCCCAAGATATTGGAAATCCTCTACCATCTCTACCGGTTGTCCAGAAATATTTACTTGGATTGATGAGGAAGTTCCAGGGCTGATCCTTTTAGTTTTTGCCGAGTTGATCTTAAGCCCTACGATTTCTGCTTCTCTCTCCACCCTTGTTGTCATTTGATGGAGATCCATGATCCTATGAGAGAGTAAGCATACGTCGTCCGCGTAGTCCAGATGTTTGAGGTGAGATTGCAGAGTCCACTGAATTCCTCCATTTCCACTTGACAAAGCTCCGTGCAGTACGTCACTTATCACCAACAGGAACAGTATTGGTGACAGTATACAGCCTTGCCTAACTCCACTTTGGATTTCAAACTCCTCTGACAGCCTACCTTTGTGCAAAACGTGACACTTGGATCCATCATATGTAGCCTTGATAATAGCAATCAATTTATCTGGGATGCCCCTCCTGCGCAAAGCAAGCCAAATAATTTCTCTATTGACACTGTCGAACGCCTTTTCAAAATCGATGAAAAGCAGGTGTAGTGGTGATCGATATTCAACGCACTGTTCGATGATGATCCGCAAGGTGTTGATGTGATCCACACAGGAAGATCCAGTGCGGAAACCTGCTTGTTCGGCGTCGAGTGTGTCGAGCCTGTTGCGTCACCCAATTTAATTTGTGCGCGAAAAATAGAAAAAAAAATGCCTACAGTTTGGCTCACTGTAGATGACTGGCTAATTGACATATATGTATTGTTAAGAAGTTGCCCAAGTAACATAAATAATAGCTAGCTTTGATACTTGTGATGATGGTACGTTTGTAGTTTAACAAATTTAAGTTGTCTGGCTGACTTGAGACCCCACTGTGGATGATAAAACCATAATGACACCATCCTCTATAAAACGAAGGTATCAAAAATTCAGCTTTGATAATATAACGCAATCTTGCAACAATTGCATGCAACTTTAATAACACTCGCTTCCTCCCAATTGTCCAGGATTCAAGGTTATTAGTATTTATGTCTTCTTAGCAACAATAGTGTTCAGAGAAAAGATTTTGGTCTTACTAAAATAACGTCTGTCTGACAGCCCTAGGCTCTAACTCTGTATTGGAAAAAATAACTCTGAAATAAATAAATTAAGATTAAATACTTTTCTTTTCTCCAAAATGTAATTTAAGCACTGCTTACAAATTTAAATTGCTATAGCTATATTGGTATTCAATATATTTCTTGTCTTCCTCCTGATGATTATTTGTATGTTATTCAGATTTTTGAAAGTAGTCTGGCTGAATAAACGAACTTACTTTAAAGAGCAAAATAATGTTTGAAATGTGTATTAAGTATTAAGTAATTTCTGTATATAGAATTAAATAAAGTAGAAAATAATATAATTCTTAATTGCTTTTGATATTTTATAAATTATTTATATTGTTAACACACAACAATTTTCTAACTAAATCTAATCTTATTTAATCTAAAACTCTTTTTAAAATTTAATAGTAATGCAACAAAAATTGCTTTTCCATATCTGATTTAATGAGTGTTTCAAAAAACAAATCAGTTTACGAATTTAAGCCTTAAAATTCACTCAAATCATATATGTACAATCGTACATACATACATATATTGAATGCAATATGTAGTTGAACATAATTATTTAATCAAAATAACCATTATAATAAATAATTTTATTTATGTTTTTCTGGATAAACATGTGTATGTGAACAACAATTTAAATCCTTACAGGTTCAACTGGTCAAACGTCCAGACAATATTTTCCCTATGTCTCCTCAGAAAGTGATCTACAACGATATAAAGCAATTCCAATCCGTCAAAATGCATGTCAAAGTGAAACACATCACCAACGGACAACAAGTTCATCACTGTCAAATGTGCCTTCAGATTTAAAATCAGACCGGATAAAGGTGAGCAATTGCATTTTGATACTGCAATTATTATAGGTACGTTATTTTCACAAAAATTAAAAACTAAAAAAATAAAAGCTTTTGCTTTTAATGTGTGTGTTTTTGTTTTTGAAATAATTTTAATTCTTACAACAGCAATAATTTTAATACCACACAAGAGTAAAAACACCTCAGAACAATCTTTTATTTTTTTTTATTAAATATGCTTACTCAAAACACTTATTCTGAAACCCTTAGTTTGAATAAACTTTTTTTAATGATTTCTTAAACATGAAATATTTTCCTTTTTTTATTTTTTTTTTTTTTAACAAATACTAATAATACTTTAATGCTTACCACTTCAACGACCATCAAAATTATTTTAAACATGAATACAATAAAAACAAAATACAAATCCGATAAAAAAAAAAAATAAAAATAAAATAATATTAAAAATGTTGACAAAAATTAAATTTACCTACATTGACAGCCATTGAGCACGCATAGCACGCCAAGAAGCATTGCTAAGCCGGTGGTGGTGGATAAGCATGAAATCAAAGTAACGTATTGTCTCGTTTATTTAGAAAAAAAAAAACCCTCCTTAGACCCTACCAACCATATTCTTAGAGAGCTTTGTAGACATTATAACCTTTCTACCCCTAGTTCAACATCCATTTTAAGGAATTATTGCAAATAAGAAAAACTGTTTTAAAATTTAACTGTTTAAACCCTAGAAAAATTCTTTTAGCTTTATAGTTGCACGAAGTCTATTCTTTCTATAACTACCTATCTTTGATCTTAAATTTGTATGAATATAAAAAATTAATACAATTGTTTTTTAAACAAAAATAACTAGATTTTTTTGTATCTACATGTTTTAAACTTAGAATTACCATCGATAAAGTTTTTTGTTTAGAGATAAATGAAGACAAATTAGTGCTCTCCGAGAATTATATTGTTTACCTTTTCACTCAGATCAACGTGGCCCATTAAAAACAATCAAATTTTACCAAAAGCGGTTATTAACGGCCCAACTAACAATTTAACTTGAATAAGGTCCAATTTTAGAATTGGATAGGCTATTGCTGACATAGAATAATTTTAAGGCTTAATAATGCAAGTCAAGCATTTAACGATTTATTTATTTCAAAATAGCTTGTTTAGTGCCTCTAAGTTTGTTTCTATATGAGACTTCATGTAATGAGTTCTACGGAGACTTTTTTAAGGCCTGTCGAAATTGGTTGCCTTAGCTAGAAAAATAATAGCTTTTATAGTACATTCAGATGGAAGTCATTACAGACAACTCCTTTACGGCTTGTTTAAGAAAGTAATCGCGCATCATGAAAATGTCAGATAGACGTTAAATAGTTTGATTTTAGTCAGAGTTGCTATACTGTTTTGAAGAACGGAATTTTCATAAATTTATAAAGCATATTATAAATGTTTGAACATACGCTTACCTAAACTTGTTAGCATGAAACAAATAAAAACTGTAAGATCTGCTTCTGCAATTTTGTGCATGAAAATATCTTAGTTTGAGTTCCTCAAAAGTGAAGTCATGCAAGACATTTGTTTAATGATTATAAAACTCCAACAAGTTCAAAAAAGTTGTTCTCATATTTTTTTCCTAATAGCCTCAATTAGTTTTTAAAAGTAAACTCTAGTTTCCTTCGTTATCATTGACCACTTCACCAAAATTTAAACAACAAAAAAAAACGAGATTCATTTTTGAAATCGGTGTATAACAAGACTGATGACGGTAATCAAACATTTTGCACGAGTGGGACTTGCACTTTATTGATTTACGTAAGAGAACATTATGGCTTTTGCATTTTGTTAATAGCAAACTTAAGGAAATCAAAAATTAGTTTAATATAGAGCGGGAATTTGGCTTTGGTTGTGACCTCTATATTGGACTTCCGTAATGAAATTATAGCTTTTGCATTTTGTTAATAGCAATCTTATACAAATCAAGAATTTATATTTGTGACAGATATTGCCATCCCTTTGAAATGTATAGCTTTTGCATTTTGTTAATAGCCTGCTTACAGAAATCAAAAATGAAAGCTAAGAAAAAAGAGGTTCTATTGCTTCCCCTAATTATATCTTTTGTATTTTGTTAATAAGAAAACAAACTTAGGTATATCGAGAAAATGAAATATTATACATACCTAATTGTCCCCTTAGGTGAGACTTTGATAGAATTAAGCAACTTAATTACACTACTGCATCGCACATATGTATCTACTTGCTTGAAAAAAACTATATAAGAATTTTTTTCAAATATATGGTACCATAAAAAAGGTCACGCATACCTTATTTAAATGTGAGTGATTGATATTGGCCTTATCTGGCTCTTTTGTTGGACTGTAATCCTTTTTTTTAACATACAAAATAAAACACAAAGTCTTGGGTTATAATAGAAATGACATACGTCTAGTTTATTAAGCGGTTCGTAAACGAATGATATAAGAAGATAATTCCATGCGGATAATGTGGTTTCCCCTTCTCCTGCTGCATCTCGCGGAAGGGAAACGCCTTCTTCTTCTCTTCGATATAATGTTTATATATACACAGTACATAATATCGAACAGTGAATTTAAAATATAATACTTAACTTGTGGTATATAATTTTCAAATACTTAAAGAATTTCATGATTGATACTTTAAATTCAATCTTCTAAAACCCTGTTATGGGTACCAATGTTTAATGAAAATTTAGTTTGTTTTTTTTTGGGCTTGAAGTATCAACTCACTAAATTTTTTACACGCGTATGGTATATTGCCAATTGGATTGGTGTGTTGCGTGGTGGCCTACTAATAGAGAGGAGCTGAGTTCGATCCCTGGATTCTGAAACTCAATGTGATTAAAAGTTGAATTCTTCAAATAAAATAAATTTCTATACATTTCAGAATAAATAGAAAAGCGGTTCTAACACCCTATAGTCATGGGAAAATGGAAGGAAAAATAAAAACAATAATAATAATAAAATTTAAAGCAACGATTTTTTTGTTAATAACACACTGCTTTACTAGGCCTTTGTTAGGCCTTACAATGTGAGTCATTTCATTTATGCGACCTGAAACTGAATGTCTTATAAAAGTCAGACAACTTGTTTAGTGGAGCAATAACACTGTTTTGCTTCGTTTATTTTACCAATAAGACTTTCCATGGAAAACTATATATAGAACTTCTGGTCAAAGGTCTTAAAGGAAATGAAATAGCTTGTATAATGTGCGCCAAACTGATTTGCATAAGGTCTTTATTAGTTACTATACAAACTAGAAAATAGCTTGTGTAGAAACTTAAACAAGTTAAATTGTTAGTTGGGGGTACCTGTAATATAACCGATTTTCTAATTGTGAAATTTCTCGTTAACTGTGTCAATGATATCAACCAATTTTTTTATACAGAAGGAATAATTTATATTGAACAATTGTTAGTACAAAAATTTTCAAAAAATTATGTTTTCGATTTTTATAAAAATTTAATTTTTTTTTGAAAATTCAATATCTTGAAAACCGGTTTTAGGGTTTTTTTTTAAACTTTGTGCCACTTTAATAAACACTAAAAGATGGCAAACCGAATTTGTTTTTTTAATTTTTTTATAAAAATTATAGGTACCTACATACAAAATTAATTAAAAAAAAAAAACGCTCTAACGCTTTTTGGAATTTGTAAAAATCGTTAGTGGTTTTCCTTAAAATCATTTTTTTTTTTTTAATAATGAAGTTTGGTATTCAAACTTTTGGTATTAAATTGAAATTTTGCACAAAATTTAAAAAAAAAATCACAAACTCGTTTTATATTGGATTTAAAAAAAAAAAATAATAATGTTTCATAAATCAAAAAATGTTTATTTCAAAATTTGGTTGAAATCCGTCTAGTCTTTAACGATAAATTTGAAAATCAAAAACTATGAACTTTTTTTTCTAAAAATGTATTAATTTATTACGTTCCTAGTAGGCATTAAATCATACTTTTTTTTTGTCAAAATCGTAACAGCCGTTTTTAAAATAAATACATTTTCTGTTATTGGCTGTACGGCAGCTACCGTTGTTTTTGCAGCTAAAAAGCAAATTCAAAATCCCCTTTGGGGAATCACCTAAAAACCTTAAGTCCAAACTTTGAAGAAAATCGCTTCAGTGGTTTAGGCTGCAGGTCAAAGTACAGGCAGTCTGACAGATAATTATTGCGGGACCCACTTTTTTCGCATTCTCTATCATCGTAATGTTTTTATTATTATTATTATCTCCAGTTCGATTTTTGTTTTACGAATCAAAAACTTGCCCTATAGTACCGCTATCGCAAAGTAAAAACTCTGAAAAAGAAATGAATCCACTAATAGTTGAATTTTACATTAAATAATAAAAAAAGACGAAACTCATTTCTAAAATTATCTATTTTATTTTATTTTACACCTTTACAAAATTCCCAAGGGTGATGCATTTTTCACATATTTCAATGGAACCAGACAACCTTTTAAAAAATGGAAGTTTTTATAAATCTATTTTCTCACATTTTTCTACATAGAACAAAGTTTTTTTTTTTTGTAATTGATGTACGAGGTTACATTTATTTTTCAAAATCACATTTCTATCAAAATAATTAAGCTACTATAATTTATGCTTCTGTATAAAGTCTATCGCATGCTATTCAAAAATGAGAGGTAGATAAAGAGAACCTCGAAGCATGATTTTTTATTTGTAAATAAACAACTAATTTAAATTAATTAGGACTTAATTACTCAGCTTGGGTTATGTAAATATAAAAATTAATTTGAATTTTCTAATTTCAGGATAATGGATCGGGGAAATTCTTTCAAGGGAGTCGTCATACTCCCAATATGGGAGAAAAAGTAGCACAGGTAAGTTTATTTGAATAAAAATTTAAAAAAATATATATATAAATTTTAAAGCGTTGCGCGCTTGAATCATGCAATTAATAAACCTAAACATGACTGCAAAAAAAAACAAACATTTTTATCATTAGACAGTGTTATTAATATTTAAGCAATCTCATTATTGAGAATTTTCAGGTAGGTACTGGTACCTACTCTTTAACTAATTATAATTAATTAAATCCTCTTATTGATATCAAAACAGAAAAAATGTTTTTCTTTAAAATCTCGCCATTCTCTAAAATATTGCAATTAATAATTTATATCCTAATATCCTGTTTATCCTAATTTAAGTTATATCTTACAATATAAATAGGAGAACGTCTTTATGATATTTATTTATTTTAATTAAAAACATAGCATCGAAAATTTTTCAAATACGGATCATTAAGTTTCTTATACCTAAGCAATAATTTATCCGATTAATTTGACCTTTTTCTCAGACACTTTTTGTATTTTTCATAATTTTTAATAGTCTTAATTCATGACTACCTTTTTTTTTATGGCGGTGTAACAGGCGAAATGCATTTGTGGAGTTAAGGTCACTAGCATACTTTAAATTAAAAAAAATTAACTCTTATACCTTACTAAGGTTTTTAATTGAAAGATCAGTCACTAATTTTGGGAACTAGTTGACGCTTGATAAAGAACAACGATAATTCATCGTGCGCGTTTAATTTGTTCACAAATGTAAGGGATCTGCTTCGAAAAACTACAACGCGCTCTCGAAATTCGTTATATTAAGCTTACAAATACAAAAAAATTGAGGTTTACTTAACTATGCAACACTTTGAAATTACGTTGATGGCACTTTAAATGCCATAAAAGTGGATCGCAACGTAAAATGGTGAATTCAATGTTAAAATACGTTTCACTTTGAAACACAGTTGAGCGTACTTTAAATGTGGATCTCGATGTAAAAATGATAACGTTTAACTTTAAAACAACGTTTAACGAAATGTTAATGTTCAAAAGTTGATTTCAATGTATAAATAAACACGTTTAACTTTGAAACTAGGTTGAATCTCTTAAAATTACGTCGCATATTCAAATTAACATTGTTTCAACGTAAAAATGAAAATACTCAACTTAATTTAAACTACTTTAGATCAAATGTGGTTCTATTTAATTTTAGATCGCAATTTTTCCCTCAGTGTACAGGCTTCCCGGAATCCCTTGGGGCCACGGAAGCTTTATATTTACCTTGGGAACTCTCAAAAGACTTATTTTGTGAGAAACTTCTCCCCTAAAAAACAAAAGGTATTGCAAAGGCTTAAATGTACTCAACGAAGGGCCAACCGATTTCCCGGTGGCCCAGTCCGCTCACGCCCCTGCGTTAAGGTTACATCAACTCTAACATAGGTTTTGCAATGATGACGACGTCGATTTCTTCCAAAGTTTTTGTCTTCACAAAGAAAAGGTCTCCGCGAAATAAGCCCCAAAAATAAGGCCCCAAAAGAAAAAATGAAATAAGGCCCCCTATTTGGGTATTTTTTCATAATGAAATTACGCCCCAATGAAATAATACCCCATTGAAATGAAAAAATTGCCCAAAAATAAATGAAATAAGGCCCCAACTTGTTTTGACTTTTTTTTGTTGGAAAAATGAAATTAAAATTTTCTTTTTCATATTGAGCTTTATTTTAGAAAATGAAATAACACCCCAAGCTGTTGAACAAATACTTGAATTGTATCGCGCAATTTTTTGCAGTTATCCTGGCCTAATTTCATTTTTCATAATTGACATGAAAATCCTAAAATAACATTGTTTTTCACAAACAAATAAGTGAAAAGCCGTTTATCGGGGACCCATAGCTGGTGAACTACCGGAAACAGTTAAACAAATACTCACCCAATTTTTGTCAGCTATTCTGTTACTGACTTATGCTTTTAAATGTAAATATCCTGCTCCAAACTATCAGGGAGTAACAGAATAGCTGCAAAAAATCGCGCTATACAATCCAATTATATGCTTAACAGTTTTCTGCACTTTACCAGCTCTGGGTCCCCGATTAGCGTATTTTCAATAATTTGTTTGTGAATGACAATGTTACCCGGGGTTTAGACAAGCGAGTAGAACTAGTAGCCTATATGTGTGTTAGTGTATCTGAACACGAGAGAGCCGACTAGCAGGGCAAATAGTATAATATTTTTGCCTGCGAGTAGCCTGCCAGTTATCCTGTTAGTGCAGTATTTTGTTTTCATTTATTTGTTTTGTTTCCATAGTTTCCATAATTTGTATATTTTTCTGTATGAAATATTTTTAAAAAATCATACTATTTGACAAAACCGCGCAGAGAGCTACTAGTCACACATACATCCATAAAACTAACACTATGATATAAATGCTACTAGTTCGACTCGCTTGTCTAATCCCCGGGTTATTTAGCACTTTCATGGTAATTATGAAAAATGAAATAAGGCCCCAAATTGTTTTTTTTTTAAATAAAATGAAATAAAGCCCCGAAACTAGTCTTGGGGTCTTATTTCATTTTTTTTTTTGTGGCCTTATTTCCTGGGGCCTAATTTCGCGGGAGCCAAAAAAAGACGCTTTTAAGGATTTCTTGCAATTCAATGTTTTTAACTGAATGTCTTTTCTCCTTCCTGAAAAAGCGGTTTTTTATAACTGAGTTAATTTTGTTTTTTTTCAACGTGAGATATTTTTCAGTCGTGTACTATGTTGAGACTATTTGTGTCTATTCTCTTAAAATACAAACATATTCGACATTTAAATCAATAAATTGATTAAATTGTTGGTAGGTACACTTACGAATCCTGGCTACACGCAATATCCACAACCTTCAATTTATCATGTCACCACGACACATAAATCAGCTGAAATGACAAGTCATATATGAAGACCAATAATGAGTTGACTCTTCAACGAAACATATGGATAGGTACTAAATACCTCATTATAATTAGCATCATTTTGTCAATCCCACTTAGCCTTAATCAACACAACTTGAGCCATGCAGTATAGGTATATTCAAAAAGGACAAACTCATATAGGTATCTACGAAGGTGTATAAAACTAGCTACACATTATTTTAAGAGTCATTATGGAGAATGTCTACACATAATTATAGACAAGAGACCGACACAATTCCATTTAAAGGTCAGTTCAGCACAATTTATGAAAGGTACACACAATATTATTAAATGGTTTCCCTTACCTAGACTTACACCTACCTACGTTCCCTCGGTTAGGCATGTGCATTAAGTATATGTGCGGAGAAACTTTAACATCATACATTTTGAAACAAAAACCACCCACCTTCCCTCAACCCCTTCAAATCAAACTGTGACCCACATGACAATCCAATTATATTGCACTCTCTCATATTTTGAAGTTCAATAGGCAAGCGAGTGTGTGACACTCTTTTACGCCATTGGCAGAGGAAGGTAACTCATTCACGAAATCAGACTGACACATAGAATTTTGTATATATCTACAGTACCTACATAGTGACCTTGGAATAGAAACAGTGTTGGCATTCGAATTATTGGTAATGAAAACTAATGTGAGTTTAAACTGAAACAAAAAAGAAGAAATTTCAAAAATTCTTTATTTCCAAAGACAAGCCTCTAGAATAAGAGATTTATCGCGTGGGATAACAATTCCTGGGCCATAGCAGAGACAATAAGATATAGTGGAAAACTTTTAACATTAAATGTAGAGAACAAAGGATAAAAGAGTAACACAATACCCGTCCGCCATTTTGCCTTGCCTTGGGTTCATTTTTCTTTGGCCTGCCATTATGGTCTCCGTTGGGACCGTTCATCTGAGACAGGCGAATCTAACCATCCACCACCTACAAAATGCAGTCTTCTCCGATGTGAACTCTGTATTATACCTTCTCTCTGTCCCCAAAAAGACGACCAACAAGAAGCAGAGCACCGTGCCGTCTTCTTAACAAGAGTAGCTGTAGCTGCAAAAAGGACGAAATAAAAAAAAAACAAATCTAAAGCAAACCAAACCATCACTTTTCTGATGTTTTTGCCATGACCTAGTTAAAAGGAAAGCAAAATGTACACATATATTCGATAGATATAGGAGTGAATGTAGAGGAGTGCATTCTTGTTTGTCCTTTTATTATTATTTTTTTTCTATACTATGGATTCTTATGGTTTTATTCTACCCAACCAATATCCAATATCTACTCCATCCTTTCTGGTGTTCTCTTTAGGTTTTTTTTTTATCGGATATAAAGCTTAAAATCCTTTAGCTTAAACCGAGAAAAACATGATGTGGTTTTGGGAAGTCGGAATGCAGCATCATTCAATAGAAACAGAGAGACCCTAACCCACTCACACGCGGGTAGAGGGATCCACACCACACCATACATGGTGTGAACAACGACAATAATGTTGAAAAATTAATGAACTAATCTTTGACATATGTGTGCACGAGTCTACTTATATTTTATTTTAAAGGATCAACAAAGGAATTGCCCAAAAGGTCAATAGGAGTCAAAAGAAAATTAAGAGATTTTTTAATCTTTCAGACAAAATTGCTTGTGTGAATGTGAAAGTCATTTTATGGTTGAATTGAAATAGATAAAGTAGAAATATTTAAGTGCGGGATAAATCAATTAAATTAAACCAATTTGTAAGGTTTCACATGGGTGTTGAAATCATTTATCAAAGTTTTAGCACAATTAAAGTAGACAAACAAAATTAAATGACGAACTCTGGAGTTCCATTGAGTGTCAACATTTATTGACTGGCTCGTTTTGGCAGTGAACTTTTTAGGGGAGAGAACACTTTCAATTGTGAATACTGGAAGGGGGTGAATTTGAATAAAATATGTGGTCATCATTTAACATAGTTTATTTTAAATCGATTACACCCACAAGTTTTAGATTAATTGAACTATCCTTACACGAGTTCATACCCACACGCATGTTCTGTTCATATACGAAAACTATATGAAATATAAAATGAATGTATGTTATAAATATTTTTAGAATGAAATTATTTATAGGATGTTTCTTGATGGGGAGTTAATCCATGCAAACTGAAATATTTAATTTCGTATGACAGTATGATAGATTGTAGAGTTTTGGATAGGTTGTTTTCTCATATATATCGTTAAACAGGGTGATTTGCATTAGATACGACAAGAAACTAGGGCGCGTGTAGGTTGCATTGAGAAAAGAAAAAAAAGGTTGGGAAGGGGTATTTCAGGAGGGAAATTTCCTGAAATTGTTTAATTAAAATGAAAGAAAAATATTTAAACATAACGGCAGCACTTCCAATATTATGATACAATAATTTCCAACTCAAAATTTTGAAAAATAAAAGTTAATGCTTAAAGTTTTAAAAAAAAATTAAAACAATGTTAATATAAAATTGTATTTCCTACAAAATGTGTTTAAAGCTAAAGTAATAAAATTTTCAATTTTAACAGGTGGAGTCAGAGTCGCTTATGCTCAACCGAATAGAGTCTCTTAAGAAAGTCACCACTTTTTAAATGTTTTTTTAAATCCTGTTTTTGAAAACTAATTTGCGAAAATTAAGGTCCATCAAGATTTGTCGTCCACAACGGCACCAGTATGGTTCTTTTTAGGTCCAATTTATGGAGTCCAAGCTGAGTTCTTAGTTGTCTTTCCGCTTAAACCTGTAGACGAATCGGTTTGATGCATAATTGTCGTGCATATAAGACTTTTCTTAAATCCCCGATAAATGATAGGCCCTTACTGTAACACAATTTTTTTCTTAGAATACACCCAAGAACCATGTCCTAAAATACTGTTGATGAACTAAGGGACACCCTGTATTTGACATTAGAAAAAAATTAACAAAATTTGTAATCAATGGTTAAAGTTTTTTTTTTTTTTTGGGATATTCGCAAAAAAAGTATAGATATGCCACATAATCATGATAAAAAGTCAGATAGTTACAGTAATTGGTCAGGCATAGATTTTTTTTTTCATGAATTTTTAAAATTTTGTTCAAGGTATTTTTTTTTTTTTTTGCGTATATCCCATATATGAGGTTCTAAAGGTTCAGAGCCTGTGTCTTCTCCTACCGTTTTGGTTTTAGCAGAATACAAGAAAAAACTTTTTTTGATGATATTTAAAAATGGGGAGTGTACGATAACTTTTGTCGGCAAAAATTGATAACGGTTTTTTGTAGAGGGGTTAAAAACAATCATTTTGTACTATAGGATGGGATGGGATCTCCCCCCGTTTAGGAGGTAGGGGCAATTTAAGAAAATATATCTAAAATGGAAACAATTTTTTTTTTAAACAACAGCAATACTTACAGTAAAGTACTATGCCGATTTTGAAAGCCAGGAAACAATTCTTTAATTTTACATTTAAATTTAGTTATTTATGTCAATATTTTTGGAAAAATTCGCATGCAAACTCAAAATTTTGATACAAAAAGAAAAAGAAGAAGTTTAGACTATTTTTTTTTTTTTTTTCAAAAATTCTGAAATGCAGCGCTTAATTGGCTTTTAGTGGTCAATGCTTATTTTAATTCTAAATCAAATACAATAAAACGAATGGTCTTATGGCGTCTAGTTTTTGATAAAATTGAAAATTACTAAAGCTACTTTTTTTAAATATTTTAATTTTTTGTTTTTTTTTTTGTCTTTAAAGCCTCGTACTCACCTCTGAGTGAAATGAAAAATAAAAGCGGTTTTAAATTCACGTGAATAAGCATTGTGAAACCATAATTAATTACCCACGTGAACTTTCAGTCCTCAGTTTGAAAATGTTTAGTACTCACTTTGAATTAAAAAAATAATAATTTGTTTGACTCGCATGACAGTTTAACAGAATCTTGAAATGCTTGAAAAGCCTATTTTAATTCCATAGTTTGGTTTTTGGCTTGTCGGTAACACTTAATATTCAAAAATAAACTATCATAAGATCCAAATTAATTCGTTAGGCGTTTTTGTTCAATTATTACAACTTATTTTAACTTATTGACGAATGTCAATTAAGGGTGGAAAAACGATTATTATAGGTGACTAATCTTAAACAGCTGGTGGACAAACGAACGCTCTTAGTGTCATCTTCCTAAGTCATCTATTTGGGGCAGTAGATGAGTTTTTTGATTTTGGGGAGTTGCTATAAAAAAGAAAAGCTTAATAACTTTTTTCCTGAGGGTGGACAAACGATTTTTTTGGTTGGACAAACAGGGACAAACGATGGACAAACGATGGACAAACGATTCTGATAAACCCCACCCAAAAATTTTGATTTCGGGGTTCCCACTTCACACAGCTCTGTATTCCAACATTTTTCACCCATCCTTTTGGGTTCTATCGGGTTTTTCAACAGGGACGCTACAAGAGTAGAGTAACAGGGACAGCAAACGACGCCATATTTCTTGCCGCTCTTTTGACATTTCTCTTCAGTAAAGTTTGCCATTTCATTCGAAATTCGGAGTCATTGGCCTCAACGTTAAGAGCTCTACGTCCAATTTATGGTCGTCATAATCGTCCTAGCAGATCAACAATTGAGCGTCTAGTGGAAAAATTTGAATCCACAGGCACAGTACAAAATGTTCCCGTGCTAGTGAGATAAAGAAGTCCCCGTAGTGTCGAGAATATTGCTGCCGCTAAAGCTTCAGTTGCAGAAAGCCCAAATGTGTCTCTCACACATCGTTCTCAAGCGTTGGGCATCTCTGTGACGTCGATGTGGCGAATTTTGCGAAAAGATCTTGGCCTTCATCGTAACAAGATTAAATTGACGCAAGAACTGAAGCCGCTTGACCACCAGAAGCGTCATATGTTCGTGAATTGGGCTGAGCAACAACTTGAAAATGATTCGGATTTTCATCGAAAAATCATCTTCAGCGATGAGGCTCATTTCTGGCTGAATGGCTTCGTCAATAAACAAAATATGCATTATTGGTCAGGCAGCAATCCAAATGTACTCCATGAGTCATCATTGCATCCCGAAAAAAATACGGTTTGGTGTGGTTTATGGGCCGGCGGCGTCATTGGGCCGTACTTCTTCCGTGATGATCAAGACCGGCACGTTACTGTGAATGGGGATCGCTACCGTTCAATGATAACCGAATATTTTTGGCCCCAATTGAATGATATGGACTTGGAGGACATGTGGTTCCAACAGGACGGTGCCGCAAGCCACACAGCGAATGTCACAATCAATTTATTGGAAACCAAGTTTGGAGAACGTGTTATCTCACGAATTGGTCCAGTCGCTTGGCCGCCTCGGTCGTGCGATTTGACGCCGTTAGACTGTTTCCTGTGGGGCTACGTCAAGTCTATGGTCTATGCCAACAAGCCAGCGAAGATTGATGAACTTCGTTCGAATATCGAACGTGAAATTTCAGCAGTATCGGCCGATTTATGCTTGAAAACCGTCGAAAATTAGGTTCAGCCTCTGGACTTCTGCAAGCGTGCCCGTGGTGGCCAAGCAAAAAAAATCATAATGGCATCAAACGTACTTTCACAGGAATAAAGAACTTTATTGATATCCAAAACTGTTTTTGTTTTATTTAACTTAACTTTTGTAGAGCTCCCTTTACCTGCCTTTACATGCCTTTGCATGTAGAACCTAAAAGGTTTGTGTGTATGTAGCTTCATATAAAAAATATGGTGAAAGAAATATTATTATGTATGTAATGTGTTAGATATTAAACTGAACCCGATATGTTTTCCCAATTTATATTTTCCCAAACAAAATAACATGAAAGACAAACATACAAATTACATAGACTCAAAACTTAAAGACCTTACAACACAACCAACCATATCTTTGTAGCACTCTTGAATAAACAAAAATAATACAGTAAAATATTGCAATTAATATAATGGTCGTTTTTATACCCGTCTATCAAACAAAGTACCTATACCTATACCCATACCTAAAGATGGACATATTTTGTGTTCACTTTAATAGTCCTTATAGAGTAAATAACGTTTTTCCTTTTTTACCATTGGCAAAGAAAATAAAAGCAAAATGTGGAAATTCTTGAAAGATATCCAAAAAATATCCTGCCTGACATTCTTCCACTTTTGTATCTTAGCCATGGGGTGTGGGAGTGCAATGATAAAAGGTATTTATTGTAGACCTCTATCTCGTCATCAGTTGCGTACGCAGGTGGGGCTTAGGGGGCTTGAGCCCCCCAAAGCAATATGGTGTGCTGTGCTAAGATTTCATATATCATCGAAGAAAGTTTTGTATTATTTTTTACATCAAATGTTATTTTTTGTTAATTTTAAACTTTAGCAGTATTTTAAATTTGAATTAAAGAAAACTATATTATTTAAATCATTTCTTCATACCACACGTAATCTAGATTTTGTTTGACATTTCAAACGCATCTCAGTATTATTTATAGAAAACCAAACAAAATTCCCTTGCAATCAGTCAAAACTCGCAAAATATGATTTCACACATTTAATTTTGTCCTCCTTTTCCTATTAAAAAAAAAGCCGGAATAAAATAACGAATGCAGTGCACTTATTAAAATAATACATTCTCTTACTACCTTCTCTTTTTGTATTGCTTTTTACTTACTTTACTTTACTTTTGATGGCGCTCACAGCCCAGGATGGGCTTCGGCCTCAACTAACAAGCCCCTCCAGCCAGCTCTGTCCCTAGCTAGCCGCTTCCAGTTGCGCACACCGAGTGCTTTGATGTCGTCATTCACTTGATTGCGCCACCTGTTACGGGTTCTTCCTCTGCTGCGTACCCCATCGGGGTTGGATTCGAAGACTCGTCGGGCAGATGCGTTGCTGTCCATACGCTCCACGTGCCCCAGCCATCTCAGCCGCTGTATTTTCAGCTTTTTGACCAGGTCAACGTCGCTGTATAGCCCGTATAGCTCGTCGTTAAATATCCTCCTCCATACTCCTTCGATACACACCGGACCGAAAATCACACGAAGAATCTTCCTCTCAAAGCACCCTAGCAGATTTTTATCCGAATCTTTTAGTGTCCATGCTTCTGCCCCATAAAGCAGGACCGGGATGATTAAGGTTTTGTATAAAGTCTCCTTGGTTCTCTGAGAGAGGGCCTTACTACTTAAATGGCTTCTTAGATCGAAGAAACAGCGTTTGGCAAGAGTAATTCTTCGCTTGATCTCTGCACTGATGTGATTCTGCGATGTTATAGTGGAGCCCAGGTAGACAAAGTCCTTGACAACTTCGAAGTTATATCTGTCCATCGTGATATTTTGCCCGAGTCGACGATGTTGAGATTCCTCTCTCGATGACAGCATATACTTCGTCTTGTCCTCATTAACCGCCAATCCCATTCTAGCCGCCTCCGATTCAATGCTCGCAAATGCCCCTGCCACAGCTCGCTTCGTTCTGCCGACAATGTCTATGTCATCCGCATATGCAAGCAATTGAACGGACTTTTGATAGATTGTACCGCTGGTGTTGACATGTGCGTTGCGTACAATGGCTTCAAGAACGATGTTGAATAGGTTGCATGATAACGCGTCGCCTTGCCTCAATCCTTTCTCAACATCAAAGGAATCGGTGGTGTTCTTACCAATTTTGACGGAGCAGCGAGATTTCTCCATCGTCATCCTGCACAAGCGGACGAGTTTGGCAGGGATGCCGAGACTCGACATGGCTCTGTATAATTCGTCCCTTTGCACGCTATCATACGCGACTTTAAAATCGATAAAAAGGTGGTGTGTATCGATCTGGAATTCCCGGGATTTTTCTAAAATCTGTCGGAGTGTGAACATTTGATCGACGGTTGACTTGCCTGGCCTAAAACCGCACTGATAAGGGCCGATCAGATCGTTGACAAAAGGTTTTAAGCGGTCACACAGGATGGCCGACAAGATTTTATAAGCGACGTTTAGGAGACTAATTCCTCTGTAGTTGGTACATTTCAGAACATCTCCCTTTTTATGGATGGGGCACACTATACCGAGGTTCCATTCATCGGGCATACTTTCCTCCGACCAAATTTTGCAGATGAGCTGGTGTATGCTCCTAGCCAATTCATCTCCCGCTGATTTAAATAGTTCGGCTTGTAAGCCATCCGCACCTGCAGCCTTGTACGACTTAAGTTTGGATATCGCCAGCCGAACTTCGGTTAGGTCGGGTGGACGGAACTCTTGGCCATCATCGTCCAAGTTGAATGGAGCGTTCTGCCTATTAGCGGCATCTTGGCTGTCTTCGCCATTAAGCAGTCTAGAGAAGTGTTCTTTCCAGATCCTCAGCACTGACTGTGTGTCTACTACCATATTCCCACTCTCATCTCGGCAGGCTTCCGTTCTAGCCTTGAATCCTTGGGTGGATCGCTTCACCCTCTGATAAAATTTTCGAACATCTCCCCTACCGCTACAACCCTCAATAGACTCTACCGCCCGCTTCTCGTGCTCTCTCTTTTTCCTCCTGAGAAGTCGGCGTTCCTCTTTTCGTTTCAGCCCGTAGAGCTCCCGGGCCACTCTCTCAGCAGCTCTTGTTCGAGTCTGCAGCATTGCCTGGTAGGCCTCGTCCTTAGCTGCATGCGCTAGCCGGCACTCCTCATCGAACCAGGGGTTTCGATGTATTCGCCTAGTGAAACCCAGCACATCAGAGGCGGCACTTCTAATGGCTTGTTGACAGTGTTCCCACTGGTCCTCTGCACTTGATGCTGGTAGCGGACCTCCTGAGAGATTAAGAGTTACGTGGTCTGCAAAAGTTCTGGCAGTCTCTTGCGATTTAAGCTTCTCGACATCGAATCTTTTCACAGCATCTGCTCTGCGTTGTCGCGTCATGGATATCCGCATACGTAGTCTAGCTACCACCAGGTAGTGATCCGAGTCAATGTTGGCCCCTCGGAACGTTCGGACGTCCAAGAAACTGGAAGCATGTCTCGCGTCTATCGCAACGTGGTCGATTTGGTTGACGGTTACTTGATCACGCGACCGCCAAGTCCCCTTGTGTATATTGAGGTGTGGGAAGTAGGTGCTTGAGATGATGACATTTCGCCCCGCCGCAAAGTCTGCCAGCCTGTGTCCGTTGCCGGAAGTTTCGTCGTGTAGGCTGTGTCCTCCGACTATCGAACCAAAGATGCCCTCCTTTCCGAATCTTGCGTTGAAGTCACCAAGAATGATCTTCACGTCGTACTTCGGGCACATATCATACGTTGTCTCCAAGAGATCGTAGAATGCTTCTTTGGTTGAGTCTTCTCTCCTTTCATGGGGGGCGTGAACACAAATCAGCGAAATGTTCTTAAATTTGCCTTTGATGCGGATTGTGACCAGGCGCTCGCTTACTCTTCGGAAGCCCAAGACTTCTTGCCTAAGTCTTCCCCTTATCACAAAACCACAACCCAAGAGCCGCTGACCCTGTTCCTTCAAGCACCCGCCGTAGTAGATGTCATACGTTTTCAGTCTCCGTACGCCCTCTCCATCCCATCGCACTTCCTGGATGGCTGTTACGTCAGCCTTTAGCCTGTCCAGGTTCTCCACTAATTGTTCGGCTGCACGTGTTCTGTATAAGGACAGGACGTTCCACGTGCAGATCCGAAATTCATTGTCCTTGTTTCGTTTGCTGGGGTCGTCAACTTTAAAATCATCCATATCCGAGGCTTGTTGTTGTTTCGGAACAACTTTTTTTTTACGTGGTAGGGAAGTTACCCCGACGCACAACCCCCGACCCGGAGGACCAGACCCTTCGTATAACTCCAAGGGTAGGGAGCCGGATAAACCGCTCCTTATAGGCCTGAGCTACAAATATGTCGTAGTAGCCCATATAAGGTGTTCACTAAGTAGTTCAACCTAACTGGAACTGTAGACGCCACCGTTGATTCCATCTAGAGAATTCGTCCGCTGCCGCCTCGATGAAAGGAGAAGTGCCTTAGTGGGAACACTCCTCCCCCCCATCTCTCGTTGGCTGTCCCCAACAGCTTTCCACGGGGATTTAAACCCCGTCTCCAGCTGAGGTACTAGACACCCGATGTTCACCACGTGGAGGTGAGAGTAGGAGTTGGTAGACAGAGGTGGATTTTGAGAAAAACCTGTGGACGCTTGTGTCCTCTTGAATGCACATAACTACCCTTTTGAACATCTATTGCTTTTTAGTGTGGTCAAATGCTTTGGTTATGCTTTAACCAGTATCTTCGCGCTCAGTGAACGTAGTATCAAATATTCAAAAAATATTTTTAAATATCTGTAAACTGCATACTTTTTTTGCCGAATGTTATTTCTAATGCTACGACATAATGCACTAAGAAAGCTGAAGAGTCAATTGATGACATTTCGAAAAACTGCCTTTAACTTGTATCAGAGGAAGACAATCTTCTCAAAAAGGTTTTGTCAATGCACTTTTTTAGACGTTCAATAATTTAATAAACTTCTATTTTGATAAGTACTGAAATCGAATTGGAATAAATTGTTATAATTTATCTTGTAATGTTGGTTGGGAGACTTTTTTTAAACTTTTCCTCTTCTTTGTTTGAAAAAGGTCTTCGAGACAAATTGCTTGGCATTCAATGAATGCCTCAGCTCGAACCTCTGGCTAATGCACTCGAGGTTTTGCTCTAAGACTTTAACCAAGTAGGTTTAATTATTTTAAATATTCTTTTTAGCTCGCAAGCTTCACAAAAGTATAAATAAAGAAAAAAAAGACCTTTACTGGTTGAAGTTCAGTGAGGAAGAGACTTTTATGTTCAAAAACTATTGCTATATATACAGAAATTATATGTTATCGAAATTAAGTCCATACTTCGATTCTTGGCCTCACTTGCAGTCGATAACTACAAGTCAGCATAATTCTAATAACGCGGGCTAGGGGCGAACGACCAGCTATCCTAAGTGGCATAGCTCGTTCGGCATAGTGCTGAGTTGACATATTTTGGTGGCCTAAGTAGATGACCGCTGATAAACCCAATAACATTAAATGCACTTTGTTTACTTATACGCCGGCCGGCCGTTCGTGCCATCAGAGCAATATGATACTTTTGGTTTTTTTGTTGTTCATGACTACGAGTCGGATATATGTGTATCTTTTTATTACTCCGAAGTCGAAGGCAAAACAATGCGTTGCTTGTAATGAATCTATAGTGCTTAAGGCAATGCATTTGCTGGGAAGTAAGTGTCAAGTATCGAAGTATGGTTTGGTATGCAACAATTAATTAAGTGGTAGCTAATGTGCTCCCTTCACAATCTTCTTTAAACTGTACTTAAGCAAACCAATATGAAAACGCCCAAATAATAATTTGTATTATGAGAATTCCCTTGAAAAATGTTACCATTTTTTTCATTGTGTAGCTACTGTTCCTTTATTCTGAATTTCTTTGATTTTGTGTGCATTTTGTTCCCGAGTTCTATTAATCTCATTTCTTTTATATGAATTTGACAGGACTTTGGACTAAAAATCACAGAAATTTACAGAAAGTAAACGAACTGACGTAACGTATGTGTTTTTTGAGAGAGTGACTAGCAACTCGGTAAAAGTTTTACACGGAAAACACAAACAAAATTCTCTAAAATAATTTGTTTTGTTATTGTTAAGCTGAGCTGATAATCACTCTCTCAAAAAACACGGATTATAACAATAGCTATGAGCTTATTTAAAGAAAAAACGGAAGTTTTATTTATTAAAATGTGTATACACTTTTCACCTACCCCTATTACCTTTGAAGTTGTTTAAATCGAGTCGATAAAGTGGATTTTCGTCAAAGTGGATTTTTACGAAAAATATTTTTAACAAAGAAAGGTAAAATTCATTTCACAACTAAGGAGTATTTTGTGTATTTTGCCTTTGCCTTTTCCTTTTTTTTTTATTGAAATCTAACTTCTGGTGGTTGATAATACGAAAGGCTTTGATTTTGTTTGCTATTTTGTGATACCTACCTTAAAAAAAATTTCACCAAATTTGAGATTTAACCCCCCAAACAAAATCCTGCGTACGCTACTGCTCATCCTAGACCTATAGCAATTTACACTTTGTTTGTTTTTACTTACAAAGGCAAAACAAAAAAAAAATAAATGCAGGAATCGAGCCAAAAGAAATCCTCCTCGACAACAAAACGCAGACGACCACAAGTACGTGAACAACGAAAGCAACATAAGCTTGTTTGTTTTATTTTATTTTTTTTCTTGTCCGATGATGGCATTATTATCTGAATTTTTGAGCTTAATAGTCCGCAGAGAGTTTCGAAAATGGACTCGAAAATATGTGTTCACACCACGTTGAGGATTACAACGGGCTGTGTCGCAATATACTATACACACATACCATACTCACAACTATCACACAAATACAATCCCAAAATATATATGTATATGTATAAGAATCCTCCTTGGAGTTGAAACAACTTGTTGTACTTCAGCAGCATTTCTTTTTCATTTTTGAGCTTTCTGCTGGAATATTGGATGTTTTATTCGAAAACATTGTCAGCCACCTGATGTCGTCGTTTGGGTTTGTTTAGTTAAAGTTTTAAGTATGACAAACGCAATGTAGACAACAGACAACATCTAAGGGTAGAGGTAACCCATAGTGAAAATGAAAATATTTGTGTTTGCTTTCAATAAAGATTGATGCCAATATTCTGATTGGGATTTTCGTATTAAGGACCTGCCAAGGACATCACATCTGATGCCAAAAGAAAATTACTTATGTGAAAGTTGTTTTGAAAGATTGTTTAAATTGAATAAATTGAAGCATTATTTAAGGGATATTTCTTAGAAAATCGATTTCTAGAAGCTTCGTCCATCCCCTCCCCTTTAATGGTAAAATTTGTGTGTTACAAATCACACAGCTTTAACTTTGTTTTTAACTGTCTTACTTTGTAAATCATTTTGGAGAAAGTAAGATTATTTCGCTTGATATTTCCGAGTTTGGAATGAAGCTCTCTTGTCGAAAATACGCGCACCGTTCAATACAAGTTGTGGTGGACGTTTTCAAGTCAGAAATCCAGAAAATAAATGCTGGTGTACCTCAGTACTTCGAATTGTCTCCGTTTAGTCTCCGCAGATGGCAGCACAATGCTTCAAAATCTCAATGCTGTCTTCTGTCGTTAAAAGTCAGTTTACCATTCGCCCGAATTTAGACGAACTGTCAAGTACAGGGATTCTTTCTTTTCCCGTACCTCACGAATGTGGAATGCTTACCGAACTCTATCTTTCCATCCCATTTTAATATTCAGAATTTCAAAACGAATGTGCATCGGTTTCTCTTTCCTTTCAAATCATTCCTTTTTTCCCTTATGCTCGTACTATGTTTAATAGTATTAAGGGTGGAAAAAACCCTATTAGTAGCCGCACAAAATAAAAAAAAAAAAAAACAATGAATGGGAGGAAAAATTACTCAATCCGCAATATTCTGTATAAGTCACATAAAGAACTCCTTGGCTTTACCCCTCAAATTAAAGACTTCCGTGTTGTTTTCTGCCACCAATTATACTCGTAGGATGTAATGTGTGGTTTGAATGAAGCGACTTCAAAATGAGGTTATCGGAGTTTGACCTATATTTTCTCTATAGTTACAGGCAACTTAATATATACGTATATATTATATATATATATAACTCCTGACAAGAGTTATAACCAATCGCGTGTTAAATTTTATGAATTTTGTTTTTGTTCATCGGTCGTTATTTAGTCCCGGAAATAACTGACGGGCGTTTTTTGTGACATTAATTGGACATGCTATAAGACTTCAAAAAAAATAATTCTGATATTATTTATTTACCATGCTTATAGAAAATATTGGGTATGAACATTGAATTATGAAATTTTTGGTCAAAAGAATATCAGTATAATGATTTAATTACGTGTAGTTAGGTACCAACCTATTATTTTGAAACAAAAAAAACTGTCGCTAAGGTTAATTGAAAACTTGCTTAGTAGAAAGATGAATAATAAATCATGTTTATTCCTTTTATCTTTGAATTTTATATTATTTGATGAATCAATAAAAATTTAAAAAAATGGAGTAAAACATCTTGGGTGAGCAAATAGTTTTCTTTCTGATTAAAACACATTTCCTTATCCACAGAGCATTCATGTCGTAATAATAGAAACAAAACGATATCCTTCATGGAACACAATATTAAAATTGTATGTTTTATCATTAGTTTTTTTTTTTTTTTTCAAACGACTAATTTGATCCTTCTCCTGGATAAGATCTAAGTTGTCATTGTTCTCGGCTGGAAGTTTCGGTCAAGGCCTTAAGTTTTCACTACGAAAAATCTAGACGAGGAAAACTTGTAAGATACTTCACAAGCCCTTCCTGGATTTAACTACCAAAAATTATGACGAGGGAAACTTTTCAAACACTTGGAAAGCCCTCCCTAGTAAGAACTTGTTGTACAAATTTCGGTACACCATCAGGAATGTCTCTTTGTGCACCAAAACCAAACATTTTATTAGCACCATGCAATTTCAGTATCATACTGCACTTTTTTCCGTCTTTCCTTGTCTTCTTTTTCATATCACTCTTATTTCTCTTTCCCTTGTCTTCTTTTTCATATAACACTTTTTTCTATGGGTAAGACTAAGGCCCAGTTTTTCAGTGGTGAGTTAAACCAGAGTTAGTTAACTCTGCAAATAGATTTGTCTACAGTCACGTCAAGAAGCAGTTTTGAAATTGAGAGTAGATGCAGAAAGTCTTTAAAAACAAGGAAGATAAAACATCAAAATCATTTTTTGAGTTAATCCAGAGTTAACTCACCAAGTTTGGTGAGTTAACTCGGGTTTAACTCTAACCCCGCACTGAAAAACTGGCCCTAAGAGACGTCTGTATATTTTATGTATGTGCTATGCAATATGGTATGATGTATGAAATGAAACATTAAACTTATTGGGGCATATTCATAGTCGCAGATAGACCCAGGTTTAACTAAACTACAGTTTAAGACAATTTTGGCTCAATGAAAACAGACCGATTTTAAATACAAATTGTTGGTTCTATATTTTTATAAGATAATTAACTTGGTACACTACATTAATAGCTTCAAATATTTTGAAATGATATACTTAAAAAAATAGATTCAACGTCCGAAAATTCAACAAAATCTATGTTTAACGTAGACCCAGGTCTAAAATGACTATGAATACGCCCCATTCTTTTTTGACATTGAATTTTTGTAAAGTTAGTTTTTGTATTGCGGCCAGCGCATTTGACTGACAAGCTGAAGATGGCGGGATCAAGTCCCACATAAGCCAACTTTTTTTTTGCCTGCCGGGCAGGCAAACGGGTTCATAATCGCCAAGGCCCTTGTGCTAGCCTTTGCTAACCCTTGCTAGCCCCTTGTCGAAATTTATGTAAAACTCTCTAATGCGGGGTTGATTATCAGAACTTAAAGTTTTCTTGATTCAATTCGAAAGCTTTCTTATGTGTAAGCAGTTGTTGGCCTCACCATAATATGCACAAAGAGAGATGATGAACTTTTTAAAATGACAAAAGAACATAAATAAATAAAAAATAAAAAAACCCTGTCACTGATATCTCGCAAAAAAAAAATTCACTATTTTGTTTTTGATCTTAAACAAACTTTATTCTAAAGAAGACTCCAAACAAAATGGAAACGATTTAAGTTCAAAATTGAGTCTTGTTTCTGTTTTTTTTTTTACATAATTTACAACTCAAAGTTATACATACATACATATTTTATATGTATATGTATACTTTTGTTTTGTACCTACCTTTTGCTAAAATAATTGCTTCTAGTCACGTTACATTCTTCCAATTTGGAAATGGAGGGAAAACTCTATAAACAAAGCACAGGAACAGGATTTTGTTTTCCTTTCATATAACGTTGTATTATATGCATTTTATTTCACTCTAATTAATTATATCCACGCAAATTTTACAGATTATAACTTTGAAAAAGGGTCTTTTGCAGGTTTGGCGATAACGGAGAGAGAGAGGGAGAGAGAGAGAGAGAGAGAAAGGTATAGAGAGGGTAAATCAACAGAATATAAAAGTAGTAGTAAAACTTTTAGTCATGAGTTCAGTAGGGTACTATATGATGCACTGTTAGAAAAAGGCTTACTATTGTACTGAATTCAGTACTATTTGATTTTCGCAGTACGTAAGTACATCTTTGCCAATTTTAGTACTATTTTGAATTGTATGTAGAAAAAATATTTAATCCTTTAGTTAATTTTCTTTTATCTTCAATAGAAATAGTGGCACAAATCTTTACATAGTTTTGGAGAAAGTAAGATTATTGCGCTTGATATTTCAAACGAATTTGATAGAGATTCGCATCAAGCTCTCTTATCGAAAATGCGAACATTTGGCATCGATGAAAATTCGTTAGATTTGACGGTTTTAACTCTGATATATACAAAATAAATGCCGGTGTTCCCCAGGGCTCCATTTTGTCTCTCACGTCCCACCCTCTTCCTTAGATTCATTAAACATCTTTTATCTAAAAATTGTAATCCATTAAATTGCTTTGCTGACAACAGTACACTCAGAATTTCATACTCGTTTCTAGATCCACATCCATGTCCTTCGGATGTGGAACTTCAACGGCAGCGTACGATAAGCTCATTAGATTCTGATCTCGACAGTATGCTCCAATGGGGAATCAAAAACCGTGTAGAATAAATAGTTCAGCCGAATTGTACAAAAATAAATTCTGAAATGCAAAAAATTATACAGTTTTTTTTTTCTCAATTCAACCGTAATACTCGTGCTTCTAGGAACGCCCATCAGTTTACCCTTGAGCCAACTTCGGACGTACTGTTAAGTACAGAGATTCTTCCTTTAGTCGCAACACGAATGTGGAATGCTCTACCCAGCCCAATTTTCAACTCCCATTATGATCTTCAGATATTCAACAGCAATATGCATCGGTATCTCCTTTAAAATCCCCTCCATCCTACATAATCGCTCGTGCTGTGTCTAGTCTAGTCAGTCTAGTCTAGTCTACAGGGGCATAGCTACCGCGGTATCAGCCGTATCAATTATACGAGGCCCCCGAGATACAAGGGCCCCCGAACCGAGATAAGTTTGTAGGAAACTGAAATACATTTAAAAACAATAAATTATCCTCTCCTACTTATCTAATCGCTCGGGCTGTGTTAAAACATTTTAAGGGTAGCCATAACCCCTTTTGCGCGCGTGGAATATAAAAAAAAAAAATAATAAATAAAAAAATCTCTTTTCTAGGCAGGTATTTTTAACATTGTTCCAACTTAATTTAGTTTAAAAACAAAAGATGAACGTGGAAAGTAAAAATATAATTAACATTTTAGAGAGCTACGAATTCATTGTATTGGTCTCTTTTTTTTCTTCTTTATTCGAAATCATTAACCCTATGTCCAAAGCCCTACAGACCAAAGCCAAAGACAGATTTACAAAAAACAAGTATTATAAAAAAACTGCAACAGCAAGTGTTAAATTTGGTATGACATCCATTATTTGCTGGACACCCTGTATAGTGATTTCTCAAACTGAACAACGATTTCAGAGCTTCTTTGATCTTAGTAATTTATTTGAAGTTCTACAACCAGAAAAACTTTTATCTTTTTGATATGAACAAATTGAAAAGGAAGCAGGAAAACTGGTATTTATGGTTGCTAAATAGTTGTCAGTTGATCTTTTTTAACAACTAATTGCTTCAAAATCCTGTTTGAAATCAGAAAACAGAAAATTCGGTCAACTAAGGAACTCACAGAGTTATTGCTAATGAAATATCAGGCGCAGCTTGTCAAATTTCAAGATGGCTGCCCCTTGTGTAAGTACACAGTAAACAAAAACAAATTTTTGTTGATTGTTTGAAATTCAATTTTTTTATTATTGATTTTGACAACATGCGCAGAACTAAACAAAAATGAACACGCTAGTGATATTATCTGTAATATATGTATCTTAATAACGACATGCCTTTTATTTTTGAAGCTTCCGGTTACGACTGCAAAAGCTGAGGTGAACATTCTCCAAGCTAAAATTAATACAAAATTATTTAAGAACTTCTATGGGACAAAACGGTTGTCGGACTAAGCGATCATGCCCATAGAAGTTGAAATGCTTGAAAAATTAAAATCATCGTCAGAAATGGATGATTTAATTAATAAATTTGCGGAAATAAAGGCAAGAAAAGTTTTTATTTGAGTTTTTTTTTAACTATTAGTGTAAGTTTTATAGCACCTACATTTATGTATGAACCTATTTAAGGACCATGTTAATATTTACCATTAAATACACTGGATTTGTTGTTGTGAGTGTTTTTGTTTGTTTTGTAAAAATTGTTTTTTGTTTGATTTTTAATTTTGGAGGGGGCCCCTACTAATTCTTGATACGGGGCCCCTCGAGGGCTAGCAACGCCACTGCTAGTCTAGTCAGTTTTTCAGTGCAGGGTTAAAGTTAAACTCGATTTTACTCACCAAATTGGTAAGTTAAATCAGGATAAACTCAACAAATGTTTTTGATATTTTGTCTTCCGTGCTTATTAAAGGCTTAACTACATAGATCTACTTTTGAAAAAAAGTACAGAAGTAAGAAATTATTATTATTATTATTATTATTTTATTAATCTTACATAAATGTACAGAGTAATACTTAAGATTACAGCTTGAGCATCTTAGGCTTTCAGCTGAGATTTTTTACAAATTGATTATAGAGAATTCAGTTAACATAAAATGGTATAATATACAATTCCATTATATAATATTTATAAAATATTTATAAAGTAAAAGTACCAATTTGGTAAATAGAATTTTAGACTTACAAAAAGAATAGATATATAAAATTTGTGACTTTATAGAAAAAAAAATTGAGGGGGGGATCGAAGATGCATAGACAACAGTATTTACCGTCTCGATATGCAACCTCAATCACCCCCCCACTCTCCTATAAAAGGGGTTTACTTAAATTTTATTGTCTAGTTCCAGTATTTCTAAGATTTTGTATACATTTTTAATGTTTGGTTCAGAGGGAACTGAAAGTAGGTTTGATAACTTATGATTACAGAGTGAAAGAGAAATATTGTTGATTTTAATACAATCTGAAGTTAAATGTAAGATTGACAGAATCTCATTTGATTGGCAGAAGTGGCATATTGGAGGTTGATCCTTGCTCATAAGATGATTGTGGAATAGCTTTGGTTAAGACACCTGCTTGCAAAAAAAAAAATTGTGAATGGTAGCTTTATTTATACATAAGTGTGAACAATTTTCGTATGTTTTTTTGGAAGCAGGTTTGTTAGCTCGCAATCCAATAAAAACATGAAACACAAATAATTTAGTTTATATAGTCTCTTTATTCAACTCCAAACTTCGAGGGTTCAAGATTCACGTCTTTTATCGTTTATAACTCGATAATATAGTACTCAAATTATAGGAAAAGTTATAAAAGAAAGTGGACTGTATATTTAAGAAATGTAGTGAATAGTATTAAAAAATGTAATAGTAGTTAAATTACTAGTATTGCCATTAGTGAAGCGCAAATTATATTAAAAGCAATTGAACAAGGTTTCTTCAGCGAACACTTTAAATTCTCACTTTGTACTTTTGGCAAAAAGTTGGTCGATGTAGTTCAACCTTAAGACATTCGCCATTCTTCCTCAATTAAAGAACTGCTTCTTTACGCAACTGTAGATAGATATTTTTCCAGAGTTAACTAACAGCTTTATTCTGGCAACCTCACTAATGCCTCACAAGTCACAATAACCGCATAACTCCTTGTGAACTCGCCTCAGAAAAACTTGAAAATTATGATTTCTGCTTCTTGGCAGATCACAACTCACGTTGTTCTTGTGAGTTTTCTTATGAGGGCTTCGACAGAACACGAAATTGTGACAGCCTTATACAAAAACAAACTCACAAAAAATTGTGACCTCTGAGTTGTAACTCGGGTCTAAATATAAAAAAAAGAAGATCCTTTATTCCTTTCCTATTAAAATAAAATAAATAAATTGGGCTCGTGAAGAGCCAGGGCCTAGTGACTAACAACTCGCAACTCTGTGTGCACGTGTCGACAGGAATGGAAGGGACCTGCAATCTTATGCCGAATCCGAACGGCTAGACGAGAAGCACTTATTCATAACAAGTGATGCTCTTGGAGGATTTGTCAATTCCTCGTAAGAGGCAGTAGCCCTGAAAAAAAAACTTTTGAGTTTCTTAAGTGGACGAGGCTGGGAAGTGAACCCAGGCAGTCCATCGCGCTAGCCATTACGCTACGGGCTACTTTATTACTACTTCCTTATTCCTATTAATGTTACCTTAATATTTTTATAACAAATTAATTGGTTCTGTTTTTTGTTTTTGTTAGTAAATAAATTTTGTTTTTCAATTTGTGTGTTTATTTTCTTTAATCAATTTAAAAGAGCCCAGTACTATTTGGTCTTTTTCAGTACTATTTTGTTTCAGCGTTCAGTACAATCGAAAAAGGCCAATTTCCATCACTGATATGATGACTAGTTCTATAATGGCTAGTCTAATGTCAAATGTGGGTAATTCTGTCTGTCTGTCCGTCTGTCCTTCTGTCCGTCTGTCTGTACCTCGACCTGCAGCCTAAGCGGCTGAAGCGATTTTCTTCAAATTTTTGACTTAAGGCTCTTATGGGATTCCCTAGAGGGGAAATTGAATTTTTTTTAGCTCAAAAAACAAAAAAAAACTCAAAAAGCCACAAAACCAATATACAAAAAATGAATTATTTCAAAAACGGCTCTAACGATTTTGGAAACAAATTACGAGCTACTATAATTACAGTCAACTCCGCTTAACTGCACTCCACTTAACTGAAAACATCGGTTATCTGAAACATGAAATTTATTTCAGAGGCTTTTTGAGAATTTTTCACACAAACTGCTTTGCATAACTGAACTCCGCTTAGTTGCAAACTCCGGATAATTGGATCAAAATTGTTTGCCTCAAATGAACATTTTTCACTTATTCACCTCCGCATAAGTGAAACTACCGTTTTTTTTGTTTCTAAATGTTATATTCATACTCGTTTTGTGATTAAAAATGTAAATACTTTTGTTGTTTTAATTGTTCCATAATGGAAATATCTTTATATAATTTTTGTTGCTCAAAAATCATACCTACATTTTTTTTTATTTTCAGGCTAAATGAAATTTAATTTGTTTTGACAAAACTCCGCTTAATTGAAACAAGTTTCAGTTATCCGAAGTTCGGTTAACTGAAAACATATTGTCTGCAGTTATGGTGTTCCAGTTAAGCGGAGTCGATTGTACTACATTTTATATTTTTTGGTGTTTTAACGGCTACATCGATTTCAACCAAATTTTGTATGTTAGAGTTCCTCTGAAGTTTTAACAATTTTGCATACACAATTTTTCACAAAAATAATTTTTGGATTTTTAAAAAAAATATTGAAATTTTTTTTTTTTTGAAAATTCAATATCTTGAAAACGGGTTAATGATTTTTTTTTTTCAATTTTGTGTTAAATTGTATTTGATTAAATACTAAAAACTGGCATACCAAATTTTTTTTTTTTTAATTTTCAAGAATTTTTATATATAAAAAATTTATTAAAAAAAACCGCTTTAACGATTTTTAAATTTTTTTTTCATAAATTCAAAAACAGTCAAAATCAAATCAGATGGCATACTTTTTTTTAGCTTTATCTGTTTTAGCTAATAAAAAACAAATTTATATTAATTTTAAGTAATAATTTATATTTTAAATTGTTTTTAAAACTTTTTTAATGATATCATAATACATATGCACAATGTCAATTTTAAGCTACATTCAAGTTGTTAGTACGAGAGCAGGTTTGTGCGATCCAGTCGTGCCCATTTTTTGTTATACATTTTCAGTCTCAAATTTGCAGTCAACTTGGTTAGAGTACATCAGACTTATTTTATGTTGCGTAATCAGAAATGTAAAAACATCGAAAGTTAAAAATACGACAACCCTCAGTCTTGTAATTGTTTAAATAAATATTATAAGACCATTTTATTTAAAACAATAAGTCATATTTACATATACAGGGTGTCCCATTAACAATGGTCCAAACCAAAGGTGAAAGGCCTGGTCATGGCCTATCAGAATTTGGTAACTTTTCGATACCGAATCATAGCGGTTATCGATTAACGGTTATTTTTTGAAATTTGAAAAAAACCTTACTTTGAACCAGTTTTTTGCTCACTCTGTCCATAATTTATTTTTGTTTTTTACAAATTTTGCATTAAAACATTGACTTAGAGTTTCACTAACTTTACTGAGTAAAATATATTTCATTGGCATCACCATTTGCCTAAAATTCATTAGTTAATATTGAACTTTGCCAAAATAAATTAGGGCTGGCCACGAGACGAGACTTTTGTAAGTCTCGTCTAGGTCTCGTTAAAATCGAAAATTTTCAGTCTCGTCTCAGTCTCGGTCTCTAAGTCTCGGTCTCGTCTCCAAAAAATTCGATTTGCGGCCAACTTGTTGATTATTGGAACGAAATATTTTCGATTATAGTTGTAATACGTGCAGAAGAAAATAAATATTTAACTAAAATTGGATTTTTTAATTTATTAGACTTTCTGTAAAATTCGGTTCAAATATACAGTCTAATCTCGGTCTCGTCTTGGTTGCTTAAAAGGCAGTCTCGTCTCGTCTCGTCTCGTCTCGTCTTGTCTCGTCTCGTCTCGTCTCGTCTCGTCTCGTCTCGTCTCGTCTCGTCTCGTCTCGTCTCGTCTCGTCTCGTCTCGTCTCGTCTCGTCTCGTCTCGTCTCGTCTCGTCTCGTCTCGTCTCGTCTCGTCTCGTCTCGTCTCGTCTCGTCTCGTCTCGTCTCGTCTCGGTCTCGTCATGCGAGACCGAGATCGAGACCGAGACTTTTCTCGTCTCGTGGCCAGTCCTAAAATTAATCATTGGCCTCAGTCTTCTGAAGAGCCTCCTGAACAAAATTCGTATGGCTCAATACAGGTTTTATATTTCAAAAATTGTCTATTTCTCTGTAGTTTTAAAAAAAGTATAAAACTTGCCACAGCTATTTTCAACTAGACAGTTAAAACCGTTTGAACCCAATGAAATAGGTTCAAAATCAAACAAAAATAAAACATTTTTGTTCAAATATTTCGATAAAATTAGAATTTCACTTCAAATATAACTCCGAAAGAGCTGAATTTTGGTGGAGAGCTTCGTTTTGAAGTCTTACGTATTTATTAAATAAAATCCTTAAATTTGTACAAGGACTTTTGATTTTCTGTGGTGAAAGCGAATAAATCCAGTATTTTTGAAAATTTTTCGAAAACCATCAGGTTTTTTAAGAAGTGTCTTTGGAAAACTTGTAGCTTATAAAATTCTTCAGAAAACAGTTTAACTCCTTTTTTTCGTTGGAGCAAGAGATTTTGAGAAAACGGGGACAAAATGTGTTTTTACTTTAATGTGGTATTTTCCACACCGTTGCATTTGAGCACATTTGTTTGAAAATTTATTGGTCTAACGTAAAAATACATACTGCGAGGAACGTACGTAGAGGCGGAACAAGACAGCATACTTAAAGGCGCTTATAAAAATGCTGATGCTCCAAATGCATTTGATAAACAAATAACACATCTCGACCTGTGACGTTAGTGGTCTAAGGCGGTGGAGTGCGTAGTGCACACGACTGCTAAGACTGAGCAAATCTGATATGCGTGGGTTCGAATCCTATGGTGTGCATAAAAAGTTTTTCAAATAAAATTGAATTAAAGCTCAGCACCAAAACAAGGAGACGGATGAGTGCAAGAGTGGCTAAGCATGAAATAGCTAGATCTCCAGCCAAACAATTGGTGGTAGCGCCTTTAAGTTGTTGTTGTTGTTCTAAAATTCAATGAAATTGACGGAATAAAGAATGGTCAAGCCTAATAAGCTGATATTCAAGTACGAATAGTACAATAATAAGTAAAAAAGTATCCTTATGTTTTTTTAGAGTGTTATTTGAATGTTGTTTTATACATTTTTTTAAATCAAAAGAAAAAAGACGAAATTTGTTCAGTGTGCTCTTCCGAAGATTGAGGTCAAAAATTATTTTTGGCAAAGTTCAATATTTACTAATGAATTGTAGGCAAATGGTGGCACTAATGAATAATATTTTACTCAGTAAAGTTAGTGAAACTATGTGTCAATATTTCAATGCCAAATTTGTAAGAAACAAAAATCAATTATGGGCAGGGTGAGCAAAAAACAGAGAAATGTTTTTTTTTTCAAATTTCAAAAAAAAAACCGTTACTCGAGAACCGCTATGATTCGGTATGGAAAAGTAACCAAATTCTGATAGGTCATCACCTGGCCTTTCACCAGTTTCAGTTTGGACTATTATTAATGGGACACCCTGTACAGTGAAATCTCCCTTTGTGGACACCTCCCTTAGGCGGACACCTCCATTAGGCGGACACATTTTTTTGTACGGAAATTGCTCCATATAAGTTTCATTGTTTTCAGTTTCTCTTGAACGGACACTCCCTTGGACGGACACGGACAGAAATTTCACGTATGAATGACAAAATATTTTCTCTTAGACGGACACCAGAGCAGGATTGAACAATGAACATGTATCACGCTGATAATTTTGGCAACGGCTGCCACCCCATTTGAAACTCTATTATTTTTATGTGTGAACTGTGTGCATCTGTTGAATGTGTTTGAAGGATTGTAGGTATCTGTTGGATCTTTTTGCATTTTTATTCTTTGATTCTCTCATTCATGCGGTGAAACTGATTTTGTTTGGACGTAAAAAAGGTTTATTTTTGGAGTTTCAGATTTTTGTTTATTTGCGCTCAGGTAGTTTTAAATTCTTTTAATTATTTTTACCTACTTGATTTTATAGAAACATGTTTTCAGGATGCCACCAAAAAGGAAAACTTTAACTTTAAAGGAAAAGGTAGACGTAATCAGCTTTAGCCAAAAATGAATATGTACTCTTAATTTTTAAAGTAACTTTTTTTGTTTGATTTCCCTTAAACGGGCAACTCCCTTAGGCGGACAAAAATGTCTGCACCATGGCTGTCCGCCTAAGGGAGATCTCACTGTATATGATATATCAAAGAAAGTACCATGATGTTAGGAAAAAAAAAAACAATTCATTAAAAAAATCTTATGTAGGTATACATATTTTGGTTAAAAATTTAAGACCCTGTGTTTTTCCTCTAATTAACAATAGGTTGTTGTACAATGTTCAGCTGTCAAATTTCGCTATATAACCTTTAAAACGTTCATATATCAAAATCGCGACTTTTTAGAATTGGCTGTTGTTCTTTCGTCTTTCTTACAATTTAATTCTCTATCAACAGTCACGTGAAAATATTACTTTTAGTAATAGGATCAATTGCATTCAAGAAATTTAACTATTGATTTTTTTTTTGTGCGAAACTAAAGCTTGCTGAAAACACAAAATCCACCTAAACGCAAAACCAACTCATTCCTCAGAGGATTATTTGTGTGTCACAGTAATAATTTTTCAACATTTTTGGCGTAGCTCGATAAAGACTTCTTATATGTAACTATTTATGATTATTGACTTCGTTGGTATGTATATTTTTAACAATTGTGCTTAGAAGCTTGGAAATTTTAAAGATATTGATAATTATTGCTTATTTTTTTCTGTTAGTAGGCAAAACAAGATCTTCTGAATTATTGGTACCTATTCGGTTCTTAGAATACCTCAAGATATTAACTCATTACTCTCGAATGCGTTTATCGATTCATTTTTGTTTTACTTGCGATATACTTAGAAAAACAATCGAACCCGAGGTAATATTGTTTTCCTATTGTTACGATGATAGAGAACGCAAAAATGGGTCCCAAAATTCTGTCTGTCTGTCTGTACCTCGCCTGCAGCCTTAGCCACTGAATCCATTTTCTCCAAACTATGGACTCAACGTTCTTAGGTGATTCACTAGAGTTGGAATTGAAAATGTATTCTTCGCTCAAAAAATAACGGTACCTAACATACATGCAATGAAGTAACCCGTAGCGTAATGGTTAGTGCGTTCGACTGTCACGCTGGAGGTCTGCGATCGCTTCCCAGCCTCGTCCACCTAAAAACTAAAAAGGTTTTTTTCAGAGCTACTGCCTCTTGCGAGGAATTGACAAATCCTCTAAGAGTATCACTTGTCACGAATAAGTGCTTCTCGTCTAGCCGTTCGGATTCGGCATAAAATTGTAGGTCCCTTCCATTCCTGTCGAAAGGCGCACACAGGAATGGTTGCGAGTTGTTAGTCACTAGGCCCTGGTTCTTCATGAGCCGTTGTGCCACCCGATTTATTTATTTATTCGGTTCTTAGAATACCTCCAGATATTAACTCATTACTCTCGAATGCGTTTATCGATACATTTTTGTTTTACATGCGATATACTAAGGTACTTTAGGCCAAGTTTATTTGGTTTCGTGAAAAACAATCGAACCCGAAGTAAAATTGTTTTCCTATTATTACGATGATGGAGAACGCGAAAAAATGGGTCCCGAAATTCTGTCTGTCTGTCTGTACCTCGCCTGCAGCCTTAGCCACTGAAGCGATTTTCTCCTAACTATGGACTCAACGTTCTTAGGTGATTCGCTAGAAATGAAATTGAAAATTTATTCTTCGCTCATAAAATAACGGTACCTAACATACATACAAAATATAAATAAATTGGGTGGCGCAACGGTTTGTGACGAACCAGGCAGCGCGGCGTAGTGACTAACAACTCGCAACCATTCTTATGTGCGCGTGTCGACAGGAATTGAAGGGATCTTCAATTGTATGCCGAATCCGAACAGCTAGACGAAAAGCACTTATTTATGACAAGTTATACTCTTGGAAGATTTTTCAATTCCTAGCAAGAGGCAGTATCCCTGAAAAAAACTTTTTTGTTTTTGGACGAGGATGGGAAGTGAACCCAGACCTACAGCGTGACAGTCCATTGCACTAACCATTACAATACGGGCTACAACACCTACCAGACAACTATTATGAAAAAAGAAATTTAACGGTACCTGTCATAGAACAGATGTTTTGGTTTTCATATTACTCGTTAATGTCTGCACGGATTTCAACCAACATTTTTTATACAAGAGGTCCTTTGCAATTTGAACAACTTCGCATATACAAATTTTAAAACGAAATAATTTTTGGATAAAAAAAAAAAATAATTGAAATTTTTTTTTTTTGAAAATCAAATATCTTGAAAACGGGTTAGTAAATATTTTTTTAATTTTGTGTAAAATTGTATTATATTAAAATCTTTTTAATGTTGGTATACCAGATGTTAATTTTAAAAATGTGCAAATGTTTTATATTTAAAAAAATTATTGTAAAGAAACCCGCTCAAACGATGTTTGATTTTTTGTTTTCATAAATTCATATTTATCAAACAAATCAGATGGCATACTTTATTTTGAGCTGTAATTAGTCAACTGATGAGTTCAAGTGTAATCGCTCTGATTAAACACTAAATTTTATCAACTAAAGGTTGTCAAAAGCTAAAGGTCAACTTAAACAAATTTATTAAATAAATAAATTTTCACGAAAAGTCAAACAATTATAGCTGTCCGTTCCTTAATTACATATAAATAATTTATATGAACTTTTATTAAGCGAAGAAACAAATCTCATAAGACGTGAAGTAACGCCTACCTACATGATTTATAAAGTCAATCTCGTGTGTCCCAATAATCAAATAACCATAACGTGTACAAGTTGTCATATAGAACCACAACAAAATAATATATAAATTATTAATTTGGAAAGGAAAATTGAATTTTTGATATCCTCACCTCAAAATCGGTCATTAAAAAAAAATCTATTTATTTCTTTGACAAATATATTTTTGTTTTCATTTCCCAAAACCCAGATAATGGGCATCTCTCTCCCATTGCCCACTATACCCCCAAATAGCTATTCGAACATGAGAATACAAATTTATTGAAGCAAATAATACAACTGCATTATAACATTCTCACTCAGAAATTCTCACTTCTTGAAGACGCATTCGTGGCCAAAAAGGCCTATATTTGTAATAAGAATATATACTGACTACGTAAATATAGCACTACGAGTAGGTGGTATATACCTATATTATACAAACTCTTAAACATCAATAGGAAAAGAAAGCCTAGATCTCCCTCAAATCGGATCTAATAAGTAGAGTGTAGAAATACAAGTACAACTGTCAGTTACGCTAATGATATGATTTTCACTCCAAACACGTGCAGAAAATGTATAACCAACGAAGGGTGCTTTCAGGGTTGCCATATTATTTTTTTTCTTTGGATAATTGTCCTGTTTTGCAAAACCAATACAATATTTATTGGTATAATAAGACACAAGTTATAGCAAACAAAAATAGAAATAGTAAAAGTAAAACATTTTTACCGGCTGACTTGTTACGCAAAGGTTTTTGTATTTAAAAGAACTTGACTTTTAACATTTATGTTTTTGGTGTGATTCACTTCTTATTGCAAAGATATTTTTGTCAGGTAAAAGTGAGTGGAAAAAACAACCACTTAAACGATAAGGAAAATTTATTTTTTTAATTTCTGCCTTTTCTACTACAAGTCCTACCGCTCGGTCTACCAATTTTCATTTTTCAGTAGTGTTCCATTTAATTGATAACAATTGTTTTAAAATGACACGCCCCCTGTATGAAAAATCTTATGTTCTTTGAATACACCTCAAAACTAACTACTCTACCAAGTTTCATAATTCTGCAACAATCGGAATTTAATACAAATTATGTGAAAATGGGTGGATGCCACGCCCACTAAATGTAAAATCTCAAATTTGTAATTTTGCTTTTGCTTGCATGTCAAGTCCTATCGCTCTACCGAATTTCATCATTCTACCATAATCAAAAGTTCTCCAGGTAGTTGATAACAATTCTGAGAAAATGGGCGGGTACCACGCCCCCTGAATGAAAATTCTTAAATTTGTACGATGCTACGATGTCGAGAAGTGCTCCATAATTTTGTTGATCTGTCAGTGAGTGAGTGAGTCAGTCAGTTACGGTTTTTGCTATTTTTGCAGTCCTATCTCAGGAACAGCTTATGCCAAAAAGTTTCAATTTTGCGAGTCGTCTGTGATTTATGAGCTTAGCAGATAATGCGAATTTTTAGTTTCTCTCTTTATTGTTTGTGAAGTAAGAACAGGTCGATAATCGACTGAGTTTGATCCTGTTAAAAGGGTGTTGTGCCAGAACTTGGCTGGGTACTATGCAGTGCCCTTTGATTTGAAGCACTCATAACCCGCACTGAAAAAAGTTAAAAAAAAAATAAAAACTTTGAAATTTTTACCTGGTAACCCTTAAATTTATGGCGATTGACTTAAGCTTTTTCCCAAACACACATAACTACGACCAATTCAAATAATATTTATGTGTGTGTATGATGGTAAGTTTCATAAGAATATAGATACACCAATATAAAAAAGGTTCAAGTTTTTTTTTTTACATTAACCATAGATAGAGACCCAGCAATATTCTTAGTTGGACTTGATTTCTTGTAAATGTCGTATTAAGAAGCGGAAGGTAAAGGTGTAGAAAAATATATGGAATGGACATTCGAAGAAATTGAAGAAGGGTGCATCAGTCGCCTTATAGCTTAGCAAAAATAAAAATAAATACCATAAAAGTTTCCAGAGACTGATATGGTGTGGTGATGGTGTTGTTTCTATCTAAGCGCCATTTTTCTTGACTGCCATTTCTACTCTGATTTTGAAATCTATTTTGTAGGAATACAAAAAAAGTGGATTCCTTGAAAAATATTAGATACCAATTTTTATAATTTAGAAACGTATATTTGTATGAGTTTAACGTTATTGTTAATAATTGAGACAGTGGCATACAGATAAGCACTAGTATTGGATCCAAGAAAGGAATTATTGCGTTTGAATTTATAATAATGAAATTGTGATATAATGTACCTACGTGCATAGCATCTGTATTCTTCATGTATAAGCGAACCCCACAAGTGGAACCATAGGTGAAGCAGTTGAGTGGGAGAGTTGTGGTCCCCCCGAGATCATGACAATCACCGGTTAAATGAAGAAGAAGAGGAAGATAAAGTTTAATAAAAATCGTTAAAGTCTTTTTCGAGAAAACTTGATAAAACTGAAATCGTTGTATGGCAAGAAGCGCATTTTACTCGTAGATGAGTTAAGATAATAATTTGAATTTATCCTTTAGAGAATCACATAAAAATGCTTCACACTTAACTTGAAGGCAATCCGTCCAACCATTCGATTTACATCGGTCGCACAGACGCACAGTCGCACAGCTACACAGCTGCACAGACAAGTAGCCCCACCGACGGCGGCGGCGCACAGTGGTCCGTTAGTTGAATTATGTGGACAAAAATCTTTTTCCACGCCATTTCTTGACGGAAATTAATGAAATTTGATACACTTAATGATTTTGGGACGCAGAATTCAGTGTTGCTGCCTATATTTTGGTACTCGAAATGGGAGCTTCACTATTAAAGCCAGAACATGGTTTGAAATGTAAAAGTTGCAAAGAAAGCCTTTTCAAAGCTAAGAATCTTATAAAATTTATGTTTGAAATGTCTTAAGATATGTGCCCAAATGTGTACTAAAATTTAAAAATGGTTCCAATATAGATATATGTACCAAATTTAGAAAATTTAATTAAAAATGTTCCGCCAGTTTCATTAGGGACTAGAATTGTTTCGTGTTATATTGCTTTAATTTTTTTTATGGAAATTTTTTTGTTGAGCAAGTCTGACCGAACCTCATACAAATTTGATAATTCTATTGATTGAAAATTGATAAACAAAATTTTCGGTCAATTACTCCTTCTTCTGAAAAGTTCGAAATAGTGTAAAATAAAATCTGTACAAAAATTGTTGTTTTTTTTTATTACAACTTTTGAATCTGATATCAAACTAAGAATTTTAATAGTTTACAATTGTACAATAACCTTTAAATAGCCGTTATGTATACTTATTAACCTTTTCATCTATTTTATAAATAACTGTTATTTGACGATTATTTTACAACTGGAATCTATCAGAATTCTTAGTTCTACATCAGGTTCAAATGATGCAACAAAAAAAACTAACAATTTTTGTACAGGTATTATTTTACAATATTTTTTAAATAAACAAAATTAAAGCAATATCAAACAAATCAATTCTAATAAATTTTAATTCTAAAACTTTGATACATATCTGTGTTAGAACCATTTTTATATTTTAGTACACATTCTGGCACATATCCTAAGTTAGTTTAAACATAAATTTCATAATATTCCTGGGTTTGAAAAGGCTTTCTTTGGAAATTTTACATTTCGAACCATGTTCTGGCCTAAATTGTGAAGCCCCCATTTCGAGTACAAAAATAAAGGCATTACCACTGAATTTTGCGTCCCCAAATCATTAAGTGTACCGAATTTCATTAATTTCCGTCAAGAATTGGCGTTGGAAAAGATTTTTGTCCACAGAATTCAACAAACGGACCACTGTGCGCGGCGACGACGTACGGCCGGCAACGGACGTCTTTTCGAAAATCACATTTTTGAACTTCTTAAGTATCGTAATGCAAGTTTTGATTAAAACCTCGACATTTTTTTGATACGAAACCAATACATGCCCTATGCTATATAGCAAGTGAATTAATAAAAAAAAAGTACGCATACGCCACAGTGTACATTTGAATTTAATTTTTCATGAAAACCAAACAATCGAAAGATTTTATAAAAAAATCTTTTTAAAATAGCGATGACTGCAAAATGTTACATCTTCTTCTTCATTTTACCGGCTGCGATTGTCATGATCTCGAGGGGGACCACAACTATCCCACTCATCTGCTTCGCTTAAAGTTCCACGTGTGGGGTTCGCCGGACGATTGCAAAATGTTTCATACTCGTATGAAGCTACATAGCTATATTTATCTAATTTAAATACCTTCTAAGCTAGTACTATAACAAAAGCAAATCGGTTTATTTGTATGTAATTTAATATCTATTATTGGAATATAAGCAAATTCCCAAAAACAATCCTGAAGGATGTTGAATGTTTGAATGAACAGCAACCGCATGAGTTGCCTTTTTTTAAAGTTTTTTTTTCTATGCTGGAATTATAGCTATTTCACGGTTCCAGAATCGCAACGCGTGCAGGTTATTCTTTTTATTTGTTGCACTTTTCTTTTAGGGAAATCTGAAAATCTAAATGATGCACTGATAAGGAACACCGAGACTTTCTTTATTCCTGCCAGGAATTTATATTTGTCATGTCGCTTAAATGACAAAGGACTATACGCTGGAGTAGGTACACAAGCAGCTTTTATGCTTCAATTTCCTTACTAAGCATAGCAAGGCTAAAAATGTTCTCATACACAAAAATACATAAATAAATAGTAGGTAAATAATATATTTACACATACACAATAATATGAGTTACAAATACCTTAGTTTATTTTGTATCGCAAAGAGTTTTATAGTCAATAAAACAACTGCAGCAGCAATGTGATAAATAAACAAACAATTTTACGTGCCGCATTTTATTTGAAAACATATTTTGACACACTGCCAGCACAATTATTATATACGTGCTAACCTAGTCATACTCGTATAGGAATAGATACACATAGCGTGTTTCAAATGCGGCGTCTTTGAGTTTTCAATTCTTTGTTGTCTTTAAAATTTAAATACTCTTACTCCATGTTTTTTTTAAGAAAATCGTAAAGATACATTTCACTGTTCCCATCATACTGAATGACCTAGGCATAGACACCTACGGAAATTTTCAAAACTGAACATTTTAAAATGGCTGCGCAAATAAAAATACAAACGAAAAAATATCCATGACTGGATCGCACGAACATGCTCTCGTAGCTTATAACTCTAACACAGTTTGAAGTTGATAATGTTCATATATATTGGTTCAATAACATTATGATATCATTATAAAAAAAAGTTTTTAAAAACTAAGGAGTTCTTATACATACAAATTACTATAAATTGTGTTATTTCAATAGCTAAAACAGATAGACCTAAAAAAAGTATGCCATCTGATTTGTTTGATAAAAATATGAATTTATGAAAAAAAAAAATTTCAAAAATCGTTATTTTTTTATATAAAAATTGCTGAACATTTTTAAAAATAAAATTTGGTATGCCAACTTTTAGAATTAAATTAAATACAATTTTACACAAAACAAAAAAATATTTATTTACCCGTTTTGAAGATATTGAATTTGTTCAATGTTTTTTTTTTTTAATCCAAAAACTATTTTTTCGAAAAATTGTATATGTTATACTGTTAAAATTATAAAGGACCTCTTAAATAAAAGAAATGGTTGAAATCGGTTCAGCCGTTAACGAGAAATTTGAAAAATCAAAAAATCGGTTCTATGCCAGATACCGTTATAATTACCGTTATAAAAAAAATGTTTCTACCAAATTATTAACTGTAGTAATTATAGTATCTCGTAATTTTTTTTTCAAAATCGTTAGAGCAGTTTTTCATATAAATCAATTTGTGCATATTGGCTGTATCGTTATTTTTTAAGCTATAAAAAAATTTCAATTTCCTCTCTAGAGAACCTCATAAGCAACTTAAGTCCAAAGTTTGAAGAAAATCGCTTCAGCCGTTTAGGCTGCATGTCGAGGTACAGACATACAGACGGACACAAAAAACAAAACACTTCACCCCAAATTTGAAGCAAATCTGTTCAACCGTTTAGGCTCTAGCTCGATGTACATCAGGACGAACAGATGCACAGACAACCAGACCGACGGACATCTTGACGAAAATCACTTTTTTGGACTTCTCCATCATCGTAATGTTAGTTTTGATTAAAACTCCACGAAACCAGTACTTGCCCTATAGAGTATGACAGCACATCTAACTGATGAGCCCACTGCCATATATGGACGAAACGTATTTTTGGAATATAGGTCACTTTTGCTTTTAATTGAGTTTTTATGTACATAATGGGTTTTGGTCAACAAGAACTAAAACTTATACTCTTATGTCTTGAAAAATTCAAAATAATTGCAGCTTATTCTATCTTATATTGTTGTATGATAAATTGCTTTTTTTTTGTATTGGATGTTTCTAGGCCTTACCAATTCTTAAAAAAAAAATTAATTAAAAACTAAGCCCCAGGAAATAAGACCTCAAAAGAAAACAAACAAACAAAAAAATTAAATATGGATAGGTATATAAAGTCCCTAGCTGGGGATAATTTTCCACGTAAGATTAACACCAGTAAAATAAGGCCCTTCCTAAATTATAAAAAGCCCTGGAGAGACATTAATTAAGGCCCCAACTTAATTTGTTATTAGTTGTTTTTTTTTTTTTTTTTTTTTCAATAAAAGTTTATTTTTGAAAATGAAATAACACTCCAAACCATCAAAAAATACATGAACATTTCCTTCATTAAAGAAAATTCATTCTCTAATAATAATCTAGCTAATAGAAAAATAATATCTCTACCAAAAAAAACAATTCGTAGGTAGGTACTAGAAGTTCATCGAACTTCCTTCTTATTTTATTTCTTCTTCACATAGGTATTTATCTAATATCACACGTTTCAGAGCTCAGAGGGTGACAATAATATGTCTGGTAGCTGTCATAAGATATGCCTACCTACAATTTCAAAAAATACCCACCACTGTCAGTGACCGTTAAATTCACGGGCAATCGACAACACTATTGAACAAGCCAGACAATAACAAAATCATAAAAACCCTCCACTCCAACACAAACACATTTTTCTAACATAAAATAAAGCTTTCACCTTTCTACCATACTCACAAAGCCACTTCTAACTTCTAACGTATTCGTGTATCTGTTTATCCTTTTTCATAAAGGGAAAACTCTCATTCGTTGCCTTTTTGCTCAGCCTCGATATAATAACTCTCTCTCTCTCTCTCTCTTTTGGATAAAAAAATAAGCCGTTTTCTCTCCTCACCACACACAAGCAGGCACAGACAAACAGTTGATTTTTGCAACTAAACTTGGCGAACAGCATAGTTTCATGCCTCAGATTATAACGGTCAGTGAGGGTGGAAAATTCGTCACCACCATCATCGTCGTCTGTGTTCTTCGTCGAACGGTTATTATATCGTCGGGGTTTATTTTCCTATATTAACGGCGGGTTTTCCACTATAATTTCGAACTATTAATTCTTTTTCTTTCTCTAAGGGAAAATCAAAAAAAAAAAAGAAAAACAGTAAATATTTTTTATGACAAAACGAGGATATACAACTACGAATCCATCACGGGCAAATATGATTAAATTACGCAAAATTAAATAAGTACTCTTCCAGGATATTATTTCTGTAATTTCCTTCGCAATAGAATTTGATGTCGTCTTTACTGTACACGCGACACATAAAAAAGCCACATACACACACATTGGCACAGCTTGTTCTTCCTTCAGCTGTCATTTTCTTCAACTCAACTCGAAACTATACGGTGCGGTGAAGGTTTGTTCGTTCGTTCGGGCGTTCGTCCTCGAATCCTGGTTTGACGATGAGCGCGAAGTGGGTGTAGTTTCCATTATCCATTGAAAAAAGGGATGTGAATGACGTCATTGATGTATACTTTATAACGTCACCAGTGAAAAAAAAGGATTTACCTAAATTTAAAATTGGAGTGGAGCTAAATTATCCTTGTTCCTACTTCAAAAAAAAAAAAAAACGCGGCGAATTGCATTTAAATAAAAGCAAAAGAACTCATTCGAACCAAAATCCATCAAAATAGTGTGTATAGTTGTGTATCCGCACGGCACAAATTAATTTTTAATCACTGTAGATACACACACACATCCATCCAAAACATACACACACCAGTATACAACCGCATAGAAGTTTTGTTTGCATCTGTGAAACAATCAGTTTATCTTTTTATTTTGATTGTGGCACTCAACAAAAAATAAAAAAAAAACACCAAAAACAAAGGAAAGAAAAATAATTAAAATCTTGTGAGATATGAATTCATCATAAATATTAAATGCATTATGTCCGTGTCCTGTCTCACGGTAATTGAAATGTCAAGTGGAATAATATCTTTATTTTTGAAGAAAATCCAAATCAAACAAGGATTCCTTTTCATTGTTTGTTTGCAATTGAAATTATTGAAATTCAGTGTTTTGTTAAAGTGAAAACGAAAAATCTGTGTGTACACAAATTAAATTAAAATAAATTGAAGTTGAAGGACTTCCAGTCTCAACTCACACCGCCCCCACCTCCCACCATCATCGGCAAGGATGCAACCGCAACGAATAAATTTATAAAAAGGGATAACAGTTTTTTTTTTCGATCAAAAGATACATTCTTACATAACTCTTTTTCATGGATAAAAAAATAAAAAAAAGAAACAACAAACAAATAATGCAAAATCAACTTTAAAGTGCGTTGCTATTTCGAAATTTAGAAAAAAAAAAATAATAACATCCTTGGTAAGGAAGTCTAATTATTGTATTCTGTGTGTGTTGAGCATAACCATTTTTAGCTTACTTTGGCTTTAACTATATGGGTCTAGAAGATAAAAAAAAATATTTAAAATTAAAACACCCACCTGTTTCTGGGTATACTTAATACCTATACAACCTAAGTACATGCCAGGCCAGAGCTAGAGGCGTTTTGATAGCAAAGGACTTTGCCAGGAGAGAAGGTCTATTAGCTAAAATGTTGCCCCATATCGGGTATATAAAATGTAGTGAGTCCAGTTCAGGCATGGGTGACAGTGATAAATTATGGTGTTAAAGTTTAAAATTACACAGCAATCTATTTGTGTGGTCGTGTTGGAGCAAGTTTTGTGTCCTGTTTTTTGTGGTGAGACTGGTGAGCTTGAAGAAAACAAATAACACCACAGCATTATTATTGTTCGCTCTTCTTGTCTGTTGACATAAAAATGTGCTTGAATTTTTCGGCTTGTTATACCTACCGAGAAAGGTGTCTGCTGTCTGTGGCTATGTACCCTCCTTATTTAAGTAGATGTTATGTAGATATTAAAGTAAGGGTTTGATGATTCTATACTCAGAATAGAAATAGAATAGATATTGTATTTATGAAATAAATATTATAAAAATTATAGGTATGACAGTATAAATTAGGGGCTTATCATGGATTGTATAATAAAAGGTCCTTAGGGTGTGATGTTTCTTGAATTACGTTGAAAATTTATGTCAACACTATCTACATTAAATGCTTAAGTATAATATTATATAGGGTTGACAGTTGAATCATATCAATAGCTGTATTTTTTAAAAGGGCTATAGCAACTCAGCAAAATATTTAAGTACACACGTAAAACAAAATTCTTTATAATATGGGTATTTATGCAACGTCGGAAAACACTAGGATAAGTTTACGATTTGGATAAATTAATCATTTGGTAAATTAAGTGTCAAATTTTGTATGGGAAATGGTTTACACAATTTGGTTAAAATTATCCAGGGATTTTGATGGGGAGAATTAGCCAAACTTATTTGGTTAAACTTATCCAAACGTCATTTTGGCTTTTAGAAATAGGCGCGTTCAGAAACATGATTTACATAATATGATATCTCACACAGAGAACTAAAAAAAACTCTGACCGTGTTCTGCAACTATAGCGAATCGCGATTAGTTGGCGATAAAAGTGACTTAATACGTTGTTTATGCAAGAAAAAATAATTAGGACGTCTTCATTTAATCAACGATTAGGAAAGCTACTTTTCGTAAAATATTAAGGTAGAATTATACAAGTTCTCCCCAACCAATGAGAACCATTAGTTGAAGACGACGAAACTACATCAACAGCGTGTTTTCATCGTTGATTTCTTCTTCGTCAACAAACGATTCGCATGGTTTGGGTGAATCAAAATCAGAATTGAGCCATAATTCACTGTATCTCTTTTTTTCGTTCCTGCCTTCCATGAGGTGCAGTTGGGGGCGTTCTTCACTAGCGAAAGCAATAGTAAACGCAAACCGACATTATGGGTGCACTTCCACTTGGTACAAGTTAATGATTTTTTTATATTCGCTCATTTTCGTCCGGCCTCTACCGTGCGCCTAAGAAAGACTATTGTAGTTACATCGTGTATCTTAAATTTTTTTTTATCATTATTGCGAGACATTCGGCTCCGATTTCGCGTTGGTTCGGGAGACGTTCTTCAGTAGAAAAATAACTTCAAACTCTAAGCACGTATCATGTGTCATGCACCAATTCTGTCAAATAAACGAACAGCTGATTCAATTACACAGCATTTAACCAAATGAATAAAAAGGTCGTTCCTGCAAACTTTTGTGTAAACTTATCATTTTACAAAATTTGTAAACTTACGACGTTGCATGAATACCTACCCTTAATAATTTAAGTTTGATATTGTTTGCGTGTAAAATGTTTGCTGAGTTTTTATTCACTCTCTCAAAAAACATGGCTGATATTTGAATCATGTTTTTTGAACTAAATGTCTACAAAGATATTTATGTACAATCATAAGAATTACTTCTAAATACATTTATTTTTTTTTTTAATTTGGAGTCAAAAATTGATCCTTTCTTATTTAATGAGCACAAGTGAACAAGAAAACATCTTCAACTAACCATAACCAATTTAGAATCCAATAGCGTTAATTGTGATAAGCAATTCAAAAAATTGGAAGAGCGAGTTAAAATTTCAAGTTAAAAATATTCTGGCAACCCTCTGTTAAAAAGTACTTATACATAACGTTTATTTAAAAAAAAGTCGCGAATGGATTTAAGGAATAAAATCAAAATATGTAATAATAAAGTTTTATGAAGTCAGTCCAGAAACAAAATCTTGGCTATATCCCTGGTTTGTACCTACAGTTAAGAATATTTTTTTTAAATAGCCCAGTAGTCCAGCAACTAGGGCTGGCCACGAGACGAGAAAAGTCTCGGTCTCGTATGACGAGACCGAGACGAGACGATATTGCCTTTTAAGCAACCGAGACGAGACTGTATATTTGGACCGAAATTTACAGAGAGTCTAATAAATTGTAGACACGTAAAAAATTACGTTATGGAACTACTGAACTAGTTTATTAATTTAAGTATTTAAACAAAGGAACTTCTTTTTCTCGTACAAAGTTAATTTTTATTATTAGTCAACGTTTTTGAGAACATTCATTCTCATCATCAGACTAAGCAAAATTAAAAAATTATTTATGAAATGAGGCTTAAAAAAAATCTGACAGACTTTGGTTTTTGATACCACGATATAAGCACCTACAAACCCTCATACTCTTTTTTTGGTTATCCATCCACTCCCAAAATTGGATGTCTGCTCTTAGACTATAAAATTAACATACTATGATAGGCAAAAACAAATAGATACAACGAATCTTGAATTTTGGAATAATAAGGAGGAAGCGAATGTTATAGTTCCATACAATTGTTGCAAGATTACGTTATTTTATCTAAGACCTTACCTCTAATGACACCCAGACACCTTAAAACTATTAAACTAATCGCACATTTACGTTGTAGTGTCAAAACTAAACTAATTTGTATAATATGCTCTTTGGGCAACTATTTAGCATCAATCACAATCAAAAATACCCGTACAGTGTGGACTTGGCTACGTCAAATTTGGCCCCAAACATAAAATGAAAAAAAGCCCCAAAAATGTATATGGGATACAGCAAAAACAAATAAAAGTTTGAAATTTGTGAATTGGGGCCATTTTTCATGGTTTTCGGGCATTTTTTCATTCTTAATTTTGGGGTTAAATTTCATTATGAAAAATGGCCCAGACTTTTATTCTTTAACCAAAATACAAAAACTTTGATCACAGACCAACGGACAACTTAGGCGACTGGGCATACCCTAATGGAGCAACGAAGTCGTGTGAGCGAGACAGAGGACGCAAAAAGGGAGTTAAAATAATTGAACCCGCGAAGTGGGCCAAGCAAGGTACTTTTAAGGCTATCGCAAACCGACGCAAAACACGTTTTGTACGATTGTAATTTTTCTGTTGTTGTTGCTTCTTATAGGTATGTACATATGTATGTACTTATTTTGGGACAATTTTTTATTTTTTGTTTGGAGTTATTTTTAATAAGTTTGGGTCATTTTTTCTTATGAGCCCACATTTGGGGACATTTTTCATTTTGGGGGCATTTTTGAATGGGGCCAAATTTCATATAGCCTGCAGGCTTACATATGTGCATCAGCACCAGGCACCTTAAAACAAAAAAAAATAACTTATCCCGAGTTCGTTCTTTTACAAATAATACTTACTTTTTTTAAATACTGACATACATACATACACACAAACAAATTATTTTTTGATATAAAAGCTTAGTCTGCTATAGTTCAACATTTATATATTTCCTATGGAAGTTGTTTTTGCGCAAAAATATATAAAGATGTAACTTTCTCTGTTGGCTGGGAAGTTATGGATTTTAATTTTTCACCAAAAAATCCAAATAAATAATGGTCACCATCTCCCAAAATTTCAGAGTTCTAATCCGAACCCTTAAAATGATAAAAATCATTTATCTGGAAAAATTTAAGTGTCCATTAAATGCTTTAACAGCTACATACAGACGTAATTTTTGATTTCTGCACATCTGTGGGTCAAAACCTTTCCAACGTTATATAATAAATGTATTTCCGTTTAGTATTTACAGAGAAAAGTGTACCGTTAGGTTTTGCTTAGGATTTGCTAAGCGTATTAATATATAGATCACAAGGTGGTCCAAAAGTCACTTCCTAATTTAAAGTGATAATAAATTTAATAGACTTAATTTTTATTAATAATTTATTTTAGAATCACAAAGTATGGTTAATCTAGATTTTTTTGGGCTAAGTATGGAATATAAAGTCCTTCAAATGACCACCAGCTTCATGCTCACAAAGACGAACTGTTTTTAGAGCGTTTTCCATAACACTTCGTAGGACATCTGGGGTCAGCGCCTGAATTTCATCACGAATGTTCTCCTTCAGCTGCAAGATAGTTGTGGGCTTTTTAACGTACAGTTTACCCTTCAAATAACCTCACAGAAAAAAGTCTGGTGCAGTCAATTTCGGAGAACGTGGAGGCCAATAATATGCCGAATTTTTTGCAAATTATTCGGTCGGCGAAAATTTGCCTAAGTAGCGCCATTGTGGCGCGAGCAGTGGGCGCAGTAGCTCCATCCTGCTGAAACCACATCTGAGGACTATCAGCAATCTCTGGCCTCAAAAAATGTTCGATCATAGCCCGAAAACCTTTTAGAATTTATGGTAACAGTATTGGCGGCATCGTCTTGAAAGAAGAATGGCCCAATAATTTTTTCTGTAGTTAGTCCACACCAGACAGTGCACTTACATAAGTGGATGCAATTCCCGCGGATCGAACAACCTTGGGTTCTCAGTACCCCATTTACGGCAATTTTGTTTATTAATGAATCAATTTAAGTTGAAATGGGCTTCATCACTCACTCTGAGATGGCGACGATAAGAGATATAAGGGTTAAAATAATCGTGTGATTATTTTCAAAATAAAATCCAATCAGTTTGGGCCTCTCCAATGGGCTGTAATTCATTCTTTTAAATCTCCCAAGTTTTCCTTATAAGTACATACCTTCAAAATGAAAAGAAAAAAAAAATTAAAACAGAAGAGTTATGATTTTTTCAAATTAGGAAGTGACTTTTGACACACCCTGTACAATAATGAGAAAATCAAAAATATGGAAATTTGTTCTATGGGGATAATAAGAATGCAAAATAATATATATTTTTTTTTTTAATTTTAAGTCGATTGCACTGGTATAATATATACATACCACGCACAACTTTTTATCAAAATTCTTGGAAGCTTTTTCGAGAAAAACAAAATTTTTCTTAACGGACTTTCATCATGGTACCGTTATTTTTTAATTTGAAAATACTATGTTTTAGAAAAAAAAATAATTTCAAAAAATGGTTGGACTAGAGCACCAAAAAAGGAAAATTTAAAAAAGTAGCCTTTTATCATTATTATTTGATTTTTTTTAAAGAAAATCCTTGGAGTTGTTTTTGAGATAAAATATGTTCCTTTTTGGCTAAAAATACACATAGGTACCTACCGAAATTTTAAGTCATTAAAAAAATAAAAAAAGTGTGTTCATATTACTCTAAAAAAAATAGATCACAAGTTTAAAGAAAATCTATTCAGGGACTTAAGGTGCGCGGACAGGCAGACAGAAAGACAGAATTGCGAGAACCACTTTTTTCGCCTTCTTAATAAAAAGCTTAATTAGGAAACTTATTTCTGTTGTTTTAAAATTATTTTGACTATCAATCAATCATATCAATTTGTAAGGAAATTTTACCTCCCAATAGGTTTTTTCTTGTTCTAATCGAACCTTCAAACTCTAGCTTTTTATCGTGTCTTGTTCGAATCACACTGTCTATATACCAAGTAAGACACTGGGAAATTCATTTAAAGAAATCTGTCATTCACGTCACTTAATGTAACACTAATGACTTGTGACGGTAATGAAATGTCGTTCTTGTTACATAATGATTTATTGATAGCAATAAAGTGTGCCTAGATGGAGTGGGTGTTCCTTACGTTAGCAACTTTTGGATTCCTATAACATTGTAGTTGTTTTTAATATTTTGTTTTTCTTTAAATCAAGTTATCTATAATAAGACCTTTCGCATAAATTGTTCTTTTTTTCTAATCCGTCCTGAACTTAGATTTTGTTTGCATATTATGCATTACACCCTGTGCCTGTATAATGAAACATTGATAAAAAAATGTAATTACAAAAAGAAATTTCTAATATATTTCATTTTATTATCATATTTTTGAGCACCTTATTTATGATTGTTACTTTGTTATAGCTGTTTTAGTAAGTTCAAGATAATTCGACTCAATGAAAAACTTTTCAAAAAATAATTATAATTATTTCCATCAGTTTGTACATTAATTTTAGTAATGAAAACAATAAATTATCATTGATATGTTAAAAAGAATAATGTTGGCTTGCTTTTGTATATGATTGAAATGTCATTAAATGATAATTTGATATTTATTTATTCAGTTTTATTTTTTGTAAACTGTCCGCTGTATTATTACAACTGAAATGCAAAGGCAAATTATTTTTAAATGCGGTTTAAGGGAAATCAATCAGTGTGTTGTTTTTGTTGCATAATTAAAATAAATGTGTACAAAGTTTATTTATTTGGAATTAAAATTTAAGTTCAATAATAATGACTTCAACATTATTATTCCCTCTGTGCTTTTTATTCATTTTGTATTGCAAATATTTTTTGTTGAGTGGATACTGCGATAAGTTGGGAGGGAAAAATAAATTTTATCAAGCTCATATTTTTAATGAAATATAATTCGATGGGAAGTAAATGTGGGCTATGCATTACGATTTGTACTTATAATAAATTATTAGTTTTGGTTTGATTCTTTATAGTGGCTATATATTTTGTGTATTATGTATTGTGTATTAACTGCACTAAATCAATGAAAAAAGTCACTCATATGAGTATAGACATAGGTAGCTATTTAGAAATAGCTTTTAAATGCCAATTTCCTTTCTGTGAATAATCATAATTAACTTCTCGGTAAGAGCCTTCAACAAACAAAAAACAACTTGTTCTTAAAAATCTCACTCGCACTCTTAATTTAATTCTAACAAATTATTTCTTAATTGAGGTCAACTTTACTTTACTTTACTCTTTAACGATAAAAGGTCACAAAAATTTTATAATTTATGAATTTTACTTTATGCTCCTTCATTTCCACCTCGTTTTTGTAAATTGTCTCACATTCAAAACTTAATTCAATACTTCAACCGATACTTCAACTCTAGCGTAGTCGCTTAAGCTTCGTTTTAAAAAAGAATATCTCAATTAATTCTTTTCCTCGCATTTATTGAGTTGCAGCTTGTCAATACCTCTGAGACCAAATTGTGGCAACTTCCAGTTTCTTGTTTATTGCCATTGCATTGCAACCACACACCACTCTCGCATCTCATTGGCATTGGCGACAGTGGTGCTCTGATGCAGTTTGGCTTGTGTGCATAAGGACGATGATGTTTTTCACATTTTCCATCCCACACATCACATCGTTCGTCTGCTACAATTCGTTTACAATGCAACAATGCAGATTGTTTTGACGGAAATAGTATTGTTAACATGAAATCCGAATACATTCTTTGTGGGGCACCGCCACCGCCGCCGCCACACCTTCAAAGAGATAAGAAGATTAAATAACAATTAATTGACAGAATAGTACGTATACGCCCTAGTGTGCCAGAATTGTTCGCAAGAGAACTTTATGTCTCATGTATTTTTTTTTTAATTTTTGTTACGGCGAAAAGTTTTTTTTCTTCCAACCAGACATCTTTTCATTTTTATTAAAGTGCAAATAAAAAACTTTTAAGCGAAAAAAATTAATTTTGACGAAAAGAGAAAACACATTAGAAGGGTCCCATTAGTCGTGGTTTAATTTCCTCTCACTTTTAATTCTTCGTAAGACTAAAAGGGCATCTATGTGGATGTAAACAGAGAGAAAGAAGAAGCAAAAGAAGGATAATGAGGAGAATACTACTTAATAAACAGAATACAAAATTACCATTTCAATGATCATTTTTCATTACGAACATTCATTTTTTTTTCAAGCATGCGGAATAAAATTGACTGCCATTGAAATAAAGCAAAAACAAAGCTAAAAAAAATTATCCTCTTAACGTGAAATATAAAGTTGATGTGTCTTTATTTGCAATTCAGATGAATGTTATTACGGAATTGTAAATTATGAAACGAATTATGAAAATTTTCTGCTCGTTGCGTTTGTGAGTAAGTAGGGTGAACAAAAAAAAAACATATGACACTTGAGTGACAGTTATTTTTAATCAAATTTATGAAATTTTATGAAATATGGTGTAGAAATAATATGGCCTTGTTTGTAAAAATATGTACATTATGTACAATTTATTGTAGATACATAATTATTTTTGAAAAATTGAAAATATTTTTTTTTTATTTTAAATTTATACTAATTTCATATTGGATTAAAGTATTGTTCAGTGGGGAAAAAGTCAGATCAGAACAGAACAGAAAAGGACAGATTCGTGAGTAACGTCAGGCAAATAAGAACAGACAAACTGTTTTAAGCTGTTCTACCTAAAAATCAAGTACAGAAAATCCTGTTCTTAACTGTTTGGAACAGGCTTTAAAAGCTAATTAGAACAGTTTGGTACAGAAAATTGTTTCTGAACCACAGAAAGTTGTTCTTTTTGAAAAAATCTACAAAAAGTAACTTAAACAGCGTCCTTGAACAAACCTACAAACAGTTACTTTAAAAACATTGAATATAAAATAAAAAAAATTATCCGACGCTGAAGGTAATTAAAATATCCCCTTAATTTCCTTAAATACAAGATGACGCCCACATTTTGTGAGATGTAGATGGGGTGTTACCTCTGTCACCAGCCGGCCTTCCCGAATTCGAATCGATGGGGTGAGAGAAAAAATTTAAAAAAAATCAGCCGTTAGAAAATGATTATTTAAGAACATTGCTTGCTCTTAGACTAAAAATGGGTCACGCAATTCTGCGTGTCTGATGGATTTTCTTTAAACTTGGGATTTTTCTTAATTTTATATTTAAGGAACAACGGTAGGCACCTTTCTTGACAATTGTAAAGCCTCTGGGGAAAATAGTTTTTCCTCGATAAGAGTCTCTACAATAATTTTGATTAAAAAAATCAGGTAATTACTTTAAAAAAGGGATCGACCCAACATCATTCATCAGTTTCTGAGCCATAATCGATAAGAAATTTTGTTTATCAAAATGTCGACTGTTTAAATTCAGACTTTTAAAATGTCGACCATCAAAATTTTGACTAAAGAAATATCAATTATTATTGTCGACATTTTTTAAGAAATTGATCCAGACATTTTTTCGATATTTTGAGCAGTGGGTCTTTTAAAAGTCAAATTTGTTTACAATTTTTCGACTTTTGCTCTACTTTTTTCAAGGCAGTTTAAACTCAAATTTTGGTTTAAACTCCAGTTCGAAAGTGTATTCGGTTTCAAAGTTTCATTTGAACCTTGAACTGAGTTCATTCTGTAGTACAAGTTAATCGAAAGCATTCTTTCGTTTAAACTTAAGTTCAACGTTTAGAACCACGATAAATAAATTATCAACAACAACAAAATATTTGATACTGTTTCGCTTGTTTTTTGCTTCAGAGAGAAAAAAATAATAGACAAGGATTGCTACATTCTATTTACATTACGTCACCTGAAGAACCAAAAACGTGCTATGGTTCCATCTTTATTTCATAAGATCTAATTAAACGAAGTTCAACTGAACTGAATTTCAGATTTCACTGTGAAACCGGAAAAGTTAAACCAAAAATTTAAACTCAGTTAAATGTTCGGCTGTTAGTCAGTCAAAAAATTGACGGCATTTAAAATTTCAAAAAGTAGATAAAAGTCGACATTTTGAACAGACCACATTGTTTTATCGATAATTCGTACCGAACCCTAAAAAAGTCTCCTATTTATTAAATTTATTGTTTAGAAAAAAAGCTAGTTACTAATTTATAAGTTCAAGTGCAGTACTTCTAAGAAAATTAAGAAACATTGCATTTATAATTTCTATAAACATGCATGCAATTAAATCAAAGACATTGTTTTTACTTTTTGACAAATTTGTTTTAATTAAATCAAACATTTAAAAAAACTGCTTTGTTAACATATTTTTTTAAAATTATTTTAACGTTGACAATAGAAATATTATCAAACTGTTACGATGTCTACACTGTTGTAGCGACGAGCTCTTAACAAGATAAAAAGAACGCACAACTATATCTAAAAGAAAAACACACACAACATCTTGAAACATCAATTCCACAAACACACCTAATGCCATTCTAGCTGTCATCAGACTTATGTAGAGGATGTGGCGACGAGGAGACACATGAGGATACTCCTCACTACCTGTGTCACTGTCCTGCCTTAAGTCATCTTAGAAGCTGGCTCCTCGGGAGAGACTCCTTCAATGACTTAGAGGAACTATCTGACAATACAAGCAGCAACATGTTAAAATTTATTTACGCTACAAAATGGCTTGACAATTCTTAAATCTGCCAACAAAGCAGTCACATGCACCAACCACCGATCAATCAGACTCACCCACCAGAAGTTGCATGGAGCCACTGCTCCTACGGGCCTGGTGGAGGAATGCTCTACCCGGTGGGGGTGGAGGAGAGGCTCACGCCCTTAAAACACTATGATAGGCTGGCCTTTTCTCTACCCGGTGATTTGGCCGACTGACACTCCTTCAATCACATGTAGGCTAATCTAACAGAACTGATCAGTCGCTTGCACCAACCACTGATCTATCTTACCCAGGCACCAGACGTTGCATGGAGCCACTGCTCCTACGGGTCTCGTGCGGGGATGATCAATCCAGTTGGGGTAAAGGAAAGGAACACGCCCTCAAAAGACAATGGTGCGTCAACCTCTCCTCAACCCGGTCTTTATATAGCGACAGACACTCCTTCAATTAATTTGGAAACAAGTATGACTTTTCAGGCTATAGCTTGTTAGAATTTCATCGACGCCCTCTACGGGCTATGTCATAAGAGTTTATCATTTTTAAAATTTTTATATGAGCACACTGATCTAAGTGTGACGGTAACAAGGCCAACTGTCAGCCCACTAACCTAACCTAACCTAACCTAGTTGTCATCAGTCATCACGACATGGCAATCTTTCCATTTATTTTCTGACGTCTCGAAGCAAAACGTCGCAGTGGGTGTTCGTCGATTAAAATTTATAGTTAAATCAATTTATTTAGAAATAGAATGAGAGTTAGTTTAGTTTTTTATTTAATAGAGCGCATAAAAAATAAAACATTCTCGCTCATTTCAATATGTTGATTTACACTGTCACAGCCGTATAAATAAAAAAAACGCTTATTCCACCTTTATTCCATGAGCTTACAAAACCATGGAATAAGAGTTAGTCCATAGTATAAAATTTCCTATTAATAAAAACAAAACGAAAATCTACTACAATAAGTAGATCACGTTACTGAACACACCTAATAATTCTGTCAAAGTTAATATCATTTTGTTTGACACGTCTGATTTTTATTCCTTCGCTAAACCACCATGTTCGTTGGTTTAACTTAGTAAACGTCACTTAGAAGAAATTTTGTTTTTTAAATAACATTTTGTACTTAGTCCATGGAATAAGGTTAACCCTAGTTTTAAAGATGAATTATTGACCAATTCGTAGTATACTTAAAGAGTGGATAAGATAAAAATCTTGATTTATCCTTCGGCTTTTTTGGTCACAATGGATATGGCAATGAAACAATCAAGTTACATTTGCTTTTCCCGACGTTTCGGTAGGGGTTGCTGCCTTCTTCAGGGGAAATTACGATTACAATTTTTGATATTTTTACAAAATTTCCCCTGAAGAAGGCAGCAACCCCTGCCGAAACGTTGGGAAAAGCAAATGTAACTTGATTGTTTCATTGCCATATCCATTGTGACCAAAAAAGCCGAAGGATAAATCAAGATTTTTATCTTATCCACTTTTTAAGTTAACCCTAGTTGTTAGCTATGAGAAAAAGTTCATACGACCCATTCGTGCATTTTATTTTTTATACTTAAGTTCGTAAAAAAAAATAAATAATCTTGAATAATAAAATTTTCAAAAAAAAAGTTTCAATTTCTCATAAGCGGATTGATGAAATTTTTAAACATGAAGAACAAATTACCCACTTTATTGATATTCAGGTTTCTTGCCATCACTGCAAGAACTACAAGAATTTTGATGAAAATTATTAAAGCCTATTTCAGAAAATTGTTGAAAAAATAAAAACAAAATCGTTGCATGGTAGAAACCCGTTCTAGATGAGCTAAGCAAAACATTCGAATTTCCCCTCTAGGAAATCATATTAAAATGCTATGTATCACAATTTCAGCAAATTGGTCTTCGAGTACAGATTCTAGTCAGCGTTGCCGATGTGACATGATAGTGCATTTTTGACACGCGATTTTCTTCTAGGCACGGTGGACCGAAAAAATTGATAATGCAAATTTTAACGAAATAAGTGAGAATTTTAAAGGAAACTTTATGAACTAAATTACCTATAAGAATCAGTATAAACCTATATTTTTTAATAAGACGGCTTTCACACAAGGAAATTGAGTTGCCAGAAACTGGCTAGTTTGTAGGCGAGAAGGGTGTGAGGGGAATTTTTTTGTATTCCTTTTACGCCCTTCTCACCTTGAAACTAAAAATCGCCGGCAACTCAGTTTCCTTGTGTGAAAGGGGTCTAATACACGAAAAGATCAAGTGGTATTTTTTATTTCACCTATAATTACACCAGGTTATAGTACTGATTTTTTTAAGTGAAAGAGCTTGTTTTTTTCACGTGGCACGCAAATGACATGTTTTTTTTTTGGAAATTGTGGCACCAAAATACTTTTTCTGGCGGCAACGCTGATCCAAGCCCAGATGTACATTGATTTTACAGTCACACAGACCAACGGACGTCAATACGATAAACCCTTTATTAGACTTCTCTATTATGATCGCAATGTATTTTTTTTTGGTACTCACATCGCAATGTTAGATTTTATCAAAACCTCAAATTGTTTATAGAGCAAGCAAAAAAATTGTTTTATGAATTTAAATTTAATTATTTTAGAAGGGGAAAGACCTAAACTCAATTACCTTATGCTTAAAATGGACATCCTTCAGACAATACTAATTTTCTTATAATGAAAATTATATTCCCTAATAATCTGCTATCCCTCCTCTTAACAGATTCTAAAAGTTAAAATGTTTGCAATCTGTTTAACTCAATCAATAAATTTTATACCTGATTACCTCTTATTATTTTCACAAAAACAAAAAAAAAAAAATAGGTACTCCATAGCTCTTGGGAAACAACAGGACAAAGAAAAAATCGATATTACTAATAAAAAATTTTGAAAACATTTTTCCTTTGAAGTAGCTATTAGTCAGCCAGCATCGCCTCCATTAAACTTTTCTTCATCTCAAATTTTTTCAAGTTCACAAAAATGTCAACCCATTAAGGATAAGGACACCTAAAGTTTCTCTCATTTATTATTTTTCTTATGGAGATGGCGAGAGGGAATAAAAACCTTTCTTTTTATTCATTCACGTCAGGTAGTCGGTTAAGGTGAATATCATTTTTTTTATATGGATTTCAAAGAGAAAACGTTTTTATTTTTAGTAATTTATTTTTCATGGATGTTTCACTAAATTTATTGCAGCATAGAAATACCTATTGAATGTTATATGTAAAAAAAAAAAATGATATAAAAAAGAGCAACAGACTTAATTTAATGCATTTTTATTGTTTTAAATAAAATGAATTTTTCTTTATAAAGTTAGGATAGGAGAACGAAAACAGGAGGATTCAGCTTGGTTAGTTTGGTTTGGTAATGGTTTTCCAAATGAGAGAATGCGAGAATATCTCTCTTTATTTTTTTGTTGTATTTGCTTTCACAACGCAATGGAATTGCAAATATTCTATTCATAAGATGAAGTTGAAAGCCCTAGGATGTTTTCGCTCTATGAAGCGTTGAAACTTGAAATTACTTTCACAACAATTGTCTGTATGCGTGAATTAAAAGGAATTTTGCTGCACGTTCCAACTTTAAAAATAAAATAAAATGAATTTAAAGGAATAACCAAAGTTTCTTAGTTATCACATTTTTGTACTTTACTCTAACGTAAGTTCAACTACGCATATCTATATCATTTATGTAAACGTATATGTATAATAAATTACACTTTTACAATATACCATTAAAGCACTTTTAAGAATATGTTTTATGTACAAAAATTTTTGTTTGAAAGAAGAAACCTCATCGATTTTAATGCAACTTAAAATAAGATTATACGAATGCTACGACTTTCTTATGATTCAATTGTCGTTTTATTGTGCTGTTGTGTTGATTTAAAATTTAATTATTTTAGTTGAAACTTTTGTTCAAAATTGAAAACTTGTTTCAGGGTTTATCACAGGAATGATAGATTTTTTAGTGGAACGAAATAAAGGACGACTGAATTTTTTATACCTGAAAGAGGACTATAAGAAAATATTTAGTCCTTGTAAAATCCCCTGGGAAAATCCACCGTTTTGGAAAACGCGAATTTGATAGTAACAACTTTTCACCTCAAGTCGATAATGGCTTAACCAATTCCGTTACTATTTTGCACACAAGTATGTAAATAGTTCCCAGAAATATTTACAATATTGCATTCAAAAATTTTGTATAGACAAAATAATTTCAATAACAAAAGGAAAATGGGCAAAAATATATGTGACCTGGGGCCTATTTCAGCGCTACTACATCAGTTACATTAACTATATCATACAACTTCTTTCTACAACCACACCAGCTACATTTTTCTGTTTCACATATCCCACTGGAAGAGTTGTATGATGTAGCTGGATGATGTAGAACTAGACCCCGATTACACCATTCGTTTTTTCGGCTGTTTCGTCTTTCGTCTTTAATGGTGGACTTACACGTATCTGCATTTGGTTTCTGCAAAAAAAAAGGATGCCAAATACAAAATGCATAATTGTTAGATAGAGAGAAAAGATCAAAATGCAGAAGAACATCGTTTCTGCATTATGGCACTTTCCTATAATGCAGAAACGATGTTGAAGACGAACATGTTTATCTTCTTAATGGGTCTCTTTTACTCGCTCGAATTTTTTGTACGCATCTGTCCTGCTCTACTTTTCTGCATTATGCAGACGCAAATACATTTAAATCCACCATAAGTTAGCAAAAAACGATTTGAATAAAAATTATTGAATTGGATAAAAGTTTTTCGTAATTGAGTATAATTTATATACGAGTATATTTGAGAATGGAGTGATTAAAAACTTTTTTTTTATCACAATAAATAAAATCCATGAACGTCACAATAACGAAAGAAAATTAAAAATAAAATATAATGGATTTTGAGATTTTTAATATTTTTGACGATGATTTCGAATTCAATATAAAGGTTAGACCGCACTCGACGGAACTGCACTGAACCGGAACTACACTTCAGACGGATTCGTATGAAATTGTATGAAGTTCAGTTGCCGTTTGGTGTAAAATAGTTCATACAATTTTATACAAATAATAATAATTTGCCGCGTCGTGAAGTGTAGTTCCGCTGAAGTTGAGTGCGATCTTGCCTTAAGAGTTCAAAGAAGGCAAAATATATATTTAGAACGTGTAAGTTTTAAGATCTATATTTTGTGGAGCGTTTCAGAATGCCAAGAGTTTGTTTTGGAGTATTTAGTTCAATGCTTGAGTGCATTTTTTGCGCATCGAATTGAATGCAACCAATATAGTACGATGTAAATTGTAAATACAAAAAAAATAATGGGGCGTATTCATAGTCATTTTAGACCTGGGTCTTAGTTAAACATTGGTTTAGTTGAATTTTCGGGCGTTGATTCTATTTTTCTAAGTTTATCATTTCAAAATATTGTAAGCTATTTGTGTAGTATATCAAATTAATTATCTTATAAAAATATAAAACCAACAATTTGTAATAATAATCGGTCTGTATTCATTGAGCCAAAATTGTCTTAAACTGTAGTTTATTTAAACCTGGGTCTAACTGCGACTACGAATATGCCCCAATATGTATAACTTATGTTTTTATTAAAACTACTTACTTTTGAATACTTTTTTTTTGTATACAAACATTGTTAATCCTTGAAAAATATAAATTTATAAAACTGAAAAATGTTTTGCTTTGCGCTTCTACATCAAAAATTTATATTGTATGAATGTAGCAATAATTGACAGTTATTTGTATTACATCAACGTAGCACAAAAAGCTATGAGACAGAATCATCCAGTTATTCCAGTAGATTCTCCGTATCTACACAAATGCACAGTACATTAGTGTTATGTTAATGTACAGTACATTAGTACATTATGTACTACAACTGGAAATCGAAAGTAACTATGAAACAAAAGTGATGTAATGCAACAGTCAAAATAGGCCCCTGGTCTACCTAGTGCTCAGAAACGAGATCTTTGAAAATAATTAGGTACCATGGAGTGTACAAACGTACGAGTTAGGACTGGGGACGAGACGAGACTCGAAGTCTCATCTCGGTCTCGTTAAAATCGAAAATTGTCAGTCTTATCTCGGTCTCGTTTTTTTTTTTCAAAATTTCGAGTTTGAAAATTAATTTTTTAAAAACTATTTACAAGCGCAACTTAATTTAAAAAAAAAATTGAAAAAGAGGTTTCTAGCTTCCAAAAAAAGTTTAACAGGGCATTGCAAGTCTTACCTTTGTTTTTAAATAATGTTTTTTTCTGTTTTAAGTCACTTTTCCTCCCCTCCCATACGATTTTTTTCTTATCTTAACCCAACCTTTTTATTACAGCTTTTTGGTGCACCTTATACCATTCACTTTGTATAAACTTAAACGCCTTTTTGTATGTAATGCTTATCCACACTTGACTCATGAAAAGAGAGAGCAGGTTCGTCCGACCGAAAGTTGCATTTTATTTACTATACCCTGGTCACCTCATGTTTATATTGACAACAATATCAATGTGAATTTTGCGTAGCTGATTAAATCCTTGCCCTCGCAGCCAATACTTTCGTTGAGATCAGTTTGACTGGCAACGCATCTATTTTTTACTTATAAGAAACATCAAGTGGGTATTCATTTCAAAGTTCAAAGACTTAACTTTTTTTACATGAAACGACAGAATATCATATGCATCAGTCAAAAAAGATAACGCCATTAAGTGCAATGCCTCTAAAGTATCTTATCATCTTATTTTTCTTCTTTTTTCTAAATGTTATTATACACGTTATAATGTCTAAGCATGGTGAAGTCTAGACAAAAATCAGTTTTGCAAGAAGCAGAAGTAGTTCCTTAAAGGGAAAACGATTCTTATGCGGTTTGTGGATTTTCAAAATGAAGTCTTCCAATGGAAATCTAACGATTTTAAGATGCGAAAAGCTTTTAAGCTGTCATTTTAAGTTATTTCTTGAAAAAAGAATAAGTGTGATATCAAATTACTGTATTAACTAACCACATAGGTACAAACATAGGTATACTTAAGAAATAAATAACTTGAAAGAAAACTTGAAAAATAATTCAAAGACTTGAATTTTTGTGTGTGTTTTTCTTCGCCTCTCCCTAACTGAATATATCGTTTGTAACAGTTTATAGGTTTCCTTTCTTTAGCTTTACTTTTTTCTGGAGAAAAATATAACAAATGCACTTGGAATGCATAAGTCGAGCATATTTAGTTTTGAAATCATAAATCAAGACAAAAATTAAATAAAAAATGTATCTTATATGTTTTTTTTGGTCTATTTAATAACTTGTAGCTCGTGGCGTAGTCAGTGGGCTGTCAAAACGACCAGTGACCAGTACCATTTGTTTTGGGATCAATTCCCAGCCAATTCCTATTCAAAACAAAACAGCCTTTTTCATGGGCAGGTACTTCTAACCTTAAGAGGAAGAATACCATAAAGCCAACTAAAGTATCACTTTCAAAATTATATATCTGGCAACTCTGCTAATGATGGTACATCTTTAAATACGTTTTTAACTTTAAACCATGCAGAAACTCTATTAAACAAAAATAGAGACCACCTTTTATCTAAAATTGGTGCATATTGTGCCAGGTGAGGTATCCTTGATTCAATGCCATAGCAGAATTATTCTATCAATCTGATAAACACTACTTTCGATATCAGTAAAGTTTTGCACTATTAATCATGTGTGTGTACCTGAAATAAAACTCGTAAAATAAAAACTCAACAAATTATCTCAGCAGATTAGATTAGATTTAGGTTTTATTTCTATAAATTATGATATTCACATATGTACATATTTAACAATAATAAAGCATGGCTATTTGACGTCTGCCTGATTGACAACTTTCTCTAAACTTATATTTATACAATTCTTTAATTTTAAAAATTTCCTTTTATGATTCTGTTTCTATAAGATAATGCTATTTTACAATATTTGTAGAGTATAGGAACTTCAATTTCATTAAGATGATGTATCATAAGCTCTTCTGATAGAAAATCACACCCAAAGATATGTCTTCTTGTTTCTCGAAGCACAGGACATCTACCCCCAAAAAATGAAAAATGTTCTCTCTTTCGCCCATATTACACAATTCGCACAGCAAGGGCAACTCTTCCCGATGCGGAATGAAGTTGAGATTTTGGAGTTCTTCTCTTAATCTAAATATCATTGATATTTGATCTATCGTGTAGTCATCACGGAAGTAATTGTTACGGTTTAGGTTGTAGTTCAGCTTACTATATGTATTTCTGTAGATGGATTTTTCTGCTTCGGCTGCAAACTCCCATCTTAATCGATCATCTTTAATAGAAATCAGCTGATACAGAGAGGGTTTCCACATTAAGTACTCATCCGGTACAAGATATATATTAGCTTCTTCTGCTAGCTCTATCCAATCTCTAAACCAACGCGATTGACTATTAATCGCCTGAAGTGCTGCTTTTTTAGGGAGACGCTCATCAGACATTTTGAGAACATTACATATGTAGTCAACTTGCAACTTAAGGGTTTTAATAAATAGAGGCGATATACCGGTTTCCAGCATAAGCATATAGCTCGGAGCATTAGGTGGTAGTCGAAATATCCTTTTGGTATAAAATCGTAGAAGTTTTTCTGTAGTTTCATATTTCTTACTTCCCCACACTTGAGCTGAATACATCAATGTTGACTCAGATACCGATTCAAATACTTTGTATTTAAAGATGTTTCTCCAAGCAATATTAATTGTATTTTTGGCTTTTTGTAATTTTTCGATGAGATGTCTTTCCATACTGTTATTTTTTGTGATACAGATCCCCAAATATTTGTATTCATTAACTACTTCGATTCTCTCATTGTTGAATGTCCACCGCTCTTGCCCACTAACTCTTCCTCCACCTTTTCGAAAAACCATAACCTTCGACTTCTCTAGACTGACAACTAATTTCCACGTTCTGCAATACTCACTAAGTTTATTAATCATTAGTTGCAGCGATTGGAGTGAGTACGCAAACAAAACTATGTCATCAGCAAAAAGAAGGGCCTTGATGAGAGTTCCAGCATATTCCACTCCTCCCGGCAAACAATCGGTGATATCGTCGATAAATAGTGCAAATAAGCTTGGACTTAACATACAACCTTGCCTTACACCTGTCCTCGTTTCAAACCATTGCGAAATGTTTTCTCCATCCCATACAGCTGTTTTGGTATCAATATAGATGTTTTGCAGTACACGTCCAAACTTATATGACATTCCCATTCTATACAACTTGTACATCAATGCATTTCGGTCACTTGTATCGGAGGCTGCCTTAAAATCAACGAAAAATACATATAGTTTCTTGTTTCGGTCCAAAAAGAAATCAGCTATACTTCGTAGGACAAAAATGTTCTATACGGTGGAATATCCTTGTCTGAACCCTGCTTGAAATTCCTTCAATAGCTTGGATGAGTCAATCCACGTTCTAAGTCGACTTTGCAAAACCGAAGTAAATATTTTGTAGGATGCATTCAAGAAGGAAATTCCTCTATAGTTTGCAGGGTCCATTGTACTACCTTTTTTGTGGATGGGAAAAATTAGCGCTTCCTTAAATTCTTGTGGTATTATTCCGTGATCCATTATGTTGTTAAATATGGCCGTTATCTTGTTGATCAACTCGTTTGACCCATACTTTTAGAATTCCGAAGGCATTCTATCAGACCCAGCAGCTTTACCATCATTGAGCCCTTTTATGGATGCATTTACCTCATCCCTCTGGATTGTTCCGTCTAAAAGTTCCTCGCTAAAAGCTGGTTGTGCAGATTGTACCATATCACCGCTCGGAGACAAGTTATTGAGAAGTTCGAAAAAATGCATTTTTAAAATCTCACAATTGAGGTTTCTATTAATAACATAAACCTTGCCATTAAATTTTTGGGCTTTCTTCTAGAACTCACTCGTGATCCTACAACTGACTAGGCTTTTTGCTTCATTTTCGTAGTGAGCTAATTTTTTCTCCTTACACAATGTTTTGAATTTCCGGTTCTGTTGGAGGTAGTTACGTTTCGTAGACTCATCGTTGGCTCGTCTGTAACGCTTAAGCCACGCGTAAGATTGCTTACTTGCCATCATGCACTCCGAATCAAACCAGGGCTCTTTAAACTCACCACTTCGACTGTGCTTGCTCAGTCCCGAAGCCGCTTTCCTTATACAATCCGTGATGGTTCCCAGATCACTGCTTTCTTGCGTCCTCAGACATATATCCAATTGATTCCTGTAGGCATTTGCCTTTGAATCTTTCCAATGTAGTTTGGGCATCAATTTAAGGTTCACACTTTCCTCATTTTCAGTTGCTCCAGTGTTAAAATAGATGACAATTGTCATTTTCAACTCCTTCTATTCATTCTCAATTAAATTCGAACTACTTTGTTCGGAGAAGTTTGCTCGTCTTAAGTTAATTTTGTACATCTCCTCCAAAGCCAAACAAAGAAAACCAATAAACTCTGTATCAAGAATAACTCGGAAGGAATTAATTACTGTGTCAATAATAATCAAAATCCAATTTGTAAGATAGATTTTCAAATTATACTGAATGTCAAACTAGTATTTGTGAAGTGATAACAAGTCGAATAATTGTTCAAACATCCCATTTTGTTAATTTGATTAATTATGCATTTTGTAATTAGTACTGGTTACCATTATAGGTTTGTTTACTTACACAAATTATCTTACTACGTGGGGGAGACTACATTATTGTTGCTCTACTGTAAACATTTGTTGACAAGTGATTTGACAAGAAAAACTATGCTCCACTAGATCGCACGAACTTGCTCTTGTACCTTACAACTAGAATGCAGCTAGACATTAACGGTGCAGATATATTAATTGTTTGGTTATATTTTTATATCGTTAACAACAAAATAATAAAAAATGTTAAGAAAAGCAATTTTAATTTTTTTTTTGATTAAATACACAAATTTTGAAAAAAGCTTAAATAGCAACAAAAGAAATGTTTTCTTCGATTTTATTTTTTCGTAAACAAAAAAATTATTCATATAAATTTTAAATGCAATATTGGCTGGCTAACCAAGAAGTACCGAATCAAAAAATTATTATAAAATAAATTCAAATCAATGGCGATATAATAGGGAATATACGAACATAAGTATAAAAAAGGCAATCTTTTCAACAAAAAAAAACATAACTTTATTTCCATTATTCGATTTTGTTGGTACGAACGTGTTATGCAGTTTTATAAGAATTAGACTAAAAATGACAGGTACAAAGTTTTATCAAAATCGTTAGGGTCATTTTGGAAAAATCTTGATAAAACCGAAATTGTTGTATGGCTACCCGTTCTAGAGGAGCTTAAACAAAAATTCGAATTTCGCCTCTAGGGAAAAAAAACATAGAAATATAGCCAGACGAATTTGAAAATGGCACAACTAATTAACGACTAATTCACGCCAAATTATCCATTTATCTTGACACTCATCAAATTTCTAGCTATCGTGTTTTAAAAGAACAAAAAGTATTCAACGTTTAAATTCAAAGTCATACTTATACTTCATATTATAAGTCACGTTAAAAAAAACACTTAAAAAACATATCACCGCTTTAAAAAAAACGGAGATGAGAAAAAAAGCAATGCCTCAGCTTGCAGTCTCTCAATTAACACACAATAGGCGTGTTTTTTAGTGCCTTCTATGTTAAAAAAAATTTCCATGTAAAATACAGCAACAAATATGCTTAGTTCGCTGCGATAAACATCCCTGCTAAAGAATTAAGCTAAAATAAAAACAGTGCTTCCATATACTATTTTCTACGTTTATCGGATGAATTTTCAACAAATGTCAAAAATTCATCCAAAAATTCATTAATTTGGCAGATGGATCTTGAAGCACGGGTAGACTGGTCGTAAAAAAGATGACAGAAAAAAAAGGATGAGACGTTTCTTTTTATTTATCAAAATTTTAACGATATTTTGTTTAAGTTTTTTTTGTTGACAATCAGTTTACAGCCAAAATGTCAGAAAATGGCCACGATCAAGAATCGATGGGATAAGATAGTTTTGTATCCATATTTAATTATTATATTATTTTAATAATTTTTCTGAATACAAACGTATACCAACAATTTTCGGATATCTATTACACGGGATTGGCTACATTCGGAAACCTATGCGATAGCCTATCTAAGATAGATTAGTATCCATATAGGTTTTCGAATTTATTGGTTATTTTTGACATTTAACATGGGGATACAAACGTATAGGTACCAAGATTTTACCGATAGCTTGGAAAGCTATCCAACAGCAAAAGCTGTTTTGTCATCAGCTGTTTTTTCACACAGGATTACAACAACACGAACGTATCTGGATAGCTCTACATAGGTTTCCGAATGCGGCCATTGCAACAACACGAACCTATACGTGGCCAATGTCATTGTTATATCTGTGCTGCCAAATTATTTTCTGAAGCAACGATGTGTGTTTTTTTGTGCCATTATTTCTTAAGCTAACATAGAGGGCACAAAAAAACACGCCTAATATAAACGTCTTCAGTTTTATTAAAAATACTTCTTCTGAAAAGTTTACCAAAAATAAACTAGGTATGTATTCTCAAAAAAAAAATATTAAAGTTATTCTACAAAAGTTTTGCTCAGAATTTTTATTATACGGAGTTGCACTGCCATGAATTTTTCTATTTTAATTTTCCTCTTTTCCCTTGGTTTTTTTCATGTCCTATTATCAGTACTATGGTTAGGGAGCTGGTGGTAGTAGTTGTGGTATGGGATTTATTTCACTTGAACTGCAAAAAAGAAATGCTGCCTCCTACGAGTATAAATTCAATAAAACATACATTCTTTCAGATATCAAACAAAAGGCAACTTCAAGTTGATGGCTTGCTTGGAGCGACGCATTTTTCAGTAAAATTTCAATTTCAGTTTTTAAAATAGACTGCACTCGTTTTATATGAGTGAATCAGGTACATATTTTTGGAAAGAAGGAATGGGGGTTATCTTCCAATGAAACTTCACTAGCAACTTACCGAATATTATACCAAAGCACAAAAAAATCCGGCTTGAAGGACCAAAATCTTTGGCAGAATGGGCATTTTTGTATGTGTTGCGTCCCATTGGTGTAACTTTTTGTGACATTATGATATGACATATGAAAGGTCTCAACGAGCGTTATATTTTTTTTGTACGGGCATTAGTCTATATCTCTTGCAGGGAAAATGTTAAAGTGAATTTCAAAAGTTCTCAGTTCTTTGTTTATAAAACTTGTCCTGCACGTGATAGAGACTCATGCCCGTGCAAGAAAAATAATACTCGTTGAGACCTTTCATTTGATAAAGTTCAAAAAGTGTTACAACACTTGTGAGCAAAGAAGCATATTGGGAAAGTGCACGTCAATAGTTTTCGGGTTATGAAGCCATCCGTGTACAAGATATAAGCTTATGCCCTTACAGACAAAAATAAAACTCATTGATGCCTTTAATATGACAAAGGTCGAAAAGAGTTACAACACATAGAACGCAACTTATATACGAGGAAAGTTTTATAAAAAAGGTCCACAATTTTTGGGCTTAAACATCGTGCAGGGAACGAGATACTTATACATGCCATAGAACAAATATTACACTAATTGAGACCTTTTTAAATGATTAAGGTCAACACTTGGAAAGCAACTAGCAATGATAAGTAAGCTTCCATTGTTATAAAGCCAATCCTAATGGAGGAAAACCGGAAAAAGTTTCAACAAGCTAGAAAGGCCTGTAACGTCCATATTCGACCAACCAAATCTCAACATGATCAAAAATTACAGCAAAAAATACTACAATGTCACAAAGGTAAAAGAAATTTTTGGTCATTTATTAAAAAACATATGAAATACCACCTAGTCCTCGGTTTCAACGCTCGTCTTCAACGATACTCCTTTTGTCAGCTCGCAAGATAAAGCCAATTTGCTTGCAGCACAGTTTGCTGTCAATTCGAATGCTGCCAGAGAGTGTTATGACTCCTCCTGTACTTGAGAGCGTAAATGGTTTTATGGGACAAATCTTCTTCGTGCAGTTGCTAGAGTTCTGAAAGATCTCGACATTCACAAATCCGCTAGCCCGGTTAGTATCCCTCCCATTGTTCTGAAGAAATGTTTTTCAATGCTGGCAAAAGCACTGCGTAAGCTTTTCCGTCTTTCCTACTCTACTGGTCTCCTTCCGAGTGGATGGAAAACAGCATTTGTCCAGCCAGCGCCTTCAGGTGCGCCTTCAACCTACTTGAGTCTTCTGGATAGTATATAGAAAAAAGCCTAAAAAATGATAGGTGATAAAACAATAACGGAAACATTAACATCTCTAGACATCCACGTGATGTTTCATGTCTTGTCTTATTTTATCGTTACTTTTTCAAACAGTGTTCTAGTGAAATACCTAAACTTTTTGCAACAAAAATATTCAGTACACGCCTTATAGGCGAGAGCTTTTCGAAATACACTGGTGCCTGTTGCTGAAATTCCCACTGGAAATAACCACTGAGCTCCACACAAATAGTTTTTGTAATCTTTTTAAGACTCGCGTACATTTCACCTACACCTGCCTACTGCACATGCACACTGCTGCTGTGCTGCTGCTTTTATGCCTTCTTCTGCAATCAACCCTCGTTGTTCTTATGTGCATTAAAAATAAACACATAGAATCAGAGTTACCATTGCTACGATTATACGTATCGCTGAGGCTTTTTCATTGGTTTGGGGTTGGAGCTTTGCGAATTAATGCTTTTTTAAAGCTTTTGAGAACAAATAATTAAACTTAAATGTGTGGTAATTTAGTATGCTTACTACGGAAACCCTGTAAGAGCTTTAAAACAGTACAAACTTATTGCCTTTCATTACAATCAGAGTGACGGGCAAACATCCTAACTTCCCTGTACTGACTATTTTTGTTGGACAGGGTGTAGTTGCATTCCTCCCTTTAAGCAAATTAACCGCAAAACTCGAGCTTCTAGGAATGCTCGTCAGTTTCGGACGTAATGTCAAGTACAGGGATTCATTTTTTAGCCGCACAACACGAATGTGGAATTTTCATTTTTAATTTGGTCAATTTCTGCCGTACTCTCACCAGCTCCCTAAACTTAAAGTTCCTTAACTTTGTTTTGTAGTAGAAAAGGAAAAAATAGAAAGTATTTTTATCTGTACGATAGAAGTTTTCTATCCCCCGTTTTATTTCTCTTTCTAGACCCACTCCACTTTCTCTTACATTCCAATATTTATTGTTGGGATACAGAAGATAAATTATGTAAAAATCAATACTAGATTAACATAAATGTTGTCTTGTAAGGATTCATTTGATAGCAACAAAAAACAAAAAAGGGATAGGTTACACGAGAAAATACTTTTCTTAAATAAAAATTTAAGTGTGGAGATCAAGTTTCTTAGACTTTGAAAAATGACACAACAAAATTTAATATTTAGTGGAGAATTTTTATTTTGCCTTTTTTTCATCCTGTCTGTGTCGTCTTCTTCTTATCCCAATAACATATTTAAGGACACGTGTTTGAAACGAAATAGGTTCTCATGTAAATTGAGGAAAAGTTCTTATTTTTGAAGATTCTCAAGAACTTTGAATTGGTGTCACATGTTTTTCGGCATTTTAACTAAGATATACAATTTTCTGTTTTCTCGTATATGAAATACTTCACTGGAGAAAGATATTCAACTTACATGCAACTCTGCCCCTGTCACGCAAACTTTTTTTGACTGACACTATCAACAGCAGAATAGATTTTAGGTTTCGTACAAATTCTGTTTTTCATTTTTTTTTTTTGTTATTGAAATCAACAACAGATTTCTAGAAATTCTTTGCCTCCCTCAAAAATATTATTAAAACGAGCATGACATCATGAAAATTAAATCAAGTTAAAACGAACAGAAAAAAAATTAAATTCTTTTAATTTTTTTTTTTTTTTTATTTAAAGGGACATAATAAATAATTTTAATACAATCATGGCGCTTGGAAGCTTGGAACAACAGATGCTGTTGACATTTAATTTTGGAAATTAATGAAAATATGGAAATGAAACCCTTAAATTCTCTTCCAATTGTGAAAATTGAATTTGATTTGTTTATAGAATTAAAGGTTTTCAAAGTTTTTTGTAGAAAAATATGTGTTTGGACTTTTATATTTTTTGTGAATTAGAATTATAATTCTCCAAGTCCTGTACAAAATACTTAAAATCACACAAATTGGCTCTTGTGGTTCAAGACTACCTACAAAAATCATTAAAGATATAAAGAAATTTAACTTTATTAATACAATTATATCAAAGAAAGTTTTTTAATTGGATTTTATTCAATACCTAGCTAACCCAGGAAACTTTGTTCCGCCAAAATTTGTTATTGTAATGAAAATAATAATTGCGAACCTGCACAGACTGTGTCTTGTAATTCTTTATTCAAAAATTCAATCAAATACAAAAAAATGAAGTATAACATTATGTTTCAGTCAAACTGCAATGATTGACGTGTCCGGCAACCTTCCGCTTTTTCACTGAAGTGTTTTATGCGGTACACACCATTTTTCGATTGATTCACGGGAGCGTACACGTACAGAGATAGATAGAGATTTATTGAACAAAATAATATTTACAATTTGACTTATAACTAGTTAGATACGATGATATTATACATTTATTGGCACATAGGGGGCCTAATCTTATACATTGTCTTAGGTTTAAGGGATTATAAAATATAAAATAAATGTCAAAAAATTAAATCTAAAAGTCGGCTGACTTTATTGTCTTCGGGGTGTTGCGTCCCGGTTGTCAAGTTGTGGTTTTGGTGGGGAGATGGGTTGGCCTTTAGTCGCGGTGATATGCTGACCCTGTGTCATCCGTTTTTCGCTATCAGCTCTAGTTTTTGAGATATTCCAGCCTGAAAATGGAATATAAACATTTTTTTACCTAATTTTGAGATTTTGTAAAAATTCGAAATGCTTTTTTTCAAAACAAATTCACCGATTTACAAAGTACTGCACTATGGCTCATGTTCATGTATGAATCGGTGCATTTTTTTAAAAAAAAGCATTTCGAATTTTTACAAAATCTCAAAATTAGGTGAAAAAAATGAGAGAGAGTCAAAAACAAACTTTTAAAGTCGGTGAAACCACGTTTGTTACGCGAAATTCTCGATCATATGTTGACTTTGAAAAAAACGTGTTTTTTGCATAAAAAACGGCCGCGGGGTCTGGAAATACCATTTTAAAAAATTTCCGGGACGTAGAAATACTTGTGTGGGTATCCTCTACAAGATCCTTGATACCCATTTTGAATATCTGACAAAAAAAATTATTAATAACCCCTAAGGTACCTGTCTAGGTGGATGATGGTAGCTTCTGTGTAAAGACTCTCGTTGCTGTGATGTCTCATTCGCTGCTGATCAAAATGTAGTCCAGTACAAATCGTAAGTAACTTTCTTTCGAACATTTGAAGTTCCCTCATGGCCGTCTTCGAGATGGAGAACCAGACAGGGAAGGAATAGCTGATTACAGGCCGCAGGAGTTGCTTGTACATAAGTGTCTTCGTCTTCTGGCTTAATCCGTTTCTGCGTCTCATCAATGGGTGGAGTCGGTGAAAGCCCAGTTGGTTTTTTTGAGGACGTTTCGTCAGTGCGGTTTGAACCTTAACAACTCATTAAAGTGGATGCCTAGGTACTTCACGTTCTTTTTGGCTGCTATTGTAGATCCGTCCGGAAGTTTCAGAACCAGACTTCTGCAACTGGCTGCGCTGCAACTACCTCTACTGGGTCTCCTGAAACACATAAGCTCCGATTTGGAGGTGTTTATCCGGATGCCCCATTTCTTGTAGAAGGCGTAGATTCTATTGACGTGGTGCTCAACTTTTCGTAAGCCTATCAGAGGAGACATTGAGGCGGCATAGGTAAGGGAGTCATTAGCATTCAGGAGATTTTGGCATCCAGATGGCAATGGTTGGTCAGATGTCATCAGGCTGTAGAGGAAGGGGCCTAGCTTCGAACCTTGGGCAACTCCGGCTTTGATGTTCTTCACTTGTGCTTTGCAGTTGTCCATTTGTATTTGTACGTAGAATTTTCTGGAAGAAAGAAAAGAAAAAAGAATTTTTATTAAAGACGGAGGTAAATGTAATACGCGAAGCTTATGGATAAGGGCTGGGGAAAAGTTGGAGAGAGCTGAAATATATTTCAAGAAATCGTACACGATGGCGCGTAGGTGTAGTGGAGGCCCTATGTCCCGTAAGGGAAACATCACGGACGTAATAGGTCCGAGGACCTAAGTAAGTAAGTATGGATAAGGGCTTCAATCCATACGCTGTCGAATGCTTTCTCGACATCCAGAAAGCATCCAACGGTGATACGATGGTTGTTGAGCGCTATGGTGATGTCATGCTGGAACTTCAGGAGCGGGTGCAAAGTGGAGTGCTTTTCCCTAAAGCCAAACTGCATGTCCGGGATGATGGCGTTTTCGCTGCAAAACCTCTTTAGTCTCCGAAGTAATACTTCTTCCAGTACTTTACTTATGTTGTTCAGAAGCGACATTGGCCTATAATTGGACACACGATTGTTAATGCCTTTCTTCGGGATGGCCACGATCTTAGCTGTTTTCCACGTTTGGGGGAAGTAGCAGTTATTGATGCAGTTATTCATGATGATAGTTAAAAGGATTATCACTGCATGTGGCAGCCCATTCAGGATGTAGTTTGAGACTCCGTCTGGTCCGGCTGACCTTTTTGGCTTTGAGTTCCCGAAGCGTACACGTACAAAGCGGGAGGTTTACCAACATGTGGGGGGGCTTGGAGATCCAGTTTGAGAATGAAATGCTAATGATATCTAAGAGGTCTCACTGGCAAAAGCTCATAAATGTGTTTTGACAGTATGAACCCTCTCGAGATCTCATTTTCGTGAATTAGCCAAATAAACTAGTAGAGTAGGTACCTGTTCTATTCGAACTGTAACTGGAAGAACAGAAAACAATATGTTGCCGATTCAAAAATAAAATGGCAAAACTTTAAGACTTTTATTCGGACATAAGAGGTTTGTTTAATGAAAAGATCTATATTAGAACAGGACAGAACAGCACAAATTGTCAGAACAAGTTAGAACAGAAAAGTGCAGCACATGCACCAATGTGGTTGACAGTCTCCGATCAGTTGTGAAGAAGTGCAAAATTGAATTTAATTTGGTTGGAATAATTTAAGAATTATTATTTTATTTTTTTTTTGAAAGATATTTCTTCAGATATTTCTGACATTTTCATACGCGAACTATTGAAAGAATTCATCAGCTATATTTTCACTTAGCTTAATTTCAAACTTTTATATTTTCATGCTGACCAAAATTGATCAGCTGTTACTTTGATACTTGACACCTCAAAAGTAGGTGCAGAAAATATTGTTATAATTTTATCTGAAAAACTTCATGCAACACAAAGTGACAGAAGGTGGAACTGTTTAGTGCAATGTTTTTACGCACGGAACACACAATCTTGTACTTTTCTGATCTTTTCTGTTCTTTTCTGTTCCGAACTGACATATGTAGCTGCTCTTAAAAATAGCATACGGCGTAATTCTGGAAACGAGAATGAATTTTTGTGCATACGCTGCATACACTTTATATTCATGCTCAGAAAATATGTCGATAAATTTACACATCACTGAATCTAGAGTAAATGCAAAATATTCATTTGCTTCTGAATGATTTTCTGAGTGCACAGAGAAAAATCACGCTTGAGGAATTTGGCTCCTTGATTAGAGATCTTGAATGTAATTGAAGGGTAAAGATAGATATAACTTTTAGTAGGCTGTAGATCACCTACAAATATTAAATAATTTATTTGCAATATTGTAATTGACTTAGACTATGGAAATATAAATCTTAGCCCTGGCTGGCCGTAAGAAAAATTTCCTGTTGAATTAAAAATTCTTGTCAGGCCTTAGTCCCAAGCTGGATTTTTCGTCTCAATTTTCTGGGCTCTGTTTTAAGGCAATAACTGTTGCATTAAACATGTCCATTATTCGTAGCCCCGAACATGTTTTTTGTCCAATTCCCTTCAGGCTTTAGCCCCAAACAAATTCATTTGCGGCTTAGAAAAAAAGTTACATAACTTTAAGTTAACAGCCCCAACCTCGTTGACAATATTTTAGACGAATATAAAACTCTACACGTTATAATGTATTGCTTTCTATCGGTTGTGGGGGGATGAGCTTAAGCCACCCCCTAGATCCGCCACTGATCTATTGTCCTTGCGACAGATTAATTTTCATAGCGAAAGCGAAACTCACGGGAAATTGAAGACGCTTTAGTACGAATGGCAAATCGTTCGAAATAAGCAGAATCCGCAAAATGAGAACATCTTCGCCTTTGAATTGCTGGAATGAAATTTGATTTGAAATTCTTCACACGCGTTCTGTAAGAAAACTTACACTTCGGTGCATTGATGTTGCGCAGTAAAATTATAACTGAGCCAACTTTCAATTTCAAATTGTGTGGCGGAAAGACCGGAAAACCCGGGGGATAGTTGCTATAGCTTGTAAAAATGTAACTCATAGGCAATTTAATTGTAAATGACAAAATTCAAATGATCAACAAACAACCTTGTTTTTAGCAGCCAGAATCGCTCGTGCAGTCAGCCATTCATGGTCAACTTTATTCGGAGCGATATTGGGCAAAACATTCGTGATAACCTCTTCCAGCGCTTAGTTTTTCATATTTTTCGGCTCATATTGTTTTTTTTTTTTTTTTGGTTGAAAAAATCATAGCTCTAAAAACGAATAAATATGTTTCGATAATTTTTTGTTCTTTTTGAAGGAAGTTTCTAAGGCTATTAAATTGGTGAATTTTAAGAAAAAGTACTTACAGGGTGTTTCAGAATTTTCTGCGGAAATACGACATTATTTTCATAGTACGAGGCACGACCTTTACCTCAAAAACTGTCAAAAGTTGGGGCGGCATCGTTGTATAGGCTGGAATCACGCCATTGCCCATCGCCAATAATTTCCTGGAGAATGCTGCAGTAGCTTGGTCATTTTGTAAACCAACTCCCATTTCGTTTTCTATTTCATTTTTTCCCGTAACGCCATAAAGTTGACGTCTTCAGGCAATCGTTCAATTCATCCGCTGGTCTTGAAATGATAGGCAGCGTTTGACGAAAATCGGCTGACAGTCAAATGTTTGATGTGTATAAAGTCAGCAGGGCAACTCTGAAAATGTATAAAAAAAATATATAGCCCTAAATAACTAATTTATTGCGAAAAAAAAGTATCGCTCTGCTCTGTTAGATTTCGAGATACGGGGTTACCTGCTAACTTGACGTCAAGTTAGCAGGTCAACTTTTTCAAAAATTTAGATAAACGACCCGAGAGTGGATAAATGTTTAAAAATAATTTATTCCTCATTTTTAACGAAGAAAAAATATTACTTTTTTGTAACTGCTTACTTGACGTTAAGTTAGCAGGTAACCCTGTATTTCGCAAACGAAGCATAAAAGTAATATTTTTTCTCCGCAATAAATTATTTTTAAACATTTATCCACTCCCGAGTCGTTTATCTACATTTTTGAGAAATTTGACATGCTAACTTGACGTCAAGTTAGCAATAAATTAGCAACTCAGGGCTATATGTATAATTTTTTCTTTATGAATTTTCAGAGTTGCCCTGCTAACTTTATACACTACACATAAATGTTTGCGCCACCAAAAAGTCGCTTATCATTTTGTAAATCGTTTAACATGCGAATGCACGTTTGTGAGTCATTATGTACTGTTCCCCGAGTGAATAGAAAAAAATTGTGCACAGAATTTTAAAAGGATTTTTTAATTATTAATATGGGAACAAGGCTTTTAATTTCTAAAAATTTCATCAGCCCTTTTTATAAATATTAAATTAAAAAAAAAAACATTTTTTTGAAATTTTCAATGTATACATTTTTTTTATTTTTTGAGAAGAAAAAATAATTGGAGTCGCTTCATTCAATAATGAAAAAAGTCGAAAATATTAAAAATAATAAAAATGCATTGCAAAATAAATTTTTCTTTAATAGTCGATGACAAACATTAAAAAACACACATATTTCTTATCAAAATTACGTTGGAGCCGTTTTCGACACAAGATTTTGCTTAACAGTTTTTTAATTCTTAGTACAAGATTTTTGCAAATATTCTATCATATGTTGAAAATCTCTAAAATTTAAAGAAAATTGATGCAGACGTTCTCAAAATCAAAAATTTTGATTTATTCTGTTTTACATTTCAAAAAACAGTTTTTCAAAAATGTTGGTGTAAAATATTGTTTAATCTTTTGGGAAAAAAAAAAAATCAACTGAACCATTTTCGATAAAACCAAATAAATGGTTCGAACAGTGGGAACTTGTCGGATTTTATTCAGAAATGTTTTGTTTTACAAATTTGAAACCTTAAATATAATTTACTTCTAAATAAAAAAATAAGAGCCCAAGGCAGCCAGACATACTCTATTTTCTTAAAGCCAAAGATTTTCTCTGTGAACATATACTATCATAGCTAGGAACAAATGGATACTAATAATCTTGAATCCGACGATAATATGCAAGAAGTGAGTGTTAAAGTTGCATAGAAAGCTAATTTTTTGACATGTTTTAGGTGATGGTGTCATTAACTTTATTTGACACTTGCCAGACATCTACAGTGGGGCCAAACGTCAGTCATAAATAGATTTCCCGTTTACATAAAAGTTGAAAAATACAAAAATAAAATTCCTTCTAAAATAATAAAATAAGCCCTAAACTTTTAATTAAAAAAAAATTCATACTTGTAACACCCTCGCCTCAGCAACACTGAACCAAATACTAACGTAAATATGACGAAAAACTTCATTTATTCAACGATTTTATAGTTACAATCCAGCCGATGTTGGACTTCGTTTATACAATGATTAGTCTTTCATTCCTTGATGAAGCTGTTCCTCAAACAACGAATTTTCGTTGAGTCAATGAAAAAATTTCATATGTCAACGCAAAAATCCATGAACGAAATTTTTTGTTGAGTCAATGAATTTATTTAATAAAATAACTTAAAATGTATACATTGATTTATTTATTATTTAATTTAACGAATTTATTCGTTAATTCAACGAATTTATTCGTTAATTCAACGAATTTATTTGTTATGATACTTGGGTTATTTTTGTTCTTTTATGTAGTTCAAATTTGATTCTAGTTAAAAAAATCTATTAAACAATGAAACAAAAATTAAATGACCTGTTGACAAGGTGCCCGACAGCAAGCAATTATAATTCACATTTGGAATCATCAACTACCTGTGCAGCAAGTTGTCAACACGCAATTTTCAGTTGTATTTTTTTCATTCATATAGATTCTTCAACAAGAATCAAGTCTTAACTAAAACAAAATAGATTTAAATTCGGTTAAGTTATTTTACATAAAACAACGACAGTTTTAATTGCTGTATGAAATTTTTCATTGAGGCATCGTAAAGTTACAACATATTTTCATGAATGTTTTACGTTGTGTTATGAAATCCTTCATCAAAATAAAAGAGTTGTTTCAGAGTAAAGGGAAAAAGTGTACGAATGCTTTTTCATTGAAACAAAACATCATCAACCAACATAATTTTTTAAAATAAGTATTTTATTGGGCCAACGAATTTTGCGTAGAGTCAACGAAAACTCAGCCAACGCAAAGAGTTTCATAACTTTACCAAGAATATTATGTTCAGTGAATAAATGGTTATGCTCAACACAATCCTTTCAGACAATTATTTTTTTTTTCTAAATTCTTACTCAAAACCCTATTTATTTCCAATTTCTAGCTTCATTAATAAAATGGCTAATTTAAGAAAATTTCTTGCCAAAAATAACTTTTTCAAAAAAATCAAAAAAATAAATCAGTGAAATAAAAAACTATCTATACAACAACAAACAAAAAGTAAAAAACGAAATTCTACTATGTTCATGTCGAATGGCAAGGTAAAATTAAAAAAATGTCCGATTCTGATGTTCGTACAAATTCTTGCATAGAACTTTCGGAAATACGCAAGCTTGACAATCTACTGACACAATGTGAGACGAGTAGCTGTGAGAATATATGCATGGACTGCTGCGAGAGTTTAGGTAATTCGCGCAGTGAAGTCGATTATGCTGAAACAGCAGCAGCAGTTCAAGGGAATTTAATTCCGGCGACCAGTACCACATTGACCAGCACAACCACGGCTGCCAGCACCAGTATTGCAGCCCTCTCCAAGCCACCCTATTCCTCCTCAACGCCTGCCAAACTGCCACCAACTCTCGCACAAACTCGCGAATCATCTGCAACACAGCTGCTGTCGCTGGTTTCGAAACTAAATCGCAGCATCGATCGGAATACCTCTGCTTCGGATGTGGTCATGGAAGCGAATTTCCTGGTGCATGGCACAGTATCAAGTGGAGGAGGAGGAGGTAAGCATCATGATGGCGTGAGTTGCAATCATAAGCATCAGAAAAACACAAGGCCATCGAAGAAGAGCACCAGTCTCGATGGCAGCGAAAATGACATCTCAGAGACGATGTCGTCGAAAAAGAAGGAACTTGAGGGTTCGAAGCGGTTCTTCAGCCTGGACAAGGACCATAACGATCGCGACAAAGACGGATCTGATGTTTTTGTCGGAAAGAAACACTGTTCCTTCGATCGGTCAGTCCTGATCAACGAGCATGACGATTTCAAGGGGGCCATGGACTCCCAACACCAGAAGATGCGAAGACTGTCCGTACGCAACGAGTCGGTTTGCATTTGTGAGAATTGTGAAAAGGGAAACGTCATCTGCGTCAAGTCAGCAACAACTGGCGGTGGTCTCTTTTCGCGAAAATCCAGAGATAGCACTGCCGGAATTGGTCGTACAAGTATCAGCCTGAAAAAGGTCAAGTCAAGTGATACCAGCTTAAAAGATCGTGAGTCGGATCATGACTCGACGCACGGCAGTCTTCGGTCGAAGTTTTCCCCGCAAATATTCGGGCGCAAGATATCAACACGAAGCCATATGCATCACGGCGATAGTGATCATGACCCAGAAACGGCCGACAAAGAGGCCTTGCTTGGGCACAAGCTCGATATTAAGCTGCCAGAGCCTGTGGAAACTGTGAGTTTTGTTTGTTCTTTATTACCTTATAGAAAATTTGAAATTTTTAAAAATATATTTCTTTTTTTTTGATATTTTGTTTGAAAACTACATACAACAGAACTTTTTCATCATAATAATTATATTTAATTCGTCGGAAGCAAAATTGTAGAGCACTTATTTTTTGAGCAAAATATCTAGCTCGAGCTTCTGATGGATTTAAAATGCTTATTTAATTTTGAAATTTGTTTTCAGTTCATAAAATTTAATTATGATGGAATCTTTATGTAAATAAGTGGTATTTAACATTTCAAAATTGTTTCTCTTTCAGTCGTGTTGTGGTTTACAATGAATTCCACTTTTCTTGAAAATACATACAAAGATTTTCATTTGCGTTTGAGTTGTTTTTTTTTTTTTTTTTTTTTTTTTGTGGTATTTTTTTTTACAAATAAATGAATGCCAACGGTTGTTGTTTGTTTCCCTCTTTGTAATTCTTAAATGGTAATGTTGTATAGTGAAAGGATTTTGTATTTCCGATTTTAATGTGAAGAAGTGAGAGTAGGTTAAGGAAATGGAAACGTGATTTCTTCCGCAATTCTTTTATTTATTTGCAACAAGGGTTAAAGGAAATTATCAGCATAAATTTAATAAGTTCAAATGTGTGCGTTGCACATGTGTTTAAAGAAAAGATTTGCTATTTTGTTTCTATGGTATACAAAAAATGTGTGAGTAACGGGACTCAAGGGGATGATGTGTAAACATCAGTGTAGTATATAGTACTATAGCTTATAGTAAACTGATCAGGTTGCCAAAGGCGCCCGTCGAACATGTTATGTTATTTCATGTGATTCAGGGCTGAGCGTAAATATGTATTTAATTTTGTTTCTAACCTCACCCTCCACTTTCAAAAAAGGTACTTTTAGAGAATGTGGCAACTCTTAAAATCATACCCAATTTAGACCTTAAAATCATAACAGTTGCACCATGCCTTAAAAAACTGCACTTTCCACAATTATATGATGATGATAATTTTCCCGACACTATTTAATGCACAAACCGTTGGCTTGGTTGGTGTCGTTTGTGTATTACTATACCCAACCACATTACCGATATTTACCACATTATCTCAATTTACTCTATTCAATGCACGAACCATTCGCATCCATTAGTTAAAAATCTAAATAAACAAGATGGTGGCGTATCCGTAGTTTTGTCTTTCCTCTTTCAAGTTTACCCATACCGAGAGTTTGATTTTTTCTTAATACCTAGCGCTAAGATGTTTACACATCAAAATATTTGTTTGTTTAAATCTTAAATATGTTGAAGTAGTTTGTATAGTTTTTGGAGTATAAACTTTTAATTTTTTTCCTTAAAATCAGATACTGTAAGGAAAATGCTCTCAGAAAGTGTATTGAAAATTTCGATTTTGAAATTATCCTTAAAGTGCTTTAAGAGAGCAGTCACATTATGTAAGGAAAGTGGCCTTAGAAAGCGACTTCTTACTTTCAAGAAAAGAAATTTTCTGAAACCACTTATCGGATCTTCACACCATTAAAGCGAAAGTGTTTTCTGAAATTGCTTTTTGTAAATATTTTGTTTATGTTTATAAAGTACAATAGATTTGACAACCTTTTTTGCCATACCAACCAGTTTTTAATACAATAAGTGCACGACGTTTCCAGGTGCGGAAAACAAGACGCTGAATACTGTCAATGAGTTGACGGCTGCATTGTTCACAGAGTTTTTTGTGTTCCGTATCGTTCGATACATAGATTGAAAGGTGGCACTTCCTAAATCACGAATGTGCAATTTTTAAATCTCTACGGTTCTTAGTTTATCCAAAAATCACCTCTAAAGAGAAAAATATATCGATTTTGAAAAATTGGTTTTTCATATCATTCGATGCATCGATTGATCACGTTTCGCACGATAGAGGTAGGAGATGTACTTTAAAAATAGGTGGCCAAACGTTACCCGGTCAATTGAGTTGCTTTTAAACTTATCGATCCCACAAAAAGCAGCAGCGAAGAGTAATTCGCCAAAAACTTTCACAAACAGTTTTTGAAAGAAGAAAGAGTTTTCTGAAAGTGATTTGCTTCCTTGAAAACGTTTTCAGGAACTAGTCATAGACTTGTGAGAGATTTATGTTGTGAAAGCGTTTTCAAAAAAGCAAATCACGCTTTCAAGAAAGTACTTTTATGAAAGTTTTATTTTCAGAAAGCTTTTTGCTTTCAGTCTACAAAATCAAATACCCGTCATGCATCTTTATTTGCAAAGAGCTCAGTATCATCAAATGCCCATGTCTGCTTTTTGAGATAAATGATCGAATGTTTATTTTGATGTAAGGAGGAAAGTATGCCATTAATATAATGAAAAACAATATCAGCCAAATGGCCGCCACAGCAACGCTTACACAACAATATCCTTTTCATGAAATTTTCCATCACTAAATCACAAAATGGCTGCTGTATGCCCTCAATAGCTTCACGAATTCCATCTTTGAGGTCTTGAATGAACGCTGGGCTATTGGCGTAGACCTTACCTTTCACGTGACCCCAAAGGAAGAAGTCACAAGTAGTTTCGAGCCCCAGATGCGACAATTAAGCTTATTGACGTAGTCACGAAAGTAGAAATGTGCCTCATGAGTCGAGATGATTTTTCGATGAAATTTCGTATCATTTTCATGCATTTCAAGTACCAAAAAGATACAACCGACGTTGTTGATGATCGACCGGCTTGAGTTCTTGTGTTAACTGACTTGGGTCTTACCCAAGTCTTTATGCAAAATACTGTGTAATGATGTTTGTGGAATTCCCAATTCCAAAGAACGACGAGGAATGGACAAACCTGGGTTTTCTTCAACACTTTGGGCTACAGCAGCAATATTCTCAGTTGTTCTTAATCGACGTTTACGGGTTTTATTCTCACATCGCTAACTTGTCTCAACATCTTAAATTTTCCCACCAATTTCTGAATTGCTGTCCGACAAGGTGCTTCACGACGACCAAAAAATGTTTTAGTTTTACGAACCGTCTCTGCCAAATTTTCACCATTTTTATAGTGAATTTTAATAATTTCAATGTGGTGCTGAAGCGTGTATCATTCCATTTTTACTAATGGCGTAGTTTCTTCTTGTCAAATGTCAAAAAAAAAACAGCTTCAAAAGTGCCAACTACAGAAATAGCAAGCTATTAAAAATAGCACCTGTTATTGGAAAACAATTTATTAAAAAACTCGGCTACCGCGCTGCACCGTTCCTATCAAGAGTTGTAGTGTGATTATTTTATGGAAACAGAATTTCGTCTTACGCGAATGAGGTTTTTAAACTATTTGTATCGCCAAATTGAAGAAGTGGATCGACCGTGTCATTTGTAAAGTAAATAATTACTTCGAGGTAGATGAACAGATGAACTGTTCATTTCAAAGCTTCTACTACCAACACTGAAGTTTTGTCTTAGAAGGTGAATGGAAGAAAATTTTTTTGTGTTGCACGTACTGGTAACTTTAAGACAAACAGGTTTTCATCTATATTTAGATTACTTTAAAGTAGAGCTCCAAAAAATATCCAAATCTTCAAACTATCCGGATATCCAGATATCCGGATACTTGTGAATGAGATAGTTAGGATCCGGATAGTGCCAGATACCCGAATATCCGGAGAGTTCAATGAGACAGTTGGCATCCGCCACTATCCGGATAATGTCGGATATTCGGATCCGATTCCGTTTGATGAATTTTCTTTATAGTAAGGGTAATATAGTGCATTATAAACACATGGTACATGATTTTAGGGTAGTTTTGAATGCCGAATCCAATAAGATAAAAATCAAGACTATACAATCCTCAGGTACAAAACTAAAACTACGATGACAAGAAGTCCGCATAAAGCGATTTTCCTCCTAAAGAAACGGTTTTCCTTGTTCCTGTGAACCTAGTTTTAAATTGAGCAAAAGCCTAATCGAATGAACATATCTTTCTTCAATTGGACAATTCTGGTGTGTATATATAAATATTCAAGATTTTGTTTTAACTTATCTAAAACGGGTAGCTGCTATAAGATGATGTCGTTTATTTTTTGATTTTCTTAAAAACAGCTCTTAGCTCAAACTTTCTACCTGTTCATCCTAAAGTCTAGAAATTTGCCGGCGGTCTCCAAAAATTGCGTAATTTTAACGAAAAAAAAGGTATTTTAATGGACACTTTTGATCAGAACAATTTTTTTGGTTCACCTTGATTTGAAAATTGTTTGTCTTCGATAATTCTATGTGAGCTACACCCTATTTCAATTTTATTGAAATGGGGCTTAATTCTTAAATAAAAATTATTGGGGATGAGCAAAAAGTTTCCTGCTAACAGGGTGTGTATATGTCCCGTCAACTTAATATATAATATTTTAAATTCAAAATAGATGCAAAATTTTAAATTTTCAAGACAAAAATTGAACACAATTATAGGTTTAACCTTTCTCTACAAATATGTTAATAATTTTGTATTTGTTAATCTATCGGGGAACAAGTAGGGGCATTTTAATAAAATCCATCGACACATTATTATATAATGTTAGGTACTTTGTCGTGCTATATCTTGAAAGTTTTTTGACTTACATGAAATCTAAATAAACAGAAATGTTGGAAATTTAATGTTCTATAAAAAGATCTAAACTGATTTTTGGTTCGGATGGACATTGGATGAGATAAACTTGAAAAACAATTTTTAAAATAAAAATTTTCTGTTTTTTAAAAAATAACTTTTTATAGGAAGGAGCTATCAAACAAAATGTCTAAGACAAAAATTGTAGAAAACATGTCAACCTAAAATAACTACTCTACGACTAGTAGCGGTTGAGAAAATTGAATAAAGGTTTTAAATACCTTTTTCAAAATGGCGGATGACGCAGAGGGTTTTTTTTATTCGAAAATTCTGGTTTTAGAATCTCCAAGAAATACTCTTTAAAATAAAACAATAAAATTCTCCTCTCAAATTTTTGTAGATATTTTCGATTTGTTTGGATAATTCGATTGGACTGCCTTAGTTTTATTTATTTATCCTTTTTTTCTGCAAGTGACCCTCAATTTGTTAAATTTGTAGGTACACCAATCAATTAAATTCTTACACAAAACTAGATTTTTTTTTTCATTTAAATTTATATCAACTCAATTACTTTATCTCTTTTCGTACAACAAAACAAAACCATAACAGGTACATGGTACACCTACCTTAGTGAAGTTCTATTAAAAACAAAAGTTTCAAATTCCAACCCACACAAATAAATTAAACTTTTCCCAAAAACTAGATCATCAAAGTTAACTTCCTTCGGCTACAATCCAATTTCCTTGTTCATACACAAAAACAAAAAACTTTGCACTAAATTAACATTTTTCGGAAATAGCTGTCAATGTTGTTTTGTGCTCCGTGAAAAGAGGTAAGAAAGGTAAACCCGCTGCTAAACTAACTTATATCAACAAATTTCAATCTTTCACGTTTAAAAAACGGATATGTACATTTGATTTTGGTTATTGCATACCTCAAATAAAAATAAATTAAAAAAAAACATATTTCCTTTCCATTACCTAGGAACATAGATTTAGAAAAAAATAATCAACTTAAAAAACAAGAAGAAACAGAGTCAAACAAATAAATTGCAGCATACAACATAAGGTGGTGGATGGATATGTGGTCGATTGTCTATGTAGAACATCTGAAAGGACCTATTGTATGGATATATGATGTATGTATGCATATAAGGACATCAAAAAGTTAAAAACTTTAAGTGGAGAGTTTGCACTAAAAATGTCCATATATCAAATCCACCTTGACCCCTTTTTGTCATACAGACATTTTGGCACCAACGTATTAACTCAATTTCTCTCTATTTAGCTTCTGGCTCCTAGTTGGTGCTAGATACTCTGTTCATGTCCTGTTTTTTTTTTTTTTCTTGTTCATCTTATTTGTTATTTGTTCTCGTACTCGTACTAGTATTTATTTTGGCAATCATATTGTCTGAGAGGTGAGAGGACGAAATGTACATTTTATAGATCGAAAGTATTATTCGTGCACATATTTTCCTCCGCATCCAACTCCTGATGATGATGCAAATATTCGTCCTTTTGGAATTTCACACGTGTGTGTGACAATATTTTTGTTTTTTTTTCCTTACATGAGAGTGGGAAGAAGATAAAAATATTGATTTTCGCAATTTAAGTGGGAATAAAAATTAAACAAAACAAAAAAAAGTTTGAATTGAAGAGTAGAAATATATAGGAAAGGAAGGGTAGGTATGTACGTTCATACATACCTACCTGTATGCTATGGAAATTTATTTCAAGAGTGCTTCTTATTTATTTTGTGTTTAATGAGTCACAAGGAGAAAGGTAGGAAATTTTTTTTTGTAAGTATAAATTATATGAAATTGCTTCATTTTTTTAATGTTAATTATATGTATTTTGTCATTTTTGTATTTAAATTTTTGAATAAGTTGACAAAATAAATGATAAGCATGAAAGTAACATATATAACTCTGGGAATCAATTTGATTGATGACCTAGATGGACATTGAGGCATTCGGTTTTTATGGTTATACCTATAGATTCGGAGTCAAACTCATGTGTCATGTCTGATTCATAGAAATTACAGTAAAAGCCGGCTAAGAGAAACGGCAAAATGTCACAGTCTTTCTTTCACCTCAGCGGGTTTTTAACTTGACTGAACCCCCCTTTAGTGAAAACAATTTCACTTAAGCCGAGTCCGGATAAGTGAAAAAAAAAATTAACTCAAGCGGATTTAAAAATATCACAAAACGTAGATTTTAAGCTAGAAACAATTGTATTTATTTTTGGAGTTGCCTGTCAAAAATTTAAATGAAATAGTTTCAATAACCAACAATGATTATAAAGGGTCCGCCAAATAACTTTGTTTTTTTTGAAAATGCATAATCAACATCGAGTGTAGCTTCGGCTGTGTGGCACGTAGCGCCGCCGTCCTGTTGAAACCAAATGTTGCCAATATCCTCCTCTTCAATTTTTGTGAACAAAAATTCGTTTAACATAGCCCGATAACGATCGCCATTGACTGTACGGGCCACTCCTTGCTCAGTTGAAGAAAAATGGCCCAATTATGCTTCTGGACCAAAATCCGCACCAAACAGTGACTCGTTTTGGGTGTATCGGCTTTTCAATGTATGCCTGCGGGTTTTCTGTGCCCCAAATGCGACAATTTTGCTTGTTTACATACCCGCCAAGATCAAAATGAGCTTCATCTGAAAAGATGATTTTTTTGGCAAAATCGGCAAACTAATGTCGCAATATTTCCCAGCGTTGTTCAAGCATATACACAACCATATTCGTTCAGCGGAAGGATACAACTAATTATCTGTCAAATCAGACATGAGCTAAGTGTTACCATTCACGAAAAAAACACTAGTTGAAAAAAAACGTTAGATGGCGGACCCTTTAAGAAAGTTTTTTTTTTCGTTGAAAGATTTAAAATTTAACTGAAAATATGTTTCAGGGGTTTTCACTTAAGCGAGTTTCGCTTAAGCGGAGTGTTTAAAAGGTCATTGGTCGACAAATACTAGAGGATGAAAAAAGTGTTTCAGATAAGCGGGTTTTTCTCTTAAGCGGGTTATACTGTATTTACTGTATTTGAATATACTGGCATTTTAAGGGAAGATAGGAACAATTGCGTTCACATGTTTTTATTATTGAATATGTTAGTCTGGTACTTAAGTTTAATTAAAACAGAAAATTTGCTTACATTCGCCCATGCAATTCTGAGAATATGGTCACAGTAGTCATTTTTCAATATTGTTGGTATAACTCGAAAGCTGAGCGGAATTTGAGAATTTAACTTAAGGCACTTTTTGTAGGAAATTAGATTTGACATCAAAATTGGTAGCTTAAAAAATTTTATAAAAAAGTTAAAGCAAGGCAATTTAACAAAAACTGACTTAAAAAAATCGAAAAACTATAGGCAATTAAATTCGCTTAAACATTTTTTTCGGTGCGGGCGATATTTTCAAGGTTATGTCGTTTTATTATTTGTTTTTCACATTTACACATTTTTGTCGTTCTAAAATAAGCTAACGTGAATTACTTTCCAAATGAGAATTTTAGAACACTAAATTTCCAACATTTTGATATATTCTTGAAGATGATGCGATACCACAGTCAAAATTTACAGCCATTTTGGTTGCGCTAAAATGAAAATAAAGAGTAAATAAAATACTAAATTGTTATTAAAATTAATATAAACACCATAATGGCAGTAACTTTTGACTGCGGTATCGCATTATTTTCAAAAATATATCAAAATGATGAAAATTTATTGTTCTAAAATTCTTATTTGAAAAGTAATTCAAGTAAGATTCCTCGGGAACGTGAAAAATTTATAATTGCAAGCAAATTAAAAACAAAAAGACATAGCATTGAAAATATTGCTTACACCGACAAAAATTTATGTTTAAACGGAAGATGGTTAAATTACCTACAACCTTGACCTTACGGTTTTTCCTCTAAGATCAATATTTTCGGTGATATAGGTCCATTCGCATTTTCCAAAATGGGGGATTTCACCAGGGTCAAGGAGGCCCGAATACCCGGACATAAGCTTTGCTAATAGCCCTCTTTCATTTATAAAGAAATCAGCTTACCAATATTTCATTCCACAAAATACTCTATCTTTATTTTACTCTATCGGTTCAATTGATTAAGCAGCTAATTTTCCAAAAGCTCTAACTGAGCACTGGAATATCACACTATCTTCAAAAATATATGAACATTGGTGGCCAAAAATGAACGATCAAATAACTTGACCGTCAACCCGGAGATCTCTATCAATTCCTTAATCGAAAGGATAGGTAGATCCTGGTTGATGCATTGAACGAATATACAACGGTAGCGAAAAAGCGACTTTAATTTAGTTTAACCTTACTGGTTTATTCAGTGACTTTATGTAACTATAACAAAGAGGACTTTAAATGGCTTTCGAACAAAGACCACCAAAACTAGCGAAAAACAACGACAAAATTTGTTATAATGAAAAGCAAAGATTTTCCCCTAAGGGTTAAATTTTGTGGTCTACAATTTGTATCACGAGAACAATTTACGTAAGTTTCTTGCGAAATGAGAAAAATGTGAAAAAGTAAACAGAAGTAAACAGAAGTAAAACAAGTAAAAAAAAAAAAAAAAATTAAACGACAAATAAAAGATATTTTTGAAGGTTTTGAATGAACAACAACCACTTGTGTTGGCTACCACCGAGTATTACATTTGGCTGGAATTATTGCAATTTCATGGCTGCCACACCAATCATCAGATTCCTTTTAGTGGTGCTTAGTCTATAGTTCCAATTTTAATTTATAAATTGTTTTGCCGTCAACTGGGTTCGAACCTAGACCAAGCTTTCTCAGAGGCCGTTGCACTACGCATTGCACCACCGAGGTCACCTGATCGTGCCCATCCAAATGAAGGTTTTTCTAATTTACAATTGCATTTGGACAACTAGCCTTCAATGTTAAATATGATGGAGCAAAAGCTGTGCAGCCTAACTGCAAGTGTTATCACGAGAAAACACCTTTAAAAGATAATTTTATTTCCAATAAAACGAGAACCGGACAAAACGGTCTAAATAACCAATAACAACGAGACAATGTCGTTGAAAAGGTATTTTTGTGTACATGAATAATTACTATGGCAGCTCATTCCAAATCGCTGTGTGAAAAAAGTAATTGGCTAATTAAGATGTGATGTGGTGAATTTTAATATAGAAAAAGTATATTTTGTAAGTAAGTATGTAGTATAGGCAAAGCTGTGCTGGTTCAACTAATAGGGACGAGTCGTTCGTTGTAAGAAAGGTTAGGACGCATGACTCGGCCTAATTGGTAAGACCAGCACATTTTTGCCTATACTACATACCTACAAAATATAAATTTTCTATATACTAAAATTCACCACATCACAATCTTAATTAGTGAATTACTTTTTTTTAGACAGCGATATGAAATGTGCTGGCCAGGTGACTACTGTAGTACATAAAAATACCTTTCTAAGAACGTACCTCTCGTCCTTATTGGTTGGACCAGCACATTTTTGATTATACTACATACTTACATTTTTTTTTAGCGCGTGCAAAAGGGGTTGTGACTACCCTTAAGATGATATACACAGCACGAGATTGGAGGAGATTTAAAAGGAGATACCGATTCACATTGGTTTTGAACGTCTGTAGATCACAATGGGAGGGGAAAATTGAGCTGGGTGGAGCATTCCACATTCGAGTAGTGCGACTAAAGAAGGAATCTCTGTACTTAACAGTACGTCCGAAATCGGGCTCAAGGGTAAACTGATGGGCATTCCTAGAAGCGCGAGTACATAATTACATTATATGTTTAAATTATATGCAACAAATTACAACTTTGTTGGCCAATAACTTTTTTCACACAGCGATTTGGAATGAGCTAAGTGTTCATGAGTAAGAATTCATGTACATAAAAATATCTTTTTAATGACTATGTCTCGTTGTTATTGGTTCATTTGGTACTTTTTTGCCGGTTCTCCTTTGATTATGACAACTTTATACTTCAAATCGATAGTTTGGGCGATATAGATCAATTCGCGTTTTCCAAAATGGCGGATTTTCCCAGGGGGGTGGCATCCCGAAAAACTGGGCATAAACTTTTTTTAAGAGCCCTCTTTCAGGTATACAAAATTCAGTCGTCCTATATTTCGTTCCATAAAACGATTGTTCTTTTGCTAATTTTCCTGTACTAAAAGGTTTTCGCAAGATAGGTTAGGTTAGGTTAAAGTGGCTGTCAGGAAAACGACTTATGCACATACTTGCTGATCTCTGGACCTTGCTCAGCTGGTCACAGTACGTAACTTTATCTAGAGCAGTCCACCAAATTGTTACCCCATAAGTGAGAATCGGTCTTACGACCGCAGTGTAGAGCCAGTGAGTTATGGCAGGGGATAGACCCCATTTAGTACCTATAGCTTTTTTACAGGAGAATAAAGCAACAGTGGCTTTTTTAATTCTCTCTTGAATATTAGGTTTCCAACTTAGTTTTTTATCCAGTATGAGACCTAAATATTTGGCTTCATCTGAAAAGGAAAGTGGAACACCATTAATTGTTGGAGGATTTATCTGTGGTATTTTATATTTCCTTGTGAAGAGGACAAGTTCTGTTTTGCGGGGGTTTACACCTAGCTCACAGCGTTCTGCCCATTTTATTAGCTTGTTAAGAGCGGTTTGAAGAAGTTCTGTAAGAACCTGGGGGTGTTTCCCTGATATAGCTATTGCAACATCATCGGCATACGCAATCACTTTGAATCCCTCACCCTCCAGGACAGTCAGTAAGTCATTTATGACCAAGTTCCATAGAAGTGGTGAAAGGACCCCACCTTGTGGTGTGCCTCTAGTGACAGATCTTCTAGTGGAATAGCCTCCCAATGCAGAGTTGATGACCCTACTTCCCAACATATGGTCTATCAACTTAATCAGTAGGCCGTCCACCTTCAAATTTTCCAGTGCTCCTACTATTGCACGGCCGCTGACGTTGTTAAAGGCGCCTTCTATATCAAGGAAAGCCGCAAGCGTGTACTCTTTATGGTGCAGGGAGTATTCGATAGATCTTACTAAGGTGTGAAGAGCAGTTTCCACCGATTTTCCCTTACAGTAAGCGTGTTGTGCTTTAGAGATAAGGTTAAGCTCTATAGTGTCACGCAGGTGGATATCAATCAGACGTTCGAAAGTTTTAAGAATGAATGATGATAAGCTAATTGGTCTCAGGTCTTTTGGATTAATTTGGGAGTATTTTCCAGCTTTGGGTATGAAGACAACTTTCACCTCTCTCCATACTGAAGGAATATGAATGAAATTCAGACAACCGATCAGTATAGTTTCCAGTAAAGGAATTATGATATCTGAGGATCTCTGAAGTTCAGCAGGTATAATGCCGTCTGGTCCCGCGGATTTATAAGGTTGGAAGCTGTCTATAGCCCATTGGAGCTTGTCCCTTGTAATCAGACCTGGTATTTGATTGACCAAGTCATGTGACTGAGCGAATTCAGTATTTGAGACAATTTGTGAGCTACCTGGGAAGTGAGTATCAAGTAGCAAATTTAGTGATTCCTCACAGGATTTGGTCCAGGAGCCATCTGCTGTTTTAAGAGAGCTTGGCATCCCTGGATTGGTAGAGAGGACTTTCCTAAGTCTGGATGCTTCTGAAGAATCTTCTATTTTGTCACAGAAGTTCCTCCAAGAAGTTCTTTTAGTTAACCTCATTTGTTTTTTATACACTTTCAGCGAGTTCTTATATACATCCCAATCTAAACTTTCTCTGGTGTATTTAGCTCTGTTGAAAAGTTTCCTACATTCTTTTCTGAGCGGTTCGAGCCCTGGCTTCCACCAATGAGGTTTCTTTTTGCCCCTAATTTTAGTAAGAGGACAGGAAGTGATCATTGATTTCGCAAGATATAACAGAATAAAATAAAAAAGATGCTCAAGCCTTTATGATGGTTCGAAAATTTTTTTTAAAGAAATTCTCGAAAATATATTCTTTTAAACATAACCATTTTTTATATTTTTTGTAGTTTTTGCTCGAAAGCATCTTTTTGACTTGCAATTTATTGGTGCTACCCATATGGCCAGTTACTCATTCTTTAAATTACTTGAAGTGGAGATTTTGATCAAGTATGTCATTAAGAAATTAAGATAATGTGGTGGGTCCCTGAGTTTTATTTGTCCGTCTGTTAATTTGTAGCATCTATAGGCCTATAGACTCAACGAATGTATTGATTTAAGGGCACACTTTACTTTCTTAAGTGCCCCAGAACCCCTCCTACACGAAAGATTATACAAATCCAAGCAACTAAGCGATTAAAGTTGCATCTAATAACTATAAATTCAAAACTAAACAATAAAATGTAAATCCTGTTACTGAATAATCACCATTTATAGAGCTTCTGAGTAGGTATGTTTATACACATTAAGAACATAATCCTACAAAGTATTTACATTTAAACTATAGGCTGTTTATAAATTGCAATTAGCGACTTGCTTATCTGCTTAAGTTTTCATTTTGAATATATACATTTTGTTTGTAGGTAAGATATAGTGGAAATAACTTCTTGACAGATAGAATTAATTTTGAATGCATATCTTATGCCAATTAATAGCTTGATGGTTATAACATAAAAGTCAGAAAGCCATGAGGATAATACGTATGTGTGATAGTTAAGTTATGTATATGACAGCTAACTAATTAACTTCTTATATAGGATTTACAAAAGTCAGCAAATGGCTTAGGTGAATAAGGATATTGAATTATAAATAATCATTTCATTCACATTATGAACTTAGGTATATGTAGTGTATGTAGGTATGTATTAGGGTGGGGCTTATTTTACAAATGTTTGAGTTTCTTTTAACCTGTACCGTAAAAGTTATCAAAAGAATTAAAAAAATAAAACTGCGCAAAATTTGATATTGAAATCGTTTAACACGCGCCACGGAGCAGTTCATTTTTTTTACAACAATATAATAACGTCTTTAAAAATAACAAACAAGAATAATGTTTTCCTGCGTATGCAGGAATCTTTGTATATACAACCTTTATTGTAATATCACAAGCCATGAACCCTGATAGTGTTATAGATTACCACCATATTTATAAAGAAAAAGTAGTTATTTCAGCACCCGTGTTATTGTATGGGAAATTTTAATGAAATTTTTGGACATGATTTTATGACCACTCTAAGGACTAAAAAAAATTTTAAAAATATTCAAAATAATCCCCACCCTATATTATCTACATATCTATACCTGAACAAGCTTGCGTGTATTTGTGGCTCGCATGCATATTCTCTTGTATAATTTCAGTCTTCTTAAGATTAATGTAGGAAGGTATTCCGTGCTGTATTCTCAGCACAATACCCTTAATAAAAAAAAAACATGTATTTGTATATTGCTGGTATAATATGTTTCCTTTTTCTGACATACATGTCACACATTTCAACTTTTCCTAGAATAACAATTAATTTTCTTAAAAAAAAAATGAACACTTTACCCAGAGATGTACACAGGGATGGACTGGGCCACCGGGCAACCGGGATTTTGCCTGGTGGGCGCTTGGGTGAGCAAAAAGTACATAAAGGCCTCTGTTTTCTTGTTTATTAGGGGGAAAGGTTATAATAAAATAAGTATTTTGAGAGGATGGAGGAATAGGCATTACCAAAACTTTTAAATCATTTTAGCAATATATAATTTTTGGCCCTTTTTCTTAAAGTCTCGGGAGGCCCTTTGACCCCCAGTCCGCCCCTGCATGTACATGTAATACGTAAATAGTGACATAATGTACATACGCTTTATTGAAGCATTAAAATGAATGCCTCTTATTCTGAATTTCTATGATTTCCGCCAAAATTCCTTAACGTAATGAAAATAATAATTCCGAACCTGACACATTCTGCTTGATGCACATAATTCGGTCAAATCAATTTCTTTATACAAAAATATTATTAAATAATATAATGGAAATAACTAAAGTATACGTAACAATGTCGACGTGTCAGTCAACCCGCTTTTTCACTGAAGTGCTTGTTAGTCTAGATTACATTTTCGTTCTATCATTGGCCGGGTACACGTAACTACAAAGCGAGATGTTTGCCGAGTACGCCACATGCAATTGACCATGTGAGAAACATGGGAATGCAAGATTGATGCCACAAATTGTTCATGTGACTTATTAATTCTCATAGGGAAAGCGAGGCGCACGAGATACTGAAGATACTTAAATACGAATGGCAAATCGCTGCGCACAAGTGAAATGTTCGCATTTAAATCGTCGCCTGAATCACTAATTCCGTGAGATAGTTTGAAGCTTCGTTTTCATGCATCAAAGAGTCGATAGATTTTTATGAATGTAACTCTTCGGTGATTTGATTTTGAATGACGAAATTTAAACGATCGACATATTTATTTTTCGCAGCCAATTATGGTCACTATAATTCTATGCGATATTTGGGAAAACATTCGTACTTACTTACTTACTTAGGTCCTCGGACCTATTACGTCCATGATGTTTCCCTTACGGGACATAGGGCCTCCACTACACCTACGCGCCATCGTGTACGATTTCTTGAAATATATTTCAGCTCTCTCCAACTTTTCCCCAGTCGTGCCGATTCCTGTTCGACCGTTCTTCGCCATGTACTTCTAGGCCGGCCCACTTGTCTTCGCTCCTGTGTGAGCGGGTTCCACTGCATTGCTTGAGATGCAATCCACTGCCACTTTCTTCTTCGTATAATGGAGTCTATGGGCTCCTGACCCGTTCTCGCATGAAGTTTGGCATTGGAGATACGGTTGGGCCAGAAGATCCTCAAGATGTTTCGTAGACATCTATTAACGAAGGTTTGCAGCTTTTTGGTGACAGTGTAAGTGACTTTTCAAGTGCTGCAGCCGTAAAGCAGAACGGATTCAACATTGGAGCGGAACAGTCGTAGCTTGTTCTTTAAGCTAAAAGAGTTTTTTCTCCATATTTTGGACAGCACTCCGAACGCAGCCTTTGCTTTTCTGATTCGGCTGTTTACGTCCAGTTCAGTTTCGCCACCCGTAGAGATCATACTCCCAAGATATTGGAAATCCTCTACCATCTCTACCGGTTGTCCAGAAATATTTACTTGGATTGATGAGGAAGTTCCAAGGCTGATCCTTTTAGTTTTTGCCGAGTTGATCTTGAGCCCTACAATTTCTGCTTCTCTCTCCACCCTTGTTGTCATTTGATGGAGACCCATGATCCTATGAGAGAGTAAGCATACGTCGTCCGCGTAGTCCAGATGTTTGAGGTGAGATTGCAGAGTCCACTGAATTCCTCCATTTGACAAAGCTGCGTGCAGTACGTCACTTACCACCAACAGGAACAGTATTGGTGACAGTATACAGCCTTGCCTAACTCCACTTTGGATTTCAAACTCCTCTGACAGCCTACCTTTGTGCAAAACGTGACACCTGGATCCATCATATGTAGCCTTGATAATAGCAATCAATTTATCTGGGATGCCTCTCCTGCGCAAAGCAAGCCAAATAAATTCTCTATTGAAAATGTCGAACGCCTTTTCCAAATCGATGAACAGCAGGTGAAGTGGTGATCGATATTCAACGCACTGTTCGATGATGATCCGCAAGGTGTTGATGTGATCCACACAGGAAGATCCAGTGCGGAAACCTGCTTGATCGGCGTCGAGTGTGTCTTCGAGGTGGTCTTTAATTCGGTCCAATACTATCCTTGCTATTATCTTGGCTAATGCAGGCAGAACGCATATTCCTCTCCAGTTTTCGCACTTTGTGAGATCTCCTTTCTTTGGGAGCTTGACAATCATTCCTTTTTTCCACTTTTCAGGAAAGCTCTCTGTTTCCCAAGCTCTCTTAACAAGTGGGTGCAGTAGCTCGCTCGATGTTGTTGGGGCTGCTCCTAAGAGCTCTGCAGGAATACCGTCAAGTCCAACCGCTTTGTTGTTCTTCAGTGCTTTGATGGCGGTGATAATTTCTTCTTTACTGGGGGGTACGGTGCGTATTCGGGAAATTGTTACTTCGGGTAGCTCAGTGGGAATATGGTTCACTTCACTGGCGAAAACGCGGTTTAAAACCACAGAAAAGTATTCTCTCCACCTAATGAGCTGGTCCTCATCCGAAATTAGCAGGGATCCGTTTGTGTCTTTAACCAGGTGTTGTTTAGAGCTCTGGAAAACATTCGTGATGTTGGCAAAAACTCTCTGGAAATTCAATCAGGCCGGTGACTAAGTCGACTGGAATCACTGCATTGCCCATCACCAACAATTGCTGGAGAACTCTGCGTGGACTGGCATACTAAGAAGAAAACAGGACTACAACAACATCATTGCGCCACCGAAACGTCTTTCACCATTTCGTATATACCTATTTCAATGGGCGATTCATGGCTTCCAATGTGCACTTGTCTTAGGTGGTAATGTTACATTGCTGCAATACTTTCACCATCGCAGACTTCTTTGAAATGTTGCATGTAGGTTCTTCATCCACTTGCAGATTCAATGGCAATGTCAAAGTAGAATTGTTCGACTTCGACCACCTTCTAACAACGTAGCCTCAATCCCCTAAGAGGCGAGTACGAAATTCGAATGATCGACATCCAAGCAATCTCAGATCTCGTACAAATCGTAGCCAAAATCAGTGAAAACAGGACTGTTGTTCTATACAATTATTCCACTGGACGCATCAAGGAATAAAATGCCACCATTTATGTTACTGACTGCTTGCATCAATTGACCGAGTATCTTGACTCAATGCGACTCGATCGAAATCTATTTCTCGCTCCAATTCTCAATTAAATGCGAAGAAAATGTACTAAAAACTGGAAATTCCTGGACTTCCAATTTTTTCCGGAATATTCCAAATTAGTATCTTTCCTTTGGGCCAATACAAATCCAAAAAACGAAATGAGCGCCTACAGCGACACCACTGTTGAGAATTTTTCCACTTTTCTTTTTTCTTAAACCTTTGCGGAACAAAACCATAGAAAGAAGTATCCAATTTGGTCCAGTCGTTTTTAAGTTTTAAGCATCCGCACAACACACCAACCATTTCTTGAACTACAAAGATTAGTGAAATTATTTTCACAAATTAGCATTTTACTACAATCACAACTATGAAATGTAAGGTTGGAAAAATTATTTGCAAACAGGGGTTGATTAAAACCCGAAAAATATAACATTTTGAACAAGACATGAGCGTTGTGCACAGCTTAGCCATGAGATTTGACGTTTCAAGTGCGTGTGCGTTTTTGCCGGGCTTTTGTTGAATGTGTAAGTGAATGTTGTTGGAAAATTTAATAAGTAGTGGTGAAAGGCTTATAAACGGCATGATATAATTTGCCAGTAAGTTAAAATGCGCTATTTGTTGATTGGATTGTGGTTGCTTACTTACTTACTAAGATCCTTGACCTCTCTAAGGGGCACAGGGCGTCAACTACCGCTACACGCCATCTTGTTCGGTTTCTGGAAATGTATTTTAGCTCTCCCCAACTTTTACCGAGCTTTTGTGATTCCTTGTCGACTGTTCTGCGCCAAGATTTACTCTGGCCTCCAGGTCTTCTGCCATCTTGGATGAGTGGATCCCACTCCATTGCATGTCTTGCAATAGAGTCTGCACCACGACGTAGGGTGTGACCAATTCACTGCCACTTTCTTTTCCTAATAACGATGTCAATAGGACTTTGGCCCGTTCTCCGAAGGAGTTCTTGGTTGGAGATGGTGTTCGGCCAAAAAATCCTTAGGATGTTTCGGAGACATCTATTTTCGAAAGTTTGTAGCTTCCTTGTGACATAGGCGGTCACTTTCCATGTACTACACCTATATAGTAGTACTGACTCTACGTTCGACCGGAACAGTCGCAGCTTGGTCTTCGTACTGTAGACGTTGCTCCTCCAAACTTCAGACAGCATGCCGAAAGCAGCTTTAGCTTTGCCGATTCGGCAGTTCACATCTTCATCCGTACCACCGCCGTCTTTTGAGACAACACTACCGAGGTACAGGAAGTTGTCCACCGCTTCAACCTGCTGTCCCGCAACGACAACTTGAGAAGAAGATTCAGAAATGTTGAGGATTTTTGTTTTCCCGGTGTTGATCCTCAAACCGACTTTGTTTGCCTCGCATTCCAGATTTGTCACCATATGATGAAGATCCATAATGTTGTGCGAGAGCAAACAAATATCGTCAGCGTAATCAAGATGTTGCAGGAACGAAAACATCGTCCATCGAATTCCACACGCTTGCTCGGCTAGAGCTGCATGAAGGACATCACCTATAACCACCAGGAGAAGTAGTGGAGATAGCAAACATCCTTGACGAACTCCGCTATGGATATCGAAGTCCTCTGATACCTTTCCGTTGTGTAAGACTTGACACGATGCACCCTCGTAGGTAGCCTTTATAATGGCGATAATCTTCTCGGGTATTCCTCTCCTACGTAAAGCTGACCAAATGAAATCTCGATTCAAACTATCGAAAGCCTTTTCGAAGTCGATGAAGAGCAAATGAAGAGGGGAGCGGAACTCCACGCAGTGTTCTATTACGATCCTCAAGGTGTTGATGTGATCAATGCAGGATGAGCCTGTACGAAATCCCATTTGCTCTTTGTCGAGAGTAGAATCGAGATGTTCTTTTATTCGTTCCAAGATTATTTTCGCCATTATCTTTGCCACCGCGGGGAGGACACAGATCCCTCTCCAGTTTCCGCAATCCGTAAGATTTCCCTTTTTTGGTAGTTTGACGATCATCCCTTTTTTCCATTCAATGGGGAAACTTTCGTTCTCCCATGCCTGTGCTATTAAGGGGTGTAGCAACTTCGCTGATGTTTGTGGATCTGCTTGGTAGAGCTCAGCGGGAATGCCGTCCAAACCTACCGCTTTGTTGTTCTTGAGGGATTTGATTGCTGATGTTATCTCGGCTAAACTGGGAGGGCAGGTGCGAATACGGGAACTAGTTTCTACGAATAGCTCATTTCGGTTAGGGGCTGGAACAGCTCCGCTATCGCCTATGTGGTTGAGCACGTTAGCAAAATGTTCCTTCCATCTCCTGAGCTGATCCTCATCCGTAACTAGCAGAGCGAATCATTCAAAATGATAAAAATGATAACAAAAATGGTAACAGCAATGCTAAATAACTACAAAAACTGCCGTTTTAAAGCTCCTCTCTTCTGTACGTTGCAGGTCGGGTGTCAAAATGTCAAAATCTAAGGGTGCCAATCGATTAAGTAGGATGGCATTATCTACCGTCTCGGCCAGCACTTTAGCACCAAGAAATTTCACTTTTCAATTTGACAGATTCCGAAATGTCAAGATCTGAAAGCGCCAATCGATTTAGAAGGTGGATTTTATCTATTGTCACGGACAGCACTCTAAGTGCAGTGGAAACCGAAAAAAATCGCACTTGACAGTTGACAGTGGTGGCGAAATGTTAAACATCCGGGCAACGCCGGGTGTTTCCGCTAGTATTTATATATGATTGGTATAGCATAACTGACAGTTATTGGCTCTACGAAATCCTGCTGGATATTTACTTTTAAATTCAAAGAATTAGAATTATACAGTTTCTATCACCTTAATTATGTCATGTATCATTTACTTCGAATTCAGTTCTATCTATAAATGCAAAGTTTTTCCTCTGCCTGTGTGGATATACCTATAAGTAAAAACATGCGTAGACCTGAGGCTTTTAACAAAATTAAATTCATTTGACTAACACCCTGACACGTAACACTCCTTTACTTACCTTGCTTTCTTTTATTTGTCAACTATAGGAATATAGCTGCATAGAACATAAAGGGACAGGCCAAAGGCCTGAGATATCCTTTTATCAGTACCTTACCTATTTATATTCATATATTGACGAGACATTTTTCTTAAAGTCGCAATAAGTATTTTTATTTGTTTGTATTCTTATCATTACTGAATTTTTCCTTTCGAAAGCTTTTTTTAGTCCTTTGGTAGAGTGTTAAGCTACCCTTATAATATTCGTATTATAATAACAAAGTACATACATGGAGGTAAATGCTGACCATGACAAGTTGGCATTTCCCAGTAGGTAAAGGTGAAAAAACCCAAAGAGAAAAGAAATAATACTATACCTACCAATTGCTTGCATTACGCAGTTTTGAGAAAAAATATACAATTTCTGTTATAAAATTATACTTAATCATTCATATTATTGCTCTCTGAAATTTTACAAAAAAAAACATATATCGATTTGTCTTACTTTTTCGCTCCAATTTATTTATCAAGCTATTTATAAAAGGTAGTCAGAGTGACCCCATTATGCTTAAGGAAAAGAAGAGGTAAATGAACTCTTCTAAATAGTTCCCAACTATAAAACAATAAATTGTCTTTTCAAAAAAAAAATATTTTATCGATTTTAATCTTTCTCAACCATCCACAGTAGTTGACAAATATAAACAAATTGAGTTGACGAACACTGATGTGCAGAAATATACACATACCTACCACTATTATCAACTAAAACGATCTGAACTCAACATCACAAACAAAACAAAGTAGACTTTTTTTGTGTTGTTGTTTGCAGATACACAACCAGCTACGCCAATAACTTTTGGCGAAATAATTGAAGAGGACACGCGATAACAACATGCCACAAATCATTTTAAAACTCAAGACTAAAAAAAAGTCTCTTTCCTTAACGGGACTAAAAAACTAAAGAGCTTTATATCTAAACAAAGTTATTTGCAGGGTGTTTCTATAGGTAACACAAGTCCCTTACAATCCTTGTTTTTGTCTAAATTTACTTTATGATGATAAAAACAGGAAACAGGGAAAGTAGTCTAGTCGAAATAGAAATTCACTTCAGAGTTTTTTTTTTAAATTTTTCCATCATCAATCATGCAACTTCGAATGTTTAAAAATTTTGTAAAATGATAAGTTTACGCAAAAGTTTGTAAGAACGACCTTTTTATTAATCAAATGCTGTGTAATTGAATCAGCTGTTCGTTAATCGTCAAATATTAAACGGTAACAATTCAGATATCGAAGTTATTTTTAAACTGAGAACTTCTACTGAAACCAGCGTGAAATCGGAGCCGAATGTTTCGAACCGATAAAAAACGTAAGATACACGACAATAATCGTGTTTTAAGAGTAAGTCGCATTTTAAGGTGGAACTATAATAAACGCAAGCTCGCGGCAGTGTTTGGACGAAAATGAGAGAATTAAAAAAATATTTGGATCACCCATAATGTCGGTTTCTCGATTTTCATTCACTTTTGCCTTCGGATGTGAAGAGCTCCTCGAGTGCAGCTCACGGAAGTGAAACTGAAATTTGTTGAGGAATGAACGATAAAAATGGAAATAGTGAGCTATAAATTCTGATTTTGATTGTTCAGAAAACTCGGTTTATGACATCTGCTTCTGACAGCTTCCGATCTCCCTATTAAGCGTCTCCCAATTCTCAAGGCTTACGCAGTGAACGAAAGAGTCTGCATTTCCAGCGACAACAAAATGGGTTTCGTCCAAGTGCGACTTTTCGGCTTTTCAGTTAGATGCTGTTGTGCTTTCTAAGAACCAATTTTTTATTCGACGACTACATTATGTATATATTTTTCTAACCCTGAGGCCACACGAGCCAGTACTGGCTTACAAGTTACAAGTTTTTTTTACTAACACTTACAAGCCTGAGCAACTTGCTCGTCAACTGGCTTGCCTTTTTTGAAAACAGCTGGGAAGCCTGTAGAGAAGACAGTGGCCTCGTTCAGACTTGTATTTAAATACGATGTACATAGATAGCTTTTCATTGAAATTTTTTGAATTAAATATTCTTTCTGCAATAACTTTAAATGCGAGGAGGGACCAAGAAATTTAAACTTTTCCAAAATAGGCAACTGTCGAATATGATTGCAGGATGGATATGGTTATGATGAATTACAAAATCTCTTTAAAATACTAATTTTTCGAGAGTATATTTTTTGCTTGGGACATTTCGAACATTACCGATTCGTCAAGCCAGAGACTGTCAAATTAAATTAAAAGATTGCTACGGAGATGCATCAGCATTGAAATGATGCATTTTCAACAAAACTTAAAGATATCTGCATTTTTTGAGATTAAATGTAATTTTAGCGCTTTTGGGTGACATTTGGAACGAAATATTCCTCGTACGACATAAAATAGTTTCTTATGAACGTATGAACAGTCAAATTTAATTAAAAGATGGCTACGATGATGATGGATTAAAAAACCTCCAAAAAATCCTTTTTTTATTAAATTATTTATAAACAAAAGATGAATGTCCATACATGTAACTTTGACAAGACAGAAAAGTCTGTCAACGCATTTGCAGTATGTTGTGTTGACCATCGCAGAACTTGACAGACTGGATGCAGAATTCGACGTCATTTTTTTTGTTAACGCGTTGAAGTGAGAAAAAATCAAAGTCCGATGCCAAAGAAAATTCAATAAAAATGTGTATTTAGAATCCTAGATAGGATATCCTAGTAAAAGCTTAACGTGGCCATAGTAAAATACTTGAAAGCCAACTTGCTTACAAGTTGTGTGCCGCCTTCGTCACAGCATAATCAAGTATAGAAATTTGACAGTCACTGTATATAGTCAATTGGCTTACCAGTACTGGCTCGTGAGGCCTCAGGGTAAGGGAATTTGCTTACACAGAAAAATAATTTACACTGGGACAATAATTCCGGTTAAATTGGAAAACGAATCAAACATTTTAAATTTATTAAACGTCAAATCTTAGAGCTAATTTTTCAGTTGGAGATCATTCAAATTTTGAAGTTAATCTTCAGTTAACAATTTAAATCAGCGAAAATCTATTGAGGCTAATCTAGGAACCAAAAAGGATGAGACATAATGCCGATGGTGGGTATAAAACGAGTGACCTCAACCCCAAAAAATGAATACGTTTCACCCAGATATAACAGTGGGCTCTTCATTTATACTGTAATATCCGCACATTTTGGTCGATGTTTGCCGACACATTTGTACATAAACTTTATAAGAGGCCATCATCATATCTTGAGGAAACGCATTCACTTCTGGAGTTGAGGTCACTCGTACTTTTAATTGATGAAATGTTCTCTTTGTGGTTGTTTTTAGAAGCTTAAATCCGAATTTCTGACATTCAAACTTGCGAAGTGGACGCTGCTATCTTGAATTAAAGTTGAGTTCTTTTACCACAAATAACAATCGTGTTTTTGATTCTTTCGAAAATAGAGCCTTATATAAGCTATTGAATATATCGCAATGTATTGAAAAATGACCATTTTCTCAGAAATGCATGGATGAATTTTGTGTTTTAAGCAAACCTAAGTTCCAGACAAACATATGTTCAATAATAAATAACCGTGAACGCAACTGTTCCTAGTTTCCCGATAAAAGATGTCACCATTGAAAAAAAACGATTACTGTAAAAAGATTTTTTTCTTTTAATATATACCAAAGAATCATATCGCCAAATATTATTGACGAATTAAGGGACACCCTGTATAAACAATGTAACTTTGAGTTAAAGCAGTCAACCATTTTATAAATTAATTTAACTTATTTGAATTTAGATTTTTCAAGAAATCCTATAAAAAAAATATTTCATCTCACATAATTAATTTTTTCAAAAATTTCATCAATACGTTTGTTACATTTAGGTGACAGTTAGAGCTATCATTGGAAACCATCATTGAAAAAGTTGGCGCAGGGTCAAAAGTTCACAGGCCAAAAGTCCGTAATGGACTTTTGTCCCACTTGGGTTGGTCAGAAGTCCACAATTGTGTTGTGGAGATTTGACCCACTCAAGTGGGTCAAAAGTCCACAACAAAAACAGTCAATAGTTCCTAATTTTAGACAGAAAGTGGGTCATAAGTCCACAATAATTTCATATTATAATATTGAAAAAAGCAGAACAATTAAGAATTATTTATTTATTTTGTTAAGAATTAATTTGTATACTCTTCACTACTCGTAAACTTAAAGCACACCAACTGACAACATAGGCACCTGCCTGGCGACTGAGCATACCCTAAGCGGAGTCGCGTGAGCGGGACAGAGGACCCGAAAAGGGAGTTAAAATCCTTAAACCCGCGAAATGGGCCACCCAAAGCAGTCTTGTTAAAGAAAACTATCTATAAAGTGATCCACTGAAGTGGGTCAGAAATCCACAATCATAATGGGCCAGAAGTCCACAAGATTTTTGTATGGACTTTTGGCCCATCGGGGTGGGTCAAAAGTTCACAATTGATTTGTGGACTTTTGACCCACAGAAGTAGGACAAAATTCTATTATGGACTTTTGGCCTGTGGACTTTTGACCCTGCGTCGAAAAAGTTAGCTGTTGATTTTGAGACCCTTAGAAAGTTTAATCATTGAATATTTTAATGCAGAAATATATCTTACTACTTCTTCCCCATAAGGGGCAAGTTATAGCTATCATTGAAAACCATCATTGAAAAAGTTAACTGATGATTTTGAGACCTTTCGAAAGTTTTATCATTGAATATTTTAATGCAGAAATATAGCTTACGACTTCAAAATTATTTATCCTTCAAAAAAAATTCATTTTGACCCATATCTTCCCCATAACGTAACTTTTAATTTTTCAATGATGAACTACCTTACCAATGATCATTGAAAAAATTAAAAGTTACGTTATGGGGAAGATTTGGGTCAAAATGAATTTTTTTTTGAAGGATAAATAATTTTGAAGTCGTAAGCTATATTTCTGCATTAAAATATTCAATGATTAAACTTTCGAAAGGTCTTAAAATCAACAGTTATCTTTTTCAATGATGGTTTTCAATGATAGCTATAACTGGAACCTAACGTAACATTTAATTTTTTGAATGATCATTGGTAAGGTAGTTCATCATTGAAAATTAAAAGTAATTTTATGAGAAAAGTTGTGTCAAATTGAATTTCGTTTTAACTAGAAATAATTATAAAGTCAATTAGTTTTACTTTGGCATCAAAATAATCATTTTGTTTTTTCTTCAAAATCTCTGAAAACTTAAAATTAATATTTTCAATGATAGCTATAACTAGCCCGTTACACCCTTTAAAATTGCATGACTTTATTATGATCAGTAAAATAAAAAAAAAAACAAGTAAATGCTCCAAATTTCTATTGCCCCACATTCACTAGCGATGATGAATATTAGGGCTGGCCACGAGACGAGACTCTACGAGACTTTTATAAGTCTCGTCTCGGTCTCGTTAAAATTGAAAATTTTCAGTCTCGTCTCAGGCTCGTTTCCGAAAAATACGATTTCCAGACAACCGGTTGATTATTGCAACGAAATATATTCTCGATTATTTTTTGAATACGTGCAGAAGAAAATAAGTATTTAACTGAAATTGGATTGTTAAAAAACTGAACCGCACTTTCTAGTTCAAAAACATACCTGTGGACTGCGGTATGTATGGATGTTTTTTTTTTTTTTTTAACAAGAAGGTAATTCTGATTTGCAAATTTATGTAAACGTGTTTGCGCTGAAAGGATATGTAGCTGTGCGGGAGTGCACAAAAATATAACATACTCTTATGTGTGTGTTTTACGTTATTAATGGAGTACCTACCGAACACACAAAAAAAAAATTATGTGAAAACATTAATTTTCCTTTAGAAATGTGTGCCTTCTTTGTTGACTGGAACTTGTGACTTGTGCTTGTGATGGAGCTTTCGGGTAAATTGCTTTGAGGCCGTTAAAACGAATAAACAGACAGCAGATTGAAGATATAAGATAGAAAATGTCTCATTCGTTGGGTTTTTTGTTTCCTTTAATGACATTAGGCTCTTCTAACTATTTTATAGTTGACTATCCTTCTGACATGCAAACAACCCGAGTTAATATAGACAACAACTACAGTCAATGTTTGTTTGTGTCTTTATATAAAAGTTGAAAGCTAAAGTGCAAAATTTCTTGTTTACATTTCCTTTGAATAGAAAAGCATCTTATTTTGTAAATGAATTTAAGCTTTGCATGAGAGTTGAGCTAAGGCAAATGTAGTGCTATTTAAATTTGGAGCAAAAAGGTTTTTTTTTTTTAGATGTGCACTTTTGTCATATTATTCAATATTAATACAAATAAGTAGTCCAGGAAAATAAGTTATTCACTTCGTAAGAAATTTCGACAAAGCTGAATTTTAGTGGAGACCTTCATTTTTGTGTCCTTAACATTTCCTAAAAAGTACCTTAAATTTGGGGTGGAGCTTAAAGTTTTTCTGAATTACTCGAAAACTATAGGTTTTATTAAAAAAACTGTGTGGGTACATATTTTGTCTCATGAAATTCTACACAAAAAACATTGTAACACATTTTTTGTACATTTGATAGATTTGGAGAAAAACGGTCCAAAACATTTAGGTGCAGTACATTTAGTCAAGAAAATGTAATATAGGAGGATATTAATTATATTTTTGGATGTGGAATTGTTTTTAAGGTTTATGTTTGGAAAAAAGTTTTTCTATTAAAGAATCAAATTTTAAAAGTAAAACCGCAAGGGAAACGCTACCATGTTTAACAATTTGATTTCTTTTTTAACTCCCTAAAAGTTTATTTTTTCACAAAACTATCTAAGAACAACTTGTAGGAAGTACAATTATCAATTGTCGGAATTTTTTGGAAGTAAGGACAGTTTTTTTATCTATTTTTCCTAGGAGAGGCTTTTGCGAATAAAATTTCCCTCGAAATGTTTCCAATTTTTGAAAAATGGAAACGCCAGTACTTTTCATGGTAGATAAGACCTTCCAAACTCGAATTCGGCTCATTGACATCTGAGTCAAAGTCGTATACGGTAAGTTCTGTTAGTCAATTTAAATGAGAGTGATTTCGTGCATATTTAGAATAACCAAAGTTCTAGGGAAATCAATAGTTCAAATAATATTGTAATTCATCAATTTTCTTACAAATATGTAAATATATGCAGCAAGCAGCAAGTACAGCAAAACCAACGTACAATTATCTCAGAAATCCATAAATCGGTTAACCATTTAAAATTTCGAAGCTAAAACCATTTTTCACCCAACAGCGCAATATTTTGCCTTTTACTATTTCAAGTCTTATTAAAGTTCTACATTAAAATAAATTCCAGGAAAAATATCTTTTACTCACAAAATACATAGGTACTTCTGATGTTGTTAGTTTTATTTCTAGGAAAATGTTGAACTCATTTGCACAATGTTGTTTACTGTGGTATTATTATTATTATTTTTTTTTTTATTTGAGAAATATAATTATTCCGTTCCACAATATAAATATTAATATTATTCTTAGTTAAAATGCAAAGTTAAGGTTGCATTCAAACACCATCATCCAAAACAAAATGAGTGTTTATTAAAATGTTGATAAAGTTTTGATTTCCAGGAAATTTATAATTATGTACTCTATAAACTATAACAGATATTTCCGAAGAAAGGCACGTACTTTTGTGATAGCTGAATCGTACGAATCTCATGCCAGCAAGCAATAAAGGCTCAGCATAAGTTATTTACTAGGAATTAAAACAATTAATTTATTAGAAATGTATTTAAATAAAGATTCAAAAGCAGGTATAAAAAGTAACAAGAGAGAATGGGCAAAAATGTATGCGAGCTGGTCTACCTCTACTCAACACGAATATGTTTTTATGACATTGTTGAAAGGGTAATGACAAAATGACAAATACTTCAATTAATTATATGGCTGTTAGGCTCGAGAGATATTGGTCTTCAAAATACTAAAAAACACAATAATACAATTCTTCAAGTGGAGCTACCCACAGTTATCTGTACTTAAACTTATCATATAGCAGTAAAGATGTAGAGTGCTCATGAGATACTTAGGCATCAAAATCGACGAAAAGAAAAAAAAAATGAAATCCTCCATTGATAACTGGTCTACCAAGTCAATACTGATTTGTTACACGTTGTTGAATGAAACGGTACATGTGCTTCATTTCATTATATTGCCAATAAGCTCTTAACCATGTGGTTCGGGTTGTATTCGTCTTCAAAACACTAAAGATAACAATAATGCAATTCCTCATTGCAAACCTTTTCTTGCTGGCGAGCAACATGGAAACCTACTATTATTAGCTAATCTTCTTGAATTCACGTCCTTTGCAAATAAAACTATTGAGAGTGACTATCAAGTTGACAGTATCTATACTGACTTCAGTAAGTCATGCGATAAGTTGTCTCATAGTCTTATTTTATTTAAAATTTCATCTCTTGGTTTCCCTTCAATTTTCGTTGAATGGATAAGATAAGAGAATCATTTATGATTCAATAATTACGGACTCTGGTGTACCACAAGGTAGTCATATTGGTCCACTTCTCTTTATTATTGCTATCAATAAACAAGGATGGTGTTTCGATAGTTAAATCCTGTAGGGTGCTTATCTGCTAATGATATTAAGTTATTTAATTCAACAACAAAACAGAAGTAATTTCAATATATTCATTCACTCCACTTAAAACAGAAGTAATTCCAATACTTTAATATTTAAATTTCTTCATCTTCTTATTCGTTGAATTGGCAGAAATAAAATAACGCAGAGTAGAGCAGTATGCATTTTCCGCTGAGTTCACTGATGATGCATTTCTGATGATAAAATGGTCACACTGTTCGTTTTTCAATTTGGTATAAATAGAAAACTTAGCCGAATTTGAGAATTTAAATTTTGTCAGTTTTTGTAGAAAATTAGGTTTGTTATCAAAATTGGTTTAAGAAATTAAAAAAAAAAACTGAAGCAGAGAAATTTAGCAAAAACTGACCTACAAAAATATGAAAATATGAAATTGTTCATAAATACAGTGTGTCCCACAGTAACGACCGAGACGAAAACCATGGGTTTCTTAAGTTGTTTCTAAATCGAAACACTTAAGAGGTAATTTACTCTTTTTCACTTCCTTTTCGATTTATATAACGGGCTTTAATAATTTTGGTCTCGTTTCTTTTAACTGGCTTTAACTTTGCCAAACTACAAGCGATTCTTTATTAACTTCTCATTTAAAGTTAAATATTTTAATTGGTGCGATTTTTCGAATTGAAAATTTTGACATATCTTCACGTTTTGAGGTGTCTAGATTCGTCGTTTTTCGCAAGATGTATGTACTATGTATGTATTTATGTACGTACGTTCGGGGTACTTTTCCGTCTACCATATCTTGAGAACGAATACAGATATTGAATTCGGATGAATGTTAATCTACACATAATTACGTGATACAGAATTGTTAAAAATTAAAAAAAAAAAACACTTTTTTTAACTAATAAAAACAGTTGAAAAATAATTTTCGTCTCAAATAACGAGTTCGAATAACGAAAGTTATGAAAAATTGAATGACTCTATAGAAAGTGTCTATATGCTACTTGAACCTGAAGACAAAATTTTGGTAGTAGGTGACTTTAGCCTACCAAACGTGGATTGGGTTATAAATTGATAATGGTAGATTCTACGTTCCAATTAATGTGTCGAGTCATAACGAGCTTTCATTGATGTGCCAATTCAACGGAGTTAAAAATCGTTTTGGAAGAACTCTGGACTTAGTATTTTTGTCCAACACTATAAGCGCCGAAACTGCAGTAACAGAATCCGCTGTCAAACTTATAGAAGAAGATCGACATCATCCAGCATTAGATATTGCGCTAAACTTAAACGTGTCTTCTCCACATCACACCGCCTATAACAAACTTGAATTTAACTTTAGTAAGTGTAATTTTGTAGAACTTTTAAATTGTTTATGTTAACTGGAATCAATTATTCAATAACTGTAATATTAATGATATGTATAACGTTTCTTATAATACGCTTGTTTGCTGTTTTTAAGAAACTATTCCAGTAGTAACTCTACTGTACCACCATGGATTGACAGTCATCTCAAAAACTTAATAAACAAAAGAAACAAAGCATGGCTAAAATATAATAAGACAAGAACTGATGAAGATTACAGAACTTTCTTAATTCTAAAGGAACTTTTCACTGACTACTCCAACTCCTTATAGGAGAAATATATTCGTAAAATAGAATGTGATCTTTAATCTAATCCAGATTGTTTCTGGAAACTTGTTAATTGCAAAAGAAAATCAAGTACTTACACAAACTCAATGTCAAATTCGTCATGAGCCTAAAATTATTGCAGACATGTTTGCAGACTATTTCAAAGAAGCTTTTGAAGACGCAAACTATGACAACACTTCTCATTTTTCTACTTCTGAGCCAAGTTACCCTCACTTGAGTTCTATTAGTTTTGAAATAAGCGAAGATACAGTTTGCACAAGGTATCATGAAATTGGATGAGTGTTACAGTCAAGGCCCTGATGGTGTTCCATCGTCTATTTTGAAGAAATGTGTTGGTTATCTGTCATACCCGTTATGTGTTGTCTTTAATAAGTTTTTAAATAGTTCGATTTTTCCCAATATCTGGAAAAGTGCATTCATTACACCTGTTCACAAGAAAGGTCCTAAAAATATAAAAAATGAACTACAGACCTATTGTTAAATTATCTGTTATACCAAAACTGTTTGAGTCAAGTATGTAGTATTCTTTCATTTCACTGAATTTGAATTATTTGGGATAATCAGCATGAGTTATCACAAATTATGAATTTTAAAGCTAATTTAATTTTAAAGCTAAACAATCAAGGCTTTAACAGTAATTTTGTAAATTGAATCTCATCGTACTTAACTGATAGACTCTATAGTATTGTATTTCGAAATGAGTATTCAAACCAATTTGTTGTTAATTCTGGCGTCCCTCAGGGCAGCCATTTAGGTCCAGTTTTATTTATTTTATTCATAAATGACTTGGTGTCGATTATAAGAAACTAATCTGTCCTGATCTATGCTAGGGCTGCCAGACGTCCCGATTTTGCCGGGACAGTCCCGATATTTGAACCCTGTCCCGATATTTGTCCCGATTTACAAAATGTCCCAATTTCGTCCCGAGATTTCATTTTTACTTCCTATAATATAAGTCCGTTATTGGTTCCGTGTCAAAAACATAATTCGAGGTTTAAATCAAAACTAACATAAGATACGATAAAGTAGAAGTCCAAATACTGATTTTCGACAAAAGACGTCCGTGGGTTTGATTGTCTATAGATCCCGATCTATGTCGAACTGGAGCATAAGCGAATCGGTGGATCTGCTTCAAATTTAGTGTGAAACATTCTATGTACCAAATTCCTAGGAATGAGTTTCAATTTTTGTTTTAGCTTATCTGGATAGAACGGTCATACAAACATTTCGGTTGTTTCAAGTTTTCTAAAAAAAACGGCTGTAATGGTTTTGATAAACCCAAAAAAAATCGAAGAACTGAAATAAAGTTTTGTATTTTAGACCAAATTACCGGTTTCTTACTTATTTTGAGATATTCCCAAATATCTCGTTATTGGCTTTTTTGATCCCGACAAAATTTTGCAATTCGGTATGTACTTATAAGTTAGTTAAAAAATATTGGCCAACATTTTAAACAGTCTAATATTAGGGGTTAAGCATGGCATGATAGTACTATTATTTTTCTAAACTTAAAACAAATTAGTAGAATTTTCTAACTTTTAAATACTTGTAGAACACGTCCAAAAAGTGCCGCTCGTGTAAGAAATTCACAAATATACCTCATTTTGACATTTAGAAATGTTAAGAGTTGTCATATGGATTCTAAATAAACAAAAAAGATTATAATTTAAGAAAAGTGTTTTGTATTTTATGAGATAGTACGATGCTAAACTCGTTTCATATTTACTTATTCAAAATGATTGAACATCGTACTAAATCGACTAAAATTTTGTCCCGATTTCTCCCGATTTTTTTGGCCCTGGCGTCCCGATATTAACCAAATTTAATCTGGCAGCGCTAATCTTTGCTGATGAAATTAAGCTTTTCAAAAAATTTAAATCTAAATATGACTGTTTACCTCTGCAAGAAGACTTGCTAATATTAAGGGATTGGTGCAATAAAAATAGGGTTGTTTTAAATGTTGACAAGTGTAAGACCAAGAGTCTTACATGCAAAAAGTTCTGTTTGTTTATAATTATACATTCGATTCATGCTCTCTTAGTAAAGTTTCCTTATTTTCTGACTTAGGAGTTATTCTTGATCCTGAGTTAACTTTTGTTAATCATTTAAATTACATGGCCAAAAAACTAATAAAATCCTCGGTTTTATTAAAAGATTCGGTCGCGAATTCCTTGACCCGTATGTCCTCAAGATTCTTTTTGTTTCATTTGTGAGACCAATCCTAGAATATTGTTGTGTAGTGTGGGCACCTTACTAGTCCATTCATATAACAAGACTTGAAGCAGTTGAAAGAAGATTTTCGCGTTTCTGCCTTTGTTTTCTTCCATGGTCACATCAAAATACTCTTCATCCCTATTCTCAAAGACTCGCTTTAATAAGCGTTCCTTCACTCACTAATCATAAAAAGTACTTACAATTTTGTTTTATTGTTGAAATTATTAATGGTTCAATATCATCTCCATCGGTTCTTGGTTGGTTAAATTTCAGTTTTAGTCATTTACCAGATCAAACTATGGTCAATTGATTGCAATATTTAATAAATTTTACTTTTGTTTAGAGTCTGTAAATGATAACATAAAATGTATTAAAATTAAAACAGTTAAGAACAGTTAACTTATATCCAAATCCCAAGTGACCTAAAGCCCACTTAGGATTTAAATATTATTTAAAAAAAAAGATCACGAAAATGGAATAATTAATACGTCCATACGAAGAGGATTTAAGAAAGAAAGTTATGTATGATAGATTCTTAGAATTTAATAAGAAAATAAAAGAATTACAAGAACAATCAAAACTATACTATTATAAACAGCAAAAATGGCTGCCAAAGGCACCAATGGGAAGTGACTCTAGTGTGGGTCGCAACCCAACCACTTTTTTTTATTACAAAATCATTCCTTCCATTTTCGTAAGGAAAAATAAATAAATACTCTTCAATTAATCCATACAGACATAATATTTACGCTTCAGTGACACAGCATTTGTTCTTAAAAATTCGCCGAACAATTTTTTCTATAGGTATACTTTTTTTTGTTGTTGCTGCAAATCCAGTATCAAATAATATATTTTGCATGTAATAGTCATTGTTAATGAAATATTCAAGTTAAAGTCATGTCGGCACAATAGCACTTAAAATGGATCAATAGAATAATTCTTGAAGTGGATTTTTACAAGACCATTTAAATTGAAATATAATTCCAAATCTATTATTCAAAGTGGTTTATAACTTTCCAATGCTGAATAAGTGACCTCAGATAAAATCGATATCTGGGACATTTATTCATTTCAATATCCTTTCAATTATATTCATTCTGGCTTCGCCTTTTCTATACAAGTTCACATACCTACTACTTTATTTATTGGTGACAGCAGTTTTGCGTTGCACTTTAACTCACATAAGGATAATTTCCTCCGACGCAAAAAAAAAATAACAACAATACAAAGAAAAACAAGAAGAAAACTATAAAGTCCTCGAAACGTGAGAAAACCTAAAGCAGCACCATCAGGCACCAGCACCACATAGTTGATATTCGCATCATCATAAATGATGATAAAGGATGCAGCTAAAGGGATGTGGTTATTTTACGGTTTGTACTTTTTTGTGTAACTATTCTTTTTTTTATTGCTTATTTTTCTGTTTGTGTGTGGATCCTTTTCCAGACGGGAGTCGAATGAAGAACAGCAACAGCATTTTGTCGTCAACGTCATCGTCATCCTTATCGTCGTCATCATCGTCGTTTTTAGTTTTACAACAACGCACGCTTTTGCCTCCCTATATTCTCGCATAATTGAAATACACTCATGAATATGACTTTAAAGCAACTAGCGATAGCGACACAGAGAAAAAGAGAGACCATACCTGAAGAACGCCGCAGGAAACACTTTGCACACTCTATAAGCGCTTCCACCGTACCCATCTTTCTCGTAAACTTAGTTCGAAGATGAAGGTGAGGCGTGAGGGGTTAGACATTTCAGAGTTAAAAATGGTTTATCTCTGCGAAGGGTGAAAACTTCGATACAGAAAAGTTGGTCCTTTTAACTAATGTCACTAGAACAAAAAGCTTTTCTGAATGTGGCAAGATGGAAAATGAGTTTTGTCTTGGTTGCTTTGCGGCGACCAGAGATTCAAGGGAAAGATTTTTGAATACAAATATTGGATATTGTGATTTTTCTAAGAATTTGAGTTTAATTGTTTTTATGCGGGATATTAAAGTGGAATTGATATTTTTTTGTAAAATTTTGATTTTTTAAGGGCCAAATTTTCAAAAGACAGTCAAACCTCAGAAAATAAACTTATTATTCGAACTAAACAAAAATGTGGTCCTAAGGCTCGTTTCACACACATTCGGTTCGGTCTCTATTCGGTTTGTATTCGGCTGTGCCTGATATGTGAAAAACGATAAAACGGCAAAAATTAAAACCTTATAGAAACCGTAGATCACCGTTATATATTTTTACACACATCAGGCGCAGCCGAATACAAACCGAATAGAGACCGAACCGAATGAAACCGAATGTGTGTGAAACGAGTTTAATGCTATATAGCATTTATAACTCTGTTCTAAATTAGCTTTCCCTCATGGGCAAAGGCATTTTTATAAGAATAGTAATAGTTTTTGTTTAAGTTTTTATTGTCGAACGTCTAGTAGACCATCCAAATCAGTTGAAAGTGGCACACAGTGGTCCATATTGACTTTTTTGGTTGCAAAAACCATATCTTTTAAACTAATAAACAAGTACATATACAAAAAAAAAATAGGTTTTATACGGTCTTTTCCAAGTTTGTAAACCCAAAGCTAAAAAAAAATACCATAAAAATTAATCAACTTTGATTCGCCCCACAAGCCAAACCATTCATACAAATGATATAATTTTTTCGATTACAAGAGCTCCAAACATTTCTTAATTCCATGCATTTAAAAGTACTGCATTATAGACCGAACTGAAAAATTAATTTTGCAAGCTCTTTTGCATAAACGGCCCACTGTGTGGTTTCGAGGTGGCCCAGAAGTTACATAAACGTACTACTCGAACAACTTTCGTAAAACTCACAAGAAGTGATCGATTTTTTGCTTTTTTTCACCGCAAGTATTGCCATTGCCATTAAAATTTTCAAAATCCAAATATTTCAAAACTTTTTTGCTACGGTTAATCAAAAGAACTGAAAAATGACGGAGCGAAATCTTAAAATGTCGTTTAAACTCAAAATCCATCTTACGGCAATCATTGGTGATAGTCCAAATATTTAAAAAAATAATTGTTCAAAGGAACTTTTTATAACGTCAGATAAAAAAAAAATAACAAATGGTACACCGATATTTTGAGACGAAATATATGTGACTATTCAAATTTTGAAAATCGAACAAGATTCAAAGCGGCCGGCGGTGTGCTGGTGACAGCCCAAAATAATATGATAGTCAACTTGTCTGCTAAGTGCAGGGTCAAGAAAGTCGAAAATATGAACAAATTTTGAAATAGGAACATGAAGTTCTGTTAATAAAAATTCAAAGCAAAATATCACGAACTAAAGAAAGCACACGTATATTTATTAAAAATGTGGGACCTATTTTGGAGAAAAGTAAGACTCTTCTTATCGTTTTTTTAAATTTTGAATAAGAGGTACCTACCGTTGTTTTTGGTTCTAAATCAGGATATTTTCAAATATTCTTTCGAAAATTATTTCATATTAAGCTTCAAAAAAATACAAACCAAGTCGATTTCAAAATATGGAGTTTTCGAAAAAAAAAATCCTCCTTTTTTTTAAATCAAATACAGTTTTCAAAAACTTTGGAGGAGTACACAATAATTGTTTAACTGTCTTATAAGCTTCTTCGAAAAAATCAAAAACCTTTGAAAACAAGTTTACGAAAAAAATGTACCTTCCTACCTTTTCCTAAATTAAATGAGTGAATTTTTTGTACCAAAATCGTACAAGCCGTTTTTAAGAAAAATATTAATTTTCTTTCTAGCCCACTAGAGGGAAATCTTATTAAGAAAAAAAAGATCACGAAAAAGGAATTAGTTGAAAAAACAATAGTTTGGCAGGTAGGTACTGTTATTTTTGGTCCTGATAAAAAAAACTCAAAAACGCATATTTACTCAAAAAAAACCACTAAGTAAGAAAATCCATTGAGCCGTTTAGTCTGCAGCCACAGCTCTGATTCTCTACGGGAAGCTCCCTCTCAATTTTAAAAACTGTTGCCCTGATATCTGCATATTATTATATTAATCGAGAAATACTCTGGCTTGTATCAGTTATTGAATCTCAAACAAACACCAAATTACCACATGCAAAACATTTACAAAACAATGCTACCTACCATCCACACTGAGTTTTCATTAATCCACGATTATCCTCATAGTTTTTTTTTTTTTCATTCCATGACTAAAAACAACAAAAAAAGATCTGAATTAAAATTAAATACTCTTTCTTTTTGCACTAGTTCGATTTTCAATACCATCGAACAACTAGAATGTAATTTAAAAACGCCAACTATAGCATTTTCTAACCTTCTCATCCCATTCATATCACCGGCAGTGATGATTATACATATATAGGTAATAAACCCTATATTCAATTGTTTATTAATGTCATTTCATGGTACTTTTGTTGGAATCACGGATAACACTCCAGGAGTGGACTAATTCTAGAAGAATATAGGCCTTAAGCAAAGAAGTCTTGTGAAATCTTGATTTAACACAAAATAAAGTTAAAATAAATAATTGACAAACTTTATTAAAAAGTTCAAGGTTAAAAATGATAAGAAGATGAAGAAATTTAAATATTAAAATATTGAAATTACTTCTGTTTTTAGTGGAGTGAATGAATAAAATTCAATTTAAAAGTACAAGTGACCTCAACTCCAGAAATAATAGTGTTTCGCCCAAGGTATAACAGTGGGCTCTTCAGTCAGTCTGTTATACCCTACTAAGACACAAATTTTGGTCGATGTTTACCGACTCTTATAAAAATCACAGCAAAAAGATACTGTGAATTTTATTATTCTTTTTAATTGAATTTTATTCATTCACTCCACTAAAAACAGAAGTAATTTCAATATTTTAATATTTAAATTTCTTCATCTTCTTATTATAAAAAACCTGACCACGGGTATTTATTTTCTGGGTGCACGAATTTAAACAAATTCCCCTAGAATAATAAAATTCACAGTATCTTTTTGCTGTGATTTTTATAAGAGTCGGTAAACATCGACCAAAATTTGTGTCTTAGTAGGGTATAACAGACTGACTGAAGAGCCCACTGTTATACCTTGGGCGAAACACTATTATTTCTGGAGTTGAGGTCACTTGTACTTTTTAATTGAACTATTAAAAATGTTTAAGTATACAAAAATAAAAGAAGAGTATCCAGCTCTAACTAACAAATAACAATAATTTTAACCTAAGGTATTTAAAATACAACCTTCATTGCACGACACTAGGAATAAGGATTAAAAGGAAGGAAAAGAAATGGTTCCACGTATCCTTACATACAATGTTCTGTTAAACGTTTTTGTAAAGACAGAAAACCCTTCTTTTATGTACTTTTTAAATAAATTTTTTTTTTTAAATTAATTTTCAAACTCAAAATATTGAAAAAAAAAAATAAAATAGATGTACTATTTTTGTTCTAAAAATTCTCTTATTAATTATTTGTCAAACATTGAAAACTGAATGGTTTTTACTTTTCAAGATATTTAAAACTAAATTCACCAACTTCTTCTTGATTTTGTTAGGGGTATTCATGCAACGTTGGAAAACACTAGATAAGTTTACAATTTGCGTAGGTCATTTGGTTAATGAACTGTCAAAATTTGTATGGGAAATGATTTACACAAATTGGTTAAAATTCCCCAACGAATTTGCTTGGAAAATGATTTGGTAAAATTGACCAAACTTCATTGTGACTTTTAGAATTAGGCGTGCTCAGAAATATGATATCTCAGAGAACTAAAAAAAACTCCGACCGTCTTCTTTAACTATCGAATCGCGATCAGTTGGCGATAAAAGTTGTAAATAAATACGTAGTTTATATACAACAGAAAATAGTTCAGTCGTCTACATTTACTCAACGTTTGGCAAAGCTACTTTTCGTAAATTATAATTTATACATTATTATAATTTAATTATATATATAATTTATATGTATTATAATTTTATAATTATTAAGGTGGTGCTATAAAGGATCTGCCAAACCAATACTAATCATGTTGTTTTCTTCTTCGTCAGCGAAGGATTTGCATTGGTTTGGGAGATGTTTAATAGTCAGAATCTATCGGAAGCAGATGCCATAAACCAATGAAAAGTAGCTTTCTGAATAAGGGGCCAGTTATAGCTATCATTGAAAACCATCATTGAAAAAGTTAGCTGTTGATTTTGAGACCCTTCGTAAGTTTAATCATTGAATATTTTAATGCAGAAATATAGCCTACGACTTCAAAATTATTTCTCTTCCAAAAAAAAATCATTTTGACCCATATCTTCCCCAGAACTTAACTTTTAGGTTTTTCAATGACCATGGGTAAGGTAGTTCATCATTGAAAAATTAAAAGTTACGTTATGGGGAAGATAAGGGTCAAAATGAATTTTTTTTGAAAGAGAAATAATTTTGAAGTCGTAAGCTATATTTCTGCATTAAAATATTTAATGATTAAACTTTCGAAAGGTCTCAAAATCAACAGTTAACTTTTTCAATGATGGTTTTAATGATACCAATAACTGGCACCTAATCAAAATCATAATTGAGCCATAATTCACTCTTTCCCTTTCCTTTTTTTCGTGTCGTCCTCAACAAATTTCAGTTTCATTTCGTTGAACTGCACTCAGGGGTGCTCTTCAACTCCAAAAGCAAAAGTTAATGAAAAATGAATAAACCGAGATTATGGGCGCAGCATAAGATTTCTTGTGATTTTCGTCCTTGCTGATTTTCGTCCTTAAAACGTTACTATTGTCGTGTATCTAAAAATGTTTGTATCGTTCCGAGACATTCGGCTCCGATTTCGCGTTGGTTTGGGAGAGGTTCTGCATTTAAAAATAAATAACAAATCTGAACACGTCTAATTTTTGACGTTCAATATTTGACGTTTAACGAACACCTGATTTAAAAAACACAGCATTTTACAGCATTTAAAAATAAATAACAAATCTGAACACGTCTAATTTTTGACGTTCAATATTTGACGTTTAACGAACACCTGATTTAATAACACAGCATTTTACCAAACGAATAAAAATGTTGTTCATACTTAATTTTGTGTAAACTTGTCATTTAACACAATTTGTAATATTACGACCTTGCATGAATACCCTTACTAAGAAGTTGTTTTCTTTATTTTTTAATATCTTGAAAAATAAAAGTCCTACAGCCATCAAAATTTCAATTTTTTACTGAAAATTGAAAAAATTATTTTATTTTTAAAATCATAACTTAATTACGAAAAATTTTAAAAAAAAAATTATATAGAAATTTTTTTAGTTTAAAAAATTATTGTTTTTTTTCCAAAACTGTTCATTAAAAGAACTTGATCTTAAAAAGGAAAACAAAAATGCCTGACCTTAAAAAGTCGTATAACAAGGCATTGTTTGCATTACCGTTGTTTTTTAATAATCTTTTTTTTTGTTTTATATTTAAAATGTTTTAAATTAAAACGGGGGAATTGACACCCCCCCCCCCCCCATTCCTTTAAACGATGTTTTACTCTCTCAACGTAACCTATACGCTGTAGCTTTTTGTCACACCTTATGTGAATCAACCTGTTAAATACCCCATTTTCCACAGCCCCTCCCTCTCTCCAAATAAAATAGCCCCAAAGCAATTCCTTTTCTTATTTATTTGCAAATCCACCACCGAACACACGCCACAGAAGCAATAATTATTCAAGGAAAATGAAATCAATTGTTTTCGTTTTCAGACTTTTCGATAGGAAAATCAATTTTTATTCATTCTCCATTCGCTCTCACAATGCATTTTTTACTTACTTATATTTTTCTCCTCTTGAACTATACACATTCATATAAGTTTGTACTTTTTAGCTTGAAATCAAACACCACTTGAATCGACAACGACACGTCAGTTATGATAGTTTTATGAGTCTTCTATTACACATATAGTTGATTCGTACGGATATGATATACATAGTGGGTAAGGTTTGCTTGTACCGGAAATGTTGCTGCACCTGCAATAACACTATTATGAGGTCGAAAGCTTTTTGCAAAAAGAACCTTGACTTTAATATCTAGCAAAAACTCATCGACTCATCGACCCGAAATGGGGGGTGTTGTGCGGTGTTGTAGGGGGTTATGTTTTACCCACGGTACCGCACCTCCATTTTTTTTGTTGCTACTTTTGGTCTTTCAAATAAATACCTAAATAAATTATTTTCATTTGATTTTATTTTATGTTTAGCTTTTATGGTTGGGGAAGTCATGTTTTGAAATAACTAAGTCATTTGTCGTCATAATACTGTCATAATTGCATTGGCATTCCATATGGTGAAAAATGCAACAGTCTTAATTACGATAGCTTATGTTAGATTATTTAACGATTAAGCATAAGCTTGTTTGAGTATTTTGAGATTACAGAAGGAATAGATGAAAAGCTTTATGGAAGACAAGAAGTTTAAAAAAGACAAGTTGGAGGATAAGCGTTTGTTAAAGAATAATAATTCATCTACATAAACTACGACAAAGAAAATTGGCTTCAAATATTTTCCATCATTTACCATCATTTCGTCCTGAACTGAAACAGGAATTTATTTTCTATGAACATACAAACTTTGAAATCAGAGCACTTCATTTTCTACTTGGAATTTCAAATAGTTCATTCGGAAGTTCGAACTTGTTAGAAATCAACTCAATCTTTTACTCATATACCATCCGGCATAAATTCTCTTGAGGCTATCAACTACTTGGTATCAGAAGTTGGAAGTTTGTTTTTAAAATATTTTATTATTTAATTGTGTTATAATACTATCCGAAAATATTTATACTTTCTGAAAATATTTTCCATGAGCTGTATATAGTCTGAATAATATATATTACTAGCTGACCCAGCAAACTTTGTTCCGCCTGAATTTCATTAATATAATGAAAATAATAATTTCTAGCATGCACAATGCTGTTTCAATTCAAATTCACTAAAAGCAACGATCGACCACCACGGCGTTTGATGGTAATTACTTTTTCTGAATATAGTCGTTGTCAGCACTATTAGTTGCTGTCTATTTATGCTGCTTTACACACTTCCCTGCATTGAATGGGTCAATTCAACTGTGTTCCCATTACGTTGACATCGTACTGTGTTCGAGTTTGTGGAACTGGTGTGGAATTAGTAGCTTATGTAGCTCTCTTCTGAAGCTTGCAAATAATTGTAATTCCTAAGCTCATTGATAGAAGAAGAGTGAAACAGCTGACGAAATGGTTATGACTGCTATTGAAGAATACTGTGTCGTTCAGCTGGGAAGACATTAATGGTGTTAGGCAGAGAGTTGAATCAGAAGATGGTTTAATGATTCTAGATAACCATTGCTGCGTGAACATCCTTGGGCTTGGCAATTGAGGATATGTTTCCAAAGCTTGTTTAAGACGATTTTAGGGTGCTGATCATCATCTGACTTTCTTCAATTGTAATGAGATTGTTTCTCAGTATACAACATTCATTTTCGACTAAGAGAATGTCCGATGCAGTAAATTCAATTTTAAGAGTTTTTGTTTTGCATCCAGCAGTTAGTTGAATATTAAGAAGGGTTCCGAATATTCATTGAGTATGTGGCAAAAATTACGTGAGATGGTTGGTGGATTCGCTTTCATCAATCACAGAGTCGACGGATTTTAATGAATGTAACTCACCGGCGCCGATTTAATTTTGAATGACGAAATTCAAATGATCGATATCCTTGTTTTTCGCAGCTAAAATCGCTCATACACTCAGCCACCGTTGTCAATATAATTCTGAGCGATCTTCAGGAAAATGGAAAAATTTTGCTGGAAATTCAATCAGGCCGGCGACTAATTGCACTTAAATCACGCCATTGCCCATTGCCAAAAAATTAACTGGAGAACTCTGCAGCGAACTGTTCATTTCGTAGAGCAACTCGGATGTTTGTTTTTGATTGCAATTTTCGCGTATTGCCATACAGCCGATGATTTCAAGCAAGCTTTTAATTAACCTGCTTGAGTTGATCTTGGAATGACACATTAGCGTTTGACGAAAATGACATTACACCACCAAAACGTTGCTTATCACTTCGTAAATCTTTCAAGGTACGATTCCGAGCTCCCAATGCACGTTTGTGAGCCATTGTGCACTCGTTCCAGATGACAATCTTCGAGTCCTGCAATACTTACGTCATCGCAGAGTTCTTTGAAATGTTGCATGTAGGTTCTTTATCCACTTGCAGGTTTAATGGAAATTTCAATGCAGAATTAGCTATTCCACCACCTTCCCACTATTCCAAATACTTTAAACATAAGGCGTATTTTATTGGTAAATTATAGCTAGTGCAGTAATGGAAAGTTAGTGCAGTAATGGAAAGTGTGAATAAAACATTATGTTCACTATTATATGCACTCTTATTTTAAATCTCCAAGTTGGTATCTGTGCAATCATACTTATGTCAAAATCAGCTGTCAACAAAAAGAATAATTACTTGAAAGAAAAAAATTAAAATGGATAACGAAACAAAAAAGGTAAAAGTTATTAACTAATTTTAAACTCCTTGCCAAAAATAATTTTTTTTTATTTCAGATCTTATTAGAGTATTTATTGGACTCATCATCAAGCAGTGAAGAAAGCAGTTCATCATCAGAACTTGATCGCTTAATGAGCTCTGATGATTCTTCATCTGATGAGAAGCACGCAAGCGTTTCGAATTTTATGAAAACTATCGAAGATTATAGTGAGCTCGATTTTAAATCCCACTTCAGGTTGAATCGCTCAACTGCAGAGAAATTAATAGGTGAACAACTTTTTGGTTCATCTAACTATTTATTTAAAAATAAAAGCGTTTTCTATTTATTTTCAGAAAAATACTCTCAATCCGATTTTTTTCCATCAAGACCGAATCATGGAGGCAAAACAAAAATTGAACCCAGAAAAGAAGTGTATGTATATGTATGGTACGTTAGCAACACTCTGACATTTCGGCAATTGGGAAACCTATTTGGAATTGCAACGTCCTCAGCATGGTCTGTAGTTGGCCGTGTGAGCAGCTGGTTGTTTTCCATAGGAAATGAACATATTAAGTGGCCACAAGGTGACGTCATTGACCAAATTTCTCGAAAATTTGAAGCCAAAAAGAAAATACCGGGTATAATTGGGGCCATCGATTGTACACATATCACAATTGCAGCTCCCAAAAGCAACAAAGAGGCTTACTATAACCGAAAGCAAAACTTCACTATCGTGTTGCAGGCCGTCGTTGACGCTGAAAAGAAATTCATCGACATATGTGTTGGAGAACCTGGTTCTCTGCATGATAGTAGGGTTCTTAGAAGATCTGCTTTGTACAATCAAGCGGAAACCAATTATACCCGGCTATTTCCGTCAAATACATTTCTTTTGGGTGATTCGGCATATGCTTCCTCAAACTGGATAGTGCCGCCTTTCAAGGACTATGGGCAATTAACTGATCAGCATAAAGCTTTCAATTTTATACACTCATCTACACGGATGGTGGTTGAAAATGCTTTTGGTTTGCTGAAAGGAAGATTCAGAAGAATAAACAAGTTCACTGAACAACGAACTATCAATTCGATAAAAAAAATTGTGGTTAGTGCGTGCATTTTGCATAATTTATGCATATCCAATGACGATAACATCACATTGGATGAAGAAGTAACATCAGAGGAAAATAACTTGGGCACAACACAAATCCCGAAATGAATGCATCCCGGAATCGTCGTGAAACATTATTTACATATCTGTGTCAAAAAAATATAATTTAGTTATAAATAAAGTTATAAGCTACCCACCAAAATTCAATTTCTTTTTTTTTTGGGCGAGACTCGACAACCAATTTATTTGTTTGCGTTAATTCGCAAAAATATCTTTGCAGAAATGATTCACATCGCACCATCAATTTCGGCAATCATTCATAAATGCATCAAACCAGCATCACTTTTTGAGTTCACTTGAGCAAAATTCCATCAAACTAACGACCGCAAACTTCAAAACTTCAAGAAAAAAACATGAAAACAACAACTACAATTCAATTTTAGTAACGAGTTTTTATTTTCTCAAAATTTTTTCTATTAACTCGTATTTTTTTTGTCGATCCTCCGCTTTTTTTAGCTGTTGCTGTGCCCTGGTCTGTTGACGCTCTTGGAAGCGTTCTTCTACTCTTTCCGCTTCGCGCTGCCTCTGAACTATTTTTTCTTTGTAATAGTCGGAGCGTGACATAGCCCTTCTTTTGATTGCGGCTGGCCTTAATGTTGCTGGTGTTCTTGTTGGTGGTGTTGTTGTTGTCGGTGGTGTTGTTGTTGTTGGTAGTGTTGTTGTTGTTGTTGTTAATGAAGATGCATAGGCAGCAGCTTCTTCCAAAATAGATTCGACATCCACATCAAAAAAATTGGAATCATTTGAGACAGGAGTTGCTTCTAAGGATGCTGAGGAACAATTCAACTCAAACGTTTCTGGGGAGCTGAATAATGGTGCTGCTGAGGACGTATCCGGTGACGAAACTGTTGCACCTGAACTCTGAAAACACAAGTCAATAATTAAACTATTTTCATATTAAAAATTATTCTCTTACCAAAACACTTTCGGCACCTAAATTATAGGAATCGCTTTTAGAAAAATTTGGCTTTTTAGCAAATAGCTCGTCCATCTGCTCCAAGAACGGTGCAATGCAAGGAGATGCACCAGTTCTGCCATTATTATCTTTAGCGTCTCTGTACGCCCTCAGCAGCGTCTGCATCTTCACCTCAAGATTTCGCGATGTGAAGCCCGAGTCCTGAAAAATATTTTAAAAATGTACTAGTTAATCAAATTAAGTTCCTAATCCTATTCTTACAAAGCCAGCCGCAATCATATCCTCGATAACGCTTCCATACGCCGAACGTTTTTTTCTTGGGTGGCTAAATTGCTCCTTCCTGGCAGTATAAAAATGCAAAAATGCTTTCGTTTCGTCAGTGGTCCAACGTTTAGATCTGAGAATAAAAATGTACTTTATTATTAATACGAGTATATTTACTTTTTGTTTATAAAACGTTTGTTTACCTTTTCTCCATTTTCCATGAATTATTTGTTTTGTTTTGTTTTGTTTTGTTTTTATTCAAGAGTCGGAGCCACCAAATACCAGTTTTGAAAATACGTACTCAAGGGATGTGTTAAAAAAAGTATTGTTGTTTTTATGTAAAGTTGAATAAGAGTTCAAGTTAATGTGTACATGCAGGTCCAGTCAGAACAGAGTTGAGTATGAATTGAAAGATTGAAATGACATTAGAGTGCCTGTCCACATTAAATTTTGAATATTAGGTGCATGCAGTGAGACAGGTAGATTATATGTGAGTGAAAAAGAGAGAGATGGGTAGATTACAGCCCAAATGCAAACAATATTCTTGGATTCAACATGAAAGATTTTGTATTGTGTGAGTGAAAGATAGATAGATTTCAAGGGTGTGAGATAGGGATGTGCAGTTTGATTTTCTCTTCATCGTATGGACACAACGAACATAATAAAATCCAGCATTAAAAATCCAATGTAGACAGGCACTAAAAGCCAAAAAAGCTAAAAGAAGGGTGTGAGGGGAGATTTTGTCCTTCCCCGTAAGCCCTTCGTGCCTACAAGCTCCCAGTTGCTGGCAACTCAGTTTTTCTGTGTGAAAGGGGACAAATCAACGCGAAACATTCAGCGCCACAATTAAACTTTCTCTTCTCAAAATAAACTTACACTGCGATAACTGACGCGAAGCGAATTTGCCATATTAAGGCTCTCCCAAACCATCGGGGAACATTCGCTATGCAGGGCGAATCATTCACAATGATAACAAAAATGACAAATAAACAATGCTAAGCAACAACAAAAACTGCTACCATGCCGCGTCGGCCAATGTGCCGCTTTCGCGTTGGCTTGGGAGAGCCTTTAAACCCGACCAATGACGAAAGCATCAAATGTTTCGCTTTGGTTTTGGGCGAGTCCTAACACACATCACACGTCAATAAATTTAGAGATAGCATTGTGATTATTGATGATTTTTGGGTGACGTCAAGTAATCAACGCATTGAATATTTACGTTGACAGTCTAATCGTAGATTAATATTTCAAACCAATTTATTTTTATTCTAGTGAAAACAGAGCACAAGAAAAATACGAACGCATCCCCAAATAATAAAATCCTGCCAACTTTCAAGTAACAAATATTTCTGGAACTGGATGAAGTGTAATTCTATTCCAAGCATTCCAAAACTTTATGTGAACTATTTATATGCACTATTTTTACTGCCTTGTTTATCCGCACTAATTCTTTGTTGTTGTTTAGTGTGTAAAATTTTGGTGCGCTGCGTATACATTTACCAATAAAAAACGCCTATAATGAAAATTTAAAAAAAATATTACATTTTGTTTTATCTGACCGCACGCAAGAGCGAGTAAAATTCAATTTGAAAGACGATTCGAACAGGACACCTCATATTCCTTCCTTGGGCCAACACGAAACCATCAATCCCAAAATCGTGAACATCGAACGATCCTTTCTGGTGTTACAACCTTTAAACAGGATCATCCCGTTCTAGTTTTTCTGGAAATTTTCAGGGATTTTCCCCCAGTATCTTATGTCTTTTCTTGGGCCAATGCGAATTCACCAAGCCAAGAATCGTAAAATCGATCTGTCTATTTTGGAGTTATGCACTAAAAACAGGATCTTCCCGGATTTCCAATTGTCCTGAAAAGTTGCCGGCATTTTCCTCCAGTATCCTTTGTCGCTCCCTAAATAAAAATAAAAAATAAAATAAATTGTGTGGCACAACGGCTCGTGAAGAACCAGGGCCTAGTGACTAACAACTCGCAACCATTCCTGTGTGCGCCTGTCGACAGGAATGGAAGGGACCTAAAATGTAATGCCGAATCCGAACAGCTAGACGAGAAGTACTTATTCGTGACAAGTGATACTCTTGGAGGATTTGTCAATTCCTCGCAAGAGGCAGTAGCCCTGAAAAAAAACTTTTTAGATTCTAGGTGGACGAGGCTGGGAAGCGAACCCAGACCTCCAGCGTGACAGGCGAACGCACTAACCATTACGCTACGGGCTACTACACAACAAAAGCTTATGCTTCCGAATCGTAATGATTTGTCCTTCCATGGGCCTGTGAAAATCGAACGATCCGTTCTCGAGTTATGCGTGCACACATGGATGACATTTCTCTTTTACACATATATATAGAAGTTGTAAGTAGAGAAGGTACACATTGCAATAAATTATTTAAGAACAAAAATTTGTTTTCATTTTAATACATAAAGACAAAAAAAGCACACAAAACCAACAATACAAAGTATAAAGATGACAGAGAAAAAACAATAAATGGACACCTAAATAACTTTTTTTAAAGTAGGTAACAGATATGATTCAATTAAAAAGTACCTGATAGTGACCTCAACTCCAGAAATTATTGTGTTTCGCCCAAGGTATAACAGTGGGCTCTTCAGTCAGTCTGTTATACCCTACTTAGACATAAATTTTGGCCGATGTTTACCGACTCTTGTAAAAATCACAGCAAGAAGATACTGTGAATTTTATTATTCTGGGGGAATTTGTTTAAATTCGTGCAATAATTAATATTAATTCTATGAAGATGGGCGTGTGCCACGCCCCTCATTGAAAATCTCAAATTTTCCACATTTGTATATGTACTTATTACAAGAGCAACCATACTACCAAGTTGATCGATCCGTTCATGCATTTTATTTGTAGTGTTTGATTGTAGTACTTGGAATTTCATGAGATGACAAACAACACATTCCCAAATAATTTTGCCAACAAAAGTACTTTTTCTATCCTTATTCTTTAGTATTCCTGTGACGCCATTCAAATTACTGCAAATAAGTCTTCTAGTTAAAATCCTTTTCAAAGATTTCTTAAGAGCATTTCGTATGAAACATATTTAAATATATTGATATTTCTACTTTATTTCTCAAAGAAGAAGCTGTATAGCTTGTGATACCTAACATCATAATTTTGTGTTCAAAAATACACTCTCAATACACTCTCCCTGTAAATCGATGTTTTCTATTAAAATTTTCCATAGCAATATACCTGAAATTGTATTTGTTTTGTAAACCAGTTCAAATCCTCTTCTTATTCCTGAGAAATTTTAGAAAAAAAACATTCCCACATTGAACTTTGCAAATAGAAACTCATTGTTATGTTTGTGTGGGAATCTTATTCCCCTTTGAAAGAGCTTCGAGAGAATGAAACAATAACCCTTAATATGAATTGTATCTATCAAAGCCTAACCTTCCCAACAAATTTTGTTGTCGTTATGCTTTCCTTTTATTTCCCAAAGGATCAGAAAAGTTTCGCCATCCCCATCCCTACCCACATAATGAGTCACACAAATTGAAACGATGCTGTTGAATGTTTTTGAATTTTTATTTTGTTTTGTTTTTAAATGCCAATGCAATGATTGAGCTTATTTTTCCATTTGAGTTGATTTTAAATCCAAACAATATTTATCGAAACGGCAGTGTGGCGGAGGTTGATAATCCGGCCTATTAGTTCCGTTGGATGTTAAATGGCAAATCAATAGGAGAAGAAGGTATCCGGTTCAACTCCATGGTGTTCAGTTCAGTCTCATCCTACAGCCATGCTTTTACCCCGCCTTATACTCTCGCGCGAGTATAACGAATCTATAAAGGTCAAGCTCTGCTTCCCTGTTGTGCATTTTTATGAAGATACCTGCCGGGTATTGGTGTGTAGAGCCTCTGACAAGTCAAGAGATGCTTATTGAAATTGCTTAGCTGCTGGAAGCATCATCATCGTCATCATCACATAGCTGCTCATCTCATCCCAGGAGATGACGATGATGAGGATGAATATAGTACAACAGGGGTGGTGGTGTGGTGCAGCGCAGCGCAGAGATGATGTTGGGATAGAGGTGAGGAAGGTTCTTTAAAGTGGAATTAAATGAATGCTTTGTTTGGGTGTTTTTCCAACCTTTTTGCAGCTCTTCTCCTTTGTGTGCTTAAATGTTAAGTCCCGGTGGCGGTGGTGGCGGAAGGGTGTTTTTTTTTATTATTATTATGAAGGGTTAATATAATGAGGCTCATGTACGAGATCGTAGGAAAAACATTTTTCTTTGTTTTCTTATGCGTTTTTTTTTGTTTTGGTTTGAGAAAAGAAAAAGAACACAGAATAAAAAAGATGTTGTTTGTTTGAATAAATGTCGATGCTGTCGGTACTGAGATGAAATGGGATGGGATTGGTTAGCTTAGGTTTCATATCAGAGATGTCTGATTTTATGTTCAGATTAAAGGAAAAGAGTGTGAAGAATATTAAGGTAAATCTAAATTAATGAAGTAAAAGTGTCTTTTTTTTGGTTCCTGAGATTTTCTTCATGATTAAGTAATAGGTTTTCGAGAGCAAAAAATAATATAGTAATTAGCATGATGTAAGCAAGTATTGGAAATGCGTCTTATTAGTGGCTAAGCTATGTTGAAAAAGAACCCGAACTTTAATTTGTTTGTTTTCACCTACATTATTTGCCTTAGAAATTTTGCTGAAATATTAGAAACTTTTGCCTTAGAAAACTTACAACTGCACAATATAATTTCGTTTATTTGGAACTGGAAAGTATAGGTATACCTAATAACTGATTTTTTGATTTTCCAAATCTGCCTAGAAGATAAAACAGCAAAGTTTAGAAAAGCCTTCATAATTTCGCGTTTGAGTTCATTAAATGATTGGCACTATCTTCCTCAAAAAATACAATTCAGTGACGAATATCGAAAAGGACAGTTTTTCGTCCACGCACTTACTAACCTACCTAGTGCCGTTATTAAGGGGAATGCCTTGATCATTCCCCTTAAATATACCCTCAATATGAGTCGATGGTTGAACTTTAGTTATTTTGCCAAAATGGATGGGGTAAAATCTTGAACTGAAGCTGAACCAATTTTTGTACTCAACTCGCCCTTAGGGTCAAGAATATAAATCAACTAACGTTTTCACATTAGAGAAAATATCTCCTGCCATTTTACTTTGCTCATGCTAACTTAATGTAAATTTAAACAAACATTATGCCATAGTTCGACTCTTTATAAAAACGACGCTGACGATATAACAGTGACTTTTTAATAAATCTTTCTCAATTGAAAGCGTATGTTATTCAAATTATTATTTTCACTCCATATTGGAGTTAATGTGCATTGAACTAATATTAACATAACTCCGAATTCCGAAATCATTTAAATTAGTATTTAGAAGATATAATGTACGAGTATTTATAAAACTTCTCTACCAATAATGGGCAGTAAAAGACATCTGTATGGAATAATAGAAAAAGTAGATGAACGGTGTAGAGAAGAATATATAACGGAAGCTTCCGGTTCCTTGTTCATATCAATCTACAGTAGGCTTAACCACAATCTGTCCGATAAAAATTACTTCCCGGATACAAACAGTGTGCACATGATCAAGTTCTTGTGCAGCTGAATGAGATGGATGTTTCAAGACTTTACGAATACTGCAACATTTCCTTGAGGTATAGGGAAAGAACAATGAATGGAGACTTTTGAAGTACAATCCTGCTGTTGTTTAAACTTTTAAAATATAAATTGCTTTTTTTTTTTTTAATTTGATAGTTCAATTAATTTTAAGATAGCTTATAATACAAGATAAAGAAAGAAAGTCAATCTGGCAGACGGCAACATGCCATGCTAAAAAGATTTTTGTACACATTATAATTTTATGTGAAGAATAATAATAATTCACTACCAAGAAAGTCAGAAACTTCAAACTCGCAGCATTTGCTAGGCAACATTTGGTTAAGGCAAATTTCAATTCTTTAGCATAAGTGGTTCCCGAGATATAAGAATGCAAATATCGCAAAAACCATAACTGACTCACTGACAGATCATCAAAATTATTGAGCACTTCCCGATATAGGAGAATCATGAAATTTCGCACAACGGTGGGCCTTGTGGTGCATAAATAGGAAATTTAAGATTTTCTGTTTAGGGGGCGTGGTACCCACCCATTTTCGGGGAATTGATATAAATTATATGGATCACTTCGGATTGTGGTAGAATGTTGAAATTTGTAAGAGCGGTAGGGCTTGAATTCGTTTTCGGTTTTAAGTTAATTTTTTGAAAAATTGCCCCTTCCACCCAACCGAGGGGGAATAGACCCCTTCCATACGATTTTTTTCTTGTCTCGACTAAACCTGCAAGCTGAAGCTTTTTTTCACACTTAAGGTGAATCACCCTGTGTAGTGACTGAGCAATGCTTGCCAACCCAAAAAGGGAATTTCAATTAATCTTACGATTAAATTAATCATAATTGAATTATTCTTACAGGTCACTTGACTCCAAATAATTCATTAATTTATTGCGATGCTGCTCGAAAGACTCCAACTTTGATTGTATCTATACCTTGGTAACTAAGAATTAATTTCTTATGAAAAATTTGAAAATTGTGGTAGCAGTAGGTTAGTTTTAAATTCCAACGTAAAAATAATTCACTGCATTTTCACGCTCCAATTCGTTTCACAAACAAACTTCGGGCTCTGTATTTAATTTTCATTAAGAATTCATTTCATTTATTTTTACTTTCAAGAAGCAGACAAAAAAAATAATTCTCACAAACACGTCGATAAATTGTTAACGTTGATGTAGCAACATCTTTTCTGCTTACGTCTGCTTGTGGTATATGCAGTTCTTTCGCGTAAAATAACTGCATCCAGTGGTGATGATGATAATATATTTTCCGCTTAATAGCACACAGGGGTAAAATAGATGGAAAACTTGTATTTGTCCTTTTTCTATCATCATCATAGTCGTTTCTATTTTCCTAACTTCGATACCGGTGCTGTCACTCAGCATGTCGGTCGTTGTCGTCTCAACCTCGTCCTGCAGGACATCATAGTCATAGATATTTTTTGTATACGTTTTCTAAATGCAGTGGCAGTCCTTCTGCAAATGTATATAGGTACCTATTCAGAAAGAAGAGGATACAAAAAGATGCAAACACCACATCGCTGCATTAAACGTATAAATAGCATACGAGATTAAAATTAATGAAAATGTGTAGAAAACGTTAGTAACCGAGATTTAACTAACGTGGCAAACAAGGAGAGCCAAGACCTCTCTATACATCCGTGCCATACTCCACCATCCTCGCCTCGTATAGCCCACACGCTACAGACGCCACACCTCTGTCATTCATCTTATGAGAGAATGATGGTTTAAAGTTGATATGGTAAAGGTATATGTATGTGTGTACGTAGTGAAAAACAAGGAGTGGTGGACAATTGGGGCAGAAAATTACGGTCAACTTTGAGGTTGTTGCTTTCATGCTGATATAGAATGTGAGTAGATCCATGGAAACATCTACCCCGCCCTCCCCCTCCCATATCCACAATACACATTTTGCTCTTGAAAATTGTATGGAATTAATTCAGTCACGCGGTGAAAATTGTATCTGGCGATTCTACTTTCGTTCTATGGAAAATGATCGGTTTATTAGATATGGCAAGTTCTAGTGACGCTAGCAGTGCATGGGGCTATGAATTAGAGATATCAGGATGTCTGTATGAAAATATGGAAAACCATATGTTTTGTCAATCATTTTAATTAAATTCCCATTTCACATTTTTTAAATGCCCATATCAGGTGCACTGTGGCGTATGCGTACTTTTTTGTTGTACAAAATATGCGTGCGAAATTAAATTCGATACACTGTTGATTAGTTCCTACTTGTACTGATTGGCTTTTATGATAAGACTTTCGTTGTTATTTTATGTTACTCAAGATGCAAAATATAATAATGAGAGAATTTAGTTGTCATCCTCTTAGGCTAAGAATGTTTTAAATCTTGTTTCATTTCATGAATTTTGTTGAGTTATGAAAGTCTATGTTTTCTAAATTTAAAACTTTTCCCGCCAAGCCGCATGGCCAGCAACATAAAGCTTAGTAGGTCTTTATGTTCCTTTGATGATGATAAATCAACGTTTAAAATCTGATTTACGCGTGAACATTTTTTATAATATTCTTTAGGTCTATGAGAGTGTCTAAGGCTAATTTTTATTTCTTAGTTTGTACAATTTTCCAGAACATTATTTTTTTTTATTTTTTGTGACCTTAGTTACGATTGTGTACGATTTTGCATGCTTTAAAAATAAAATACCGCTAGTAGCTCTACGGCTGGTAAGAAGCCAAAGAAGAATCGTATTGTGGATGAATTTTTAAATTTTATTCGTGTCTCGAATTAGATTTTGTTAGTTTTGTTCTCATATGATGGTACGATTGATAGCTGAAAAGAGTTCTACCAAATATCAATATACAGGGTGTCCCATCGTCATCGGCCCAGAGGAAAACTGTGGGTTCCTGAGTTAATTTTAAGTCGAAATACTTAAGAGGTAATTTTCTCGTTTTCGTTTCCTTTTCGACTTATGTATATAACGGTTTTTATGATTATTGATCTTTTTTCTTTTAACTAGCTCTAAATTTGCCAAACTGCATCCGATTCTTGATTTTTATTTACACATGGGGAGTCAGCACTTTATACTTGCTATTCAATTTTTGACAAAGATTTTCCCACAGTTAAATATCAAACCCATTTTTTTTAACATTTTTAGGTCGTTTTTTTTTTACTTTAGCATATTCTCTATTTTATTATGAAAGCCCATTTTATTTTCTTGAAAATACTTAATATTTTTTTTTACAAAATACAACATTACAATTTATCAAAAAAATAAAAACAGAAAAAAAAACAAATAAAATGAAAGTTCAAAAAAATTTAAATATTTGAATAAAAACGAATAAAAATATTACGTTTAAAGCCCAGTACTCACCTCTGTGTGAAATGAAAAAATAAAAGCGGTTTGAAATTCACGTGAATAAGCATTGTGAAACCATAATTAACTATCCACGTGAAATTTCAGTGCTCAGTTTGAAAATTTTTAGTACTCACTTTAAATGAAAAAAATAATTTGATTTGTCTGACAATTTAACAGAATCTTAAAATGCTTGAGAATACTATTTTAATTCCATAGTTTGGTCTTTGGCTTGTCGGTAACACTTAATATTTAAAAATAAACGATCATAATAGTACGGGAGGCGACGGTAGGGTTACCTATCTCATAGCGGCTTCAGAAAAGAATGATGCCAATTCATAGCTTTAGTCTTAACATTAACAAAACCGCTGGTCGGACAAGGTTTTTCAGGTGCCAATGGGTAAAAAACGCACTTTTTCGGTTGCATTTTTGGCTTAGGATACCTAAACCATGATGGATTTTTATAAATGGGGTATCAAATGAAAGTTTAGGAACAGGAACAGGTATCTGTATAGGTGAACCGTCAAATAAAAATTATTTGCTACGACACAAAATGTGAAATGTAAAACACGAATGTATCAACTCCGAACTGTCAAATTATTTTTTGTTTGATTTTTGCTTAATTTGTTTATAAAAAATTACCAAAACCTTTGATTTTGGATGCAAATTAAATTAAAATGAAAAGTTAAAAAAAAAAATATGAAGTACATTGCAGTTTGTTGTGACGTTTTAGTTTGAATGATTAGTGCTTCTTGAGTGGATTCTGATTTGAAATCAAGAATCGAATATCTCTTCTCAGAATGGTCAGAAGCGTATTTTTTGTGCCAATGGAATTGTATCAGAAGACTTCCGGACGCTTCCGAACGTCCAATGAAAAACGGCGTAAGATTCCACATATATCTGGAGTTTTCTGCACCCCCGGTACAACAAACGCCCCTCGCAGACTTTCAGTGTTGCTCCCCTACGTGGCTAAATGAAATTTGAACCCAATAAAATATGGCCGCAAACGAAAAATGGCCCCAAAAATGAATATAAAAAACAACAAATCAAAAAAAAAATCCTACAACATACGAAAAAATATTTCGAGAAAGTCTAGTTACAACTACTTGTAAGGCAGCTATAAATTTCTTTAGGAGAAGGTCTTTTGTTGTAATGGCGTGGGTAATAAAAAAGTTTGGATCAAAGTTAGAAAGTTTTTGAAATTGGTCTCATGTGAATTTTACGCGGAAGCCTCTTCATTCGGAGTGAAGAACAGCAACATGGTTTCGATTTTTCCGATGACCATAAAATTTCCAACTTCATTCGTTGCTTTGTTTAATATAAAATAAAAAATAATATGGAATTGAAAGTTCAAACACATAACTTATTTTTTTGTTAACATTTTCTATCCGTTCTGGACTGATGGACGGTCGGACGGTTTGACTGTCGGATGGACGGACAGATGGATCGACGGACGACATATTATGTACTCATCCATGACCGCAAATAGCCTACATTGCTCAATTTCCCAAATGTTGGGCATAGTGATAATATCGCTTGACGGTTTAAGTCCCGTGGCGGGACATTTTGCGGTAAGGTCTGCTTCCTTAAGTCTCCTCCTAATTGTCCATTACGACTCTTCGTACCTGTCTTTGCTATTGTTGGGCGTTGACGCCAGTCAAGATTCCATTTCGGAGAAACGTCATCATGATGAATTAGTCATAACACCAGTGGCATACAGATCCTGGCCTTTGCACTAACTTACAAGTTTCTCTGAACCTTCGGTATGATATTTGATGTGCAAGATTGGCTTATATGGAGCTGACGGGCCACAGCACATTAAATTGTTCCTTGTTGAAGTAATATGATATCCTTGCTAACTTTTACAGCCGTGGTATCCATTATTTTCTATGATTAGAAAGCCCAATAGGTCAATATATGTTGCAATTCACTTTAACGTTCAACAAAGACCAAAAATGGCCGAATTTTTTTTTCAAACTCTTGCCTAATTTAACACGTATAATTACGGCGCGGAAACTTTCCAATGCAGGCGCGAACCCCCCCCCCCCCCAAATGTATGAATTTAACTTTCTCGCCATACAATTTCACTCTTAATTTTGAGTTTTCAGTTTAAACGCCCCCCCCCCCGAAATTTTTCCTGCGTTCCCGCCTGTTCCAATGAATTTGTATGCTTTTACCCTTATTTTAACCATTAATTTAATTAATTATAGAAATTAAATTGTAAAACTTTATAATTTTTATCTCAAACATGTCACCATGAAAATTTTAAAAAAGGTATTTTCAAGGTTGAGCAAATAAAATAAAAAAAAAGAGAAATAAACCTTTTCGACATTACAATCACGTAGGTATTATGGATAAAAATAATTGCATCATTTTACCCAATGTTAATAAAGGTATAGGTAGGGTAGGTACCTAACGTATAGACGACAACGAAAACAGAAATATTTTTTGTACGCCACAGATAGTGCAATGTAACTTTTATCTTCTGAACAGTGCCATTACAAATTCTGTTCGCAAACGGCTGGTTACACATTTTGGACGTGAGCAAAATACCTATAAATTGAACACATCACATATATTCGAAGGTGTCTCAGTGATTTCCAATTTGTACCAAACTCTTGTCGTGTCATGACGTTATTTTTCTAGTCACAAGGATTATTCCACAAAAAAAAATATATCGACCTACTGTAAATATTTGACTGCCTATATTCTTGCATAAGCCTGAATGTTTGTATGCTACTAAAAACCACCTACAACATACATAATATAACCCCCCTCAGTCGTGTCATCAGCAGCATTAACAATTCAATCCACATCAACATTGAAAATGCGAATAAATTAGATAAAAGTGCAGAACGTCATTTCTTTGGTGTGAGTATAGTTATAGCGAGGTACATAGGAGCAGGAGTAAATTTAATTTATATTCTCCTCGATAAGACGTATAAAAAATAAAAGTAGGTAGCAGTAACAGGACCAATCTGTACTGACGGTTTGTCAAGTGCATATGCCATAGGAATATGTACGTATGTATGCATATGTTTTCGTCCTTCCATACTTCATATAGGTAGAGGGGGAAGTTAATTTTCTATTCTTACTTTCTGTTTTACCCGATGTTATGTGGATGTGGTACATGAAGGCAGTAGCGGATCTAGGATTTGGCTGTGGAGGGGGAGGGGGGGCTTGGAGTTTGGAGATCCAGTTTGAGACTTTAAGTAATAAAACTTGCTTGTTCCAAGATCAATTTTATAATTTATAACAAATAATAGAGATCAGTTTAGGTTTAATGCAAGACCGTACTCAACTTCAGACGAACTACACTTCACGACAACGCGGCAAAACATTATTTTTTATGAAATTTTAGAAGCTATATCGCACTAAGCGGCAACTGAACTTCATAAAAATTCACGAAGTCGTGTAAGTGTAGTTCCGATGCAGTGCAGTTCCGGCAAGTGCGGCCTAACCTTTAAAGATCAAGTATTTTTTTTGTGAAAAAGATATATGGAGATTCATGTGTCGTTATATAAAAGACATCGAATTTTGACATTCCCACATTTCCTTTAATGATATCCGTTTTTTGTGTGCCTTTATATCCGCTCCTACCGCGCTTTAAAATGTTTTCAATACAAAGTACAATAACAATTATTCAAAATTGCTGTAGCGGAGACAGAAACAAATTCAAAGGCCACCAAAAGATGATAGTATCTGGTATAACTAGTTGTTGTATTAATAAAATTAATAATTTTTAGCCATATATGCTTGAACCACGCGTACAAATTCGTTTGTTTATATTATTTAAAAATTGATTAGGAACCTACATACTTACTTACTTACTTACGTAGGTCCTCAGACCTATTACGTCCGTGATGTTTCCCTTACGGAACATAGGGCCTCCACTACACCTACGCGCCATCGTGTACGATTTCTTGAAATATATTTCAGCTCTCTCCAACTTTTCCCCAGTCGTGCCGATTCCTGTTCGACCGTTCTTCGCCATGTACTTCTAGACCGGCCCACTTGTCTTCCCTCCTGTGTGAGCGGGTTCCACTGCATTGCTTGAGATGCAATGCACCGATCGCCTTTTCGAAGCGTATGGCCAATCCACTGCCACTTTCTTCTTCGTATAATGGAGTCTATGGGCTCCTGACCAGTTCTCGCATGAAGTTCGGCATTGGAGATACGGTTGGGCCAGAAAATCCTCAAGATGTTTCGTAGACATCTATTAACGAAGGTTTGCAGCTTTTTGGTGACAGTGTCAGTGACTTTCCAAGTGCTGCAGCCGTAAAGCAGAACGGATTCAACATTGGAGTGGAACAGTCGTAGCTTGGTCTTTAAGCTAAAAGAGTTGTTTCTCCATATTTTGGACAGCATTCCGAACGCAGCCTTTGCTTTTCTGATTCGGCTGATTACGTCCAGTTCAGTTCCGCATAACCTACATAATGTAGTTATATTTTTTAAATTAGCTGTGGGTATGTTTTGAACTTCCCATTTTTGACAAGATTTGAAAACTGTTTATAATTGGCTAGTTCAGAAAAATTATATTTAAGTGTTCGTACTGGCAAAAGCTCATATACATATACGTGCTTTGACACGGTATCAGTCCTCTGAGATCTCATTTTTCCTGAATTAGCCAAATCAACGAGAAACTATTTTGTTCAAACTGCCACTTTAGGACATAAGACAAAGCTGCTTTAAGAAATAAGCGGCGGCGGCGGCCCAATTCTGCCAGCGTGAATGAATTTTCGTGTATACGCTGCATACACTTTATATTCATGCTAAAAATATATGTCGACAAATTCGCACGTCACTCGAGAGCCTAGAGGGATTGCAAATATTCATTTGCTTTTGCATGATTTTCTGAGCGTGCACAGAGAAAACTCACGCTTTTGAAATTTGCCTCCTTGACTAGAGAATTTGTGTACAATTTCCTAGTACAAAAATGGTTTGTATGTACAATTGCCTTCGACCTTTCAAATTTTGAAAACGTAAACCGAAAAATCTCTTAGCCCAGCCAAGGCCGTAAGAAAGAATTCCTGTTGTATTAAACATTTACACTTAACTTGACATTCCGTTGTTCTCCAATGGTTTGAGCCTCAACTGCGTTTCTTTTGGTAAATTAGCTTTGTTTTTAGTGTAAACAGTTGGGGCATTTGACACGTTACCATTTTCTATCTCTTTTTACTTATCTCTTCAAGCCTTAGCCCCAACTTCGGACTTTGACAGTCCCTAGACTTGAGCCCCCAAAACTCTCTGGAATTAAGTTAGTTTTTAGGGAGTAAGTTGCTTAACCGTGGCTAGATTTTTTTGTCCAAAATTCTCAGACCTTATTGTTCCAAAGCTGGTTTTTTCGTCCCAATTTTCTATAGGTTTTATTTTTAGATAAAAATTGTCGTGGCATGAAACATGTCCATAATCATAGCCGCCAATTTGGTTGTTGTCCAATTCGCTTCAGGCTCTAGCCCCAATCTTTAGGCTTAGAAAAAAAAAATACATAACATGACGTATGTAAATAGTTCAGCCCCAACCACGTTATTTTGTCTATCAAATTTCATATCTTAACTATATTTTAGACGGAATATAAAATTCTACACGTTGTAATGTATTGCTTTCTATATTTCAAATTATTTTATGATTCGGCTGGGGGCGGCTTTAACCCCTATAGCCACCCCCCTGGATCCGCTACTGCATGAGAGCATTCATCAAATTTACATATGTATGTATGTATTACCAAAGGACTCCCGCGCTGCTCGCGGTGAAAGTGGATTCATGACGGGGAGTTCTGCAATTCCATAAATATTAGGTGAGTCGAACGGAAAGGAAACCCCGGCCAGTCAATTTGCCAACGCTATGCTAATGAAATATTCCTACAGGTTTAATGTATTATGCACCACACACAGTCACAAAAGAGAAAAAAGTGGATAAAAGGAGTTGAATTTAAATATTCTTATATCAAGGAATACAACAAAAAAAAAAAAAACAACACATAACAACCAACGATACGATAACCCTTAAACCACGAAGTTCATAATCGACACCTCCTCCCATCGCATGGAGCCTCCTTTGGTATAAATGAATATTTCTTGGCTTTTTATCGCTTAGCTTGCGATAAATATTCCTTATAATGTGCCGCTTTCTCGCTTAATGACCCACATAGCAGGTTATGTGGAACGGTATTAACTATACATACTACTGCATCTCATATGTATGTATACCTAAACTATATAGTACCCCTACTTTATAGAGGATATCCTTTATCCTTATCGAGGAAATCCACAAAATGTGATGGGAATGTGACTTAAAAACCGAGAGCATAGGTACTCCGCGAATCCTGTTTGAAGTGTTAGCACCTGTTTCACTTCAATAAAATTCATATGCTAGCTGGGAACAATGGAACTTTTGCTTTTGAACTTACCGAACTTAGGTTATGTACGCGATTAGTTTGAAGAGGTTTTAAAAGTTGTGAATAAGTTAAAAACTTTATTTTAAGTTATGACAAGGTCAGAGCTCTAAATATGCGACGCGAGAAAAAGGTTTGTTACATTGAAATTAAAATTTAAAGTGGATCAATAATTTGATGAACTGTTGAAGAATAGTTGGGACTTGGGATATGTAACAATTTATGTAACCTTTGGGGTTGAACGTATAATAATTGAGTGTTTATTATGTTGCGGTGTCGTTAAATTTCATTCTTAGGAAATTGTTGAAAAGATTTTAAAAGGTAATTCATTCTGATGATGTCTTAATTTGTGGTGTGTCAAAGAAAATCGAAGGCTGAGGCGCTAATTAGCTGTAAATATTAATGAAGTATTTCACGCTTTAAAGTTGCCCATAGCGTAATGGTTAGTGCGTTCGACTGTCACGCTGGAGGTCTGGGATCGCTTCCCAGCCTCGTCCACCTAAAAACTAAAAAGTTTTTTTTCAGGGCTACTGCCTCTTGCGAGGAATTGACAAATCCTCCAAGAGTATCACTTGTCACGAATAAGTGCTTCTCGTCAGCCGTTCGGATTCGTCATAAAATTGTAGGTCCCTTCCATTCTTGTCAAAAGGCGCACACAGGAATGGTTGCGAGTTGTTAGTCACTAGGCCCTGGTTCTTCATGAGCCGTTGTGCCACCCGATTTATTTATTTTTATTTTATTTCACTCTTTAATCTTTTGCTTGGATTTTTATTTTGCGAGCGAACAATGATCCTGAAATATGAAACCAATGTGTCCGCTGAAGTTTGAACAACCACCAAAGTCGTAATACTTGTTCGATTTGAAAACACTAAACGGCAATCGCTTCGTCTATCTAGTACCGATATTTATTCTATTTTTTTATTTTTCTTAAAAAAAAAAGATATGGTCAAAAGATTTAAAAAAACACCAAAAAATTAACTACAATATTTGAACTTGTGTCACCACTGTAATAATGAACGCATTTTCGTAAAAACTAAGGCAATCGCTTCGTCTCGGAAAAATCGAGTGCCAATAATTTTAACTTTTTTATTTGTTTTTATTTGTCTTAACAAAAAAGATATGGCCAAAAGATTAAATACCTTCAAAATAAAGTCTCCCATTTTAAATTCTTAAATTTTATTTTTCGGTATTACGTTTGTGTGTAGGTTTCCGTTTTTAATTTAATTTTTTGGTGGATTTTGAATCTTTTGGCCATAGTTTTTTTGTAAAGGCAAATATAAAAAAAAAAAAAACTAACAAAAATCGGCAGTAGATTTTGTCGAGACGAAGCGATTGCCGTTTAGTTTTGTTTTTTAAATCGAACAAGAATAACGACTTTGGTGGTTGTTCAAACTTCAGCGGACACATTGCGGCATATTCATAGTCGCAGATAGACCCAGGTTTAACTAAACTACAGTTTAAGACAATTTTGGCTCAACGAATACGGACCGATTTTAATTACAAATTGTTGGTTTTATATTTTTATAAGATAATTAACTTGGTATACTATACAAATAGCTTCAAATATTTTGAAATGATAACCTTAAAAAAATAGAAATATGTTTAACTTAGACCCAGGTCTAAAATGACTATGAATATGTCTGCAAAGGTCATGATCATAGGGAACTACAAACGATAGCCAAAAAATAGTTTCTTCTTTTAGTTGATTATTTTTACTTCTGTTTTAACACCTTCTCTGTCCCCATAAAAACTTATATAAAGTCATCCATACGTCCATTATTTTTCAAAATATCAACCATACGTCCATATTTTACCGACTCTTATACAAATCACAGCAAGAAGATACTGTGAATTTTATTATTTTAGGGGAATTTGTTTAAATTCTTGCACCCAAAAATAATTACCCGTGGTCAGGAAAAAAGAATAGCCTAAAATCTATCAACAGGTGGTGGTATAGGCCAGTAGCGGATCTAGGATTCGGCTGTGGGGGGGGGCTTCGAGATCCAGTTTGAGAAAAAAATGGAAATTATATCTAATAGACTTTTCACACCAAACCCAAAACCCGGTTTTCGCGAAAATATCAGTTTTGGCTAAAAACCTAGATCGAAAACACAAGTTTTCCTATACATTTTTGCTAAACTACAAGTTTTAAGGAAAACCTGTCCAAAACATTTTGGATCTTAAGGATGAAAATCAAACACACCTTGTGAAGCATTCAGCGCTCAGTCGCACATCCTTACTACTACGTGAGCTTGTTCGGTTAAGAAAAAAATTAAATATAACCAATCAGGATGCATTGCATTTCCATTTTTAACTTCCAATATTTACAAAATTTTCTTTTAATTTCGCAAAAGACATTTTGCAAAAACCCCGTTTTGGCAAAAGGTCATAATATGATGTGTTTTGACAGTATGAGCTCTCTGGAGACCTCATTTTCGTGAACTTCAGCCCAATCAACTAGTAGAATAGGTATATGTTTTGTTCGAACTGTCACTGGAAAGCACAGAAAATAATATTTTGTCTATTGAAAAATAAAATGTCAAAACTTCAAGACCTTTAGTCGGGCATAAGAAAAGGCTGCTCTAAAAAATAGCATGTAGTATAATTCTGTAATCGTTAATAAATGTTCATGTATACGCTACATGCACTCTATATTCTTGCTCAAAACAAATGTCGATATACTCAACTTAGCACCCCTTGCACTTCAACCTAGAGTCTATAAGGGTTACAAATATTCATTTGCTTCTGAATGATTTTCTGCGTGCACAGAGAAATTTCAGGCGTTTGGAATTTGGCTTCATGACTAGATTTCTTGTTTGTAATCGCTTAGTCCAAAAATGTTTTGTATGTATGGTTGAATCCGACCTTGGAAATATAAGAACCAATATTCTCTAGGCCCTGGCTGGCCGTAAGAAACAATTACGCTTAAATTGACACCCCGATTTTCTCAAATTCTAATCGGGTTTTAGTCCCAAAACTTTTACTAAACTTTTAAATAAACTAAGTTTTTAGTTTAAATTGTTATTGCATTTGACATGTTAATTGTTCAGCTCATACCCCTCTTTTTTCAATTACCTCTTCAAGCTTTAGCCCCAACTGAGGACTTTGACAGTCCCTAGATCTAAGACAGAAACACTCTCTGTAATAAGTTATGTTTTTAGGGAATTGGTTGTTTAACCCCGACCACGTTTTTTTGTCCAAATCTTGTCAGGACTTAGGGAACTTAGGGACTTTAAGGAATAATTGTCTTTGCATTAAACATGTCCATTATTAGTAGCTCCAAACTTGCTTTTTCTCCAATTCCTTTAAGACTTTAGCCCCAAGCAAATCCTTTTGGGGCTTAAAAAATTACATAACATGTAAATTGTTCAGCCCCTATCTCGTTATTTTGTCTGATTCCTATCAAATTTAACAGCTTAACAATACTTTAGAAAAATATAAAACTCTACACGTTGTAGGGTATTGCTTTCTTTATTTTAATTAATGTTAGAAATCGTCTGTGGGGGGGGCTTCAGCCCCTATAGCCACCCCCCTGGATCCGCCACTGGTATAGGCGCAAATTTGTTTTTTTTTCAGCACCAAAACTTGACAATGGATCGTTTGATTTTCACGATTATAGGTTTGATGGATTTGTAATCCCGGAAATTTCCAGTGAAATTGGAAATCCGGGAAGATCCGGGTTTCAGAGTTTTTCTCCGCATTTAGTCAAGAATTGGAGCGAGAAATGGATTTAGATCGAGTCGCATTAAGTTCTTACGTTCTATGAAAGTAGTCCAAAACGGAAATGGTGGCATTTTCTTCCTTGATACGTCCAGTGGAATTGTAAAAAAGACTTTCCTGCTTTCACTGTTTTTATGGCTACGATTCGTACGAGATCTGAGATCGCCTTGATTTCGGTCACTTGTTATAAGGGAGTCGAACCATTCTGCATTGAAATTGACATTTAATATGTAAGTGGATGAAGAACTTACATGCAACACATTTAAAAGAAGTCTGAAATGGCGAAATGATTGCAGAAATAAAACATTATCACCAAGGACGAGTGCACAATGGCACGTTGAAAGATATACGAAATGATGAACGTTTTGGTAATGCAATTATTATGCTGCCAGCCTATTAAATTCATACGCTGCCTCTCATTGCAAGATCAACTCCGGCAAATGAATTGAACACTTGCCTAAAAGCGTCAGAGATGTGTGAAAAAATTGCAGTTGAAAACGAACAGGCAGCTGGAGCGTAACGCATCTTGCAGTTTAAGTCACTTGAGCTTTTAACTAAATAAAAACCCGGGAGACCGAGCTTTGCTCAATCGGAAGCTGTTGGAAGGAGATGTCATAAACTAATGAAAAGTAGCTTTCCGAACAATCAAAATCAGAACTGAGCCATAACTCACTTTTTCTCTTTTTTTTCGTTCCATCCTCAACAAATTTAAGTTTCACCTCAGTGAGCTACACTCGGGTGAGCTCTTCACTTCCAAAAGCAAAGGTTAACTAAAAATCAAGAAATTGACATAATGGGCGCACCATGATATGATTTTTTGCATTCGCTCATTTTCGCCCGAACGAACACTGCTTTTATTTCACGTTGGTTCGGGAGAAGTTCCCCATTTAAAAATAACTTTGAAATCTAAACATGTCTTATTTTTGAAGTTTAATATTTGACGTTTAACGAAGAGCTGATTCAATTATACAGCATTTAACCAAATGATTAATATTTCGTTTCGTTCATGCTAATTTTTGTGTATCTAAGTTTATCATTTTATACACATTTTGTAAATTTACAACGTTGCATGAATACACTCATTATTTCTTATCTAGATTTAAATTAGGTATTTTCGAAAATTTTCGCAGAACGTTTACAGAAAATTAAATTAAAAAATCTTAAAACTTTAAGATTTCCCTAATTTTTCTGTTAAGCCAAACTTCAATTTTTGTTTCGGGGGATGAATCGAATTCTTTGAATGAGAATTTATTTGAAATTTTTTCGCCTCTGCATTTGTGTTGAAAAAAAAATTAAATTTTGTTTTAAGCAGTTTTCATAATAATGTATTGGCCAGGTGGCGGCCTGGGGTTGAAACCACAACGCCACCCACCCACCAAAAAATGTCAGTAAGAAAATTAAAACAAAAACTTAACCATTATGAAGCAACATACAATTTTTGTTAAAAATTAATTAGTTAGCCATCTTTAGTTTGTACATTCAGTCTACAGGTACTTATAATGTACGATTTTATGAGATATCCAGAATAGCAATGTTCTACGTGTACACCTTATAGGATATTTTTTTTTTAATTAAAAAAAAAACTAGAAATAATATTCAAAAATTAAAATGTTATTCTTTTAATATTGCTAGAGACATGGACTGATTTGATTCATATTTGGTATTTAAGGCTTAATGAGATATTCAAACTTTTCCTTTATCTCTAGAGCGGCTAGCTGCCATACAACGAACTTTCTCCAAAACGACTCTACAGATTTTGAAAAAACTTCATTTCTGAACGGAATAAAGTATTTTTTTTAGTTGCTTTCATTTTAATCAGAGTTCAAACATTATTGCCTTTCAAGACAAGATTTCGACTTTTCATTATAAAATTTTTCCTGCGTTCGCGGCTGGTCGCTATAGAAATTTACAGGGCTTCCAGGGTCCTGAGACGATCGTTGTAAACAAACAAATATTAGGTATCTCCAAAGCAAGGGGCCAAATCCGGAAGTGAGTTGCCTTCAAAATCAAAAATCACGTAGCGACAATTCGTCGAAGGCAATCTTCTTGTAAGGGTGTAAATGAAGATGTTCGATTATAACAATGCGTTGAATGGAACGTATCGAAACGCCTAGGACACCCACATTTTTTCGATGTGAACGGTTGGAAGATTTTTCAAATGTAGATCCTGTCCCCTCGATGTGTTCTGTGGTTGAGACCGTTTTCTGAGTTCCACTTCTTATCTTAGACTCATTTCCAGTAATCTGGGATGCATTAACCTACATTTGATTCCAATTTCGTATGGGAACTCGACCGCGATATTGAAATTTGAACGGAAATCACGCTGCACTCGAACGGTCGAGTTTTAAAAAATAGGCTTCCACACACAAAAACACACTGTTGAGCAGACAACTCCATCTTGGCTACTGGAAATAAGTGCTAAGTTCATGACTCTCTTTTAAATTACCCCATATTTACAAACCTACGGTCGTAAGAAAAAAAGTTATGACCAATTCAAATCCATCAGTCTGCTGGGCGACACCCTGTATGCCTATGAACAGCATACTTTTATGCCAATTTAATCTATAGGTTCTTTTGAAAAAAATTGAAGGAATGCATTGTAATCTCATGTAATTCTACACAAAAAGACTATAAAACTTTTTTTTTCAGTACAATTGATAGACTTTGAGAAAAACAGTCGAAAACATTTTGGTTCACTACTTTTACTAAAAAAAAAAAACATAATAAGGGAGCATATTTTTATATTTATGGATGGGGAATTTTAGAACAATATTTTCTATTAAAGACCCAAGTTTTAAGAGTGGTACCGGAAAGGAAATGCCCCGAACCGCGATCTTGAAAAATTTGATTTTTCTTAAAGTCTATAAGTCCCTATAAGTTTATATTTTCACAAAGTGATCTGAGGACACAAAATGATCTTGTAGACAATAAAATTATCTACAAAATGACATATTAACGACCTCTGTACGTCAATTCGTTCTTAACTTATAGCGTTCCAAAATTCTTTTTTTTTTTCTAACATACAACGACAAAATATGTTGATATGTAGGCTTAAGTTTTTTAAAATGTATTGCAAGCACAAAAAGCACTCGTAACAACTTAATATAAGCAGTCTTTAACTGAAACTTTTAACACATTAACTAGAAAGCTCTTTTTTAAAAATATTTAACATCTTAACTAAACTTAACGAAACTATAAGCTCACTATAGTAAAATCATACAATCTTAAAAACACGCATATCTACATATGCTTTCTTTTGTATTGCCAAAGCTGCTCCTTCTACACTGCAAAGCTGAATTTGTATATGCATCAAATTGCTGTTCAATTAAAATATCTTTTTCTTTTTATATTTTCTTTCTTTTATAGCCAACACTTGACCAGGTAAACACACACAAAAGTGCGCACAAAATACACAATACTTCACAGGTTATTATAAAAAGTAGTGAAAGCCAAAACAAAAGTTTAAACAAAATATAACTAAGCTTTTTAACGCTAACAGTTGTTAATGCTTTTGTTTGTGACAACATAAACTAGAGAAGTATACTTTTCATTTGTATGTTGAAGTCTTTGTTTTGTTTGAAAAGCTCAACTTTAAACGCTTTTTGTCTTACTAATAATGTATAGATGGCGCCCGGGAGCTATTATTTGCTTATTTTTATAAGAACAAACCAAAAAAAAAGGATTTTTTTTTTTTTGGAATTTTGATAAGAATTTGAAACAAAAGAGAAACTTGAAAAACAAAAACTCAGAGCAGACTGTGTATCTTGCCAATTATCCTAAAAGGATATTTCTGTTTGCACTTCGATTAATTAGCAATGAGGCTCTCTCACTACCTTTATCCGTATAAACAAACTTACCTACCACAATAATTATCTCGGCTTTTTGCTCTTAAGTAACAAGGACACAGAAGATGGTAGCCCGCAAATAATGATTGTGATTTTACAATGAATCAAATCAGATATAGCTACTCTGGGTCTGATCCAAGCATCATCTCTTCTCTTCGTTTTGTAGTAAATTTGTGTTAATTATTATTGCTGCTTCTATATAAATTATTGTTATTCTCAGGGAATGCGGACAAGGTTAATTACTCATGGTTTAGATATTTATTATTCATGGTAAGTTAAAGATAAATGACTGCAACAAAAAAAAATGCAACTGCTTAAAATTAACACCACTGCTTTTAGTTATAGTCGGAGGCGCTAAATTTTATTCGATTGAGTACGATTTTAAAGAAGTTTTAGTAAGATAATGTGATGAAATAATTTGTTTGCTAATTTTAAATACGTATCTATCTGTCACCATTTTATTGAAGTTAAAAACTTCAAAATAATAATTATGATTTTACGAGGTCCAGAACACCCTTAGGCACACTTTTGTAATTACAATGGTTTGGCCAACAAAATGGATGTATGTCTAAGGTTAGCCCGATGGTCTGTGAGACCGGATTAACATCAATTTAATCAGCACCTTTAACATAATCCATAACCAAAGATGGGTTTTTATGCTAATTTCGAATGACATTATCAATCATTGGCTTAAATGAATTTTAGTGGTGGGATTTATTGCAAATTCAAAAATATATGTATGTATATAAGCTTATGGGTGTTGTTTCCATTTATTAAGGATATAATCAAAATTAACCATGGGCAAATCCTTCAATTGAATACCTAATGAAGTAATGACGAATAATGATGATGGATGAATTTTCATATTATGTATTCATTTGATCTTTAATGTAAATTCTTGAAATCTAACAATAATTATGGCCATAGATGTTATTCGTGTCATATATGCCACAATTGGTCACCAAAAATTAGTGCAGATATTGTTATAATTTACCTATGATGACTTAAGATTTAGAACTTAATTGAACGGTAATTTCCCACCATAATTTTGTATATGACCTACGCATACTGTTTAATTAAAAAAAATGGATCATGATAAACTTTAACCCACAAATCCTGGCTTAAAATAAACCAAATTTGTAACTGTGGGTGAAGGAGATTGGAATATTAGTTAATGTGGACACACATAATGAATTTTAATTGAAATCTGATTTTAAATGATTTCCATTAAATCAAACTCAAAAGAAATGATATAACATAGGTACAGGAAAAATATTGTTTATTGTCAAATAGATTAAAGATAAAATTAAATTATTTTTGAAACCCTTGCCAGTTCGAATAATATTTACTAATAGAGTCCATTTACCTACGTATGCTCAATTTATTTTTCCAATTGAAAACCGATTAAAATTCAAGGTTGACGCAATAAATTTACTGTAAGTGAGTAATTTATAAAATAAATTTTTCTGTTTAATCCCTTTGATTTATTTATAAATGTATTGCTAGTATCATTATCGTAAATGATAAATGCATAGCTGCTCTTTGTTAAATATTTATTCTTATTTCAAAATAATTACTTCGGATTTCAGGTGAAATTTATTTTCAACAAATTCATTTCAGTTTTTATTTGTGTTATTTATACAAGTTATAAACACTGATTGAGAGTTATTTTAATGAATTTATCATTTATATTGATTGTATTAAAATTAGGTTAAACTAATTTATTTTAATTAAAAAAAAAAAAAAACAAATGAACGTACCGAATTGCTGAGTTCCGATTTGTATACTTTCTTATAACGGGTGATTTTTTAGCTGGTTTGTTTTGGCAACACTGGTTTTGACAGCTGACGTGTGTTTAGTACCTTGTGTCACTATCAAACAGCTTCAGTTTGGTTTGCAATTTAACCATGGATCGTCTTACAAATGAACAACGCTTGCAAATTATTGAATTTTACTATCAAAATTCGTGCTCGGTTCGAAATGTTCATCGCGCGCTGCTTCCATTTTATGGTCGGCATTCTCGACCTTCTGAGCAGTCTATTCGGAAGATTGTGACCAAATTTCGCACCAAATTTACTTTGTTGGACATTAAACCACCAACACGTTTACGTACTGTGCGTAGTGAAGAAAATATTGCGGCCGTATCAGCTAGTGTGACTGAAGACCGTGAAATGTCGATTCGGCGCCGTTCCCAGCAGTTAGGCCTTTGTTACAGCACTACGTGGAAAATTTTGCGGAAGGATTTGGGCGTAAAGCCTTTTAAGATACAGCTGGTGCAAGAACTAAAGCCAGCCGACCTACCACAACGCCGAATTTTTGGTGAATGGGCTCTTGGAAAGCTGGCCGAGGATCCGCTTTTTTATCGAAAAATTGTGTTCAGCGATGAGGCTCATTTTTGGTTGAATGGGTACGTAAATAAGCAAAATTGCCACATTTGGAGTGAAGATCAGCCAGAAGCATTGCAACAGCTACCAATGCATCCCGAAAAAGCCACTGTTTGGTGCGGTTTATGGGCCGGCGGCATTATTGGGCCATATTTCTTCAAAGATGATGCGAATCGCAGCGTTACTGTCAATGGTGAACGCTACCGAGCGATTATAACAAACTTTTTTTTGCCCGAAATGGAAGTTCTTGACTTGCATGATATGTGGTTTCAACAAGACGGTGCCACATGCCACACAGCACGCGAAACAATGGCGCAATTGCGAGGCGAGTTTGGTGAACAGTTAATTTCACGTTTCGGGCCGGCCAATTGGCCGCCTAGATCGTGCGATTTGATACCATTAGACTATTTTTTGTGGGGGTATGTCAAGGCTAATGTCTATAGGGACAAGCCCGCTTCTATTGACGCACTGGAAGCCAACATCCATGCATTCATTCGTGAGATACCGGCCGATATGTGTGAAAGAGTATGCCAAAATTGGACTCAGCGGATGGGCTACCTGAGACGCAGCCGCGGTCAACATTTACATGAAATTATCTTTAAACATTAAATTGCAAGGTTCAAACTATCGATTCAAATAAATATTTTATTCATTTTTTCGAATTTTTTGTGTTTTTTTTTTTTTAAGTTCTAAACCTCTTAAAAAAATCACCCATTATAATCGAAGATAACTACATATACAAATAGACCCACACGCGGTGGATGTCTGCGGTGATGAAAATGTTAGTTTTGATTAACGTCAACATTTTTGTTGACTCGAAACCAATACTTGCTCTTTAGAACAAATAAATAAGAGAATATTTATCACAAGTAAAGAGATATCATAAATTAAAAAACGATGACTCAAATCCTTTATGATTAATACTTTTAAAATTTAATCTCTTTGGCTCATTTCCGACCACCCCTCCCACTTATCCTTGAACAAAATTGAGAAAATATCCATAAATCACAAAGTCAAATTAGGTAGCCCTCTTTGAAGTGAATCATCAAAGATATTAAAAAGATAAATCCGATTTTGGCAAAAAAGAAAAAATCAAAAATTCAGGGACGGTGTTGAGGCATTGAAATTCTTTTAACCAATCAAAAATTTACCCTCAAGCAAGGTTATTTTTTAATTTGAATACGATAGTGAAACACCTAGCTGACCTCTGAGTTTAGTGCTTGAGCTTGTTTATTTCTTTGAAAACAAGCAAAATAAACAAGATGCCTTCAAACGATAAAAAGTACCTGCGGTCAAGTTATTTTCAGAAATTTGTAAATGTTGATTCATATGCCTAAAATAAATATGGCGACGACGTGACATGTCGGCACAGACACATTACCCGCCACAAAGCTCTAAACATGATTTACAGCTACAACTACATGTATCCATGTAAAATGAACATAAATATCCTCACAAGGGATCTTAAATTAGAATATGAATGATTTATAGACATGCAATCGATTTAAAAAAAAAATACATAACGAGGGGTTCAACTTCTTAATTTGAGAATGAGAAATAGGCACTTGAATTTGTTGGCAGTTATATTTGACGATACCTACAACCTACTCACTTAAATGCTTTTTTTTAAATTTTTTTTTGGCAGTGCAAACTTATTGTGGTCCATTTCATTCAGTATTACCCTAAATATTATGTTATATAGATTTAAAAAAAAAATCTCCTTCTATTAATTATTGTGGCCAAATAATATACACCCACCTCATCAGGAGTTAATGGAACCTTATCCTACCCTAACCTACTCTAAATGTACAATATCTACATAAGTAGATATCATGTTGGCTCACACGTTTTGGAGGTCACAGAAAACTGATGTTGGCTCTGAAGATGTATTTTAAGAAGAGTTATAAAGTGTTACACATGTTCAAGCAAGGGAACACTGTCCTCGCCAAAAACACTTTAATTTTTGGTTTGGCAGGATTCCTATACTAGCCCTATACTACCTATACATACATACATGTATACCTACTCGTGGAGGAAAGAGATTAAGCTTTGAACTTAAGTTCAGTATAGTTTGTAGGTATGTTATAGTTTGCCAGAAGTTGTAATTAAACAGCTAATAAGGTTATGGAGGTGTAGAGTAGAGGAAGTCCTTGTCTAGACGCCAACTATACAAATTTTGCTGACCATGAATTCAAATGCTTAGCGCAAACGGAAAAAATGTTGGAAAAAAGGAGTAGTTGGAGGTATATTATATAGGCCTACCTACTTAGAAAAAAAGTGAGTGAAAGGCTTTTATAATTTGTTGAATTATATTTAAATTATTTTTTTATAAAGGGTTCACCAATAAGAGGTGTTATTTTTAGTAGCCGGCTATTTCGGTAGTTATCAATTTTGAAGCTGTGATTTTTTGACATTTTTGACAAGTTGAAACTACGCCATTAATAAAAATGGAACGATACCCGCTTCAACAACGCATTGAAATTATTAACATTCACTATAAAAAATGCATGAAAATGATACGGAATTTGATCGAAAAATCATCTTGACTGATGAGGCCCATTTCCACCTCGGTGAATACGTCAACAAGCCAAATTGTCGCATCTGGGGCTCGGAAAACCCAAAAATTTATTGTTGAAAAGCGGTTTATGGTTGAAAAGCGGTTTATGGTCCGGTGGGGTCATTGGACCTTACTTTTTCGAAAATGAGGCTGGAGCAAACGCTATGGTGAATAGATTACGCTATCGAGGCTAATGTCTATAGGGACAAGCCCGCTTCTATTGACGCACTGGAAGCCAACATCCATGCATTCATTCGTGAGATACCGGCCGATATGTGTGAAAGAGTATGCCAAAATTGGACTCAGCGGATGGGCTACCTGAGACGCAGCCGCGGTCAACATTTACATGAAATTATCTTTAAACATTAAATTGCAAGGTTCAAACTATCGATTCAAATAAATATTTTATTCATTTTTTCGAATTTTTTGTGTTTTTTTTTTTTTAAGTTCTAAACCTCTTAAAAAAATCACCCATTATAATCGAAGATAACTACATATACAAATAGACCCACACGCGGTGGATGTCTGCGGTGATGAAAATGTTAGTTTTGATTAACGTCAACATTTTTGTTGACTCGAAACCAATACTTGCTCTTTAGAACAAATAAATAAGAGAATATTTATCACAAGTAAAGAGATATCATAAATTAAAAAACGATGACTCAAATCCTTTATGATTAATACTTTTAAAATTTAATCTCTTTGGCTCATTTCCGACCACCCCTCCCACTTATCCTTGAACAAAATTGAGAAAATATCCATAAATCACAAAGTCAAATTAGGTAGCCCTCTTTGAAGTGAATCATCAAAGATATTAAAAAGATAAATCCGATTTTGGCAAAAAAGAAAAAATCAAAAATTCAGGGACGGTGTTGAGGCATTGAAATTCTTTTAACCAATCAAAAATTTACCCTCAAGCAAGGTTATTTTTTAATTTGAATACGATAGTGAAACACCTAGCTGACCTCTGAGTTTAGTGCTTGAGCTTGTTTATTTCTTTGAAAACAAGCAAAATAAACAAGATGCCTTCAAACGATAAAAAGTACCTGCGGTCAAGTTATTTTCAGAAATTTGTAAATGTTGATTCATATGCCTAAAATAAATATGGCGACGACGTGACATGTCGGCACAGACACATTACCCGCCACAAAGCTCTAAACATGATTTACAGCTACAACTACATGTATCCATGTAAAATGAACATAAATATCCTCACAAGGGATCTTAAATTAGAATATGAATGATTTATAGACATGCAATCGATTTAAAAAAAAAATACATAACGAGGGGTTCAACTTCTTAATTTGAGAATGAGAAATAGGCACTTGAATTTGTTGGCAGTTATATTTGACGATACCTACAACCTACTCACTTAAATGCTTTTTTTTAAATTTTTTTTTGGCAGTGCAAACTTATTGTGGTCCATTTCATTCAGTATTACCCTAAATATTATGTTATATAGATTTAAAAAAAAAATCTCCTTCTATTAATTATTGTGGCCAAATAATATACACCCACCTCATCAGGAGTTAATGGAACCTTATCCTACCCTAACCTACTCTAAATGTACAATATCTACATAAGTAGATATCATGTTGGCTCACACGTTTTGGAGGTCACAGAAAACTGATGTTGGCTCTGAAGATGTATTTTAAGAAGAGTTATAAAGTGTTACACATGTTCAAGCAAGGGAACACTGTCCTCGCCAAAAACACTTTAATTTTTGGTTTGGCAGGATTCCTATACTAGCCCTATACTACCTATACATACATACATGTATACCTACTCGTGGAGGAAAGAGATTAAGCTTTGAACTTAAGTTCAGTATAGTTTGTAGGTATGTTATAGTTTGCCAGAAGTTGTAATTAAACAGCTAATAAGGTTATGGAGGTGTAGAGTAGAGGAAGTCCTTGTCTAGACGCCAACTATACAAATTTTGCTGACCATGAATTCAAATGCTTAGCGCAAACGGAAAAAATGTTGGAAAAAAGGAGTAGTTGGAGGTATATTATATAGGCCTACCTACTTAGAAAAAAAGTGAGTGAAAGGCTTTTATAATTTGTTGAATTATATTTAAATTATTTTTTTATAAAGGGTTCACCAATAAGAGGTGTTATTTTTAGTAGCCGGCTATTTCGGTAGTTATCAATTTTGAAGCTGTGATTTTTTGACATTTTTGACAAGTTGAAACTACGCCATTAATAAAAATGGAACGATACCCGCTTCAACAACGCATTGAAATTATTAACATTCACTATAAAAAATGCATGAAAATGATACGGAATTTGATCGAAAAATCATCTTGACTGATGAGGCCCATTTCCACCTCGGTGAATACGTCAACAAGCCAAATTGTCGCATCTGGGGCTCGGAAAACCCAAAAATTTATTGTTGAAAAGCGGTTTATGGTTGAAAAGCGGTTTATGGTCCGGTGGGGTCATTGGACCTTACTTTTTCGAAAATGAGGCTGGAGCAAACGCTATGGTGAATAGATTACGCTATCGAGAGATGATTAATAATTTATTTTGTATGCCCGGAATTGGAAGGTTTTGATTTGGACAACGTTTACTTTCAACAAGACGGCGCGGCGCGGCGTGGCGCTACATGCCACACAAGAAACAAAACCATTGATCACAATTTACCACCGAGATCTTGTGATTCAACACCTTGCGACTTCTTACTTTCGGGCCACGTGAAATATAAGGTCTACGCCAACAGCCCAGCGTCGATTCCGGACCTCAAAGATGGAATTCGTGAAGCTATTGAGAGCATACAGCAGCCACTTTGCGATTCGGTGATGGAAAATTTCATGAAAAGGATATTGTTTGGTAAGCGTAGTCGTGGCGGCCATTTGGCTGATATTGTTTTCCATTATTAATGGCATACTTTCCTCTTTACATTGAAATAAACATCCGATCATTTATCTCAAAAATGCCATTTTTCTTTAAATAACAAAAGAACACCTGTTATTGGTATCCCTTAATTCGTCAATAGGTCATGCCTCTTGGGTATATTCTAAGAAAAAAATCGTTTTATAGTAAGGGCCTATCTCCAATTTTTATATCAAATATCAGGGATTTGAGAAAAGTTTTACTTTGTTGTACCCTGAACCATGTTAACGGTAACTGCGCATCATATCATTATGTGACCGATAAGCTGTGTCATGGGGTTTAACCCATTTCCGGCTGGCGCTGCGTTTTCGCAACGTCATATTTGAAGAATTCTAAAAAACTAAAAAGTGACTTTGAGAGATAGTTATCGACCTGTTCTTGGATTTTTTTCCCAAAAAAAAAAAAATCGTGATTTTTAGGACTTTCAAAATACGACTTTTTGTAAATTTTGGGGTAGGATTTTTGAACTTATGCAAAATATCGTCAAAATTATAATTTTTCAAAATAATATCAGCTTCAGGTAAATAAAGGTTTAAATTATATTTTAATAATTCTGATATAATTTATATCAGTTGCCTGCTTATCAGGTTAGATAAAAGCATTACGTTGCGTTTTCGCACCGCTCGCCTAAAGCAGTAGCATTTGACTTACCATTTCGCATTTACCTTATATGTGCTCAGGTGTTTCCTCATAAGTGTCGCAGAATCTGCATGCGGCCCTACTCACCAGCCCAAGAATACTCAGGTGTCTTTTCAGTTTGCAGTGACCAGTGAGGAAACCGCTTTTTATTCTGAGGTTATTCCTGCTTAAGCCAGAAAAAAATACCATGAGGTGAGATCGTTTCAAAAAAATCAAGTCCTATTTACATGTTTGTGATAACAGTAAAATCGATCATAGATAAAAGTTTGCTAAAGTTACAACTCTCAACAATATGCTCAATGAAAGATATATCCAATTTGGAATATTTTCGCATCACATTTCAATAGATGAACAAATGATACCCTACTACGGACGTCGTTCGTCTAAAATTGTCATTAGAAGAAAACCCATTTGTTTTGGATATAAATATTGATTTTTGTGCTCACTTGTTGGATACTTGTTTCAATTCATTCCGTAAGGTGGTGCAAGTAGTAAAAACTCCTCTAAATTCGGTGCGGGGGAAAATATTGTACTCAGATTAATTTTGAAAATCGATATACCAAGTCAGCACATGGTTACTTTCGACAATTTATTTACGTCACACAGCTATGGACAAAGAAATATCACACTTATGATTTTTCTTAAGGAAATTAAATTTATTTGTAACTTATGAACTTAAATATTTTAATTCTTATTTCAGGACATTGATTGATTTATAAAGATCCATCAAAGTGATAATTACAATTTATTTCATTTCAATTAAATTTTTAAAAAAATTATTTCGTAGTGATGACGTAGTTTCTTATGGACAAAGGAATAGCACACGTTCACATAATCATAAAAAAAGAAGTTCTTAGCAATTAATTCTTACAATTTCCAATAATTTTAATGTTACCATCAAGTTAGTCCTTAGATTTTTCAAAGTTGCTTGACATCTTCTTGGTAAACTTTCAATTAACTTCTGACATCTACTTTGTGGGATAGAGTACCTACCAGGCTTCTTTGATTCCGGCCCACAGAACGTTTGAATTTTTGACTTTTGTTTGCCCAATCTTAACCTTAACATCATTCCATAAATGTTCTATGTGGTTTAGATCGGGAATTTGAGCTGGCCAGGTGAGAACATCAATTTGTTCGTTCGAAAGCCAATCTTTTACGACTTTTGATGCATGTTTGGGGTCATTCTCATGCATGAATATCCAATTTACTGGCATGGACTCAAAGGAATATGGTTCCATGGTATTCTTTATATATTAAAATACCATCAATCCTAACCAGTGCACAAGTAGCACAGAATTACTGATAGAAGGATTAAGGAATTCTAAAACTATACTTGCATGCTTCTTTAAAAAGGATTTAAGTTCATATTAAGTAGAGAAAAGGCGCAAGTGGGCGGTCCGAATTAGGAAGCTAAATTGAATTTTGAAACATTCTTAAACACTTCCGTTCTACTTCTTAAATAGGCATGCCATTTTCGAATAAGAAAGTTAAATCGAAAAATTCTTCTTAAATACTTCCGTACTACTTCTTAAGGTATGACATTTTCTTTGCCCTTCACAAGTCGTCTTTAATAATTCTTAACTCCTTCTTTAAGAGGTACATACATACATATATGGCATTTCTGAAAAAAAAATTTTGATTTATTATTCTATTCAATTTTTTTGGCAATTTTATTATCTTCTTTTTTTATTTATTTTCAACTATTATTTCATTTTACTGTATTATTATTGCATTTTACTGTATTTAAATTATTAAATTATTTTTGTATTAAATATCAATTTTTTTTTATTAACCTGTGCTTCCACCGGGAATCGAACTCGAGTACTTCCGCATGCCGTTCGTGTGCGCTACCTACTCAGCCAATCTGATACTTGACAGTTGAAAGCCATTTACATATTTCAGCAATTTGACTGCCACTTATTTGAAGGGCATTTCTACTTCTGCGTGTATTTTTATATTTAGCGCGCGCTAAAGGGGTTGCGACTACTTTTAAAATGACGTTCACAGCGCGAGCGATTAGTTAGGTTGGAGGGGATTAGAAAGGAGATACCGATGCACATTGGTTTTGAATGTCTGCAGATCACAATGGAGGGGGAAAATTGAGCTGGGAAGAGCATTCCACATTCGCGTAGTGTGACTAAAGAAAGAATCGCTGTACTTTACAGTACGTCCGAAGTTGGTCTCAAAGGTAAACTGATGGGCATTCCCAGAGGCACGAGTATTATGGTTGAATAGTTTAGGGGCAGGAATGCAACTGGCTATTCCACTGGAACACTTTTGGTTAAAATATCAGTAAAATAACGAAAGACATGGTGTTTTGAAGGACGTCATCATACACAAAACGATCCATTATACCATCTATTTTATGAGTTGGGCCGATTTTCTGACTAGAGAAACATCCCCAGGCCAAAACATTCCCTTCTCCGTGGTTTATTTTGCCTTTGTGAAACGTGGGTTTAGACTTTAGCGTCATTCCATCAGAACATTGCAGATAAAACTTCTGGATTTGTTCGAAAATAATACTGCTTTCTATTTGGCAACATCCGATGGAATGAAGCAAGTCCGCAAACCGAAAGGCAAAATGCTAAGCCAACGTTTCACAAAGGCACAATATACCAACGAGGAGGAAATGTTTTGGCCTGAGGATGATTTTCTAGCCAAAGAATCGGACCAAATCATAGAATAGATGGTATAATGGATCACGCAGAAGTAGAAATGCTCTTTAAATGAACATTCCAATATCACATCGGTCCAAAACATACCGCTAAATTAGTGCAAAATTGGTTTTTGGAAAATAAAATCAACGTTTTGAAGTGGCCGGCACAGTCACCTGACCTCATCACCATTAAAAAACTATTGGAGATTGCAGATCGCCAGATTCAACGTGAAAACAAGGATTTTCTTGTTGTTCTAACAGAAATTGCTTGGAAGTATCCCCCAGGAAATCACACAGAACTTGATTGAGTCAATGCCTGGTCGTTGTCAAGTATCAGTTATCAAAAATAGTGGCTTCATAACAAAATATTGGAAAACAACTACAGAATTTAATTATGTGCTTTAGTTTTGTCGCAATTGCTTTTAATATTTTTTTTAAATTTTTTGTTGTATTTCATTTACTGTATAACTAATATATTTTTTTTTTCTTTGCGATTGGAGAGCTAATGTATACCTACATTAACCAAATAAAATTCATTTGAATATATTCAAGTTCAGAAATTTACTTAAACAAAATGTAACCAAGTGAAATTGTGTGCTTTTGTTTTGTCCAACACTGTACATTTAAACCCTTTCATCGGATTTTTTTGTCAAATTAATTTTATTCGACTGAACGTGCAAAATATAGGCTGAGTTCCGAAATGCATCCGATTCGCATTTGATGCAAAGTCATAAGTTCCAAAACTCAAACGTGAAAATGTTTACATAGCGAAAGCAGCATGTTTGCGTGGCAGATGCGCATCAATAGAGTATTGCTGCCGCATCAAAACTTTTTGGAACTCAGTCCTACCTATGTACCTTAATATCAGATAATTTACGCACACACACATAAATATTTTACAAATAGGTCTCGGAACAATAGAAAATAATTCGATTGGAATCAAAAAGGAGTAGTACTGCTCCGAAATTCAATCGAAATCGATATTAATCTAAAATTTCTATATAGGTAGACCATTTTTGAAACCACAATACTTCTTGTGTAGATATTTATTCCAATGGGTGAGGGACAAAAGTCAAATCTTCGACAAATTGCCAAAATACCAGATTCAATCTTCTGCACAGCTTTTTATGTAATTTATGTAATTTGTATTTATTTTTTTAATGCACACATAGCTTATTTTGTTTTTCCAAAAGTTTATTTGATCAAATTGACATACTTAACGTTTTGAGTAAAGCATGGACATGGACACTTCTTACCACAAATAAACGCAAACAGATCCCAAAATTGACATTTCTTTGGTAAAGGATACATTTCTAGGAAATATTATACATCAAAGGAATTCTACAAAAAAAAACTTTTTGATCAATATAACTTGACTTATGTACAAGTACATACATACATTGTACCTGCATTAAATTTAAGGACATTCACAAAAGAGATGTGTATTGTGTAGTCCCTCAATTGTGTTTGTATGTTTTTTAAAAAGAGTTCCACTTGCAGATATGAAGTGATTTACATAAGTAGGTAAACGTAACTATAACTTCTTAGAAACTACTAGAAATGGAAAATTGCTATTTCCTCAAGTTGGTCCATCTTTTGATTTGAATATTTGCACAAGTAGGGAAATAAAACTGAACTAAAAAAAATCAAAGAACTTTTAAGAATTTATTTGGTTTTTCAATTGATGATAAAGGCACAAAATTGGATAAACCAACATAAAAGTATTTTTCTCAAGGACTTAACTTTCTGATGAATACTATTCTATACATAAGTACGTACCGTAGTCGAAATATTTAATTTTTTTCTATTTATTCTGAGAATTCTCTAAAAGTAAAACGAAAGTTATGAATTTATTAAGAAATCAACATGAGAAGTAGGCAATAACTTTTTTACAGCTCTGATGAAGCTGTGGTCTGTGAAATGGAATTAAGGAATATCTTCAAGTTTTATTTCTTGTCTTGAATCCGTTGTTTCCGTCGTCTTAGTCCCATATTTTGGTTCCCTAAAACCCTACTCATAAATGACGTTCATAATGCACTTTCAAATAAATATTTAAAAAAAGCAAGGGATTATGATAAAAAATTAAGCTAACAAGCCTGCAGGATAAAGGCATATTAAAGGATATTTAAGCTTAAAAAGTTTCTTTTTCTCTTTTTTGACATTTTGATCTAACTTTTTGTCAAACAAATATCTATTAAGATTTAAGTTTAAATCATAAAAAAAAACTCAATCTCCTGGCGTTATAGGTTTACCAACGTTCAAAAAGGTCTGAACGAAATGGCCTTGAAATCCTCCTAATAACATAGATTTTTTTTTGTTTTCAAACAAAACCCATAAAAACAAGAAACAAAACACGCATTTTGTCTAGTGAGACTTGTACCATCAGGTGCGTGTTGTTATGACAAATAAATAAAAAAGCTTATGTTAATAGAACAACCACATGCACGTCTACATGAATCATAGTAAAAGCAAAAAAAAAAAAATCGTTGGTATATTTACACCACGAGGGAATGTTTTTCTCGCCAAAAATCCCAATCGAATAAAGTTTCATTTTCTCTATCCACAAAAGCTTATCTACGATTATGTGGAGGGTATCAGTTTCCTATACTCAATATTGTTGGGTGGCAAAAAAAAAGAACTAAGTTAGTGTTTTTCCAGCTCAATCTGCCTCTGTTTTCATTACCCCCTGTAATAAGACACGGTCCGAATGTTGTACACATTTCGGTGGTTTTTGTGCTCATCATATTCAATCAAGTTTAACACTTCGAGTGTGTGATTCACTTTGCTGTAGTTCTTTCTTTTAACTGAGTTTATTTGTTCGTTTTCGGCAAAATTGATGGATCAAAAGATTTCAGCTTATATAAGTTGGTATAAGGTTTAATCGGTAAATATTGTTTCGTTTTCTTTCTCAGCGAACAAGGAAGTATTGTATGTACGTTATTTAATTGTATATACATAAACATATGTATGTATAGTTAGCTGTTCGTTGGAAGTTCTATGATACATTACACACACACATTATTTGGTAATAAACATAAAATGGGTTCAATGTCGTTGATATAGTAAACATGATATAAATTCACTAAAAGTATAACATAGTGTTACATTGTTTTTCTTATTATGATAGTAAGGTCGCAATGCAAATGTTAATAAAAGTTTTTGAAATAAATGTCAGGGGTCATAGGGATTAATTTATTACCTATAACTTTGGTAACTCTGTGTGCAAGGATTAAAGAAGAAAACAAAATAAAGTGATATCCTGATGGCAAAGCATTGGGTTAAAAATCATGAAAGCTTTTGAAAATGTTCTGAAACCAACAGATTGTGCACAATCATTGATGAAAATATTAATTTATGGTAACGAATTTTAAACTTGTTCAAGAAAAAAAAAATAATTGGATTAAGAATTTTAAAAAAATATTTATTAACACTTAAATATTAAATTTCAAAAAATTTCATGATCTCGTTTTTGAAAAATAGAAAATTGGAAAATAAAAAAACCCACTTCTTATCAATTATCAAGTATTGAGATCTAAAATTACACCAAGTTCTAAGTTCATTAATGTTAAATTTCAATTATTTTAAGTAGAGTAATATGGATGAACCTCAACATTATCAGAGAAATCTGTTATTTAAGGATAACTGACTTAAATTGAGTTGGTTTACTTGGAAAGTTTTATTTTTTTATTTTATAACTTATAGAACAATAACTATGTATATTCACGTATGCGTCAAATCTGGTATTTCTGATTTTTTGCTGAGTTGTTCAGGATATGAGCCTTGTAAATCACCTAAGTTTTCGACCTTGAGCGATGACCGCTTCATGGTCAAAAATCAAAAAAAAAACGCGATTTGTTTGCGCTTTTTTCAGTTATTGGCGATTTTAGTCTTAAAGAAGTCATTTTAAATAAAAACATTGTTCCACGATTTCAAAATAACCTATTTTACTACAAATTGAGCCCAAAACCATCTGTGTAGACCGAATGATTTCCAAAATACAGCATTTCAAAATTTACCGATAAAAAACACAATATAGCAAGTAGTATTATCAAACAGTATAATGGAAAATAAAGAATGGTTGACATAAATGCATCAAAGCACTGGAGCGTGTAGGTTGAGCCAAAATGATAGGACAATCAAACCGGAAAGAGGTCTATATACCCCCGTTAAGATGGGAGGGGCAATTATCTCAAAAATGACTTTACGTAGAAACAACAATATTGAAAAACAATGGCAACACCCACAATATTCTAGTCTTGAACCCATTCTTGAATTTTCTTCTTAAATATAGTTATTTTAATCGATGGTTTTTGAGAAACTAATTTCCAAACTCATCATTCTGAAAAAGAATTTTCTACTATTTACTTAGTAAAAACAGGATCCTTGGAGCATATTTCTATTTCAATATTTTGAATTTGGAAATTAATTTCTCAAAAACTATTGATTAGCTATAGAAGAATATTGTGGGTGTAACCATTGTTTTTCAATTAGTGTTGTTTCTAAGTAAAGTCAGTTTTTTAGATAATTGCCCCTCCCATCTTAACGGGGGTATATAGACCCCTTTCCGGTTTGATTGTCCTATTATTTTGGCTCAATCACACGCTCCAGTGCTTTGATGCATTTATGTCAACCATTCTTTATTTTCCATTATACTGTTTGATAATACTACTTGTTATATTTTGTTTTTTATCGCTAAATTTTGAAATGCTGTATTTTGGAAACCATTCAGTCTACACAGTAGGTTTTGGGTTCAAATAAGAGCAAAATAGGTCACTTTGAAATCGTGGAATAATGTTTTTATTTAAAATTACTTCTTTAAAACTAAAATCGCCATTTACTGAAAAAAGCGCGAAAAAATCGCGTTTTTTTTATTTTTGACCATGAATGGGTCGCCGCTCGTGGTTGAAAACATAGGTGATTTACTAGGGCAATATCCTGAATAACTCACAAAAAAATCAAAAATACCGGATTTGATGCAAACGGCGCGCGTGGCGCCTTCCAAACAAACGACAAGGTTACTGGACTATTATTACTAAATTTTGAAATGAAAACTTGACTATGAAATGTCAACTATCCAAATTTCGACTCTAAAAATACCTGCTGCTGAATGATCGATTTATGAAAATGTCGATTCCCAAAGAGATTTTGAAATTTAACATTATGAAAAGCAAGCGACATTTAAAAGAAATCGATCCGGGTCTTATTCGATATTGTGAACAGTCGGTCTTTTAACCAGACGACATATTTTTATTGAGATTATTAAATTCGATCTTATAGAGTCGTACCTTATCCTAAAATTAGATACAGCAACTTCTGCATTCAAATTTTTTATTTCTAAATTTACAGACATTTTCATAATTCAAGAAGATTGCCTATAGGTACTTTTTTTAAGAACGTTGTATTACTTCGAGTTTTGAATGCGTGTTTACTAAGTGCCTGCGTCATGCATGGTACCTACATATTATTTCTTTTATTTTTTTTTAACCTTAGCGAATACTCTTAAAGTGCCCTTTGGCATTCATATATTATTATAAACCACCACACACAAAGTGAAATGCTATCCACTGCAAAGTTTATTTAAACTTTTTTTTTGTATAACTCAATCAGCAAACTAAATAAAAGCGCTTACCTTTTGTTCAACATTTTTCAACTTCTTGGAACTCTGCATTGTTGCATTTAAAACAAGTTTTAGTTTCACAAAGGATTTCATTGTTGTATAAAAAAAAAGTGAAAAGGCGTATTGTAGACTTAAGTGGCCATATACATAAGTTAGTTTAAAAATGTCAGCAAAAAATCTCATTTCTTCTTCTACCCACTGGAAATAGCAATGCACTTTTTTCTAATATATTTTGGATTATTTGTAGGTTTTTTTTCAGACGACAGTTTGTGTGCTTGAAGATTGTGATTTAATTTATTTTATTTAAATATTTAAATCCTAAGTGGGCTTTAGGTCTATGTTGAAAATTGTTATTTTTTAAAATAAGACGACGTTTCAAATGTGGTTACGTTCTTCTTCAGGTCTCTAAATATTTGTTTATTAATATTTTACAGCTACACATTGGGAAATTATAGAATACTTACATTTTCTATTCTTTAAAAAAAATCTTAAGCAATGATAATCTTCTTTTATTTCTCTGTTAGTTTGTTTTTTGTTATATCAATTATTATTCTTTCAATATTATTAAATGTCTTGAAAAAGACGTTTGCATAAATCAAAATTAGAATAATAATAAATATTTTAAATTAAATTTTATTATATTTTGAATAATAATTAAAAATATTTTATATAATTCTAACCTACAAAACAGGTTAAATATAAAATCTTAATTTTGGTCTATTACATTTCAATAAGTTGACCATATATACTGCTAAGTCTTTCACAGTCTGATTGTCTATTAACTGTATTATCTGTGCTTAAAATGTGAAGCATTTCTATTAATATCCTTTTGTTATAATGCTTCTCTGTTTGTAAAATATCTACATTAATGAAATCGGGTCTATGCCCTTCATTTATACAATGCAAAGCTAAAGCTGTTTTTTGTGAATGCCCGTTGTTTATATCAGATTTATGACCTGATATACGTTTTTTTAGTTTTTGCATTGATGTCCCAACATATACAGAAGGACAACTTAATATTCCACCACCTAAACATCTTATTTTATATACAATATCAGACTTATCTTCGTTTGATAGTTTACTTTTAAGTTTTGAAAATAAAGATGTTCTTAAAGTATTAGCTGATTTAAAAGCTATACGAACATTTTCTTTATTCCGTATTTGAGCATCTAATATACGATTGGAAAGATTGGGAATATATAAAACACTTTTATATGAATATTGTTGCACATTTGGTTGTACATTTGTCTGTACTAAAGGATTAAAATATCTATTTATTAGTGTTTTGATTATATTTAAAGGGAATGAGTTCGAAGTTAATGTATCCACTATTATTTTGATGTTTTTGTGACGAAAGGTAATGTCACTGTTATCTAACGCTCTGTTGATAAAATTTTTTGCAGTATTAATGATAACCTGTTTTGGTTGTTTTGAATTGAAGTAAATAAGACGGCCTGATGATGTTGGTTTTCTATACCAATCAAAAATTAAATGACTATTTTTTCTAACTACTAATACATCCAGGTATGGAAGTGTTCCATTTTTTTCAATTTCCACCGTAAATTGAATCCTTGGATGAAAAGAATTAAGTCCAGTGAGAATATTATTAACTTCGTTAGATTTAAGAATCACAAATACGTCATCAACATATTTAGTAATTATCTTTGGTTTATAAGTAAGTTTATCAAACACGTTGTCTAACAAAGCTTCCATAACTAAATCTGCTAAAATTGGAGAAGCTGGACTGCCCATTGGAACTCCGTTAGTTTGTTGATAAATTACTTTATCAAATTCTAATTAATTGTTTTCTACAACGCAGATTCGCAAAATTTCTAAGAATTTAGACTTCGGAATTGAAGTGTATTCTTTAATGATGTCCCAACTCTTTTCTACCAATTCTAATGCCAATGGAGCAGGAATATTTGTGAATAATGATATAACATCAAAAGACACTAGAATATCGTCCTCGTCTAAGCCAATTTGGGAAACGGCTGAGATGAACGTTGAAGCATTTTTAACGTTATATTTTGAGTTTTCCGTAAAATTATTTAAAATGTTAACAACATATTTCGAAAGTTCATAACATGGAACAGTCAAAGAGGAGCATATTGGTCTAAATGGAACATTCTGCTTATGAATTTTAGGTAGTCCATAAATCTTTGGACTATTGGCAGTGTATGCTGTCATACACTTTTTCTCATGTTCGTTGATATATTTATTTTGAAACATATACTTTACAAAATTGTTATTATGATTTTGAAGTTTATTGGTTGGGTCAGTTCTCATAACAGTATAAGTATTCCTATGTGCCATCATTTCTTGCATTTTATTTAAGTAATCTATTTTTAATAACGCTACAGTCAAGTTGCCTTTATCAGCAGATACTATACAAATTTGAGGATGTCGTTTTAAAAACTTATTCGTATCATTAAATATTTTATTTAAATATTTATCAAAACGAGGAATCGTTTCAAATCTCAAATAATTTTGTAAAATTTGTGTGAAACAAGACCGTGAAGGTTCATGTTCACTCTGATCTTTTGTTTTTATAATTTCCTCACCATCTGCAATAATTTTAAACATTGGAAAATTATTTTTCTGCACTGGTAAAGCAAATTTTGGCCCTAATGACAAACGCCATTTAACATCCTCTGGAAACTCTAAATCAGTCTTGTTATTAAACCAATTTTCTTGATAATGTATTCTCATTTCAAGTTTAAGTCTAGATTTTAACTCTTCGAGTTTCCTTTTTTGTGATAGTTTTGAACTATCATTTATTTTATTTTTAGTTTATTCCTGACTTCTGAAAAAATTTTTGTATTCATCCTCCAATAACCTATTTTTAATTTTGCATTCCAATGTCTGCATGAACCTCTTTTGTTTTTTAATTTGCGATTGCTTACACGAAATTGAAATGTTTAACAATTTTAAATGATAATTCCTAGTCGTGGAAGAAAGTTTTCTTTCTAAACCGACATCAAGTTTATCACTATCAATATCAAAAATTGAGGAAATATTTTTTGTGGAATTTTCAATAAACTCTGGTATCAACCCAAACTCCCTACATTTAAGCAGAAAAACTAATGTGTTCTTATTTTTAATATTGCTTACCCCTATTCTGCTATAACTTTTGAAATTGTTGCAATCTTCTATTCCGTAATTATTCTTGACATATCCGTAAAAACTCATTTTGAAAATTATTTTTGGTAAAACGGCGCGGCGTGCCCTCCGTTATAATAATTATTCCTTTTTCGTGACCTTTTTGAATAATATTGAAATCCTAAGCGGTCTTTAGGTCTATGTTAAAAATTGTTATTTCTTAAAATAAGGATATGGTTTTCTTGATGTTGAAATATTATTTAACATAAAATTGTGAATTTGGAATCTTTGAGAACAATATGGATCTCTGATCATAGCATTTATTCGAATATTGTATTCAGAGACCGTTGGAATGCTACGCTTTAACTATACAGCTGTTTTTCGTAAATTCAACTACAAAAGCATCCTCTGCTAAAGTAACGGACCAAATAAACTTCCTTGTGGAACTTACTTACTTTACTTACTTACCTACTTTAGATGGTGCTAACACCCCCCCAGGATGGGCTTCGGCCTCAACTAACAAGCCCCTTCAGCCAGCTCTGTCTCTAGCTAGCCGCTTCCAGTTGTGCACACCGAGTTGATTGATGTAGTTCTCCACTTATGCGCGCCACCTGTTATTGGTTCTTCCTCTGCTGCTTACACCATCGGGTTTGGATTCGAAGACTCGTCGGCGTCGGGCAGGTGCGTTGCTGTCCATACGACCCACGTGCACCAGCCATCTCAGCCGCTGTATTTCAGCTTCTTGACCAGGTCAACGTCGCTGTAAAGCCCGTATAGCTCTTCGTTGAATTTTCTCCTCCACACTCCATCGATACATAGCGGACCGAAAATAACACGAAGAATCTTGCGGAACACCAATCTTTATTTCTGGTTATGTACGAATGATCGAGACAAAAACGACTGGCCACAATATCGATTTTTATGGATTTTTTTTTTTTTAATTTAAAATGCCGTCAATTTTTTGATCGACTAAACAAATTATGCCATTATGAAATATGGACATAACAAAATATCGACTGCCTTGAAAAAAAAAGTCAAGTTTACCATCGCCATTTTGACAAAACGACAATTTAAAAAATCGTCTTTTACCCAATCGAAATTACGAAAGCCAATCCTATGGAGTCAATATTTTGAAAGCCGGCATATCGTTCTCAATCCGTTTATTTCATAATTGGTAATACTTCCAAATGTAGGATAAGCTGGATGAAAGGTATGTCTCCCGAAAAAGAATATCGCAATTTTTAAAGTTTTGCTCTATAAACTTTTTTCTTGATGGCATGGTTTCCTTTTATTCATTTATGATAAATATGTAAAAACATTAAAAATATTTAAATTATATATTTACACTCATCCCTCACTCACTGACTGGGAACGCTGCTATGATAATTAATTTTAATCTGAAAATAGGTTCCTGCTCCTTAGCAAAGACCCGAAAAATACAGGCGATAAGTCGGAAGGTAAATCTCAAATAGGCCTACATTGGGCATTATTTTTAGGGTTACCACTTTTCTAGAAGTAACTTTTTTTTGAAAGTGAAGGATGAGGTTGTGAACTAAATTATATACATAATGTACGCTCATCCCCGATAGATAATATAATATGTTCGAGAATCGTTTTTGGCGTCATGCAACCATCTAAGTGTAAATATTTGCTGCAATATGATGTTGCTGTGGGTTTCTATTTTTATAGCATCTGGAAAAATTCCCACAAATGAGATATTTTAAATCCTTAAACTGAGGCCAATTGTCAATTAGGTTTAAGTTTTAATTAAATTTGTCCCTAAATTAATTGTCTTCATTTCCACGTCGTAAATTGGAATAGAAGTGTCAATGATTGTACTTGTGGTAAATAAAATCCACTTTAATCCATTTGACACACACACATGACCTAAGAAAATAAATCCGGCTCATCGTTAAATCTCATTAGCTATCTATTTTATCCCATCCACATTCACCATGGAATGTTACAGTTAGTACGGTCAATTTCAATGTACTTCTAGCTTTCACACATTTTAATTTAAAAAAAAAAAATCGAAAACAAAAATAAAACTGGATGTGAGATGTTATTTCAACAAAATCGGAGAATTTTAAATGAGGTCAATTGTTATCAGACCGTCAAAAGGCCAAGTTCTTTCCAAAGGAAATACATACATATAGCTTTGTAATTAATAATAAACCTTCGGGGTGTCTCTTAATTTTTTTGTTCAGATATTAAAAATGGGTATCGTTTTTTTTTCATAATATAAAAATTATTTAATTAAAATTATTAAATGTTTATAATAATAAAATAGCAAAATAGCCCCTTAAAATGTCACAATATGCCTTTTTTACTCGATAAATGGCGGAAAATCTCCCAAAAATCGGTTGATTTGTAAGCTTTTTTCGATTTTAAAGGCCTAGACGGATTTGGAAACGTGCAAGTACGTCTCGTATCAGAGTAATTTCGTGTGCTGAACTCAAATCCGTCATCCATTTTCCGCCATCGGCTCTAGTTTTTGAAATATTCTAGTCTGAAAATGGAATAAAACCATTTTCTTCCCTATTTTTGGGACTTTGTAAAAAATTGAAATACTTTTTTTTCAAAACAAATGCACCGATTCATCAAAATATTGCCCGCTCTAACTCATGTTCATGTATGAATCGGTGCATTTTTTTTTTTTTTTTTGAAAAAAAGCATTTCGAACAAAATCTCAAAAATAGGGGAAAAATGGTTATATTCCATTTTTAGATTAGAATATCTCAAAATCTAGAGCTGATAGCGATGACGGACTTGAGTTCATCATACGAAATTACTTCTGTAAGAGTCTTACTTGCTCGTACCCGAACCCGTGTAGGCCTTTAAAATCGAGAAAACTTTCAAATCAACCGATTTTTGGGAGGTTTTCAGCAATGTATCGATTAAAAAAGTCTTATTTGGAAATTTTAAGGGGCAGTTACTCGTGCTATTTTATTATTAACATCCATAGAGAGTCAAAAGAAATCTTTTCAAGTCGGTGGAACCGCGTTTGATACGCGAAATTCTTGATCATTTGTTGTGTTTGAAAAAAAAAACGTGTTTTTTACATAAAAAACGGCCGCGGGGTCTAGAAGTACCATTTTAAAAAATCTTCGGGACGTAGAAATACTTCTGTGGATATCCTACAAGATCCACAATACACTTTTTGACTATCTGGCAAACAAATTTAAAACACACCCCCAATATACCTTCTACCCTTAAATAAAATTAGCGAACCAAAATTTCATCAAGGTCCTATATCTAATCATAATCTCTCCTCACATGAAAGAAAAAACAAAATAATATTCTTGATTGGATTTATTGAATCAACAACAACAAAAATATGTGTGATTATTATCTCACTGATGTTACACACATGATTAGATACAAATGTAACATGTTTTCTTATTTTTCTGCTGTTTAGGGAGGCTATCTCACATAATAATGTCAATAATGTCTGTCTTGCTGTTATGAAAAGCCAAGAGTTCGCAAACGTAATAATAAGAAACAATATGAAGAAAAAAACAACAATTACTAAACTTTGTGTGATTCAATACCTGGAAGCCACAGTTCGACACACAATGGGACTAAATTGGTCATTATATAAAAAAAAGCACAATTGGAAAGAAAATATCCCTAAGTAAATTAAATATAGGTACTTTGACTTTTCCTAGAAATGTTCAGAGAGTATTTTAATAAAAATAAAAAAAAACAGCGTTGAAGAAAAGTTGAATTTTTTTCCATACAGATACCTTGCCCTAGTAAAGTTTTTGAAAGAGTAAAATAGAAATTTACTCAAGTTTTCATCTTTTATTTTTGCTCGAAAGTTTGTGTGGATAAGTTTTATTTAAAATAAGCAAAAAGTTTATAAAACATTTTGATATTTTTTCTGTATTTCACTCGCGAAAAAATCAATTACTTCAGCTCGATTGATTGGAAGAAAATGAAAAAAAAAACCTTGAGGATAAAGTTTATTAAATAAAACTTTATCCTCTTACTTACGTTTAATTCATGATGGAGTTTTTTAAGGAAGCAAATACATTTTTTTTTTTGAATAAAATAACAGTCCAAATGCGTCTGCAGTAATTTTTTTTATAGGTAAAGATGCGAAATTTAAAATTTAAGAAACAATTTTTAAAACATCGTTTTTGAAAACCTTATATTTAAGACCCCATATACTTGACTATTTGTACTTTTCTTCAAAAGTAAAAGAAGACTTACTACAGAAATGATCCTGTGAAGTATAGTCTTATAGACTATAATTAGTTATACCTACCTAAATTTTATAAATAAGCATATACGTATCCATTTCGGCAGTATTTATCCTTTTAATCAGTCTAAGCTTTCTCATGTTGGTTTTCGAATTAAAAAAACATGTAGGAAAGCCGTATGTGATGATCAGATCTGTCTAAGAAGTTGCTTTGTATAGAAGAAATTTTGTCATCTGGGTCAGTTCATTCCTTTCCGCATTAGGGGGTTGATTCGATGGAAAGGGAAATTAGCTTTATTCAGAGTAGCTGTTATATGCGTGGGTTGAAACGTAACCTCTCCTCGCAATCGATTCCCAGATATTTCACGAATGGTTTCGTCGTCAGTTGCAATCTGTCGGGCAGGTTGCGGCTGAGGGTGAAGCAAGCCAACTCAGATCTGGCTGCATTGACTTTGATACCCAATCTTGTAAAGAATTCCCACAGGCGGCTGACGTGTTCCTTTACTCTTCTTGCTTCCTTGACTGGATACATGGATTTGGCGTATGTTAGCGAATCATTCGCATAAAGAAGATTCATAGAATTGCTGGGTTGAAGTTGATTCGATGTGTAGATATTGTATTGCATCCTTGGGCAACTCCTGCTCTAATGTTTTTGGTTGTTCTCGATCTGGACCAAAAACGATCTGGAAATGAGAAAAGTGAAAATTGTTTTAACTAGAGTACCAGACAAAATTAAAAATGCTTAACTTGTGTTCTAGCCCGCGTATCCAGATTCTGTTGAATGCTTTCTCTTTATCCAAGAAGCACTCAACAGCAACCTGATAGTTATTGAGAGAGCTAACATTGTTGTTCTGGAACCTCAGGAATTGGTGTATAGTCGAATGTTTCCCCCGAAATCCCAACTGCATATCCAGAATGATGTTGATAGTGGAGCAGAACGCCTTCAACCTCCAAAGAATTAGTCCTTCATGAATTTAGCTGATGTTGTTCAGGAGCGATATGGGACGATATCCAGAAACGGCAATCCTGTCGACTTTCTTCGATATCGGAACTATTTTCGTTGTCTTCCACCTCGTCGAAAAATAGCTGTTGTTGACGCAGTTGCTGAACAAGATTGTGAGGTATAGCCCCGACGACTTGGGAAAATTTCCTTATGATGAAGTTGGAAATCATGTCTGGTCCGTATGATTTTTGTAATCGCTCACTATGGATCCACTTCTTCGGGGTTGGTGAAGCTTCCAGTAGCCTCAGGATCCATGACAGGGTTACCATCGTTGAAAATTGTAATTTCAGTGTCTGTCTCCTGTAGCATGCTGGACAGTTGACTCGACTTCCTCTAAGAATACAGGGTAGTTGGGCGGGCTTGGCACGAAATGTTCTTAAAACAAATATTCAGCAAATGATTCCGCTTTGTCCTGAGTCGCCAGCCGCCGTCCATTCTCTCAGATATTCATGACTGATTTTTGGGCGAATTTTGGTATTTTAAGGAATCACCACAAACATATTCAGTAAAAAAAAACTCTTTAGCGCAATTGTTTCTTTCTTGCTTTTGTATTTTGGTATATTCAATAGCCTATTAAGTTCAATTGTTATACACGATTGACGTACAAGGCGATTGATATACAACCACAATTATGTGACTTAAAAATAGACTTAAATTTGATTAATATGCCGATAGTAACATCATGGTTAGGACTAACGATATTATACAGTCACTCTATGATAACTCAAATTTTAAAGATTATTTCAGATTTATTTATTCAAGAAATTATAAATTTTGAAAGTTTTCTGATACTACGGAAGTGAAATCAAGAGTTCAAGTATGATTTCCCTCTAGTGGGCTTTAGGTCAGGGTTTGTTTTTATGATGATTATATGTATGTAGTTTGTGGTTTTAATTGTTTTTTTTTTTTATTCAATTTAGTTAAAATCTTTAAAAAGATATTCAAGCAAATTGTTTTATATTTGAGTTTTAATATTCACAATTTACAGGGTGTCCAGTAAATAATCGATAACCTTGCAACCGGTTATAGATGGCCTTAAGACCTTTCAGAAAAAAAAAATAAAAAAATATTTTCCTTGTAGTTTTTAGGTTATGATTGAAAAACAAAGTACGACATGCATCAAATACTTGAACATTACCACCACAGTTGAATGATTATTATCTTTTTTTTTTATTTTTAAAATATTTTTGAATAATTGTACTAATAGATGTTATACCAAATTTAACACTTTCTGTTGCAGTTTTCTTGTAATATTTTTTTTAATTTTATACAAAATTCAAGTTTTTTTTTATTTTCACAAAAGTTTGATTTTTGTACACAAAAATAAATTTTAAAAAATATTATAAAAAAACTGCAACAACAAGTGTTAAATTTGGTATAACATCTATTAGTACAATTATTCAAGAATATTTTAAAAATAACAAAAAAAATAATAATCATTCAACCGTGGTGGTAATGTTTTTTTTTTTAATCATAACCTAATAACTACAAGGAAAATATTTTTCTTATATTTTTTTTTTCTTAAATGTCTTAAGGCCAGCTATAACCGGTTGCAAGGTTATCCATTATTTACTGGACAACCTGTATACATATAATCATCAAATCTTACATAGAATCTTAAATAACCAAGCTGTCTGAAGAAGGCTGTAATCACAACCGAAACGTCACTTGAAAATTTAAAAATAAAAAAAACAAACCCTGACCTAAAGCCCACTAGAGGTAAATCTTATTAATCAAAAAAGGTCACGAAAAAATGAATTAGTCAAGAGTTCAAGATTTTATATTTTTTTTTTTAGTTTTCAAACCAATTTTTTTTTTTTAAGTTTGTCCTTATTTACTTAAAATAAACCTCAGCTAGCTCACTCTAGTCTTCTGTAAGTAGTTTAGATACTTAAAATAGTTCAATAATGTACATATCTTTTAAACCTCGATAAATTGCTATAAGTATCTACTTAAATTTTAAAACAATACTCTGGTATACTTGGTTAAACATTCTCCATTCCCGTGACTGTAAATATTCATAGATCTATCTACCTTCATAGCTACATCCATACTATTTCTATACCCACTATAGAACGCTTTATTACTGTTTTGTTGTCTGTTTTTTAAACGATTAATTTACTCACCACTAAGTTTCCACTTCCACCCCATTAATTTGACACGAATCTCCTTAACGTCGAAATTAACACATAAAAGTGCATCGCTCTCTCATAAAATAATAAAAAGCATCTTAAGTTCCATTCAATTTTCCAACACACATTTTTAGTCTTTGTTCTTTGCTTTTTTATTATATATTTCACAAAAGAGCAAGCACACAAGAATAAATTATCGTTATTTTCTATGAATAGGTAATGAACAAAAAACTAGTTAAACAAAAAAAGTAAATATCTCAAAGCAAAATGTGGCTTTGATTTGAAAATATGTTCCTCATACTCGCCGGATATTGAGTATTTCGCCTGTGTGTTGTGTGTACATATTGTTATATGATGCATAAAGCTCATATCCTTGCACAATTTCGAAAGGAAACACAAAAAAAACTAGTTGAATGAGCTTTTTAGCGCAAAAGAAAAAGGTTAGTAATTCAATCGTGAACAGGGTTGTTAACAAAAAATATATGGTTGTAATTTTGTCAATTTTAGGAGATTATTAAACCACCCTGTATTTGTGACAGTATTATCAGTGCAACAGTCAGTGGCTTATACTTTTGCTTAAAAGATACGTTAAACTTCAAATTCAACTTAATCCTAGATTTTAGGTGCGTTCATTTACTTTAGATTTCTGTGATTTTTTGTGCATTTGTGTTATTTTCAGTCCAAAGTCGTTCTCGTACTCAAAAAATTCGCAATATTTGACATAAAAGAACGCTAATTAGAGAGTTATAAATTTCCCATTTCTTTGATTTTCTGTCTGAGGATATTCTTTGGACTTAAAATAACAGTTCAGCTAAATGTCATTTTGAGGTAAAACAATGAAAGCCAAACATCGTGCAATACTTGTCTGGCACATTAGGTAATACAAAATTTATGTGAATTAACGTTCCCATACTTTTGCCCAATTTTTTCGGAATATTTCATCCTTGCTCTCTAAAATTTGACAGATTGTGGGTAAAGGAACGGAATTTTTTATTTGACGAAGGTATTACCTAAGATATATTATTTATTGATATAAAAATTAACATAACACTGCGCGAACTCGTCAAGCGCCCTTTTAGTTCAGATACGGAAAGCGAACTTAAATCTATTCGTCTGACTCACTTGACGAGCTGTGCATTGTGCACTCTGCAGCCTAATCTAAACTATTATACATCTGAGCAAGATGGTAGAGTTACACTTGGGATAACAAAGGGCATACAAATAAAATAAAATTTTAAGTCAAATCTGACATTACGATGCTTGCAAAGTCCAAAATGATGGTTTCCATCATAATAACGTCTGTAGGACATCGTGCTAAAGTCTAAATACATTGATTGATTCGCTTGACATTTTTAACATAGCGTTTTATGTGATTCCCTAGAAAATAAATAGGTATTTGAAGCTCGTCTAGAACGATTTCGATTTTTTTTTTTTTTTTTTCAAAATTTCTCGAAAAAAATACTCTTACAATTTAGATTTATTACCTTATTTTTTCGTTAATTGCTTGCTCATTTGTTCACCAATGCCGAATATTTCTTTAATGACTAAACCAATTTTGTTTTGCAATTTTAGACACTTCTAAAATTAAAAAATATTTTTTTCAAAATTACTTACAAAAGTTTTAATATACATAATTTAAAAAAAAAATTTCAGCGAATTTTTTAAATTGCTTATATTTTAAAATGTAGTCTAAAACAGAAAATTAAATTTTGGTTTTCAAACATTTTTCAAGTATCTTTCCAATGTTTCTAAAATAACAAAAATTTTCAAAATTGAAATTTTATGTTCTCGAGATCATTTTTACTTTTTGAATATTTCTCAAGAACTAAATTTTAACTTATGAAAACTACACTTGCATTTATCAATTTACGTGAATTTCGTATAAATATTTTAAAAAGAAGGAGAATCGAATGAAAAAGAATTTTATTTGAAGAAATAAGCTGCACGTCTGGATCACACAAACTTTCTCTTCCAACTTTAACGTAACTAGACATTGAAAATATGTTATTAGTTCAATAATATAATAAATACAAAATAAAGTGTTAAAAAAAGTTTAAATATTAATTATTTTGTAATTTTCTATACAATATTATTTAAATTGTATTTTAAATAGCATTTTAAACAGAAAGAGCTTAAAAAAATGTACCATCTTAATTGTTTAAAAATATAAATTTATAAAAAAATTTTCAAAAATCGTTACATATACATATAATTTTTTTAGAAAAGTAAAAGAAATATAATTCTGGTATACCAACTTTAAGTATTTAATCAAATACATTTCAACACAAAATCAAAAAAAAAAAGTTCATTGATGCGTTTTCAACATTTCAAGATATTGAATTTTTCAAAAAAAATTCAATATATATTATAGATTCGTAAAAAAAACGAAGTCGAGATATTAATTTTATATAGCTAACATTGCTATAATAGAGAACGCAAAATAGACCGAGTGCCAACGACATAAAAAGTCAAGTCATTTGCGTAATGTTGAAACCCATACCAATACATAGCTTTGGAAGTGTAAAACCAGGATTACCTTGTCTGCCTGCCCATACCCTTGACGAAGGGGTGTGGGTGGGGGGTTGAAAATGGAGATTTTTATAAAAAAAAAAACAGCTCCAGATGTATTCCACCGTCATGTACGGACAAATCGTACTCAAATTTTGATTTTATTATGAAGATATTTTTTTATCGCCACATTTAAAGTAATTCTTATGTATTGGAACTGTTGAAAAAATCATAAATCTTCGATGCTTGAGCTATTTACTTTATTGGTTATGACATAAATCAACAACAAAGAGATGTCACGTATAGACGTTCAAAATCTACTAAGTGGTCAGATGCTTGTCGAAAATTACATTTTTCAGGGAATTTATAAGACTTGGTGTAGTAGTGTCTGAAGAGTGATTGTATGCCTATACATTAGCCACGTAATAATATAATTGAAAATTAAATAAAACATGTGTTTATTAACAATTGTTTTTGTTGTCTCACGTACGGACACAAAACGTGTATCACGTGTTATAAAATGAACAAACAAATCTATAAAAAATAAGGTTTTTTTTCTTGGAAATCCAAACTCTCCTTGCATTCCACAATTTTTCCCTCCGAAACAATGAAGTGGGATCTATAAATTCCTGCTGCCGCTTTAACATTATCCACTTCAAACTTTATCTGTCGTAAAAAACTTCCGTATTTTCATGGAATGCACCTCCAGCGTAGGGCTGGCCACGAGACGAAAAAAGTCTCGGTCCTCGAAACGAGACGAGACTGCCTTTTAAGCAACCGATACGAGACTGTATATTTGGACCGAAATTTACAGAGAGTCTAATAAATAAAAAAATCTAATTTCAGTTAAATATTTATTTTCTTCTGCACTTGTTCAAACGATAATCGAAAATATTTTGTTCCAATAATCAACAGTTTGTCCAGAAATCCTATTTTTCGGAGACGAGACCGGGACGAGACTTAATTATAAGAGACCGACACGAGACCGAGACGAGACTGAAAATTGTCGATTTAAACGAGACCGAGACGAGACTTGCTAAATTCACGCAGAGTCTCGTCTCGTGGCCAGCCCTACTCCAGCGGTTTAAAAAATGGGGCTGCCCTTGAGAACAATTTGAGCTATTTATATAGCTTATAAAATTCTAAGAATCTTACTTATACTATTTTTTGTTCATAACTCCTCTTGGTATGGAGGTATTAATTTATTATTTCAAAACAGAATATTGGAAATAATACCAAAAATCAGAGGAGTATATAGGGATTATTTCCCTATATACTTTATAAACAAAATTACATGGTTGCAAAGAATATATATAAAAAGACAAATTTTTACTGTAAGATTTTTTCGAATTAATACGTTTTTGAAATTTCGTTTTTGGCAACAATTTTAAAAAATCCCATAATTAGGCTCGTTTCACACACATTCGGTTTCATTCGGTTCGGTCTCTATTCGGTTTGTATTCGGCTGTGCCTGATATGTGTGAAACGATAAAACGGTGCTCTACGGTTTCTATTAGGTTTTTATTTTTACCGTTTTATCGTTTCACACATATCAGGCACAGCCGAATACAAACCGAATAGAGACCGAACCGAATAGAGACCGAACCGAATGAAACCGAATGTGTGTGAAACAAGGCTTACACAACAAAATACATACATAGATGGTATTAATATTATATTTTTGGTACAAATTTTAAATAGATATCATTGTTTGTTCTCAAGAATACTAGTTGTTGAATTACGTCATTTTCTGTAGGAAAAAAATAGGCTGGTCTCGAAACCACGATTTATTCTTGAAATATTTGAGACTAAAGTTATTTTTCAATTGTTTTTCTCAGTTAAAAAAAAAAATATTTGTTAATTTTTTTTTTAAATTTAATCGCACGCATAACGCAGCACGTTTTGGCGTTATTATCCGAAGTCGATATCTATGTATGTACATTCGTTCTGGAGATATGGTGGATGCAAAAAGAACCCCGAACATACTCACACACACATACATACATTTTTCTAAAACGACGGATTCTGATTCTAGAGACCTCTAAACGTGAAGATATATCGGTCGTACAATACCAATTACAATAACTTCCGATGGAAAGTTAAAAATTCAAATATTTATAATAGGGAAAAAGTATTTTTGGTTAAATTTTATTTCAAAAACTCTCGAAAACGGCTCCAAGAATTAATAAAAAAATTGTGTGTGATATTAAATTAATGCAATCTACTATGAAATAAAAAAATATATTTTATTTTACATTCTTATTAACAGTACTTCCCATATAGAACAACTTTTCATATTATTGACTTTCTTATTATTGGATGAACAGATTAACGAGTAATTTTCGAAAACTATTTAACTTTTTTTGTTTCTAAAATTCGATGTTTCTAAAACCGGTTAGTAAAATTTCGTATAAAAAGTTGGCGTAAGAACCTTTTTTATAAGGACAAGCACCTTATGAGTGCATTATTATTTATCTATGGAAATTACGAAGATTCGAAATTTACTGGCATATCAACTTAAAATTCGTTTACAAAAATCATCCTCTTTGGATTTTTTTTTGTTTTAGTCCATATGGCATTTAACGGGATTTCTTCAACAATAATCACTGGCTTATAGTCAATCGTTGTTTTTAATTGTTATGCTTATTTTACATGGTTGGTAGCCATTGGCTTGTTTTATTTTTCAATAAACAGAATTCACAAACTTATCAATTTAAAAAAAATATTTCTAATACCGCATTCGAAAATCATTATTAAATTTAACGTGCTGTGTCACTTTGAAAAAAAAATCTTTGTATTACATACATAAATTGTGGTAATAACTTCAAATAGTATATGTAGGAGTAGGTATACACATAGATAAAGATGAGATGTGATTAACTTTGAATGTACCTAGCAGCACTGTTCTTATAAGTATTGAAATCCTCGACCTTTAAAACGAACTCATCCGGTCAGGCCCGTAGCCAGCATTTCGGTTCGGGGGGGGGGCTTGCTCTAAAGACTAACGTGTAGCTATATAAACAAAGAATTTAAAACTAAGAACATAATAAATTGAATTTTTGTATTTAATAATTAAATAGGGACATTGTGCCACTCGTGCAAATCTGGCGAAACTGGCTTGACTTTTTCGAAGCCAGTAGTAGTTGTGAAGTGGACTCGTTCAGTCTTCTATATAAAGCGATCTTGAAAGCAGTTGGTGAAAATGTTTGAATTAAATAATTCTTTCTGCCACAACTTTTAAAGGGCGGCGGGACCAAGAAATTTAAACATTTCCAAAATAGGCAACAATATTCAAATATGATTGAATGCCATGATTTTGATTGATTAAGAAATCTCTTAATAACCCGAATTCGTTGGGATTGAATTTTTCGCTCGGGAAATATGAGATTTTGGGGCTTTCAGGTGACAATTTTTGGAACACAATATTCTCTTCCCGATTTGTCAAGCCATATGCTGCGTTTCCATCTATCTTCATCTGCAAATATGAAGAAAAGTAGAGCGGGACAGAAGTATGTCAAAAAATGTGAAAGGGAACCATCATTAAGATGACATTTCCGTCTTCATATCTGCATTATACTTCCTATAATCTGCATTTTTGTCTTCTCTCTCTATCCAAAAAAAAGAAAAAAGTAAAATTTTATATTGTGTCTTCTTTTTTTGCATAAGTCAGACGAAGATACATGTCAATCACACCAATAGAATGTCAAGTTTAATTGAAGTATTTTTGCAAAGATGATGTATTGGAAAACCTTTAAGAAATCTATTTTTTTTTTTTTTTGATAAAATTGTTTGATTTAAAGTTTTTTTTTGTGACATTTGGAACGAAATATTCTGTGTATGCAAAAATTTAGTCTATTACCAATCTGACAAGGTATGAACTGTCAAATTCCATTGAAGGATAGCTACGATGACTATGGATTAAAACACCTCTAAAAACCTGATTTTGTTTAGAATTATTATATTAGAACCACATTTGTCTCGTGTGTTGTGTTGCTGTGTGGCGTAGGAAATATATGGAATGACAGCGGCACACAACACAAAACACGAGACACATGAGTGGTTCTGACTTAAAAGCTTCTCTACTGGCTCCGAAGAAGGCAAGCCAGTTGACGAGCAAGTTGCTCAAGTTTGGAAAGCCAGTACTGGCTCATGTGACCTCAGCATAAGAAAAAACTTAATCGATTTTATAATCCAGTTCCGTCATGGAAGGATCGGACTATCGACTGGTTTTCATTACATGAGTTTAAACTTCGATTTGAAGTTGTGCTTAAATATTGTTAAAATTACAGAAGAAGGATTTTGGTCAAATCTCTAAATAAAATTGAATACACACACATAAAATAAGTCCATATTTTTGTACAAATTTGCAAAAAAAAAAAACCTACATACACAATTTTGGTGCGACTCTACTCTTTAAGTAGGATTGATTTCGTTGAGTGGTAATGAGATTTGTTTATTACCACTGAAAGTATACAAAGGTTCGAATCATCTTCGAGGTCTAGCTCGCTTTAACACCACACAAAGTGAACGTAGAAAATAACATACGTAATACCTTATTAGTCTCCTCATATTAAATGTTATACCTAAATAGTATCGGCGCAGGGTCAAAAGTCCACAGGCCAAAAGTCCATAATGGACTTCTGTCCCACTTCTGTGGGTCAAAAAAGTCCATACAAAAATCTTGTGGACTTCTGGCCCATTGATTGTGGATTTCTGACCCACTTCATGGATCACTTTATAGATAGTTTTCTTTAACAAGACTGCTTTGGGTGGCCCGCTTCGCGGGTTTAAGGATTTTAACTCCGTTTTCTGGTCCTCTGTCCCGCTCACGCGACTCCGTTGCTCCGCTTAGGGTATGCTCAGTCGTCTGGCAGGCGCCTATGTTGTCAGTCGATCTGTTATTAAAGTTTTTGTGTACTAAACAGCACTTTGGGTGGCCCGCTTCGCGGGTTTAAGGATTTTAACTCCCTTTTCGGGTCCTCTGCCCCGCTCACGCGACTCCGTCGCTCCACTTAGGGTATGCCTAGTCGCCAGGCAGGCGCCTTTGTTGTCAGTTGGTGTACTTTAAGTCTACGAGTAGTGAAGAGTATACAAACTAATTCTTAACAAAATAAATAAATAATTCTTAATTGTTCTGCTTTTTTCACTATTATAATATGAAATTATTGTGGACGATGACCCATTTTCTTTGTAAAATTAGGGAATATTGACCCTTCAAATCTCCACAATACCATTGTGGTATCTGACCCACCCAAGTGGGACAAAAGTCCATTATGGACTTTTGGCCTGTGGCCTTTTGACCCTGCGCCAATAGTGTCTTGTTTTTAAAACATTAAACTTTACCTAAATAGTCTCTCTATATTTAAAAAGATTTTAATTTATATACCAAAAAGTTTAAACTGTTTATTTATTTTTTTTTTTTTGTAAATCATTTCGGGAGGGGCTTCAGCCCCTCAAGCCCCCCCCCCCTGGCTACGTGCCTGCATCCGGTGTTTGCATTCTTCCATTTACGATTATCATCTTTCGCAGAAAAAAAAATATAGTAAGGACGAACAAAAAAAAAATGGCGCGTAGAAAAGTGCATTTTTTCTTATGTTTTTTTTTTTTTTTTCAATTAGCTGATTAATAGCGGTCAAGTAGAAGTATGATGGAAAGAACAAAAGCAACTGTACTCCCACTATAACTACCGCACTAAACAGCTGTAGGCCATAATTTCCATGATAAATTATCTTTGGCTATTGTTCGTTTCATTATGCAGTTATACAACACCCACTGGCCAGCTCTGTGTGTCTCTCCCATCATCATGCAATATTTTGTTTTTAGGGTCGATAGCACATTCAACTTTTGCAAATAGATCACCATAAACTTGTATACATATGTATGTTCATTTAAAACAACCCCCCCCCCCCCTCTCATCAAATGTCAGTAAGTCTCAAATAAAAATGCTGTAACGAGGTTATTTATATTCGTTTACTTAACTCAACGGTTTACTAGAAAAAAGCTTGTTTTCACCCAGGCCAATACCACACTTTTAATCATTTCGTTTCTTTTCTTTTTTTGTTTCTAAGTTTTATTTTATGGCAGAAGTTCTAAACAATCGAAAAAGAATGTTCTCTTATTTATGTTTCTGTCATTTTTGCAGTTATGTGTGTGGGTACATATAGATAGATTTAGGGCTTGATTAGGTGGGTGGTTTTGTCATGTGTGTTAAGCCTAAAGAACGGGTGTTAAAGGCAAACAAAAAAGCTTATATAAAAGCTTTTCTTTAAAACTTTCTCTCCTTGCATCAAGAGAGACTTAATACCAATCAAAATATACAAATAATATGTATTACGAACTGAGAGAGTAAAATTTTTATAGCATCCCCAGTTTTTGATGGTAAGTTGTATTTATTTAAAAGGATTCCTCAGTAGTCCTTACGGGTACGCTTTGTAAAATGAATCAAAAACAAACCGAGCCAGTTGCCCTCTTAATTTTTGCAATCGTGTTCTAATTAAAAAAAAATATACCTATTATTTTAATTTCCCTTTGTTTATAACAAATAAATCCTGTTCTTAAAATCACTTTAACAAAAAACGAATGCGTCTAAAGCCGGCTTTGCATGTGAAAAAAGTCCAAAAAAAATGTGGAAACCAAGTTTAAACAAAATGATTGGTGCTCAAAAATAAAGTATTGTTGTCGTGTAACTACCTATGAAGAATTGAAAATTCTTCAAGTGTAACGTAAATTTTCGAGAAGTTTGTGTGTTCCTGTTTTAGGGATAACGTTCGTTCAAAATAACACAATGGCAAATTAAGTGTGTACCTAGACGCATTTAAACTTCATCACTATGAATTGAAACTTTTTCTTGTATTAAAATTTACTCACCTCTGAGTACACATCGCAGCTATGTACACAGTGACAGACATTTTTGTTTGTACTCGTATTTGACTGTATACTCGTATGCATTTCTGAAAATCAATAAAATGTGGTTGCAGAAAATTTATCTTATTTGTTTTTGTTGTATTGTTTTTTTTTTAAATTGTTTGTTGTTGGATTTTCGTTTATAGGAATGACTAACATAACATTATTTATTTATAAAAATTAACACTCTTATGTCTAGGATTGTTGAATTTGTGGTGTGTAGGTGTCATTTCATGGTTAAAGTGCAGCAAAAAAGTTATAAGGAAAGGAGAAGCTATTTTTTGTTTTAAATATATGATTTGTAGCAGCCTTAGCCTAGCCCTAAGCTCGCAGCCTTTGATAGGTACAAAAGATAATTGTGACACCAAATAAATTGTGACATTTGAGACAGTGTGTATAGCATCAGTAAGTTGACATTATGTCAATTTTTATCATAAATGTTACACCTCCTGCTGTTTTCGTGCTTATTTTTAGAAAATCACCAGCATAGCGTAAAATTTCGTGGAAAACCTAGGAAGCTACCTATGAGAAGAAAAGTTTCTTCAAACATTGAAGAAGTCTTTACTTGTAAATTTTCCAACAAAAAAATTCACAATAGAGTTTGTTTATTGCAATAGGAACAAACAAACGAATAATTTTGTTTATCTATAAAGAAAGATATGTATTGCAGGATTGGCACTAAAGTTGAACTCGAAAAAAAAATATACACCAATGTAAAATATTTCGTCTTCCAAATTATTGTGTACAATACAACAGTGCGCGTGTATCTGTCTGGGTAGATATTGTGTTTTTCTTTCTTAATTTTACAAAACAAGAAAACCAACGCACATTTTTGAGCTTCAAATTATGGAATTGTAATTGTAACTTAAGTTCAAGATTTTGTTTTTTTTTTTTTTTTTGTTTGTACTAGTATACCTATAGTTTAGTATGTGGTAAAGAATTGCCACAAATATGCTGCATACTTCTTAGGTAGGTACTTAACTTTTGGCTGCTATTCTATCAACATTTGATAGTTACTTAGACTTTGACTGTTTGAATTATTACTTCTTGAGGAAATTATGAAAGCGATAGCGGGTTTTGGGTGCATAAGTGTTCTAAAATCTATTGAGGTTAGCAGCATTGGGAGGTTTTGGTTTAGAAAGTTGTAACGGAATCAGGAAATGTTTCAGGTTACGAAAGGGAAAACGACTTAGTTCATCGGATGTGGACAGAGGCTATAGATAGTTTATTAAAGAAGCAACTAACATTAGTAGGCTTTTGAGGTTCTTTAGTCACCAATCACTGGTTCTTTAATTCATTACAATGTTTTACTTAATTAGTTTATAATTTATATGATTCTAAAATTGATACGGTTGTCACTATAAAACAGTCTGAGATAGCAGATGCCACTATAAATTACTGTCTGAGATAGCACAAAACACTAACTGAATTTACTACTTTAAAACCTGGGCTTCCACCGTCAGGCTAGGCTTCCACCCTAGTCTTTGCTAAAGTTGGAGCTCTACCAGGTACTTTCCTACTATGGTAGATCTCTCGTGTCTTCGATTTTTTTTAACGATTTTTTTATTGAACAAAAGTGTTTGTATTTACAATTTGCTTTACGTTAGTTATCTTAAAGTATACATTGGTATTTCTTAATAATATGTTTGCACAGAAGGGGCCTAACTTTTTTACATTGTTTATTATTTAAAGCTTAATTTACATTTAGTTGTCATTGGGTTTTAAAAATATATTTTAAGGATAAATTGGCAGCTACTTCTCTCGGGTTGTTCAGGTCCGGTTGTCATGTTGGTGGATGGTTGGGGGGATGTGGTTTTAGCCACGGTAGTGAGCTGACCCTGGGTCAGCGTAGAAGGGGATGTTCCCTTCGTCGATCGTTGATATCAGTTCCTCATCCAGAAGTTCCATTTCTGTGAGGTACCGCTGGTCAGGATGTATCTGTTGGTTTATCACTCTTTCTATCAGAGGGTTCGGGTGGTTGGTTGTATTCTGCAGGCATCTTCGGCTGGATTGAATGAGGTATCTGTCCAGTTGAATTATCTTGGCTTCTTCATAGAGTCGAATATTGCTCACGTGTTTCCTACGTATCCTGTCGTAATGCAATCCTGTACATAGCCGCAAGATCTTCCTCTCGAATACTGCCAGTTTGTTGATATGGGATTTTGTCCCCGAATACAAGATGGGGAAACAGTAGGTGATGATCGGCATAATAAGCTGTTTGTAGAGGAGTAGCTTTGTCTCCGTTCTGCTTTCGCATCAGCGGATGAATGCGATGGAAGGATTGGTGAGGATTAAACCGCAGCAGTTCGTTAAACTGTATTCCTAAGTATTTTACATTTTTGCTGGCTGCAAGCTGTGTTCCGTCAGGTAGGCTGATCATCGTGTTCCTGCATTTAGTGGCTGAGCGTCCTCTTGCATTCCCGGAGCTGCTCGGTCGTCTGAAACATATCAGTTCAGATTTGGCTGAGTTTATTTTGAAGCCCCAGCGCTGGTAGAACTTGTAGAGTTGTCCAATGTGGGCTTCAACTCTTCTTGCAGCAAGTATTGGAGAGATAGACTTGGCGTACGTCAGGGAGTCATCGGCAAACAGGAGAGTCTGTGCGTTTTCCGGCTGTGGCTAGTCTGCTGTAAAGATGTTGAAGAGGAATGGCCTAAGTTTGAATCCTTGAGCAACTCCAGCTCTTATACTCCTTGTTGTAGATTGGCAGCTTCCTATTTGGACATAAAATGACCTCTCGTTTCTTCTGTTCGTTCAAGCGCCCTTATAGAGATTTGCGTACAAACTGGTTGTAAATTATAAAGTTTACAGAAATAATCTCACAATAAAATCCGAACAAAGTACTGAACCAGTGACGGTTTGTGTGAGCCATATGGAAAAGTGTATTTGTTTGGAATTTATACCAAATAATAAACTCTGGCTACGGAGTCAATTTAACGGTCAGGATTGCTCGAGTGCAATTAGTTAAACGGCGGTGATTCTAGATTGCTTGAATGCAATTAAATAAACGGCGGCGGTGGCAGGTAGAGGTGTAATGCATAATTACAAGGGTGTTCGAAAAATAAGTATCAATTCTTTGGGAAATGATTTTTCGACTTTGGATATGTTCTAAGAAAATCAAATACACGACTGGATCGCACGAACTTGCTCTCGTAGCTAACAACTACATAGAATAGCTGGACATTAACGGTGAAGATACAGTATTGGTTTCCTTATATTTACAAATATTTCTTCAACGAAAATATAATAGTAGGCCTTTTTTTATTGGTAAGTGTATACGCAGCAAAATATAACACTGCAAGAAACAACAAAGGAAAAGTGCGGATACTTCATAACGTGTTTTTACTTTGTTTTGTGATGTTTAAAAAATATCTAACTTTGTTTAAACATCACAAAACAAAGTAATAACACATTATGTAGTATCCGCACTTTTCCTTTGTTGTTGTTTACAGTGTAAGACTTTGCTGCGCTGCGTATACACTTACCAATAAAAAAGGCCTAATAATAGAAACGTGTTAGAGAAATTTCGAATTTTTTTGATTTAAACAAACAAATGTTGAAACAAGTTAAAAATAAGAAAATAAAATAATATTTTCTTGATTTTATCTTCTCGTAATCAAAAATGATTCACATACATTTTAAATGCAATAGCTATTTGCTGGCTTTTTAAAAAGTCTCAATAACAAAATAATGATAAAATCAACGAAGACAATGATGAGATATGAGGGAATAAATGAAAATAAGTATAAAAAGGCCAAACTTTAAAAAAACATAAGTTTATTTTTGTTATTCGAATTTTTCAGGAAAATATAATGGTATGTGATGGTATGCAGAATTATTAGAACTGGGCTATAGATGACATGTACAAAGTGTAATCAAAATCGTTAGAGCCGTTTTCGAGAAAAACTTGATAAGTTCGAAATCGTTGCATGGCAGCTATACCCTTTATAGATGAGTTACAACAAAAATCGAATTTTTCCTCTAGAGAATCACATAAAAACACTTCGCACCAAGCTTGGAGCAAATTCGTTCAACCGTTTAGGCTCTAGCTCGATGTACATCATGACGCTCAGACGTACAGGTGCACAGACAAACAGACCGGCGGATGTCTTGAGGAAAATCACTTTTTTAAATTCTCCAACATGTTAGTTTTGATTAAAGCCTCCATTTTTTTTTTGAACGAAGCCAATACTTGTCCTAAAGACCAAGTAAAGATTATTTTTTATTGCTTGAGAAGGTCTAGCCCCCTGAGATTCCGACTCTTACAACTTGCTTCCAAAGATGAACTGAACATTGCATATTCCAAAACAAGAACAAAACATAATAGTCTAAGAGCTGGCAGCAGATTTTCGGCGTGAAAGGAATCCAAAAGATATAAATGGTATAAGTAGTCCTGGTAAAGGTGATAACGAATATACATACATACGTTCGTCTGCCAGCATGCAGTCGCCCGTTATCACGCACAAGTGCATCAAAAGTACAACTTTTCTTTAGGAAACCATTTTTAATGTAATACAACTTGACGCCTTCAACTCTTTAATTAGAAATATGGTTTCGACCGACGTCTAGGTGGCCCCAAAACCCAGGCAAACGTCCCCGAAAACGCGATTTTTTTCGGTGTTTTTAGGCTTTTGGGAAACGACCTGAAATTGGTCTCAACTTTTAGCCCTTGACTCCCTGAGTGTGAATATGTGCGTGATACACGTCTAAAAGGCCTCGGAACCCCCAACAGAAGTCTCTGAAAACGCGTTTTTTGGTATTTTTGTCAAAAAGGATACCACTTGAAATGTATCGCAAACGAAAGACCCAATGAGTGCGAATATGTACATGACAGACGTCTAAGTGGCCCCAAAACCCCCGACATACGCGATTAAAGTCGCGGATTTTTTATAAAAATTTTTAGATAATAATTAATGTATAAATCGCTGATTTTTCATTTTATTTTGATTTCATTTCATTTTATTAGGATTGTGGGGGAAACCACTTGAAATGTATCCCAATCAAATGGCCTGACCCAAACAAAAATTAAAATGTAAGTGACAGACGTTTGAGTGGCCCAAAACAACTGACAGTCGCGATATAATTCGCGGATGTTATTATTTTTTTTGTATTGTATATTAGTGGTAGCTTCTTCAAATGTTTACCAATTAAAAGGTTTTGACTCAAGAAAGTGAAAATATAAGTTACAGCCGTTTGAGTTACGCCAAACTGCTGAAAAGCGCGAAAAAAGTCGCGGATGTAATTACTTGTTTATCAATTAGATTATCAATACAAATCTCTTGAAATATATCTCAATTTATAGGGCTTGACTCCCTGAGTCGTAAATTGTAAGTGACAGACGTTTTGAGTTAAGCCAAACTATTAAATTCCACGATATAACTCGCCTTCGAATATAGTTATTGTTTTTTCTTTCAATTTTAATGATACCTATCTAATTAAAAGGATTTGACTAGCTGAAAAATAAATTTTAAGGGAAACACGTTTTGAACACTTACTTACTTTACTTTAGATGGCCCCCACAGCCCATGACGGGCTTCGGCCTCAACTAACAAGCCCCTCCAGCCAGCTCTGTCCCTAGCTAGCCGCTTCCAGTTGCGCACACCGAGTTGGTTGATGTCGTTCTCCACTTGCGCGCGCCACCTGTTATGGGTTCTTACTCTGCTGCGTACACGATTGGGGTTGGATTCGAAGACTCGTCGGCGTCGAGCAGGTACGTTCCTGTCCATACGCTCCACGTGCCCCAGCTATCTCAGCCACTTTTTGACCAGGTCAACGTCACTGTATAGCCCGTATAGCTCGTCGTTTAATCATCTCCTCCAACCTTCTTGGATATACACTGGACCGAAAATCACACAAAGTATCTTCCTCTCAAAGCACCCTAGCAGATTTTCAACCGATTTTGTGTCCATGCTTTTGCCCCATAGAGCAGGACCGGGATGATTAGGGTCTTGTATAAAGTCTCCTTGGTTCTCTGAGAGAGGGCCTTACTACTTAAATGCCTTCTTAGACCGAAGAAACAGCGGTTGGCAAGAGTAATTCTTTGTTTGATCTCTGCACTGATGTCATTTTGCGAATTTTGACTAGGGGTTAATAAAGCCATTGAATAAACAATATATTTTATAACGTCAACAAATTCAATTTGAAAAAATGTTAAGTGTTTTTATTTTTACATATTCAAAAACCATTAAATAGAAGATCTTAATTTTAAAATAAACTAAAAATAATGGGTTTCTGGCTTTAAAAAAGTTTTTACATAATACCTGTTATTAGTGTTTCTGTTGTTTTCTTATAACTTTATTTTTATTTTAAGTAATTTTTCTAAGACAATTGCACCTCCCGTCAAATCAGCGGTAAATAAACCCCCCATCAAGCCTCAAATGTGATGATTTTCCTGTCCTAACCGAACCGATATGCTCCGTTTTTGCTTTGTACTACACTTTTTCGTAAGTATTTCCAAAACAGTGTATGGTAATATCAATTAAATACTTCTAAAAAAAACATCAAGCAACAAATACCTACCATCAAACTCCAGGACACTGTCACTGTCACAGTTATTAAATGACCCTGAAGAAAACGCAATTTAAACAACATTTTTACATTTGTCCATAATTTCGATAGGTACATCGAATGGTGAAAGTTACAGAATCATAACAATAAACTGCATTAGTTTTTTTACTGCTGTACTTTTAATTTTCTTGAAATGATTCTAGGTACCAAGTTCTAGAAGAAAAGTGTATAAAACTGCATTCAGTTATCAACTGTAACCCAAGCATAATTATTCGTAAATTAATCTATTTGTGCGTGCATGAATAGTTCCCATGGCACTTAACCAAACGAGATTCCATGTTCAGTATGCCAACAATTTTTATTCTTTTACACACATTCCATTAAGCTTAGAATTTTCTATATAGCACAGGACAGTACAAGAGTTGTATAGTCGTATAATTCCCTATACGAGTACGACATCCCATACACAACGCATAATGATATTTTGCTTTGATTCTCGACAGGATGTGTTGCAAGAAATAATAATGACCTTCACATTGTTTGTTAAAGCAAATGGTCTAAGTCTATGTGTCTGAATTGTCCTTATTTGTTGGCCAAAGCTAATAGATATAATCAACATTTTTTTAATACTTCCAGACAGTAAAAAAAAATAATAATGATATTAAAATCACTGCTTGGAACACGAAAAAATGTTAACATGCTTTACAGGGAGGGAAAGGAAGCAGGACATTAACTTTTGTTTGTTTTCAAATCAAATCGAAAAAATAGATACAAAATAATTACTATGCTTTATTTGGGTTTTAGTTGAAAACAAACAAACAAACAAACAATATTGTGTCCTTTGATTAAAAAAAAAAAATCCACCTTGTGTGGGTTGTGTTTTGTGTCATGTTCATGATTCATTGAGTGGCATATTGATTTGTGTTGGCGAGGTTCTTTAATACGTTCAGCTGAAAATATGTCAATTAAACTTGAAACACAACAAAATCATGATTTCAGTGGTTAAGCTACATAAATGTAGACGAAAGGCAATATTGACAGTTTGAAAAAATGCGTGCTAGACCAACATTCTTTTAAAACCAAATCAGACTGTCTTCCCTCTAACGGACGTATAAATAATGAAAAAATCAGATCCCTTAAACAAGTGGGTGTATTACATACCAACAAAATCATACCCAGTGCTTTTCTTTTAGGCAGACAAATCACAGACCCCCAGGATAGCAGACTGACGAGTTGTCAGGGGCTATAAATAACGAAACTAAAAGCTGTAACTTTATAGAAAAGCGATTTATTTTATTGATTTAAGTAGAGCATCCTACTTTTTAAATCTTTGTTTTAAAAATTGACTTCTCAAAATGGTTATCGTTAGCATCAATATATTGATTTAAGGTGTTGCCTTTATTTTGGAATATTACGATGGATATGTCTATCCGAATTCTTCAGTAATTCGCTTCCTTCGGTATTTTTGGGATAAAGGGTCCTACATTTTAATACTTTATCCTTGGGATAAAGACCAAGACCAAGTTTTTGAGTGAGCGATAGCTAAAATTCCTGCTATTTTAAGATAGGTCCATATTATTCGCATGCATATATGAAAGTCTTGCATGTCAAGGTTGGGTACTTTGTACGTATCTTAAAACAACAGAAATGTTTGCTATCGCTCACACCCAAAAACTGCTGCCACCTGTTAGTCTAATACGTTTAGTTCTTAAATGTTAAATTTGGCAACACTGATTCTTAGACGAACTTTTTTAATTTGCTCTCAACTATAAAATCAAGTTTTAAGAAAATGAAATGAACGACATTGCTATCGTAGCAATTTAATTTCAAACAATTTCACCAACCCGGTTTACAAAAAAAAAAAACAAAAATTGTTCTAAAAATTAGGATACAAAATAAATAAATCGGGTGGCACAACGGCTCATGAAGAACCAGGGCCTAGTGACTTACAACTCGCAACCATTCCTGTGTGCGCCTATCGACAGGAATGGAAGGGACCTACAATTGTATGCCGAATCCGAACGGCTAGACGAGAAGCACTTATTCGTGACAAGTGATACTCTTGGAGGATTTGTCAATTCCTCACAAGAAGCAGTAGCCCTGAAAAAAACTTTTTAGTTTTTAGGTGGACGAGGCTTGGATGCGAACCCAGACCTCCAGCGTGACAGTTGAACGCACTAACCATTACGATACGGGCTACTACAGGACATTAACATAACTAATAATAAAATGGATGCAGTATAAGTAATACTTATGTACGTACTCTTAACTTTTTTAAAACCAAAACTATGTGTCAAATTATCCTAACTTTATTCTAACTATGTATAAGGAATAAGGTGCTTAATTGGTCAATTATTGCTTTCCAGAAAATTGAAAATTACTGAAACTTCATTATTCTTCATTAGTTTTGCTAAGTTTCTACTCTTAGTATTAAACCAATTATTAAATACATAAACTATGAGCTAAGGTGTTTCAAGTTTTTGCAAACAACTCTTTTACATTTAAAATTTAATTGTTGGTCACAATACTGAACGTTAAGTCATCAACTTTGTATGCATAAATAAACATAAATTCAAATCTTCCCCAACGAATGAACGATGAGCTGCTTGTATTTTTAATTTTAAATCACAATTTCACAATTGGAAAAATGTTATTGAAATGTCTTCCATACTTTTTTAAATGTAGGTAGTTATCTTTGATTAAATTCATTAAATACATCATCAGAATGGAAAAGCAATTAATTACATCAAAAATTCAACAATTAATACAAAGTTAATATTTTGCTTTGCTTGTCACAAAATGTGTCATTATATATTTAATTTGTTAACGAAAAAAAAAAAAAACAAAGACAGCTGCCTTACATTTGTAAGGTATCTTAATTGGTGATAAAATATGATAATGATAATGAGAATGACCGTTGATAAAGGTAAAAATACTGACAAAAAAGTTCTTAATTAAGTAGTTTGACGCCATTTGTCATAGGGTTATATTATACTCACTCAGGTTGCTCGTCATCATTATCAATTTGCTAGATCAAATTTGATTTTAGTCTTGTCTAATTAGAGACATTCTGAGAATTCGATGCTTGATTTCACATTATAATTACACTCCATCAAGGAATGAAGCTATGCAATTCTGCAATTCATACCTTGCTTCTAAACGTTATACGTAGTTGAAGTGGGTCCAAGTAACTGAACCTCGATGTTTTATTAAAACAAAAATATACATATACAAAAATAATTGTAATTTATCTTGGACACTTCAAAAACTGAAACAGGAAAAAAGGAAAGGAATTGAAACAGAGAATAGTAACAAAGGAAACAATGCCCCGATGCCCGATGGTTATAAATATTTCATAAATTCAAATTGTGAAGCTTATGATCGAAAGTGGGAGGAAAGCATGACTGCACCCACGCAGAAAAACAATCATGTTTTCCACAAGGCACTAGAGAGTTTTACATAGATTCTTGCAAGGGACTAACAAGCCTTAGCAAAGGCTAGAATACGGGTCTTGACGACTATGAACCCATTTGCCTCGTCAGGAAAAAAAAAGATGGCTTAAAATGTGGGATTTGATCCCGCGGTCATTCTGATGTGCTACCCGCTGGGCCAACTCGCTATACAAAAATTCGAAAGTGAATAACACAGCGGGAAATATCGGCCCCAATGAATTTTATAGCTGAATTCTTCAATCAATTCACTAGCCAAATAATAAAAGAAAACGTTATGCAATGATTTAGTGAGTGAAGAGTCATGCGAGGTTTCCTCAGTTCAAAGATTTGAACCCACTTTTTACTTTGTGTGTAGAAAACAACAAAACAACAGCAATCAATTCACTAGCCAGATAATAAAACGAAACGACATGTAATGATTTAGTAAGTGAAGAGTCATGCAAGGTTTCCTCAGTTCATAGATTTGAACCCACTTTCTGCTTTGTGTTTAGAAAACAACCCTTTCTTTCGTTGAATTAAAAATAGCTTTTGATATGGAAAATTATGCGATGTAAAAACTGTTGAAAAGTCATGTAGAAGTTCATCAGTTCATCGTCTTTGTCCACTCATCTGCTTTGTAAAGTGTGCACCGCCATTGTGTGTTTTGATAGAAGTTGATTTTTGTTTGTGTTTTCTGTGTTCACATTGTCTACTGACAGTAAATATTATAACATGACTTGTGAATTTCCATCAAAATGAGGCAATCTCAGATTTTCTCTAAGTATTTCGGGTTGTTGGTTATTGGTTAATCACCACTTCGCATAAGTAAAGTGGTGATTAACCAACAACCTCTGGCCTAGTGATTTCACTTTAATTTAAAGTTTCTATATTTTAACCAATCACAAATTCACAACACAATAGTATTAATGAATTTATCATCTATTTAATTTTTTTCACATATTTCAATATTGCATTAACTAATTGTTGAATAAACAACTTCCACTTGTCTTGTGAATTGACAATTGAATTTTAATTAACTTTTTCATCGAAGATATTGAACCGATGAATAAACCACATACATTTATGTAGTGAATTCACAGATTATGCAACCACCATGTTTTTCATCACTTGGGTTGGTGAATAAACAACTTCTAACGAAGTAGTGATTTCGTTGGTGAATTTTCATCAAATTTTCAGCATGTGCTTCCGGCCTAGGGCATGCCCATGTTAATTTCATCAAAGGAATCAGCTGAAAAGTGGACGGTGTAGCTGCCATTCCTCAAGGAAAAAGCTGGTTTTTCCTCACTGAACAATCCTATACAGATGTATCACACCCATAGTAAAAAGTGTGATATGAAAAAGAATACAAGGGAAAGAGAGAAAAAAGTGTCATCTGATTCTGAAATTACATGGCGCTTATAAAATTTGTGCTTTTAGTACCGAAACATGTCCAACAAGTTTTTACTCACTAGTGTTTGAAATGTTTGCCTCATCTAAATTTTTGGTACTGAAATCCAGCAAGGGATGGCCAAGTATCTGACAAGTTTTTCTTGTCTAGATTTTCCCTACTGAAAACTTACTAGGGCCTTGCCCAAACTAAAAAGAAACTTTCACATTAAAATCTTTTTTTTTTTTAATATTTACATAACTACATATGATCGATAACATTGCATCGAAATACATCGATTACAAACGATAATATATTTTACAAAAAGCTGTAAACACGGTAATAACTGATCTGCATAAAGGTTTGCTGTCTAGCTTGGAAATCCGATGTATTTAGTGGGACGTGACGTGTGTATGCACCCATTTCCTCAGAATTCTTATCAATATAAGGCCATTTTGTTCAGAGTAAAAAACTTATTTTGACCAGTACTAACGATATTTCAACACAATTTAAAATAAACAGAAGTATACCTAATTCAAAATAAATAAAATAAATTGGGTGGCGCAACGACTGGTAAAGAACCAGGGCCTAGTGACTAACAACTCGCAACCATTCCTGTGTGCGCTTGTCGACAAGAATGGAAGGGACCTACAATTTTATGCCGAATCCGAACGGCTAGACGAGAAGCACTTATTCATGACAAGTAATACTCTTGGAGGATTTGTCAATTCCTCGCAAGTGGCAGTAGCCCTGCAAAAAAAAGACGAGGCTGGGGAGTGAACCCAGACCTCCATAAGCGTGTGACAGTCCATCGCACTAACCATTACCTAATTCAAGCATTTGTCAAAAAATTGTCTCCGAACGTTTTAGATGTTAAGAAATACGTGTACATTTTACATAAACTCAAACAAATCGGTAATAAGCCGAACTGATTTAAAAATTCGGTGCAAGCGAATTTCATTTGTGCGAACTAAACGAATAAAACTCGCGCATATTTGCGCGAACTGTGAGAACGAAAAATTTATTTGCAGACGCAAAGAGTAGCTGCGCGTTTTGAAGAAACGGTTTTATTTGAATTCGCTTTGTTTAAGTGAGTAAAATATTAATGAAACTATTGAAAATTTTACTCGCTTAGATTCTATTAGCTCACGCGGCTAAATAATATCCACCCGAACCACACTTTGCTCTGTCTATAGAGCAAGTACTTATTAGTTTCGTATCAAAAAAAAATCCGTACCATACGTTCTTACCAAAAAATTCGAATAATGGAAAAAAAGTTAAGTTTTTTTTTTTTTTTTTAATTGCAATTTGTATTCTTGTTTAGGTACATTCCCTCATATGTCGCCATTGGCTTGGTTGTTTTTATGATTATTTTTCTATTCGGTACTTAAAAGTTAGTCAACAAATATTACATTAAAAATTCGTATAAATAATTTTTTTTACGAAAAAATAAAATCAGGGAAAAAAGTCTTTTTTTTTATATTTTTAACTTTTGCATTTAATAAAATAATTTTAAAATTGCTATTTTAACGGCTTCTAACCTTTAGCACCTCATATATGGTATATTCGTAAAAAAAAGTATGCCATCGAAAAGGTCAGAAATTGGTCAAAGAAGGTCAACTAGTTTCAGAAATTGGCCAGCCATAGGAAATTTTTTATCAATGGTTAAAGTTTTTCATGGTCACCAACTATTTTTGGCACCACATTTTTGGGATATTCGAAAAAAAAGTATACCATTCGATAGGCCACCAACTTCTGATAAAATGGCAGCTAGTTTCAGTAATTGGTCAGCTATATGTTTTTTTTAATGAATTTTTGAAGTTTGGTTCAAGGTCACAGTATAAGACTTTTTGCACCTCATTTATAGAATTAAAACAAAATGAGTATGCCGTCTAAAAGGTCAGTAATTGGTCAACAAAGTCAGCTACTTTCAGTAATTGGTCAGCCATAGGTTATTTTATATGAATTTTTGAATTTTTTTGGTTTTCAAGGCCGTATAAGGCTTTTAGCACCTCATTCAACGAATTTTCCAAAAAAAAAGATACCATTTCATAGGTTATTAAATCCTCATAAAAGGTCAACATGTTTCAGTAATTGATCAGCCATAGGTTTTTATAATAAGTTTTTAAAGATTGTTTCAAGGTTACAGTATAAGAGTCTTCATTAAAAAAAAACATATGGCTGACCAATTACTGAAACAAGCTGACCTTTTATCATGAGTCGTTGGCCTTTCTAATGGTATACTTTTTTTGCGAATACCCCATAATTGAGGTGCCAAACATAGTTGGTGACCTTGAAAAAACTTAACCATTGATTGAAAATTTCCTATGGCTGACCAATTTCTGAAACTAGTTGACCTTTTTTGACCAATTACTAACCTTTTAGATGGAATACTTTTTTTTGCGAATTTCCCATACATGAGGTGCTTGAGGTAAGGAGCCTATTTTAAGATGCTTTTATTATTTTATCGCATATAAATATTATCAAACCATTATTATATCTAGGCCGTCAATGTCTACATTATGTACATTCTAGTCGTTAGCCATGAGAGGAAGTTCGTGCGATCCAGTCTTATCTAATGTTTGTAAACACCCTTTCCGCATGTTATGACCCTATAAACTGCAGAATTTACAATTTTCATCAAGAGTTACAAATGTAGGAACGTTCTAAGAAACTAACGTAAAACAAACACCCAGATATCTCTTTACAAACGAAAAATTCGGATTCTAGGAATAGCATAAAAGTCAAAATTTTCGATTCGACAAATCGAAATCGTTAAAAATCTCAAATATTCTGAAAGTATTCTTAGAATCAAAAGAACTTTATTCCAAGATATGCATTTAAAAAAAAAGAAAATCGTCTTCCACCCTAATGTACATTCATTCATATACAAATATAGTCTTATATCATTTGTATGAGCTGTGGAGACGTGCAATTTATATACAAAACTTCCCAATCATCGTAATGTAAGATTAAATATCGTAACCATTGTATATCACTACGCCCGACTCCAATACTCTTGCCCTTAACAAATTATGCGGTTGTTTCAAGTAGCCCATTGCCACCTGAGGAGGATTCTCACCACACGGGTGGCTGAATTTCTAAATAAAAATACTGAAACTGTTCTTTTTCATATTTTTGGTTGAGCCTCATAAATTCAAGTACGTGGGACTCAGTTGTACTCTTCATTCAGACATTTTATGGTTTCATGATATGACCTTTCCACGAAATTTCATTCCAAAGCGTTTTGATAGGTTTTTTTTTTAAGGTGCTGTTCTCAGAGAATACACAATCTCTGATAGGTATTAGGTCAAGTAAAAAAAATCCCCTGAGTCATTGATCATTTCCCCAAAACAGGGGGTCACTTTATGAAGAATGTGAAAGAAGGTCTGCAGAACATTTCAACGAAGTAAATTTTATAAATAGTAAAACAAAAAACCTCTAAGATTAAAAAGTGTTTAAGAGCTCCATAGGAACAAACAAAATATGTATGTCCGGAAGTATAATCATCGACCGGAAGAAAAATTTCATATCCCATTGTGATGATGGGTGAAAAGTTTATATTCTTTTTTTTTTGTTACATTTTTATCTGTCTGTATTAAAATACCTACCTACCTATGTATATCTAGGGCTGCCAGACGTCCCGATTTTGGAGGGACAGTCCCGTTATTTGAACCCTGTCCTGATATCTGTCCCGATTTACAAAATGTCCCGATTTTGTCCCGACTTTACATTATTATTGATTTGGTGTCGAAAACAAAATTCGAGGTTTTAATCAAAACTAACATTTCGATAATTTAGAAGTCAAAAACTGATTTTTGACAAAAGACGTCCTTCGGTTTGTTTGGCTGTGCGTCCCGCCGAATCGATGGATTTGCTTCAAATTTGGTGTGAAATATTCTATATTATTTCATTGAGTGAGATTCAAGTTTTTGTTCTAGCTTATCTCGATAGAATGGTCATACAAAAATTTCGGATTTATCAAATTTTCTAAACAAAACGGCTGTAATGGTTTTGATAGAACTTCATACATGTAATCCCTAGAACAGTTTTTGTAACACTGCATAGGTTTTTGCCAAAAAAAAAATCGAAGGACTGAAATAAATGTTTGGGCTTTTTGTGCAAATTACCGGTTTCTTACTTGTTTTGAGGTATTCCCGAATATCTCGTTATTGGCTTTTTTATTTTGACAAAATTTTACAATTCTTTAGGTACTTCTAAGTTAGTCAAAAAATATTGGCCAAAATTTTAAACAGCCAGATTTGTATAAATAGATTTTCTTTAATGTCCCGATTTGTCCCGGTTTTTGTGCCCTGGCGTCCCGATATTAACCAAATTAAATCTGGCAGCCCTATGTATATCTATATGATATTTAGTTAAAGGCATCAAGCAGATTATTTTATTTGTTTTTGTTTGAGTAAATACGTGTTTCTCTTTTTTATAAAGGACAAATACAAATAGGGCCGAATATAAGTTTCATTTTGAAAATTCAATAAAATCAATAAAATTAAATTGTTTCATGTATATTATGGCTTTTTATTTATTTAGCGCATGGAATTACATATTAAATTATATATGATATGGTAAAATTAAACTTATAGGACTTATATTTAACATAAGCGTTCTTTTATCGAAAAAATTATATCAATTAAAAAAAAAAAAATAACAGCTAAGATATATCACAACATCTAGGTTTCGTAGCCGCCACTATATCACAGCTATGTTGTTGTTGGTATCAAGAAAATCTTGGATTTCACCTTGGTGGGAGCATTTGTTACATTCCGCAAGTAATGATAGACGGTTTGTCGTTGTGCCCCGCAGTCGCTAGCTGAAGAACTGACGCTTCGCCAACGGAACCATAGGTCTGTTCATTTTCCGTAATTTGTTCGAATTCTGTTAAGAGTCGACCAGAAGTAGGTCAAACCCAAGGAGTTGGCATGATGAGTTCGAGACGGTTATGCTCTCAGTTTCCGTAAACGATTCCCATTCTGATATCCAGGCAGAGTTTATGTTACACGCGTAACCTTACGCCAATGTATTTAGGGTTTCGACTGTGGTTAAGTGTTTTGTTGTTAAACTTGACGTTAAGTTTGAAGTTTGCTATTTGGTTTGTTAGGTGAAAGCAGCAGACTTCCGTTTTGGACATACTCGGACACAGTCTCCACTGTCGGAAGTATATGCTGAGTTGCTCAAGATCTAGAGTTAAGTTCTCCTCTGTTGTCCTTATGTCCTTATCCTGGGTAGCTATTGCCAGATCATCGGCGTACCCAAATTTCCTGGATATGGTCAAAGGGATATCGCTAATATAAAGGTTAAATAGCAGGGGGGCAAGAACGGAACCCTGGGGAAGACCATTGTTTTTTTTTTTGCTTTTATCATCATTTATGAAAACTTGAAGAAGGCGGTTTGATCTTTCTACCCGCACGGAAAGCAGCCTGTTCGATGGGTATGGTTCCATTAACTACAGGATTTATCCGATTGTAGATAAGGCGTTCGAGGATTTTGTAGCAAATGTTTAGAAGCGGTAGCTTTCCGGCAGGTCATTAGGTTTGCCTGGCTTGAGAATAGCAATGATTTTCGTTCGCTTAAACGAAGTTGGAATTATACCTGATTCTTGTATATTGCTGTAGAATTTTGCTAGCCACCGTCTTGTGTTTTTTCCGCTTTGCACAAGGAACTTCTGGTGTATACCATCAATAATAATAAAAAGCCAGAATAAGCAAGCAAGATTACTCTACTGGCCATATTACGAATTAGAAGTCAACTGAACTATTATGGCTTTATTAGTAAGAACAAATATTCCCAGTAACAACGTCGTTCAAGTGGTTGCTTCGGATGGCTCCGCAGTAGCGCATTCTGTCTCTCCAATTTTTCAAGACCTCTTTGATGTTTTGGGGCTGTAGCTCACGGATTTCTTAGATGATATTTGGCCTTAAGTGCTTGAATCGTTTGCGGATTGTTGGCATATTATCGATCCTTCACGGTTCACCACAAAAAAACAAAAAGGTCCAAATGGGTCAAATGGGTCAAATCGCAGCTCCGAGGCGGCCAAGACGGCTGATAACAATTGTTTATGGATTATAACACGTTTCAAAACTGCGGCCGCAATCAACTTACTGCACTAAAGAAAGAATAGAAACAAAATGTGTCTACCAAACAAGAACTAGACGCACAAAAACTAACAAATACAATGAAATTCTATAAAAAAAAGGGAGTCACAACTTAAATTAAGGTGTGCATCTGCTAAAAATAGATAGTCACCACTTACATTTAATGAAAAATCTGCACCCTTGCAAACACAAAACGAAAATCAACACAAATTTCTGTTTTATGAAGATTTTCACCTTAGTTTAAACTGATTCTCTTCTTAGATGGATAGATAGATAGGCGGATGTGAATTGTTTTTTTTTTGCAAAAATATTCTTGCATTGTAGAAACATGGAACGTGAAAAGTTGTTACTTTTATTTAAGGAGGTGTTCAACTTGCAGAAGTCCAGACGCTGAACCCAATTTTCGACGGTTTTCAAGCATAAATCGGCCGATTCTGCTGCAATTTCACGTTCGATATTCGTACGAAGTTCATCAATCGTCGCTGGCTTGTTGGCATAGACCATAGACTTGACGTAACCCCACAGGAAATAGTCTAACGGCGTCAAATCGCACGACCGAGGCGGCCAAGCAACTGGACCATTTCGTGAGATAACACGTTCTCCAAATTTGGTTTCCAATAAATTGATTGTGACATTCGCTGTGTGGCTTGTGGTGCCGTCCTGTAAGAACCACATGTCCTCCAAGTCCATATCATCCAATTGGCGCCAAAAATATTCGGTTATCATTGAACGGTAGCGATCCCCATTCACAGTAACGTGCCACATGGAACCACATGTCCTCCAAGTCCATATCATCCAATTGGGGCCAAAAATATTCGGTTATCATTGAAGGGTAGCGATCCCCATTCACAGTTACGTGCCGGTCTTGATCATCACGGAAGAAGTACGGCCCAATGACGCCGCCGGCCCATAAACCACACCAAACCGTAATTTTTTCGGAATGCAATGATGACTCATGGAGTACGTGTGGATTGCTGCCTGACCAATACCGCATATTTTGTTTATTGACGAAGCCAGAAATGAGCCTAATCGCTGAAGATAAATTTTCGATTAAAATCCGAATCAATTTCAAGTTGTTGCTCAGCTTAATTCACGAACATACGACGCTTCTGGTGGTCAAGCGGCTTCAGTTCTTGCGTCAATTTAATCTTGTTTTGCCCAGATCTTTTCGCAAAATTCGCCACAACGACGTCACAGAGATGCATAACGCTTGAGAACGACGTGTGAGAGACACATTTGGGCTTTCTGCAACTGAAGCCTCAGCGGCAGCAATATTCTCTACACTACGGGCACTTCTGTGTCTAACTGGCACGGGAACATTTTGTACTGAGCCTGTGGATTCAAATTTTTCCACAAGACGCTCAATTGTTGATCTACTAGAAGATTATGACGACCATAAATTGGACGTAGCGCTCTTAACGTTGAGGCCACTGACTCCGAATTTCGGTAGTAAATTTTAATAATTTCGACTCGTTGTTGGCTCGTATGCCTTTTCAACATGAAATGGCAATTTTTATTGAAGAGAAATGTCAAAAGAGCCGCAAGAAATATGGCGTCGTTTGCTGTCCCTATTGCTCTACTTTTGTAGTGTCCGTGTTGAAAAACCCTTTATTAAGGAAAAAATTCTCATGAGAATGAAATGATGAACCTAATTGAATCTAAGAGAGTTTAAGCGGAATCCATTGGTTAAGTAGATTGGTATTAAGATTACCATCACCTTATTTTAAAGTGGCTGATTTTTCTCCGTGAAGATTTGGGAATTTGGTGCGTAAAAGATCGATGGTGGCATGGGCTGTGTGGCAGGCCATCCTCCATGAACCAGAGATCGTCCAAATCTAGTCTTCAATTTCAGTAAAAAAAAAAGTCCGTTAACTTGGCTCTGTAACGCCCACCGTTGACTGAAACTTTGTTCCCAGCCTGATTTTCGAATGATGGCACCACTCCACAATCCGCACCAAACTGTCACTCAGTGGATCATCAATAATCAGTCAAGTGCAGGTTTTCTGATCCCCAGATGTGCCAATTTTATTAACATTACAGGCGCACGGTGTGTGCTTCATTTTGACCAAAACTTCTTTTGAAAAGACGCACTGTTTGTGCCTCACAGCACTCACTTCAGAATAAAGTTTTCAATATTTCCCAACGTTGTTCAAGCGCTAAGCGCGACTCATTTCGTTCCACGGAGGTGTGATAATGATGTCAGTGTCAAAATAACCTATGTACAAAAAAACACTACATGGCCCACCTTTTACAACTTCACATTCGCAATATTTATTTCCTCAAAACTTTTGTCTATAGATTTCTGTAAAACGTAAAAAGTTTCAAAGAATAAGGTTTTTAAGTTGAAAAAAAAATATCTATCATCTGCTAGGCCCCAAATCAAAAGTATCTTTGTATAAGTAAGTAAGTAAGTATCTTTGCATAAATTGAAGCCAACAAAATACATAACATGAGAAATGAATAAACTTCGTACCTATAGCGAAACAGCAGTAACAAAAAAAAAAACAGAAATGTTTCCTTCCTCAGGAGTCCCCCTTTTATAGGTACTGAATTATAAATGCGATTTTCTGTCAACAGGGATGATAAATGGTGGTAAAATTATTGATTTTTCTAAAGTTTTATCTCTTAAAGCTGACTTATTTTATGTTCCTTATTTAAAACATTTATATTTCTGTTATTCTGAAATGAACAATTTAATTTATTATTATTTCAAAAATTAACCACTTTTAATGAAATCTTCAGAAATGCATACCTATGTATATTTTATTTGAAAAACCTCAACCCAAGCCCTTAAATATCTCTCCAGATAGTGCCACATAATAAAAGAAAAAAACAATACATTAACTTAATTTAAAACAAGATTATTTAAAAAAAAAAATAAAATAATAATATTAAAATTAATTCTATAATAATTCCATCCAACTATATACTAACAGAGAAAACCCAAAATTACCAACATAAATAAAAAAAATGTTATCAATTAAAATTTCATAAGTGTTAAATTTGTATGCAAACTACAATATAATAAAAAAAAATAAAAATAAAAAAAATAAAAATAAAATGAGCAAATCGGGAATAATAGATAGCTCAAGTGTTCCGCTTATTTTAACAAACACAAATAACAAAAACTTCACCGGCATCGACAGTGACAGTTCGGATGTTGATGACGACGACGATGCACTCGCTGCGACAAAAATTCTCATAGATTCGGCAAATGGTGCGGCCCGTGGAAATGTAAGCAGTTTAGTTGGTAATGGGGCTGCCCCAAATAACCGGCCCACCAACCACGAGGACACAGACAAAGACCCAACTTGTGCTGGGCAAGGAACAATGCATAGGCGTTCGTCGCCGTACAGTAGAAAGTCTTCTTCGACAAAAACTGCCATTGGACAAGCAACACCCACACAGCCTGCCACCACAGATGACAGTGGCGACGACAAGGTGAACAATTTCAACAATAGTAGTCATGGCCCCTCATCGTCGTCATTTGGCAGTAGTTGTTCGGGGCTGACTATTGCTGCAAGTCAGCAACAACCACCTACAACAACGTCTTCATCTGCATCCGTAACTCCTTCTCAGCAATTTTCATCCTCATCTCCTGTTTGTTGTTCAGCTGCTGCTGCTGCTGCTGCTGCTGTTGCTGCTGTTGTTGCTGGGGGTGGTGGCGCTGTAGTCTCTGCTAATTCACCACCTACCAGCCCTGCCGCTGCCTCTACCAGTTCTTCCGCTGCTGCTACTGCTGCTATAGCTAGTGTTGATAGTTCTGTCGCTGCTAGTGCTACTACCACCACCGCCCTGGGTGCTGCCCCTGCTGCTGTCCCTGCATCGACAACCACCTCGTCCTGCGCTTCGAAATATCCACCTGCTAAAAGCTGCAATAACTCCAAGTCCATCAACACTAACGCACACACCGATAGTAATATTGGCGGCGGCAACAACCTCACTACCAGTAACCAAAGTAGCACAAGCTTTTCGAATGTCATTAACATTACGGCCAACGAGAACTGCTATCCATGTTACACCAATCTCACGGACTACTTTGACCCCAATGCATTGGGATATAATATCAATAACGGCAACTGGAATACGACGCTGCTGGGTACGCACAATAGCGGCGGTGGTGGTGGCAATAGGCCGACAGCACTGAGCCCAGATAGCGCAAACACCATCAGTGACCATGGTCTCGAGCTCAATTTCAAGGATAGGTCCTGTCGCAGTTTTGTGCGCCAAACGAAGTTGAGCTCGGAGCATCGCAATAAATCCGTTCCGCATAGTTTACAGGTTTCAATATTTTAACATTCTTTTTGAGTTTTTTTTTTTTTTTTTTTTGTATATTTCAATTGAATTTGATTAAAGCGTTAACATATGAGACAGAATGGTGTCCTATAAAAAGTTTTATATTGTGCGCATGTTTGCTATAATTTTCTTAGTAAATATATGTTTTGGGTTGGGCGCCATTTAAGGGGGTGCTTGCATTCATTTTTTTGACAGTTCTTTTCATCTTTTTTGATTGTTATTCTTATTATATTCAGTAGGTATATATGTAAGTTTTAGTTTTACTTTGTAACTGTGTGTGTGTGTATGTTGAATGTGTGTGTGTGTAGTGTGTGTCTGCGGGTTGTTAATAATATCTTATCATTTTGTTCTTCTATTGTTTTGGTTTCACCTTATCAGCGACATTTCCATAGAAATATTCAATATTTCGTGAAAGAGTTTGTTGACGTGCTATAATTGTAGTCACCAGCTGACGTAAAATTATTGTGTTAGTCTGTCGTTGTACATTATAGTCTTTAATTATTAATTGCGCAATTATTTCATGTTCTTTTTTTTTTACGGAAAGGTATACATTAAATATATAGGTTAGGTAGGTATAGGCATGTGATTTTGGGTCTATTTTTATTTCAGAATATTCACAGAATTGACAGTCATTTTTCATTTATCCTAACATGTTAACTACAAATAAATGGAAATGTCCGCTGGGTTTATGAGTCCTTAAAATCATAGTAAAATATTAAAATTAATAGATTTGTATGGGTATTAAATTTTAAGAAGCCATAAATTAATATGGTAGGTCAGAGAATAAGAGAAATCTTGGGAGCTTTTTGAAAAGAATATATTTTTATTCAAAAGTCAAATATTTGTATTGTTCCCTTGGGTAACAACACAATTATTATTCTATTAGATTTTGAAAGTTTAAGCTGACCTTTTCGATACATTTATCTTCTTCTTTTCATCAACATCTTAGTTTGGGAACACTGTTTATTTGCATCATCTTTTCCATAGGTGACTTAATGGATTATGATGTTTTGTGTTGACAAGCAACTTGGTAGTAGGCGTACATTTGTACATATATTTTGTTTGACTTTAATTATATTAAGGGATCAGACTTGTTGGCATTTGAATGACTTTATCAAGAAAAATTAAGCAACAGATTATGAAGAAAATCTAAATTGGTTTAAATATGTTTAACTTAGACCCAGGTCTAAAATGACTATGAATACGCCCTTATTTGGTAAAGATATATTTAAATTTGGTTACCTAAAGGTTCAAAACTTTAATAGAACGCATTAAAAGCATTTGAATAAATAAATTGGGTGGCGCAACGGCTCTTGAAGAACCAGGACCTAGTGACTAACAACTCGCAACCATTCCTGTGTGCGCCTTTCGACAGGAATGGAAGGGACCTACAATTTTATGGCGAATCCGAACGGATAGACGAGAAGCACTTATTCGTGACAAGTGATACTCTTGGAGGATTTGTCAATTCCTCGCAAGAGGCAGTAGCCCTGAAAAAAACTTTTTAGTTTTTAGGTGGACGAGGCTGGGAAGCGAACCCAGACCTCCAGCGTGGCAGTTGAACGCACTAACCATTACGCTACGGGCTACTACGTCTTTTAAAGGCAACTTTAATATTTAAGCAGGCTTAACTAAATAACCTCTAAAAGGCATTTTTAGATAATTTTATAGGTACGGCTGTAAATATTTAAATTCATTAAAAGCAATTTTCAAGTTAGCTATAGCTATACACAATTTTCTTAACAATACCCATTGTATTACTTAATATTTACAAAAAAAAATCTCTTTCGTTAGGAGTGAGTACAAAGAGACGAGTATGTATAATATAAAAATAAAAACAATCATACAAAAGTTATATTGTTTTATTGTCCTTGCATACAAATAATATGCCACCTAACGGCTTACTAGAATATCTTACATAAGCACAAACATAAAAAATGTAAATAATAAAATTTAACTCATTTCGCTATATATCTATGTGTGTATGCCTATGAATGCATAAATATTAAAATGTGTGTTTGATGGTTTGTGCTTGTGTGTGGGCAGAGAAAAGCGCTAGAAACATAAAAACCATAAATGGAAAATGCTATTTGTTATACACAAAGAATACATTTGTTGTAAGGCTGCGATAATAAACGATTATATCACATTGTAAGCACTTTTGCCAGTTAATGATGTTTGATGTACTATGTGAAAAATACCAAGTGCATACTTACAAGCTACAATAATAACTTTAAGGCCATGTTGTACTGTGAATATTTTAAAAATTTAAAGAAATTTATTTTTTAAACTTAATATTTTTTTAAAGAAGATAGAGTTCACAATAAATTGAAAATCTAAGACACATTTTTTCAGTGTAAGATCATCCTAGATGCAGATTTAAAGTCGAGTTAACTCTTTAAATTTGGCGAGTTAACTTATTAGACTTTAATCTAGTCACTGGTTCTAAGGCACCATTATCTGTGCATATTTCGAAATATAATGAATCACCTTTCATTCGTTTTGGTATTTTAAAAATAAAATATTTTGAACTTTTAAAGAAATTTTTTCTTTCAAATTTTAATTTTGAAAATAAAGTTTTCCAAAACTGTTCATTAAAAGAAATTTATTTAGAAAGGAAATAAAAGAAGGGATTTCTGGCTTTGCAAAAAGGTATATCAGGCCATTGTTGTCCTTGTTTTTAATGATTTGTTTTCTGTTTTTTTTTTTTAGAAAATAAGCCCTTCCTCCTAAGCCAGGGGGAATGGAAGCCCCAGCCCCCTCCAATACGATTTTTTCTTGTCTCGACTATGCCTAAAAGCTCAAGCTATGTATCAAAAGTTGTCAGTTTTTATTTAAATCGATTCTGTTGGTCTTCTTTTTGTTTTTAAGAATTCTATAAGAAGATGAAAAATTTAAGGTAAAATAAATGTTAAACAATTTATTTTACTAAATGCAAAAAGAAACTTACGAATTTCTAAAATAAAGTTAATCATTCTTCTGGTGCAAACGAAGTAAGTAAATTAAGAAAAATATTTACCTTGTCATTAAATTTCATGGATTAACTAATTTCATGGCTCGTAAAACAATTTGACCTTCTCAAAACAATTAGGATTTTAACCTTAGTCACTAAACTCTAACCCCAACTTATTATTATTATTTTTTTTTTTATGATGTAGGGATCTTTTTTTCTACCCTCTTCTTTATTTTTTGCATCATATTAACCTTGTGTTGATGGTTTGTGTTTTTTTTTTTTGGTCTTCAAAGAATTCTATCCTAAGTGCTCGAAACCATAATAAACCACAAAAAAAACTGCACGCATTCCCATAAGGACAAATACCTACTAATGGGTCTTGATTCTTGAAGTAAGCGACCCTTTTAACCTTATTAAGATGCTTAGGTGCCTTCCATTGTTAAATTATAGATTTTTTTTGATGTTCTATATATTTTGTTTTGCCTTCCTAAAATTCTTTAAAAGAAATTTATCTGACCCCAAGTCATAATGAAGTATATATTTATATGTTTGTATTTGTAACCGAAAAAAAAACCAACACATATGGATGGCAGATAAAGTGAAATTCATCAATTTTTTTTTGTGTTTTGAGTTTGGGAAAATCAACAAAGCATATTCAAATTTTGTAGTTTTATGAAGAAAACGTAGTTTTTGTTTTGAAAAAAATTTAATTGAAAGATTTTAAAAAATTTATTTAGTATTATCATGTGAAAATATAAAAAGGCATATTATTAACTATATATGCCTGAACTTAGACTTAAGGTTTTTTAAATGCAACCTTAATTGCACGGCACAATAGTTAGAAGGAAAGCAATAAAAGGGAAGAAGTTTTTTTTTAACGCAAACTTGACCAAACTGATAGTTAATTTATTCGCTAGTTTATAAATTGTTTGTAGTAATAATTGTTTCGTCATTCGCAGTGGCGATGGCGGATCCAGAGGGTGGTTATAGGGGCTAGGTACCCCCCGCCACCGACAACCGATTCCTAAAATGAATCTATATATATAAAACAAAGTCGTGTTAGTTCCAACACTTGTAACTCAACAACTGCTGGACAGATTTTAATGATTTCTTTTTTGTTGGATTCGCCTTCGTCCCGAATAAGAGAATAACTATTAAAATACCGAAAAAATTGAACGGAAATAGTGGTTAAATAGCATGATGAAATCTTATATATAGAAAATACTTAAATCGAAAAAAAAAAGAATACATGTAGGTATGTACCCACTACATACATAGGTACAACAAATAAAAAAAAAATGTCAAACCGATTTTATTTAAAGTTCGTTTCGAAAAAAAGTGAATACCTACCAAAAGGTTAAGGTCTGCGATTTACCTGCTCTTACAAATAAATGTTGAGCCATTGTCGTGACTTTCTTCGCTTTGTTGCCAAACTGTGGGCCAAAAATAATGAAACGAAAAATACAATTAAAAAAAAAATATTAGTTATTGATGTATAAACTGAATTTTTTTCTTTTTTTCAAAGATGTTGTCTTAAACAGTAGTATGTTCGATTCTTTTCCGCGTTTGTTCACATAGCTCGGAACCTTGCAAAAATAAAATTGTATTTGCAACTTCTACCAACTTTTTGTTAAGATTATGTTTGTCATTCTTAAATAAAACTAAAATTATCATCCACTTTTCTTGAATCCAATGATTTTTCCCGGGCCATAAGGAATAATGGTACAAATGTTCAGTAAGTTGTAAGGAGGATATACAAATATTTTTAATTTTCATTTATTTTAAGAGAAAATGCAAATGCAATTGCGTGCGTCCTTCGTCTATATTCACCTTTAGAGAAATTCTTTAAAAGATATTTTTTATAAAAATACATTTTATTTTGTTTTCAAATGAACCTGCAACTGTTACTACAACTGTTATTGCAACTTTAATATCCACGTGATGCATGCACTTTGCGAACATTGGAAAATAAATTAATAGAGCTTTGTCTCGCAATGCATTTTTGCAAATACAAGTACGATGCGTTTATAATGGTAATGTTTGAAATGTTTCTATCCATATCATCGCACTACTTACTGGAAAAGGGCAGAACAACGTTTGCCGGGACAGCTAGTTGAAATATAAAAAGCAATACATTACAACATGTACAGTTTTACATTCGTCTCAAATATGTATAAGCTGTTAAATTTGATGAGAATCAGACAAAATAACGAAGTTGAGGCTATGAACAACTTCCATGTTATGTAAATTGTTTTTTAAATCCCAAAAGAATTTGGCTGGGGCTAAGGCCTTAAGGGAATTGGAGAAAAAGCAATTTCAACATGTTTAATGCAAAGACAATTATTCCCTAAAGTCCAAGCCCAGAAAATTGTGACGAAAAGACCAGCTCGGGACTAAGCCCTGACAGGAATTGGACAAAAATCGTGGTCGGGGTTAAACAACCAATTCCTTAAAAACTTATCTTATTCCAGAGAGTTTCTGTGGCTTAACTCTAGGGTCTGTCAAAGTCCGAATAATAAAAAAAATTCATTCACACTTGCAGAATTAGGCCGCAAGCTATTTTTCGGAGCGCAGCTTTGTCTTATGTCGGACCAAAGGTCTTAAAGTTTTGAAACTTTATTTTTCAATCGGCAAAGTATTGTTTTATGCTTTCCAGTGACAGTTCAAACAAAGCAGGTACCTACTCTACTAATTGATTTGGCTAGTTCAGGAAAATGAGATCTCAAGAGGGCGCATACTGTCAAAACACATATGAGCTTTTGCCAGTGAGACCTCTAAGATATCATTTTCATTTTTGTTTTAAACTGGATCTCCAAGCTCCCCCCACAGCCAAATCCTAGATCCGCTTCTGGTCGTTCGGTTTCATTTCTGCCTTTTGTCAAGTGTCAGAAATAAATTTTTAATAAAATATTTTGTTTGCTTATTTTAGCACATAAGCGTTAATATCTATACAGGGTGGCCCATCGCCACCGACCCAGACGAAAACTATGGGTGCCTAAGTTCTTTTTAAGTCGAAAAACTTAAGAGGTAATTTTCTCGCTTTCGCTTCATTTTCGACATATAACGTTTTTTATGGTTTTGAACTTTTTTCTTTTAACTAGCTCTTACTTTGCCAAACTGCATCCGATTCTTGATTTTTTTTGTTTTATTAACACAAGGAGAGTAAGCACTTTATTCTTGCCATACAATTTTTTTCTTTGTGGACAACGATTTTCCCACAGTTAAATATCAAACCCATTTTTGTTGGCATTTTTAGGTCGTTGTTTTTTACTTTGGTGTTATTTTTCCACAAAAACACCTTAATGAGGGGCATCTTTTCTATTTTTCTATGAAAGCCGATTTTATTTTCTTAAAACTACTTAACATTTTTAACAAAATACAACATTAAAATTAATTAAAAAAATAAAAACACAAAAAACCTTTTACCTTTTAGCTAGGTGGGAGCAGGCAGGAATTTTTTAACACCTTTTGTAGGTTACTCGCTTGTCGCTAAAAACAGAGAATTAATTTTAATTTTTTGTTATTTCTTGAACTTTCTTTTTTTCTAAACTTATTCCTTTTTTTCTGTTTTTATTTTTTTTAATAAATTTTAGTGTTGTATTTTGTTAAAAAAAATTTAAGTATTTTTAATAGAAAAAAGTGGGAAAAGATGCCCCTTAATGAGGTGTTTTTGTGGAAAAAATGAAACCAAATTAAAAAAAAAACGACATAAAATTCAAAAAAATGGGTTTAATATTTAACTGTGGGAAAACCTTTATCCGCATAGAAAAGAAATTGTATGGCAAGTATTAAGTTGTTACTCTGCTTGTGTAAATAAAATAAAAAAATCAATAATCGAATGCAGTTTGGCAAAGTTAGAGCTAGTTAAAAGAAAAAGGATCAACAATCATAAAAACCGTTATAAATCGAAAAGGAAGCGAAAACGAGAAAATTATCTCTTAAGTTTTTCGACTTAAAATTAACTCAGGAACCCATAGATTTCCTTAGAGCCGGTGGCGATGGGACACCCTGTATAGTGAGAAAGCAGACGATGCATTTTTATTTAATAATTGGCATAATCTCGTATAAAGCACATACAAAATTGGGAAAACGAAATTCAATATTTTTCCTTTGATATCATATTTCAAGGACACCTATTTGATAAATTGTATCAAAAAGAATAACAATCATTTATTACAGTGTCTGTGAATCTTCCGAACAAAAATTGATAATATCATTCATAACTATTAGAATGGGTAATTGCCAATTTGACAAAATTAATAGATCCTATTCGGAATTTCTTTTGAGAATTTAAATTCTTGGAAATTCATTGATATTTTAAGAATTAAGCTTTAGGATATTGCTTATTTATCAGCAATTAAAAGGGAAAAGCAATGTTGTAAAGGAAAACATTTTATTGAGTTGGGAGAAAGTTATGTTTTGCACTTAGTCTTCTTAATTTTGAATAACAACATAATACAAACCCAAATTAAGAGTCATTTTAACAAGTGGTGCCGTTGACCTTAAAAGATTATATTGAGTAAAAATTAAAATAAGAAAGAACTTGGAAAAAAAAATATCAAAAAAGTTTATTTTGCCTAAAGACTTTTTATAAGGTTCAATGGCACGGTTACACCAAAATGCAGTTAAAGGGGTTCCTGAGGAGATGAAAAACTAATTTGGGTTGCACCAATGACTTCCACAGATTTTTTAGCTGGAACCGATAAATGGCGTCTTAAAATTTTACAAAGCAGTACAAAATTAGACAAGATTGTGACAACTGGCCATAAGGTACTTGAAGACTACTTATGTCCTACTACCAGATATGGCATAAACCTAAAAAAAAAAGTGATTTTGTTTTTAATAAAATGTTGTTCATATTTTTTTTTACTGTCACATAATATTTGTCATGTTTGTTTTAAAAATTAACCTAAACTTAATCGTACCATACGTTGTTTAGCGTGCATTTGGCTTGGACTAGTACCTTGGATGTTTGAACTCGAATTCAGCCTATTGTACAAAAAATAAAAATTTGTTGGAATCGCTAATGACTTGAGTTGAATATGACAAATCCACCGCCTGACAACATTTTCAATAAAAATATTGTGCAAATTGAGGATTTGTGAACATATTTTTCGTATCATAAAAGCAATTTCGATACAGATTTAACGGTAGGTGACGTGAAATAAGGTCCAACGAAATAAAGCCAAATATCAAAATGTTGATACTTATTTTTAAAATCACTATTTGGAAATTTTCTAAATAATCTTAAAAAGTTGTGGCTAATTTTTTAAATTATTTAAAAAGATCCGTATCAGGGGAATTCCATGAAAAGTGGTAACTTTGTATGTTTATATATTTTATTTGGGAAACAAATAAAAATATTTTTTAAATAAAGTACTATCCCTAACCTTACTTCTATGAGTTAATCATATCTCAAAAAACACTTAAATAGTAACATGACAAATTAGCATGATCTTAATTTGAAAATTATTTGGTTTGTTTCATCTTATTATTAATACTTTTTTGTATTATTTTCTTCTTCTATCTTCCCTTTTGAAATTTCAACACCTATTTTGTGCTTTTAAGCCAAGTAGAGGTATATATTTACCGTTTTTAAATGATATTGTCAAAATGTCGGGCACGTGACAATTCAACAGTTTAATTTGATGTATTACCAAACTGAGGCTAGTAGCTTTCTAAAATGTTTGACTTAAACAGCGAAGGAAGTGATTTTAATTTTGTTTAATTTTATCGTGCTGATAACATATAAAAAAAGGGGATTAGCATATTGTCGGGCACGTGACGCGTTTTATTAAAAGTCTTTGAAAACCAAGAAAAAGTGTTTATTTTGTCTAGTAACATAATATTTTTAGAGGAACAATAGACGTTTTATAATCGTGTATACTTTGTTTTTTGAAATTTCAAAATTTTTCATCAAGTTTTGAATTTAAAAGAACCAATATAAAGTTGATGGGACATTTACACACCCTTTTAGTATGACATTTTTCACCCCTCCCCAAAAATTTGTATACAGAAATACTTTTGTAAGCTTTTGTTTAAGACCTTAATTTTGAAGATCTGACCAGTAAAAATGAAGTTATGATTTCTTAAAAGCAAGAAAGGCCGATTAGAAATAATTATTTTTATTCAAATAACAAAATTTGGCAATGAACAAAGCAGAAAATTTCGACCGATTTTTGATAAATTTAATTTATTCGATTGTGACACTAATATAGCAAGTAGATCAACAAAAGAGGTATCAAATTAATCGTTGTTTCATTGAGATGTAAAATAACAAACAAGTCAATCGATACACACATTCAAAAGTTATTAAGTAATATGTGTTAAAAATATTGTATTACCAATATCTCCACTCAACGTTTATTTAGGAAAACAATTTTTTTTTATACACACTAAGAAACACGATTTGGACCAACAAGACTAGGATTTGGACCACGAAGACCACGTTTTCAACAAATATCTATGCATTGTCAGTTCTAATTTCGTACATGTCGGAAACGTTACATAATTTTCGGGCACGTTACGGCAATTATAATGCTAAAATTCAGATTAAGTACATTGCTTTCAACTAATTTTTTTTTTGTTAAAAAAATCCTTATTTGTTAATTATTTTGTAGAAAATGCTATTTTGCTATAAATACTTAGCTAAAATAAACCAATTTATTAATGAAGTTCTGAACTTTGGTAGTTTTAATGTCGGGCACGTGACATAAACTACTCTTAGTATAATTACCAGATTTTTTTATTTTAAACTACAAATCCTTTGCCATATCAAAGCAAGGATTTCAAACGATCTAAAAATGTATGAAAATATTCTAGATTCTAGTATTAAGTTGTTTTAAATTTACTTTGAATAGTATAAACTACGTACGAATGTCGAGTACGTGACAATGGAATGCCCCATCATCAGTTCAGTTTGAAGGCCAAGTTGGCCTTGTTTTATTTTCTAAAGCGGAAAAACAAAAATTTGGCCCTATTTCCATATTAAAAACGAAATAAAGGTGCCATCGTACATTGAAAGGGAAGTACTTTCTGGAAGCAAAAGCTTTCTGAAGGTAGATTTTTCATAGTGTGACGACCGTAAAAAACTACTTGGATGTGCTGGTTGCATTTGACAAAACCTTTCTATATATGTACGTTTCAATGGGTTCCAGAGACTTTCGTAAAAAATGCGTTTTTAGTGATAAGGGGGTAGTCCATGCTTTTTTTCGAAAATCGATTGAAAAAAAAGTTACGGCAATGCCTGACCGTTATCTGTTCAACAATGCTAACCGCAACCTCTTACGAGCCTTATTTTGGAAGTTATGGCCATATTAAGATTTTTAGTTTTTGGGTTGAAACAAGAAAGATTAACTTTGAATCAAAGGTTCTCTGCAACCAGAGCCCACACAATGCTCTAGTTTTCAGCAATGGAAAGCTCTTCAAAAACTGATTAAGCAGTTAATAAACCGCAAGGCCTTCCGAGCCTTTTTTGTGGAACTGTAGACATCCAAAGTCATGCAAACTTTCAAAACTCAAAAAAATCGATTTTAATGGATTTACTTTGAATTAAGATATCTCCGCAACCAGACCTCCTAGAATGTTCTAGTTTTCAGCTATGGATAGGTCTCAAAAACTAGACCTTATAAAAGGGTTTGCTTTGGATGTGCTGGTTGCATTTGACAAAACCTTTCTATATATGTACGTTTCAATAGTTTCCAGAGATTTCGTAAGAAAATGCGATTTTAGTAATAAGGGGGTAAGTCCATGCTTTTTTCGAAAATGGATTGGAAAAAAAAAAGTTTAGTTTTGAACGGCAATGCCGTTATCTGTTCAACAACGTTAACCGCAGCGTTTTCTGAAAGTGATTTGCTTTCTTGAAAACGCTTTAACAAAAAAAACGAGTCTTTAAGGCAAGCAATTTCGATACTTGACTTTATTTCGTTTTTCCACGTCACGCGAAAAAAATGTCCCCAATGTATATTGGTGTCCTCTTACAAAAAAAGTGTTACAATAATTTGTTTTTTGTCCAGAATTTTATAAGCTCTCAAACTTGTCATAATAATTTTTAGAAATATATACGTACAACCGATAATAGTTTTCAAGACATTTACAAAACTAACTTTTAGCCGACAATAAATCAAAAGCAGTGTAGGATTATGATGTACTTTTTAAAACAAAACGTCGAAATAAATCACAACACGAAATTACATATTTGGCGGAATTTGTTGTTCCTAATTTTTTTAGACCTCTCCATTGGTTTATTTGTTTTTTTTTTTACATATAATGAGCACTCCATACCTTAAATAAATGAGCTGCAGTATCGTTTTTAATTTTGCATCAAAGTTGTTGAGGACGCTGCAGCAGTAATATTTTTACACTCACAACTCACGAAGGTAAATATGGTACGAAAAAACTAAATCCTTAGTGTGTCTACACATAATATGCAAAATTAACAAAAAAAAAGCAAGACAATTTGTATATATTCAAAAACAAGATGAATTACAAAAAACACTTACATACGTACATCGTTTACATTATGTTCTCAAACCAAAAATTATGTCTGTCTTCAAAAGTACAAATGTTAAATTTGTAATAAAAAATACACAAGAAATCAAATAACGAAGTAACTTCTTTTTTGATTTGTTAAAATGTCTGTGCATGACTATCCACACTCATGCCATGTTTACCATGTACATATACTATACATCTATAGCTATTCTTGTTCTTGAAAACAAAACTTTGTCTTGTGTGCCGAAAATTTGCTCAAAGCTTACATAACAAAATTATTATGTTTCATCTGCTTACTTGATAAAATTATTTGTCTTTGTTCTTTTCTGATGATTTTTATTATTTTTGTTTTGTTTTTTGTTTTATAAAATCAACAAAGAGATTTTTCTAGAAGGTAGTCATCTAGTCATAGTCATCTCTTGGTCTTCAAACATCTCGATGTGCCTTAGGGTTGCTATGCGTCCTCTTTTTGGAGGACATGTCCTCTTTTTAACCCCGGCGCGGAACGTCCTCCAACGTTTAAAGAAATTGTCCCTTTTTTTTCCCCTAACAAGTAATTACGAAAATTAAAAAAGTCACGAACTCTGAATTTAAAAGAAAAACATAGCCAATACAAATCTGATAGAAAACATAAAATGAAACAGATCTTATTTTGACTGCCGTGTATTATCCCTCTAATTTTAGTTGAACGCGCCAATTTGATCTGATCCCCCCTTTCACCAAGAAAATAGCTACAATACTTTTTGCAAAAGGTACAAAAGTGTGAAATAAACATGTTTTCGTAGTTAAGCCTTAAGTTGCAAAATATCAAACTTTATTTTATTTGGTGGTTCAATTTATTTACTCTAATATTTTTTACAAGATCATTTTAAAACCATGCCAAAAATAAAGTGCTTATTATGATGATCATTCATTTAGAAAAGGAAGAAGTGATTCCGAAGCAGATTGCACAGTTTGTAACTCCAAGATTTCCATTAGAAGCAAAGAAAAATACGCGATCAGGGACCCCATAACATCTCAAATACACTTAAATAACAGAAGATCGGGGACATCAAGAGTTTTGGAAGCTTTCATTTTAAACAAGTCAACACAAAAGCATATCCAGGCTACCGAGGCAATAATTTTGTTTTTACACTGGTTTGTCATCAGCAATCGTTTAATTCTCTCAATTTGACCACTGAGTTAAACAAAAAAATGTTTTTCGAATCGGATTTGGGTAAAGGAATCTCATACCTCAGGACATAGGCCACTGCCATAGTCACCAGTGTTATCGCTCCCCTGATGTCTAAATCAGTGGCGTATCCAGAGGGAGGGTCATAGGGGTCAAATGCCAGAGAGAAAAATAAAAACATTTAAACTTCAAGATAACAAATTCTTTTAAAGTAGGTAGACATACTTAGAAGAAAAAGAACTGTAGAAGCAGATTTTTCTATTCAAATAGGTGATGTCCAAATGGATTCTCATTACCAAAATGCAAAGTTTTCATTCTGAAAAAACGAATTGTGTGTTCAACTTAAAAAAAATGTTCCGGCCAACCAGAACCTTACGAATTTTGTATTTAAATTTTGAAAAATTAAATTTGAATTTTAGAGGTAAAATTATGCTTGAAAATAACCGAAATTAAATAATTCAAATTTCTCTTTTCAAATAATCTTACCTTTAGTTTATCTGAAAACTTTCTCATTAATCAACTAAAAAAAATTAATCTGAACATAAATATAAAAAGTACTTTATAAAATTTTCATTTTAAATATAAGGCATTAATTTTTTGCATTTTAATTTATGTTCGTCGACCTGGTTTTTGTTTTCCTTTTTGTCCTCTTTTTTAGGGTAGATGATGTCCTCCAAAGTCCGGGATTTTGAAACTTTTTGTCCTAGGTTAGCTTAGACAGCCATGGCAACCCTAATGTGCCTTAACATTTCTTACTTCATTATTTTTGGTAATACAATAATAACTTCCCTTTCGAGGATATCTTTGGTAAGAATTTCTCTGGATATTATAAATGATTAATAAATACTTCTGAAAAATTAATGAAATATTTAAAATATTTTAAAACAGATGAGTATTAAATAGAGTGGTACAAAGAAAATTAATTTAATTTAGCTATAAATTGATTTTGTTATTGAGAAGTACACAAACGGCTTCTTATTGAGAACAATTAAATGGATTAAACCCTTTAACATTGCCACTGCTGCATTAATTCATTTTGTTACTTAAATTATATTACTGAAAGGTCTTAAGAATTTATCTTCAATTTGATTGAAAGAACAAAGAAAAAAGTTGTAATAGCAAAAGGACACGACATGTCTAGAAATTAATTATTGATCAAAGAGACCAGACTTTTCGACTATAAGAAAAAAATGGTGTGTATGTGTATATAGTATATATGTTGTTGGAGTGCAGACTTTGTTTGAATATAAACCTCGAGTAGGCATGAGTAATGCATGCTAATGTTTTTTCATCCCATATATTTCAGTGACCTTGAATTTGGTCAAGCTTAAAGGATTTAGAAAATTTGCATTAAATTATCCCCATTTTCGTGACATTTTGTTTGAAAATTAGGAATGACTTCTTTTCTACTTTGAGTATGATAACACTCATAAATAAATAAATTTAGAAAAGATTTTAAAGAATGATTGAATTATAAAAAAAAAATGTTCGTAGCATTTACGTATGTTAGTTTATCAGTACTCGAGAGAGCCGACGCGCAAACATTTTTGGCTGCGAAATGCTACTGTAGTTCTACTCTCTTGTCTAAACCCTGGGTCAATTGGCTGAAGTAGATTGGGTACGTTCAGAAGACATTAGGGACTTCATTTTCAGTCAAATACTTACATCCAGTAAACGTTAAATTTGCCTTAAAAAAACTAACTTTTTTTTTACATGTGTTGTGGGTTAGAAAAAAAGATAATCCTCGACATGGATACAAAATTCCGTTTGGTTTTTGGTGTATAAGAGACATTACTGATGGGGTACCGAAACATGTTCAAAAAGTTTTGAATAGGGAGGGCCTCACGAGTGTTTGAAAAGTTTCCCCCGTCTAAATGTTTGGTATTTGGCAAGGGCTTTCCAAGTATCTGACAAGTCTTCCTTTTCTATTTCCCTACTGAAAACTTACTAGGGCCTTGCCCAAACTAGACGAAAAACTTGACATATTTTCAGCCGGCATTGTATCTACTACCTATATTCAATATTATTGAAAAATTTTCTACAGACTTACCTCCTACATAAATTTTGACTCAGTCAGTACTCACTGAGCCTGATGGGTTTCACTAAGCACACAAACAGAAATTTACTAAAGGGGTTTCCATCAAGGGCGGGTCGATTTTAATATTGAATAAAACAAGTTATATATGAGATATCAATAAGGTTTTATCATTATTTGAGAGCCATATCAATGACTTTATGTGTGAAATATAACATCGTTCAAACGGCCGCCGCGGCTTCTCTGGGATTCGAAAGGTCCAGTTTTCGATGACTTTGGCGGATAAATCATGCTGAATTTGACCGATGGCATCGATTACGATGTCTTTGATGGCACCGGCTTTGATGGTTTGCGGGCTTATTCGCATAGACCTGCGATTTAAGAAAGCCCCACAAGAAAAAGTCCGAAGGGGTCAAATCACACGATCTTGGTGGCCAATTCATGTCACCTAGATGCGAGATAACCATGCCAAGAAACCGTTCGTGCAGAATATCGATTGTGTCTTGAGCTGTGTGGCACGTAGCGCCATCCTGTTAAAACCATATGTCTTCGGTGTCCATATCATCCAATTCAGGCCACAAGAAGTTGGTGATCATCGACCTATAGTGATCGCCGTTGACAATGATGGCCTGGCCAGCATAATTTTCGAAGAAGTACGGACCGATGACGCCTCCATCTCAAAATCCACACCAAACAGTAAATTTATTTGGATGCATTGGCACCTTGTGAATCTCGCGTGGATTGGTGTCGTTCCAAATCCGGCAATTTTGCTTATTCACGTAACTATTCATCCAAAAATGGGCCTCATCGCTAAAGATGATTTTTCAATTTAAATTGGGATCAACTTCCAACTGCTCCAAAACCCAATTTGCACGTGTTGCTCGACGCTGTTACTTACGGTGATGATTGGTCCTTAGTAACTGATTAAAAGACGATATTTTGACAGAAAGTAATAGAAACAATATGGCAGCCACGAGCTGTCAAAATCAACCCGTCCCTATTGGAAAACCCTTTAGTAGATAATCCGCAAAAAAGCTGGAGACGGTTCTACCGAATACGAGGTAGATTAATAAGGTCGCTCTGATTTTTTCTTACTATAGCACTCGACAGTCTTAAATCTTAATAGAAGAATTCATCGGGGTATAAAGTCACTTTATCGAACAATCTCATAATATTCCTAGATATGGAGTAAGAAGCCCAAAAATTAAACCTTTATAGGTAATTCAAGTCATTTTCTAAGATACATGGGCTAACACCCGAATCTCTTTCATTTAAGATGTGTTAAGTAATGAAGAAATGTTATCAAATGGAAGAAATCTTGAAATTTGTCATTTAATCTTGAAAAGACTTCAATTTTTTTTTGTAATCAAAATTGCAAACAAAAAGTCCTTGATACATAATAAGTTGTAGGTGCAATTTTCCGGCACGTATTTAAGACTCTACTCGTTATACATAGTTTCATAAGTCAAAAATTTTGTACTGATACATTTTTTGATAAATTTTCTGTTTTTGTTTTGGCATACTACCAACCAAACATTGCTACCTACACTCCTACACGTGTTGGTTTACTGCATTTACACCACATTTCTTCGAAGACACACTTAATTCGCGGTCTGATTGATTTTCCCTATCCAACACACGTTTCAAATTTATTTTTATTGATGCATCACAATATGGACAAGGACATAAATATGTACGTATACATATACATACCTCATCTTATCGCAGACTCTCTCTGCCAAGTTGAGTACGATACCTGAACCTGAACCAAAAATTCCCTCCATCATCACACTCATGCAAGATACCCCAACTTTTTTGTTTAACACAATATCATGTTGTGCACCTAGCACTTCTATTATACAAACAAAAACAATTCTCAAGTAGAATACCTGTATCGTAAGAGTTTTCGTCAGGATTTACGATTGAAGAGGTTTTATAGTGCATACTAAATTGAGTTCCAGCATCACCACTGGGAGTTCTGTTTTGTTTGTTTTAAATAAAATCCTGTGGGTGATAAACCACATCAAGAATCAAACCGAGAATTTATTGATTTGGCTTCACTCCAGCAAGGACACATCAGCATCAAAATCAATTCCATGGCTTCGTAAATTTTTTAGATTCCTGTAGGGATTTTTCAAAAAAGAACAAAAAATTGACTACCTATACTGTTTGTTTCTTGGGGCAAATTTTATCTTGAAACCATCATGAAATTTTATTTAACTCCCATCATCAGACATCGTTATTCACCACGAGGCAGAAATTCATTGGGCATTAAGTAGTAGTTCCCGCCTCCAAAGTCATATCCTTTTCATCCTGCTATTTTCCGAAAGCGCTAATTAGTAGCAGTGTTGGGTTCCGACCGTAAATTACCCAGCTTCAAAACAACATCATCAACTCGTCCTGTTTATCTCCTTGTATATCGTGTGAAATCTGAACCTGAAAGTAATGGTGGGAATGAGAAGGGGTTAATTATAGGGTACGTATGTACATACCAAAAATAATAAAATAAGCTTTTTAAGGCTGGCAAATTAGCACAAATGATATAATGAACGCCTCATGCGCCTTCTACTGGTCTCGATAAAAGTCAAATTTGTGTTGGAAACATTTTTCGCCAAACCTTATAAATCAAAAACGTTATTAAAAATAAAACAAGGAACTTTCCAAATAAGTCTCGGTTTTTTTTTATTTTTTTTTTTGTTCATCTTCTATAAATCTTAGTGTGGTATTACTAAAAAGCTTTTCTAGGGATTTCATCACGAACGAGAGATTGCAAATGGAGATTTTATAGTAAATCCACTTATTGAGGTAGATCATGCGCTCATTGAGATTTGTAGAGAAAGAAAGCATGAATAATAAAAAAAAGTCAAAAATTTCAGAAAAACTAACAAAAAAAAATAGCTGTAACAAAAAAAAAAAAAACAGCAACACATACACACATATGTACACAAATTCGGTCAAAGTGCGCTGGGGGTGTAAGTTCATTCATGCGAAACCAATTTTAACTTTCTGCCTGAGGATTTCCAGATAGAAATTGATGTGCCCTCGTGTATGTCTATGTGAACGCAGAACTGCTTGGATTGAAAAAACATAAAAGCAAAAATCTAAAAAAAAACATTTTTGTTTTGTTTCAAACAAGTGCAGCGTTCTTAGAAAGTTGAAATTGCTTTTGTTCTAATGATGATGAAGATTAAACCAAACACTGCGAGAGATGAAACTTCTGCTGATGGTGTTGATATGAGATTTACATACTTCTTTTCTTTTGTATAAAACACTAAGTCACGAAATTATATGCTCGAAAGGTTTTTTTTTTTTTTTTGTGTGCCAAAAACTCTATGAATCAATCTTGAATCTTCTTTGCAGGTCAGATTAAAACTTAAAATAAAAACAAATTTCTGCATTTGATTCCTTTTATCGTTGGCCTGAAGTTGGCTTAATCTACTTAATAAGATAATTGCACAAGTTGACAGATTGGATACTGACAATGTGCTTATATAGGGTTTTCCAATAAGAGGTGTTAATTTGAATAGCCCCCTATTTCGGTAGTTGTCACTTTTGAAGCTGTAATATTTTAACATTTGACAAGTAGAAACTACGCCATTAAAAAAAAAAAAGGGGAACGATGCAAGCTCCAACAACGCATTGAAATTATTTAAATTCACTATAAAAATGCATGAAAATGCTCCGGAATTTCATCGAAAAATCATCTTGACTGATGAGACCCATTTCCACCTCGGTGGCTACGTCAACAAGCAAAATTGTCGCATCTGGGGCTCGGAAAACCCAATATTTATTGTTGAAAAGCCTCCCCATCCTTGACGAGTAACTGTTTGGTGCGGTTTATGATCCGGCGGAGTCATTCGACCTTACTTTTTCGAAATGAAGCAGGAGCAACAGCTATGGTGATGGATTGCGCTATCAAGAAATGATTACAAATTTTGTATGGCCGGAATTGGATGGTATAGATCTGGACAACGTTTACTTTTAATACGACGGCGCTACGCGCCACACAAGCAACGAAACCATCGATCTTTTGCGGGAAAAGTTTCCAGACCGTGTGATCACCTCAATTGGCCATCGAAATCTCTGATTTAACACCTTGCCACTTCTTCTTTTGAAAGATAAGGTATACGCCAACTGCCCACTGTCGATTCAAGACCTCAAAGATGGAATTCGTGAAGCTATTGAGAGCATATAGCAACCACTTTGCGTTTTGGTGATGGAAAATTTCATGAAAAGGATATTGTTGCGTAAGCGTAGCCGTGGCGGCCATTTGGCTGATATTGTTTTCTGACATTTTCACATTGAAATAAACATCAGATCATTTATCTCAAAAAATGCCATTTTTCTTTGAACATCAAAATAACACCCCTTATTGGAAAACTGTAGTTAATATTTTTTTTGAAATTTTACAATGATAAAAAAAAATTACTATACAAAATTATTATTTAGGCTAGAGAGGTACAAATTTGGGTTGGGGTCGAAATTCTGCCGAGGTCAAAGATCTGCTATTCAAAATTCTGTTTAACAAAATTGAGCGAATAATAAATATATAAATAAATAAATTATTTATTATTCGCAGAATTTTGTAAAACTAAATTTGGGAGAGTAGTAGGAACCTAGTTTTTTCCTATAAAAGTACGTATATGCTTTCTTTTTTTCTAAACTACAAACTGCAAGTAATTGTCATTGTCTGTTGACAAGTTGAAGTGAAAGTGTGCTTTTAATTATTTATGGCAGTTCAAAAGCAACGAAAGGGACATTTCCAAGAACACAGAACAATGTTGAAACATGGCATCGTGCGTTGACTTAAGGTGATAGTCGGTCGCAGTCATGCAGGTCTATACAAAATCATAAATGATCTCAAAAAAGAACTTATCCCTGCCAAAGCTGAAGCTAAAAAGGTCAAAAATGGAGAGAGAATAAAACAGAAAAAATCAATAATTTATAAAGAACAAAAAAAAAAAAGAATTTTAAAAAAGAGAACAGATTTAAGCCATACGGGGTTCCTTAAGCAAATAACATAATCTGTGGTTTTGGTTGGATGTTGGTTTTTGCATTAATTTATTAGACTATGTATATTACTTTTTGTTGTTATTTTTTTGTTACATCATTTATAAATCCTTCTTAAAAAAAATCAGCTTAAGCAGAATTTTATTTTTCCATATTATTACTTGTCAGTATTTTTAAAAGCAGAATTTTGAAACCAGAAATTCGACCCGCTCCCTACAAATTTCCAAAAAAAAGTTGACTTAAAATAGAACACAAAATCATAAAAAAACAAACGGTAAGAACTCCAATTCCCTCATTTATTTTATTTCTAAATAAAAATATTTTGGAGAAGAGTTTTCGAAAAAATAATTTGCAAACTATAAATTTTGAAAAAAAAAAAATTTAAATAATTCAAATATAAAGTAAAATTTTTGTTTTCAAAATTCAATGATCTTATCAGTTCTTAGTAAAAAACTGAAAGCTGAATGGTTTAAGGACATTTACTTTTCAAAATATCAAAAGATAAACGAACCGACTTTGTTATTTATTTTAACTAACTAATGAGTTGGTTTATTCGATTTTACAAATTTTAGCCATCCTGTTTTTAGGGTGTGGCTAAGTATTGATATGAGTATTGAATTTAAAAAACGAAAATAGTAGATACATATGTACTTAATTACGTAAAATTTAGAAATGTTTTATTTATCAAAATTTGAGTTTGAAAATGAATTTTTGCAAAACATTCCATTTTATTTATAGATTTCTGCCGGTGTACAAAAACCTTACATGGCAAAGTATGTATAACCGTTGTTTTTAATTTTTTTTTGTTGTCAGAGACCCGCCTCTGAATCCAACATTCGTAGGTTTGAATCAGACCCGGAATTTTTTTTTTTAATTCACTTATTTAATTTTCTACTCATTTTAGTATTTTCGCAATAACTTCCTTAACTAAAACGTTTTTTGAATTGAAAATAATTTTAAAATATTATTAACTTCAATCTTGAATTTTTTAACTCGTAACAGCTGGAGCGAGAGTCAGGCACTCTGCCAACAGACTGCGGTTGATATTAATTATTTGAATTATAAGGATTTTCAGAGTAAAGCATTTCTCTTGCAATCATTATATTGACTGGGGGGAGGTCTAAAAAAAATATTGGGTATACAAATTAGGTTTCAAAGTGGAGAATGATTTAAGCCCATATACATTTTTAAATTCGAATTAGTATCGGAGATTTGGGCGTTTGAAAGTTCCACACAAAGTTCAATTTTTTTATTAAAAAAAAAAAAGAAAATTAGAGATACATTGGCAGTCATTTTTATTTTTCCGAAAATTGAAAGTGCGCTGGCTGACTTCGAGGTGGTTTAACATGATCTAGCTTTTTGCCTTACCTTACACTCATAAATATGACTCATTTATGACTATTTACAATATAATACTGGTTTAAAACCAATAAAAAAATTAAAAAAACCTAGGCCTGATTTTTGGCGCTGTGACAGTAGTATTTGATACTAGAGAATCATATCAACTCCTTGATGAGTGTTGTGTCTTTCAAGCTGAGATTAGCGCTATTGAAAAACCGGCAAAAATGGTACACAAGAAAAAACTGAGATCGTCAAAAATCACATTTTTCGTGGACAGCCAAGCTGCTATCAAAGCATTAGCCAGTGAGACTATAAGATCCAAGACAGTAGCGAAATGCCGAGGCGTACTGGAAAATATTTGTAACTCCAACCAAGTCAAACTCTACTGGGCTCCTGAACATTACAATATAGAAGGGAATGATATAGCAGATGAACTGGCAAGGAAAGGGTCATTATCAAACAGAAAACGTTGCAGCTAATTATTTACGGGACCTGAAATCCCGATCGGCGTTATTAACAGGAAAATTGACCAAGTAACGAAAGAGCAAATCAATAACTCCTGGATATTCAGGAACGACTGCTTTATCTCTGGAAGCTTTTGGCTTAGAATTAATGAAAAGGAAACTCAGTATATTTTATCGCTGAGTCAAAAGAAAATTAGAATCTTGATAGGTGCACTAACAGGTCATTGCGCCATTGGCACAATGGCCACCGGAATAGGCGCTTTCGCACCCGATTTCTGTAGGAGCTATCAGGATGTTGAGGAAATTGAAACCATTAAGCACCTGCTCAGTGATTGTCCAAACCTCCAATCAAATCGCCTGGTTTAGTGCCCTTTTCATCCGTTTTACATGGACAATATAACAGAGGTGCACTAGGGCGTATACGCACTTTTTTCATAATTTATTGTATTTAAAGAAAATAAATGTAATACCTACATTATTTGTTTATGGTGACGTCAAGTTATTTTATGTTGAGTAAACCAACTAATTGAACGATATTAGGCTCTGTGGTCAATGATTTACTTGCCTATATTAATAACATTGTACTGCAGATTTATGTTGCTAAGCGCATTGATTGTACCGATTTTTATAAATTTGCACCTGTAGCAGGTACCTATGTACAACTTTACCGCAAGTAAACAAAATCGATTTTCACTGAAATTTCATTGCATTTCGATTCAATTCAATTTTTATTCTTTTATTTTTGTAATTCGTTTTTCGTGTTGAGAAGTAATTGAAACTAGGATTTAACTGATTTAATTTTCCTCCCCTACGTGTAAGTATGTATGTATTTATATACATATACACTTCTTACCATAACTATTCCGGTTTACGTGACCTTTTTGGTTTATAAAAATTATATGGCTGCTACGTGGGCTATAGGTCTTGTGTTAATGTTTGTTTTAAAATTGAATCAGATGCGACGTTTCGACTGTGATTACAGTCTTCTTCAGGCCTGTCAAAATTTCAAAATTTAATTTTTTAATACATCAACACAAGACCTATAGCCCACGTAGCAGCCATATAACTTCTTACCATATGCAATTAATTTATTTTAAGCAGTGAATCGTTCCGATCTGATCACCCATTGTTATTAGTTTATTTATGAATTAACATTGATTTTATTTTACAGGTAAAACAAAATAAAAGAAAATCCTTCAAAACTAAAATTTATTCAACCATGAAACTTTGGAAAATCAGCCTATTTACCATGAGAATAAAGAATGAAAAGAGTTCATAAAGTTATTTAAAAAAAAGGTGTTTCCATGTAAAGCGGCAGTCGGTCCAAATAAAAAACATCTTTAAATTGAAAAAAATATGATTAAAATTTGTTTGGTATAAACATGATAACTTCACAAACTTAATGTTAAGGTAAAGGTGTTAAAATGTTGGGAAATCTTTTTAAAAAAACAAAGGGATCATTTATTTTCAATTCAATGCATATTTGAACCAAAACTGGTGCGTGTCACACCCGTCACAAAAATATGTAAATATGTTTCATAACTAAAAATGCAAACTTTTTATAAAACTGATAGTTTGAAGGAAGTACAATCAATTGTGTTGTTACAGAAAACATTATTAAATTTCAAAACTATACGCAGCACAGTTTATAGTTTTAAAGTTGTGTCACAAACGTAAAATGCATTATTTATGACGCAGGGAAAGGATATTGATGACCTAAAAAAATCAAAAAAGGCAAACAAAAATTCTTAAAAAGGCAAAAAAGGCATTATATTAAATATAAAGAGAATATAAATTATAATAGCATTGAACTACCAACAGCATTTTGAAGTTCTCACGTAACAGCCTCCTACGAATGTCCCTTAGAAGCGTCTTAAATGAGCTAAAGGACCTTTCTACTTGAGCAGAAACGAGTGGAGCCCAATTTAAACACTCTAGTCTCTACATCATTCACTTCATTGTTTTGGGAAGGTGTGTAGTTGACGTTGCCATTTATTACAGCATTAGGTCAACAGTTTTAAGTCCACGATTTACATTAAAAACACTAGTGAACTTTTTCAACACTTCATTTGCAATTATTGGCCCTTTCGATTTTTTTAAAATTTTCATTGGCATTTGCAGTGATCTAGTTTTAATGAGTAAAAAAAAACAAAAACGGGCATGAAATTTTATTGAGAAAAGATTAAAGTAAGTGCTGGGATACACGAGCGCAAAAAAAGAAATTCACGAAAGCAAACGGATGATTTTTAGAAAGAAACGGAAGAAAATGGCATCCCTTTCTTTCTTCCTAAAAATCATCCCTTCTTTTTGGTGAATTAAATTTTTTTGCGCTCGTGTATCCCAGCACTAACTCTGGGTGAGTTCAAAAATGCAGGAATGCTGCATGACTGCAAAATACAATTGTAAAAAATGGTACCATTTATGCAAGTTTTTAGTAAAATTTGATGTCATTGCTGAGGAAACATTAATTCAAACAACGACATCAAAATTTACTAAAAACTTGCATAAATAGTACCATTTTTTTACAATTGTATATTGCAGTCATGCAGCATTCCTGCATTTTTGAACTCACCCTCTATCTACAGTCTACACTACCTGCTTTCTTTTTCTTGTATGTTGAGGGCAAGCAAATTTGTGTTAGGATCATGTTTTTAAGTGAAATAATCTCAACTGAAAATGGAAAAACTACATGAATTTTGTATTTGTAGAATTTTTTTGAAGATTTATTCTTTTAATTTTGATAAAAAAATAGCAAGCAAGTCAAAATTAAAAAAAAAAGACACTAACAGGCAAAAAAAGGCAAAATAAAATACATATATTTTGAATCAGGAGGACATGAATCGTGTTTGTATAAAGTCGAAACTTTCTTACTATCGCGCGAAAAAAATAGGCAAAGTTAGCAAAATCCTTTCCCTGATGAGCATTTCAAAATTTATTTTTTTCCGATTAAATCTGCTCCACTTGGTATTTTAATCAGTTGTTAGTGAGTTTCTACTTAAGATAAAGGAGTAAATTCCGATTAAATAGACAAAGTATATTTATTTTTTAGTGAACAAAAAAACTTAACTTTCCAAGGGGATATACAGCAGGGTGTCCCAACGTCATCGGCCCAGAGGAAAACTATGGCTTTCTGAGTTCATTTTAAGTCGAAAAACTTAAGAAGTAATTTTCTCGCTTTCGCTTCCTTTTCAACTTATAACGGTTTTTATGATTATTGATCTTATTTCTTTTAACTAGCTCTAACTCTGCCAAACCGTATCCAATTCTTGATTTTTTTTGTTTTATTTACACAAGGAGAATTAGCAGTTTATGCTTGTCATACAATTTTTTTCCATGCGGATAACGGGTTTCCAACAATTAAATATAAAACTATTTTTTTTTTGCATTTTTAGGTAGTTTTTTTTTTACTTTGTTGTCAGTTTTTCTACAAAAACAACTTATTTTTCTATTTTATTATGAAAGCCCATTTTATTTTATTTTTTAATACTCAAAACATATACACTATTTTTAAACAAAATACAACACTAAAATGTATTAAAAAAATAAAAACAGAAAAAAAAACAAAAAAAGGAAGCTTCAAGAAAAATTAAATATTTGAATAAAAACGAATAAAATATTACATTTAAGCTATTGAGTGAAGGAAAGAGCCAACAATTAGTAAAACGATACACAGAAATGTATTCTAATGAAATGAATGTTGACTATGGCCTTTTTTATTGGTAAGTGTATACGCAGCGCAGCAAAATTTTACACTGTAAACAAAAACAAAGGAAAAGTGCGAGTACTACATAACGGTTTATTATTTTGTTTTGTGATTTTAAAAAAATATTAGATATTTTTTAAACATCACAAAACAAACTTATAACACGTTATATAGTATCCGCACTTTTTTTTTTTGTTGTTGTTGTTTACAGTGTAAAATTTTGCTGCGCTGCGTATACACTTACCAATAAAAAAGGCCTTATGTTTGTTTCGAAAAAACGGGCTTACTGGCTGAACACAATAGAGTGCCGCAAAAAGAACTGCAGTCACAAGTAAAACAGTCGTCAACAAAAAATATCGTACGTACTATTTTCTATGTGCCCACAATGCAGCTGTACAGCTTGATGATTTCTGCTGGTGAATTCCAAAATATATCCCTCTTATTTACTGCAAAACAATTGTTTCACATTCATTCACTATTTTTTTGTAAAAAAAAAAAAAAAACTATTTTAATTAAACACAACAGAAAAACACTGAATACAGAAATCATTTTTTTCCCGCAGTAGCTTTTTTATTTCTTTTGAGAATATGCGAAAGCGTGCAGCAAAAGTTAAAAGTTGACCAACTTGTGCGATAAGATGCCATGATGCGATAGCAGCTGCGTTACATTGTGTTCGCAACATTGAATTTGTGTGTATTCAATATTTTGACAAATACTCCAGCACGGATTGCAAATGCAGCTACGTCTTCATTGTGTTCAGCCAGTTATGCAGTACCTCTAGTGAACGTTTAGCGTTTTGCAATCGTCATTTAAATTTAAATGAGTAATTTTTAATTATTTTCGATTGTTAAAATGGCCGCCGAGGTCACCCGATCTTAACCCACTAGACTATTTCTTGTGGGGGCATTTGAAAACATTGTCCATGAGCGCCAAATAAATACATTGGAGGACTTAAATCACCGTATTGAATTGGGGTATTAAACCGTGACACCGGATATGATCAAAAGGTCCACTGAAAGTTTTTTGAGGCGAGCACAGTTGTGTAAGAATTTTTTAACACCTTTTGTAGGTTACTCGCTACAAACAAAGATCAAAGAGACTTACAAAAGTCTCGCCAAGTCTCGTCTCGTGGCCAGCCCTAAAATTATAGCAATATTTCCAGGAAATATCATAAATTTCTCCACGAGACATGGTTAAGTTTTTACTTTTTCGTAAATGATTAAAAAAAAAAAAAAATCGGGTGGCACAACGGCTCATGAAGAACCAGGGCCTAGTGACTAACAACTCGCAACCATTTCTGTGTGCGCCTTTCGACAGGAATGGAAGGGACCTAAAATTTTATGCCGAATCCGAACGGCTAGACGAGAAGCACTTATTCGTGACAAGTGATACTCTTGGAGGATTTGTCAATTCCTCGCAAGAGGCAGTAGCCCTGAAAAAAAACTTTTGCTTTTAGGTGGACCTGGCTGGGAAGCGATCCCAGACCTCCAGCGTGACAGTCGAACGCACTAACCATTACGCTACGGGCTACTACGTAAATGATTAACAATTGGTAATTATCACACCTAAAAAAAGATCCGGAGGAGAAAATCCGAGGGAAATTTTGTTCCTCAAAAGGCTGATTATTTCACTTTAGGTAATTTAACAAATATTTTTCAACACTTTTAACTAGTGTGCACTTGTAACTTATCAACAGTTCACCTTAACTAAATTTACTGTCACAACTGTCAGGAAAATACACTGACCAAAAAGCGAATAGTCAATTTTTGTTTATCTAAATACAAAAATTGGTATTTTCAAAAATTCGTGACACTTTACAAGGCAAGTTTTTATGGTCCGCAAATCTGCCAGTTTTTTCATATGTAAACAATAGGGGTGTCTCTAAAATATTTGTTATCAGATATTCAAAATGAGTATCGTGGATATTGTAGAGGATACCCACACAAGTTCGTCTCGGAAATTTTTAAAAATGATACTTCCAGAACCCCGCGGCCTTTTTTAAGGTTTGTTACGTTTTTTTTTTTTCAAAGTCAACATATGATCAAGAAATTCGAGTATGAAACGTCGTTTCACCGACTTAAAAAGATTTCTTTTGGCTTTCTAGGGATACTTATAATAAAAAAGCACAAGTAATTGCCCTTAAAATTTAAAAGCATGCCTTTTTTACTCGATAAATGGCTGAAACCCCCTGAAAAATTGGTTGTTTTTTAAGCTTTTCTCCATTTTAAAGGCCTACACGGGTTCGGGAACGAGCAAGTTAGACTCGTCTTACAGGTAATTTCATGTGCTGAACTCAAATCCGTCATCCATTTTCCGCTATCGGCTCTAGTTTTTTTGAGATATTTCAGTCTGAAAATGGAATATTACCAGTTTTTTAATCGATTCATCCATGAACATGAGTGCAATACTTTGATGAATCAGTGATTTATTTTTTTAAAGCATTTCGAATTTTTACAAAATCTCAAAAATAGGGCAAAAAATGTTTATATTCCATTTTCAGACTGGAATATCTCTAAAACTAGAGCCGATAGCGGAAAACGGATGACGGACTTGAGTTCAACATACACGAAATTACCTGTAAGACGAGTCTGACTTGCTTGTTTCCGAACCCGTGTAGGCCTTTAAAATCTATGAAAGCTTGAAAACAACCAATTTTCAGCCATTTATCGAGTAAAAAAGGTAAGTTTTTAAATTTTAAGGGGCAGAGACTTGTGCCTTTTATTACTAGCATCCCTGGAAAGTCAAAAGAAATTTTTTTTAGTCGGTGAAGCGACGTTTGCTGCTCGAATTTCTTGATTATTTTTTGGCTTTGAAACAACAAACAAAAGGCTGCGGGGTCTAGAAGAACCATTTTAAAAAATTTCGGGACGTAGAAATACTTGTGTGGGTATCCTCTACAAGATCCACGATACCCATTTTGAATATCTGACAAACAAAATTTAAGAGACACCCCTAAGGTACATACTATTTTCTGACATTTCTAAAAAATTGTAAATTTAATTATGGGTCATAAATATGACAATATTCAGTTGTCACTTCATATAAATAAGTGTCATATTATGTCACCTGTGCCACTTTGTCCTGGTATTCTGTTCTTTCTCACAGATCTCCTCTAAAAGCCTAATAGATCTTTGTCATAATTTGCAATTTTCGATATCATTAATTCACTGTACAACAATATTTTGGCTTTCTCTGATATCTTCTTCATACAAAAGAATATTTCCTTAATAACTTTATTGGAGAAGAACTACTCGATGTCAAAACACAGGCAGTAATAAATTTATCCGACATTAAATAAAACCTAACATCTAGTTATCACCTACAATCCTGCCTCAATTTAGCTGTTGCATGTCCTGCTACATTCACAAAATTAGGTCGAACACATAAAATTTCATAAACATATTGATTACCTACCCTACCCACTCTCCCTCAGTCTACCCTCTAATCAAAATCACATAAAACATCAAATTTTCTCGAGTTTTTAAAAAGCCAGCGATAAAATCTTTGAAAAATAAAATTAAATGTAATTTTAGGTTAAGGCTCTCTCCTAATACACTGCATTACTTTTCATTATTAATTCGCTGAAAAAGTACTTTAATATGAATTTACTATAATGTGCAACTGACATTTGCGTGTTTGTGTGTGCAATAGAGGGTTTACCCACCTACCTGCCTGTGGAATTTTTTGCACTAGCATGCCCCAATTGTTGAGTTCCGTTCTGAATATTGTTTGCCCTTTTCTATATGTACTTATCGTACATACACAATTTTTAAGTAAGTATATACACTCTGGGGGGACCTACATTGTATGAACGTTTATAACTTTAAGTATACAAATACATAAACATTGAACGCCTAACCCAATTTGTGCATGTTCTATCGTTTCTTTGCTTTAAAATATTATTTTACGATGAAAAACGCAAACAAACCAACATCGACGACGTCGTCGAAGAAAACCCAATTGTCTAAAAACAACGGAGTCATTTTAGACCTGGGTCTAAGTTAAACAAAGCTTTGGTTGAATTTGCGGACGTTGATTCTATTTTTTTGAGGTTATCATTTCAAAATATTTGAAGCTATTGGTATAGTATACCAAGTTAATTATCTTTTAAAAATATAGAACCAACAATTTGTAATTGAAATCAGTCTGTATTCATTGAGCCAAAATTATCTTAAATTGTAGTTTAGTTAAACCTGGGTCTATTTGCGACTATGAATATGCCCCAAAAAATTTAACTCTATATATTTTGCACTGGAATGACTGTTGTAAGGACATAAAACATACATACATTTATATATAAAAAAAAAGCTCACATTTCTGCTCTTACCCTTTTATTTCAAACCCTCTCTCTCTCACTCTCTCTCTCTCTCTCTATTCCCATTTTATTTGAAATAATCTTGCGCCTTGGGAGTTCTTCATACATATATAGAAAAAGTTCAGAAAAAAAGATTTCATTTTAGAAAATATTAAATTTGAAATGTACGGTTGACAACTGAGGACGAGGATGAGGAGTGAGTTGAGGACTGACAAGTGTTAAGAGAAGAAGAGCGAACATACCAGCCAGACAGTAGTTTTCAAAAAAAGAAGTTCTGACAGTGCTGACACTTGCGAAGAAGTCAAAAGGGTATACTCTACTCGTACTATTCCAACTCTATTTCTCTTCACGCCCTCAATTAACGTCATAATAAAAGTAAAAGAAAGCATCAAGGGACCAAGAGAAAACTCACTTTGAAGAGACTAACAAATATGAAATTCATTGCATCAAACTCAAACTACACAAATCTGTAATTCTGCTGTGGTGCCTGTCCTGATGCTAGCTAGCTCTGTAATTTGGAGAGTTTCATCCTTCTATTTCCATTGAGTGTCAGAGTGGGCTTCGCATTCTCGACGACAACGACAGCGAAAACGACGGCGACAACGACAACGGCGCGCGTTATAGGTTCCTATAAATGCAATCGCATGTCAGATAAAATCCTGAGTTGATAAGCGATGTCCTTCCATAAAAGAGGTGTGTGCTGTGCTTGGGTCAATTTATTATTATTTTTTCCTTCGTTCGTGTAACTTTTTCCATTCCTGTGATGGGGAATATTTTTATTCGTCCTGTATAATTGTTTTGTTTTGCATTTAATTAGTCGCTGGAAAAAGTTATTTATGTGAATTATGTGTTCAGTGCACAACTTCATTAAGGTGCCGCCACTCAATGCAGTTGCAATTTCTATATAGTCAAGGACAATTCGCGTGTGTAATTAACTCCTTTAATATGCCTATATAGCAATATAATCGGAAGGAGGCAGTTTCCATTTTCACCTTTCTGTGTTGCTTCATCTTTTTTTCCGTCGGTGTCGTGTTTAACAACTTGACTCTTATTTTGTGAAGCCGTCCTTGTGGGTCCTTAATAATAAGAAACAAACAACAACAACAATAAAAATTAAAAATTGATGAGGGGGTGGGGGCAAGAAAATACCACATATCACACAACCTCAGTTTGGGATTATTATTGAAATGAAAAAAAACACTTATTTTCTCAACCTGAAGTGTTGACTGCACCTCGCCAACCAATCCACCAAGGACGTGGGTGTTATCCTTACAGTGATTATTCTATAAAATATGCAGCACTCGATCCCCTGCTTAAAATGTGATTGTGGCGTCTTCTTTCTTTTTTTTTTTTTTTTTTGTGGCTGACTTATAACCAAATTGAAGAGTGTCCTCAGATATCCCTTTAGATTGATAAATACAAAAATCTATTAGCCGAGTATGAAATCTGTTTGAATTAAGCAAAATAAAAAAAAAACAACACCAAAAATATTGTATCTGTGCTTTCAATATGCTGCAGCTGAAACTGACCTATCTCAATTAAAATACACGTGAAAACGAAACCAAAAAAGGATGTGGAATTAATAAATTTCTGTGAGTAGCTAGATATGGCGAAAATATATATTTCTATGATGTGAATTGAGAGTATTGTTTATTTTTCTCTAACTTTGTGTGAATTAAGATGGGAAGGGGATATCCATTGAAATAACAAAAAAAAAAAAAAAAAAAAACAATCTAAAAATACCAACCTCATTTTATAATTCAAACAAAAAATAAAGGCCACAGGTTGATGTTCTTTTGTATATTTTCTTTGTATGTGCTTATTGTTATCCTCATGGAATTAATTCTCCACAAATGAATTTAATTTACAATTATTTTCAACACGAGTGATTTGTTTGTTTTGTCACACTTGGCCTCTCGCTTTCATATAAAAATAAAGTATAAAAAAAAGAAGAAAAACATGGATAAGTATATTGGACAATCTAAAATCAACTTAGTTAAAGCATTTAAAACACTTTTGGAGACTTGAAAAAACAACCGCATAGATGATAAGTTGAATTTTTGATTGAAATTGGTATAAAGAAATCATGTGGGTTTATTATTTGTCTGGGCAGAAAATTATTTTTTATTTTGTGGCTTGTGTGTCTATCGTAAGGTTTCTATGAGTTTCTGGATATAAAAAAAAATATAGAATTGATTTCATTGTTTGCTTAGTAAAATTCATTTCTAACTTATATTCTTTGACCTAAAAAGATTTGTTATGTGTGTTAGTGTCAGGCAAGTAAAATAAAAATTCCAAAATTGTATGCCTGAATTCCAAAAATGTATGCCTACCCTTTTCGATTAGCCAACGAAACTAGGTTTATGCAAATTTTTAAAAAAGGATATCGATGTTTTTTCCGGTCGACAAGAAAATGTTTTTTTTTTTTTATGTGATACAAAAATAAGGGTATGAGATATTTTGGGAACTGGTGTGAAAATGTGTAAACTGTCAATTTAACAAGCAAGTTAAAAAAAAAAAAACAATATGACTAGGAGAAGTGATTAATTTATCAATTTCAACCGAACACATCTTGGTAATAAATCTTAATGTTTTTCTTCTTATAAAAGAGATGAAGCGTTTGTTTTATTTGTGACGGTCTCCAAATTTGTATGAAAACAACACGATGATTGTATGTATGTACTTAATTGTAGGACTTTTCAACGTTAATTGCTTTTTGCTTTTAAAAGTCACTAACATTTTAGTTCCACATAAATTTGTAAACGTATAATTTTAAGTTAGACGGTGCTAATTAATCTGAACGTTTATTACAGCAATAAGTTTTAAAGGCCAACACATTATTTAATTGAAAGATTGTTTGTTGAGAAATTAAATATATTTGGAAGGATTTAATGGGTATTTAATTTTATGATAGCTTTTGTTTTGAAAAACTTAAAAATTTAAATTGGGACATCATAGCAGTATTAACAATAATAAGGCAATCGTTTAAGAAATACTTATTGCTTTAGTGTAAATAGACTTTGTTGAATAAAATTCAGTTGAAAGTTTTAGTGCGACCTTTAGTCCAAATTTGTTCCGACGTGATAGCAACAGTTGGCTTAGTCAGTTTCATACAATACTCTAGTATTAGGTAAATGGAATTTTGTTTGCAAATTTGTTTCTATAAATTTTTAATTATTTTTTTTTAATATAGCAGAAAAGTGTCTAAAGTGAGATAGGACGCGGAATTACTTCAATAGTGGTCTGAACATCGCAGACAGAACATAATATCAATGAAAACGAATACATTTTTAACAAATCGCTTATATTCTAAATTCTTTTAAAAATGCGAGACTGGATCGCATGAACTTACTCTCGCGTAGCAAACAACTTTGACATTTAACATTATTAGTTCAATTATATAATGTGATATCGTACAAAAATAAAGTAATAAAATAAAGTTTTTTATTTAAAAAATCTAAAGACATAATTGAAAATAGGTTAAGTTGTGGTGTTCCACAAGGTTGCCACTTAGGCACCCTATTATTTATTTTATATATAAATGACATAACTTCCATAATAAAAAACTCCTCTGGTCTAATAAACGCTGATGACATTAAAGTTTGCAAAAGTATATGTTCAATTAATGACTGCTCACAGCTTCAAGAAGATGTTCATAGATTTAGGGAATGGTGCAATACAAACCGACTTTTGTTGAATATTGAAAAATGTAAAACAATGTGTTTTACACGCAAAAAATCAATTATAGATTATAATTATATATTAGATTCTTCTTCTCTTTACAAGCTTTCCGTTTTTTCCGATTTAGATGTTATTCTTGATACTAAATTGACGTTCACTGACCATTTTAACCGTATAGTTAAAAAAGCTAATAAAATGCTTGGTTTTACTAAACGATTCTCTCGCAATTTCCGTGATCCCTACGTCCTCAAGCTACTGTATATATCCTTTGTTAGACCAATACTTGAATACGGCTGCGTTATATGGACACCTTACTATTCAGTTCATATAAACAGACTTAAAAGTATCCCGAGAAGGTTTTTGCGTTTTTGTCTTTTCTTCGGTGGTGCCAAAGATCCGCACTACCTCTATATTCTCACAGAATCTTGCTTATAAAACACCCTTCACTTAAACATCATAGAAAGTATATCCAGCTTTGTTTTATTGTAAAATTAATCAAGCGTTCAATAATATCTCCATCAGCTCTGTGTCGTCTAAATTTTATCTATAGTCAAACGAGCATAAGAAGTTGTCTTTACGTCCGATTTTCAGTAGAACAAACTATGGTGCGAATAGCCCTTTTAATCAATTGATTTCAGTTTTCAATAATTATTATTTTTTAATTTCCTTTATAAACGACAACGTCAAAAGTAAAAAAATTTAAAGATAAAATAAGTCTGAAGTTAGCAGACTAAATCCAAAATAATAAGAATTTTGAAGTTAAATTGGTACCCAAATTAGTAGCTTTTTTAATATATTTTTTAAGTTAGCGGACGAACATTCAAAAATAACAATTTTTTTGATGTCCAAAATTGTAGCTTTTTAAATGCTAATTTGTTATCCAAATATTAATTTCTTATCTCTTAAGGGTAATTTTTTCTTTGAATTTTAAGTTTAAAAAGTGGACTTCCAGTTCGCTGAAGCTGGCGGACAAAATCTAAAAAAAATTATATTTTCAATTTTTTTATTTCGCCAGAATTTGTAGCTTTTAAAATGCTGATTGCTGCCCCAAACCTCAAATTTGAAGCCCTAATGGTTTATTTAAGATTTTTTTTTTTGCCACAATTTGAAGATCAATTCAGAGAACTAGATCAACCGCGCAAACCGTGATTTTATAGCTCGCATGGCTTTTTTGTTATACAAAATTCCGCTAAAAAAAGATTTTAACGGTCAAAATTAAAAAAAAAATTGAATTTTCAAACTTTTTTCTTACCAGAAATTGTAGCTTTTGAAATGTGAATTTGCTGCTCAAAAATTAATTTTGTAGTTTAAAAAAGCGCATTTCCAGTACCGGAAATGCACTTTTTTAAACTTCCGGTACCGGAAATGCCATTTTTTTAAACATAAAAATCAAATAAAAAATACCCAGTAAAAGCTACAAAATTCTGGCGAAATAAAAAAATTGAAAATCTCATTTTTTTAGATTTTGTCCGCCAGCTTCAGCGGACCGGAAGTGCACTTCTTAAACTTAAAATTCAAATAAAAAATTACCCTTAAGAGATAACAAATTAATTTTTGGGTAACAAATTAGCATTTAAGAAGCTACAATTTTGGACATCAAAAAAATTGTTATTTTCGAATGTTCGTCCGCTAACTTCAGACTTATTTTAGCGGAAACTTGAATATTTAAAAAACTATTACGGGTACAGAATTAATTATTTCAGAACTTAAGAGCATTAAAAAAGCTACAAAATTGGGTATCAATTTTACTTCAAAATTCTTATTATTTTGTATTTAGTCCGCTAACTTCACACATTTTTGGATTGAGCAAGAAATTAGCATTTAATAAGCTACAAAAACTTATATTTCCTTTTTTCGATTCCGCCACAAAGTGTCCGCCAAAACAAGGGACGTAGTTATATCATAAAGTGATATAACCTTGTAAATATTGCCCGCATCAAAAAAAAAATGCATGTTTAAACGAAAGATGGTTTAAGTGCCTGCAACCTTGGCCGTACAGTTTTTCGTCTAATATCAATAGTTTAAGAGACAAAGGTCAATAATTGGCGTTTTCCAAAACTGCGGATTTCGCTAGGGTCATGGTCTTACGAAAACCCGGATTTTATCTTTTCTGATAGCCGTCTTTCATGTACACAAAACAAATCAGCTTAACAATACTTCGGCCCACGCAAAACTCTATCCTTACTGTACTATATAGGCTCAATCGATTTAGCAGCCAATTTTCCAAAAGCTCTAACTTTGGACTGGGATATCGCATCATCTTCAAAAATATATCAAAATTTGTTAAACTTTATGTTCTACAACTTTTGTCAATAGAAAAATTTACATAACATTCTTCGGAAATGAGAAAAACACGAAAAAGTAAAAAAATAAAACGACATAAACTCAAAAATATTGTTTACGCAGAAAAAAGTTTTGATGACAAATAAATGATTATTTTATTTCCAACAAATTTGGTTAAGACAACTTTTCACCTTGCTTAAATGGATAGTTTCGGATATAGGGATCATTTCGCGTTTTCCAAAATGGCGTATTTCTCCAGGGGTATCGCGTCCTTCTTACAGGTATAAGAAATTCAGTCATCATTTCATATATTTCGATCCATAAAACAATTATTTTTTGTACTACTACAACTTTTCCTGTACTACAACAGCTCAAAACGAATAGAAACAAATTCCATATCATTAAAGCTCAGGACAGACGACTCAGGTATCAACTATGTTGACGAACTTGAAAAACACTATATAGGTTGAAGAATCTGCTTAAGTTCCAAGAAATATACTTTGAAGAGGTTGGAATCTGACGATATTCGTGAATTATTTGCGTTTGTCTAAGAAATTCTGATGTATTAAATGAGAAACTTAAGAAATTAATCAAACTGTTTGATTAGTTTATAAGAGGATATAACTTGGAAATTCTCACTTATGAGGGGTTCGAAATCTTGAACCAAAGTAAAACCACGTTTGCTTAACTTATCTACTTCACCTTAAGTCGAATAATAAAATTATGTCGTAAATATTCTCTATAAAGACTACTGTATAACAGAGTGGTACACTGGGGCGTATACGCACTTTTATTTTTTAATTATTTTTTTTTTTCAATTCGAAGTGAATGATTTTTATTTATTTTAAAATTTAACCTTCGAATTGAAAACAATATACATACCTTCATCACTCTTTAACCACTCATCTGTATTTCAACATTTACTTTTTATTTTCACTCCACGGAAAACGAAACAAGAGATTTCTAAAAGAATCAAGATTTATTTTTTAAGAAAATAAAAATAAAATAATCGCTCATCCATGGACACGTACTGTGATAAAGTTCCTTAGCTTAAAATTTAAATTAAAATATAAATCAAACTGTCAAAAGACTCAGGTTGATTTGAACATATTTCAAGCATATTTATATTTAAAACTTTTTCTTTTATTTCGCATACAGATTGTGTTTGAAAAACATATGTACCTACTTGAACCTACATACACCCAACCTATGAAATCTTTACCATCAGGTTGTATTTTCTTGAGATTTTTTTTATTTCCGCAAAACTTTTTAATCAAATGCATTTTAGTCTGAAAATTATTCTTTTATTTATGATTTTGATTACTAAAGAAGGAAAGTCGTAATTTCGTTTTTGCTGTACGTATTCTCTCGTTAAAGGTAATAAACCAAGAGCCCACAACAAATTTTGGGAGTGGATTAATAGCCAAAATATGAGTATGAGAGCTTTTAGGTGCATATATCGTGGTATCGAAAACAAAAGTCTGGCAGGTTTCTTCTTTTGGTAGGTTTCAGCTTTTGACGGGTGTGGGGGTTTGAAAAAGGCGATTTTACAATTTTTTTCAGCGGTAGCTATTACCAAATCCATGATAGTCTGTCATTTTCTTTACATCCAAACGTCATAATCTTGGCAATATCCGACTAATAGAACCGTTTTGTTACGGGCTATGTTGGCTAGGGATCTGTGCTGGCATGCATATGTTCCCATTCCTTAGCTCGTGCGTCGAAGGGGGTGGTTCCTGGACACTATTGCATGTTACAAAAAAAAAAAAAAACATGCCAGTCTGTGTATCTATAGGTGTTTGTATATACGCGAGATGTTTTCTAAACCCTCCCTTCCTTGGTCGTCATACTCGCATAGACGACCTCTAAACTAGGCGTCTTATTTTCTCATACTTTATGAGCACCTTATCATCTTTTTCTTGGAGAATTATAAAACACAACAAACCAACAAAACAAAGTCTCCAAAAATAATCGATTAAGTTTCGCTTAAAAAGCTAATATCTTGCGTTCTCTCGGTCGGACTGCTAAGATTATGACGTTTGGGCTTAAAGAAAATGACAGAGCATCACGGCATATATATTTTTTTTAAATTTATTGAAGTGCTAACACCTCTGACAAAAAAATTGTAAAAATTGATATTTTCAAACCCCACTCCCCTCCAAAGGTTGAAAAAAAACCTGCTAGACTTTTGTTTTCGATACCACAATATATGAACCTACAAACCCTCATACTTCTATTTTGGTTATCAACCCACCTCAAAAATTTGCTGTCGACTCTTAGACTATACATTTTTGTATATTATTTCGATGACATCTAAAATTTTAAATATATATATGAATATGTACCTACAAGGTCGTTAAGCTGTATTTGGATTGAACTCTACTCAACCAAACCAGGGGTGGTATTATCATATTTGTATAGGCTAAGAGGAAATAAAAATTTATTTAACATATCCAAAGACTTGCAAAAGTTGAAATTTTTAACTTAACAAATGACAAAAATACGGAAAAAACACAAATGCAAAAAAAGTAGGCGGCGTGCAAATTTGGAAATGGGTCTCCGATGGTTCCTTGCGTGTTGGCGGGAAAAACTACACCGACAAGTCTTAGCTAAGACACCTTAGTTTCAAAATTTGTTGTAGGTAATCAAAGTGAAGAAAATAAAATTTCCTATATCATCTTTTATTAAAAAAATTCCTGAAATTAAGGTAAAATTCCTTTGTGTTTAACACGTGGACAACAATGAAAAACTATTTCATAGAACCTAGAAAATGCCTTAACCACTTAAAAGCATTTTAAATGCAATGAATACAAAATAGCTGCTTTCACAAAAATTGTCCGACTCGCTGCAACGACCAACAAATGTCTTTCAGTATCCCAATTATAAAAATCCATCATGGTTTAGGTATGCTCATCCAAAACAGCAACCTAAAGGTTCGTTTTCTATCCATACCAACCTGCAAAGTTTTGTCCGACCAACTCAACGGTTTAGTCAGTTGGTATCATTTTTTTCATCAGCCACGTCGGTGTCGTATAATTAAGTCTCGTCCCGGTCTCGTCTTCGAAAAATACGATTTCCAGACAACCTGTTGACTATTGCAACGAAATATTTTCGATTTTAGTTTGACTATGTGCAGAAGAGAATAAATATTTAATTGAAATTGGATTTTTTAATTTATTAGACTCTCTGTAAATTTCGGTCCAAATATACAGTCTCGTCTCGGTCTCGTCTCGGTTGCTTAAAAGGCAGTCTCGTCTCGTGTCGTCTCGAGACCGAAACTTTCCTCGTCTCGTGGCCAGCCCTAATTTGGAGGACCTTATACCGTCCTCGGGCTGTTCCGTCATAGTTGTCAAGTTGTGGTTTTGGTGGGGAGTGGGTTGGCTTTTAGCCGCAGTGATATGCTGAAAGAAATTGTTTGCTAGTTGTTTCCGAAATGATGTTGTCGTCCAAGTGATTTCAAATATAGGGCCTTATTGGGAGAGTCTCCTCCATCTTCATGTATGTATATTCACAGTTATCTGACGGAAAAATATTAAAGAATAGATTTTTGAAATATCGATAGTAGACTTTTTTTATTCGACTTTTGAATAGACTCATAGTTTCCGACTGGACTAACTCGTTTTCATCATATATATTATTTCTGTTGTCAAACTCCTTTTTTCTCATTTATAAAATAGTCAAATCCACTAAAATAGGTATCACTGAATAGGAAATTACACATACTCATGACATTGCACAAAAACTTTATATTATACCCCCCTTTTTTCTATAAGTTTCGGAAATTTCAAATAATTCAATAAATGAAAAATTTGACATAAAGAATACCTACCTCACTTTTAACCCATTGAATGGGTGAAAGAGAATAATATGTATTAGTTCTGTAATTTAAAATTCTCTTTTTTACACTGCAGCTTGAGTGAGTGGGGAAGAAACATTCTTTAGTTACACCATGCATGAATGAAAGAAACATATTTATCACTTTTGTAATGTATAATCCTCTTTTTCGCTTTCACATTGAGTGAGTGGTGGAGAAACATATTTGTTACCTACTTCTGTTGTTTGTGATCTTTTTTCTCATTATAAAAAGCCGAATGCATTTATTAGGTATCACTTTATTGCATGAATGAAAGAAACATATTTATTAATTCTTTAATTTAAAATCTTAGAAGAAGAAATAGAGGAACGGGCATATCGAGGAAAAAGTGGGGCTTTTTTCAAAATTGTGCGAGTTGCACAAACACAAATGCATTCACACAGGGTCGGAATGCAGTGAGATAGCTAATTGCTGGGGCCCCCAAAAGAATTTTTAGCTGTGTTTTTGAGAGATGTATGTATGTAAAAAGCTTATTAAACTTAATAAAAAGTTGAAAACGACATATACAATAAAAGGAATTTATTTATTTTGTTCAAACATTCTATTTGAAAATTTAAAGCCTAATTGAATATGCGAAATTTTCGCACGGGTCTTCTGGTATACAATATAATATCTTACTTTTTCTGCATCAGTCAATTTCACACTCAAAATGTGTAGGTAACTTAACGACCATGTTAAATTTTTAATTAGAGTTGTTCTTATTGTCGCTATGACTTTCAACCAAAAAAAAAAAAAAAAAAAAGTTTGCTAACCATTTTCCAGCATTTTTTTTTCGCGAACTAAGCCAATGATTACTATAGCTGTCTGTCATTTCCAAGCGCGATGACATTTTATTATATTTCTTTGTTAAAAAAAAAAAAAAATAAAACATAAACGATTTTATTTTTCAACATTCACATTTTGTAAACGTGTTTTATTTTTTTTGTGAACCCTACTTCCATTTTGTGTCATTGTTGCTAGGATAATTCATAGATGGAAAATGTTCGTAGATGCTTTGAAGTCAGTGTTCAAAGTGGCGTGATGAAAAAAAATCACGTCCCTTTTGTATTATTGGTATACCTAAGTGCAGGAGTCGGCAATTAATTTCAAGTACGTTCCAGATGATGAAAATATTTCATGCGAGAGTACTTTCGTCTTAGCGAGATATCCATCGGAATTTTTTTCTAAGAGGTATTCTTTCCGAATAGCTTTTCGAAATATTTGTCTGACATTATACTTAATGCAGATCAACAATTTTTTTTTTTTGGATATCTGCGCAATTTTTCTCCGATTTGCAGTAAATTGTTTTAAGAAATATTTGAAAAAAAAAATAAAAACATTGAAATTTACTTATGTGTTCTGCATCTAAGTTACAGTACAACTAAGGAAAGTAATTTTTTAACATATGGCTTGAATTTTTGTTGCTATTTCTAGAAAAAAAAATGTCCATGACCGTATCGCACAAAAGTTAGTCTCGTAGCTAACAACTTTAACGTAGCTTGAAATAGTCAATGTACATATGTATTGGTACAATTAAAAAAGTTTTAAAAACAATTAAAAATAAATTATTATACCTACTATAAGTTAGTATAATTTTATTATATTTTAATGGCTAAAAAAGTTAGAGCTCAAAATAAAGTATGCCTTCTGATTTGTTTATAAATATAAATAAATCGGGTGGCACAACGGCTCATGAAGAAGCAGGGCCTAGTGACTAACAACTCGCAACCATTCCTGTGTGCGCCTGTCGACAGGAATGGAAGGGACCTAAAATTTGTATGCCGAATCCGAACGGCTAGACGAGCAGCACTTGTTCGTGACAAGTGATACTCTTGGAGGATTTGTCAATTCCTCGCAAGAGGCAGTAGCCCTGAAAAAAAAACTTTTTAGTTTTTAGGTGGACGAGGCTGGGAAGTGAACCACAGACCTCCAGCGTGACAGTCGAACGCACTAACCATTACGCTACGGGCTACTACTTCCGATTTGTTTGATAAATATAAATTTATAAAAAAAAATCAAAAATCGTTTGATTGGTTTTCTTAAAAATTAATTTTTTTATATATGAAATTTTGTGCACATTTTCAAAAATAAAATCTGGTATGCCAACATTTAGCATTTAATAAAATAGGTAAAATTTTGCGCAAAATAAAAAAAAAAACATTCATGAGCCCGTTTTCAAGATATTAAATTTTCAAAAAAAAATATTTTTTCGAAAAATTGTATGTGCAAAATTGTTTGAATTGTAAAGGAGTTCTTGCATAAAGATGTTGGCTGAAATCGGTGTATTATTTTCACCTAATTTGAAAAATATTGATCAAGTAGTTTTCAAAAAAAGAAAATTGATTTTTTAGAAGATTTAGTTACCATACAAAAAATGAAAATTTTCAACTTAACTATTTTCGAGAAAATCAAAAACCAAAAAAATGGCTGTACTAGAAGTACCTGCCCAAAATATTCAAACTATGAAAATAATTTTTTTTTTTTAAAGAAGCAATTTCCTTACTTAATTTATTTGATTTTTTTTTATAAGAACATCCGCGGACTAGTTTTTCAGAAAAATATTATTTTCCTTTTTGGCGAAAAAAAATTGTATGGCAGGTACCGTTATTTTTGGTCCTAAAAAAATTTAAAAACAAGTTTGAAGAGACTCCCTCCAGCTCTTCTGGTGATCCTGGTGCAAGAAAAGTCACATATAAGCATGAAAACTACATGTGGTCCCATTTTGTATTTTTGTTTATTCCGAATTGGATTTCTCGAATTTAATTTTTCTTATAATTTCTTGTTATTTATTTTCCTATCTACCCTACCCTGTGAGTAAGACTACAGCAGTGCAACTCTGGGTTCGAAACCTAGTGCAACTGATTTCACAATTTTTACGTGCTCTAAAGGGCAAATATTGTTTTTGTACAAAAGAAAAAATGAGGTTTGGAATAAAACTAACATTACGATGACGGAGAAGTCCAAAAAAGTGATTTGCAATAAACGTCCGTCACGTCGTCGGTCGGTCAGTCATCCTGATGTACATCGAGCTAAAGCGAATGGACGGATTTGCTTCAAAATTGGTGTCAAGCATATTTTTGTAATTCCCTAGAGCAGAAATTCAAATTGTTTTAGCTCATTTACTACGGTTTCGGTTTTAACAAGTCTAGGCACATCAGACCATTGTGTCATATCTGCGAATTTCTCGTGCCACCAAAACACAGTTACAGAAAAAACTCCCAAGAGAACCGCTTGGCAGTACGAGAAAGCCAACTGGGACGGTCTTAATTTTTTCTTCAGGAACTTTAACTGGTCACTATGCTTCCTCGATAGTGACGTAGATTCCAGTGCAGATATGATTACAAGCTTAATTCTTTGTGGAATGAGAAATTTTATGCCGAATAGGGTGAAATCTATCAAACCCAAAGAAAACTCATGGTTTGATTGGAGCTGTAAAGAGGTTATTAGGGTTAGAAAAATAAGCTTCCGAAGTTATAAAGCCAACCCCACTGAGGAAAACCGGAAAAAGTTTCAACAAGCTTGAAAGACCTGTAACGTTAATATTCGACGAACCAAATTTGTACATGATCAAAAATTACGGCAAACAATTTTATGATGTCCCAAAGGTAGTAAAAATTTTTGGTCATTTGTAAAAAACACACGAAACACCACCTCGTCCTCACTTCTAACGCTCGTCTTCACTCCTTTTATCAGCTCAATCGATAAAACCAATTTGCTTGCAGCACAGTTTGATGTTAATTCGTCGCTGCCGGAAGTGTTATGACTCCTCCTGTACTTGAGAGCGCAAATGATTCTATGGGATAAATCTTCTTCCGCACTCGTGCAGTTGCCAGAGTTCTGAAAGATCTCGATATACACAAATCCGCTGGCCCGGATAGTATCCCTCCCATTATTCTGAAGAGGTGTTCTTCAACGCTGGCAAAACCACTGCGTAAGCTTTTCCATCTGTCCTACTCTACTGGTCTCTTTCCGAGTGGATGGAAAACAGCATTTGTCCAGCCTGTCCCAAAAAAAGGCGTGTCTTCATCCCCCTCTAACTATCGACCAATTGCGCTTACGTCCCTTCTTTCTAAGGTCATGGAAACGCTGATTAATTTCCAGCTCAAGAAATATCTCGAAGAACGAAAGCTTCTTAATGACCGGCAGTACGGCTTTCGTAGCAATAGGTCCACTGGTGATCTGATGGTATATCTCACCGAACAGTGGAACAAATCTTTACATCGTTTTGGAGAAAGTAAGATTATTGCGCTTGATATTTCTAAAGCATTTGATAGAGTTTGGCATCAAGCTCTCTTATCGAAAATGCGTGCATTTGGTATCGATGAATCTCTTCTTCGTTGGATTAGAAATTAGCTTTCGGACCGTTCAATACAAGTTGTATTGGATGGTTTCAAGTCTGAAATTCACAAAATAAATGCTGGTGTGCCCCAGGGCTCCGTTCTGTCTCCGACTCTCTTCCTTATATTCATAAACGATCTTTTATCTGAAACTTCTAATCCATTAAATTGTTTCGCTGACGACAGTTCTCTCAGCTTTTCATATTCGTTCTTAGATTCACATCCATGTCCTTCGGATGTTGAATTTGAACGGCAGCGTATGATAAGCTCATTAAATTCTGATCTCGACAGCATTGTCCAATGGGGAATCAAAAATCGTGTGGAATTTAATGCTTCAAAAGCTCAATGCTGTCTACTGTCGTTTAAACGAAACCCACCCCCCATGCCACTATCCATGAGTGGCACTTGCATTGAGGAAACCGAAATACTTTCAGTCCTCGGTATGTGTGTCACAGACCACCTTTTATGGAACGACCACATATTCGACATCGCCAAAAATGCTGCTAAGTGTTTAGGTTTTCTCCGTCGATGCAAGAAATTTCTCTCCCCTTCTGATCTGGCTGTGATCTACAAAGCCTTTATTCGTCCAATACTTGAGTATAACTCCCACATTTGGGCAGGTGCTCCAATAACCCACTTGAGTTTATTGGATAGAATTGAAAAGAGAGCTCTTAAAATGATAGGTGAAAGAACTATAACGGAAACATTCTCATCTCTCGAGCACCGTCGAAATGTTTCATGTCTTTTGTTATTTTACCGTTATTTCCATAGACAATGCTCTAGTGAAATAGCCAGTTGCATTCCTCCCCTTAAACAATTCAACCGTAATACTCGCGCTTCTAGGAATGCCCATCAGTTTACCCTTGAGCCCAATTTCGGACGTACTGTTAAGTACAGAGATTCTTTCTTTAGTCGCACTACTCGAATGTGGAATGCTCTACCCAGCTCAATTTTCCCCTCCCATTGTGATCTACAGACGTTCAAAACCAATGTGCATCGGTATCTCCTTTTAAATCCCCTCCAATCTACCTAATCGCTCGTGCTGTGTATATCATCTTAAGGGTAGTCATAACCGCTTTTGCACGCGCTAAATATAAAAAAAAAGTTTTCTCAAAACCGGCTCTAACGATTTTGACTAAAATCTTCTAATATGTAATCTCTTAAACAAATTCGATATTATGGTATACCAGGTTCTTAACAAGAAATGTGGAAAACGGATTTCGGTTTAATTATGATATTCCCAAATATCTCATCAGTAACTCAGTTGATTTTGTCATAATTTTGCAGTTCGGTACTTTAAAATCATTCAAAAAATTTTTTACGAACAAATAAAATCGGAGAATAAATCAAACCAAATTGATGCTCCAAGCTAATACTTTTCAAATCCCAAGTCATATCCTCTCAGAATTTAGTAACTTACCTACACCAAATCGTAGCAGCCCGTAGCGTAGTGCGTTAGACTGTCACGCTGGAGGTCTGGGTTCAATTATCACCATATTCCACCTAAAAACTAAAAAAATATTTGTCATAGCCATACTGCCTCTTGCGGGGAATTGAGACAAATAAAAATAAATAAGTGTTTCTCGTCTAGCCGTTCGGATTTGGTATAAAATTGTACGTCCCCTTCATTCATGTCAACACGGGAACATAGGAATGGTTGAGAGTTGCAAGTTACTAGGCCCTGGTTCTTCACGAGCAGTTGCGCCACCCAATTCAAATCTACACCAAATCATTAACTTTTTCTTTGAAACTAAAAAATATCACTTTTTCGAATTAATTTGTTGGCTTTATTTAAACGTAACTAAAATAAATTTGAATAAGAGCCGATTTTTCAGTCATCAGTTTATCTATCAGAGGAATCAATTCTATAGCAACCGGAACAAATGTTTGTTTTATTCGAAGAATAAGTACTATCTGAGGTTTAACTGGCTATCGAAAAATTGGCCCTAAGTATATTTCTTGTTGTCATCAACATTGTTCTACTTATTTTTGCTGAAATTCGAATTTTTTGACGTCCGTCAAAATCTATTGACAGAATGACACTCTGTTACAATTAAAAATGCATGATCACTATTGTGAATGTTTAACCAAATACTGCTATTATTCGATATATCGATTTTATACCAGTTTCAGTTTGGGTCAATCATTTTTGAAAAACCCTATATAATAACATGATAAAATGTATTTCCCTACTAAAACAAAACATACAACAAAAAAGAGGGTATTCTGTGTATAACATTTAAATATTTCAAATATTTGTTTATTTTTTCATTGCCTTCATTTGTCCGTGAGTCAGTCGTGAATTTATACATTTATTTGAGGAAAAAAACGCTGGTTATTACACTTAAATCTTCTCCCCATTATAGTACCTACTCCTACATCTTGGATGCAAACTGCTAAAGCATCAACCACCCATTGGGGTATACCATCCGGCATATTGCACACAAAGCTACACCCAAAGTATCAGTGCATTCCGGCAAGTGTAGTATAGTGCTAAGGACTTAAAATAAAACTTAAAAACAATAGAACGAAAAATATTCGCCCCCACATCCTTAAACAAAAAAAGAGAACCGGACTGTATACCACTTAACCACTTAAAGTTCAAGGATTTCATTTCTCTTTTGCTCATTCTGTTTCTCTCTATCTCTCTTTTCTATTCTCTCGGTTTTTGTGTTTGAATTTGAGTTTTAGAAAAAAAAAAAACAACTTACAGGAATAATGAGTAAACCTTTATAGTACACACCACCATTGAAAATGGCGCCCGGGCTAAGACAACTGCGGCAAGGGGAACTATAGCTAAAACGGCGCGGTACGCGATGTGAAAAGTTCTTGAATTTCTTGCCAACACTAATAAAATATGAAACTGCATTTAATATGCTTTTCTACATTTTCTTCTTCTTTTTTTTTTGTATGCAAACATAAATGTATTTAAAATGTGTATATTGTGTGAATGAATGTGGCTAATAGCATAATCTGATGTCGTTAATCCTTGTTTTATACTCTATAAACTAAAAATAAAATGACTTTTCTCGTAATTGTGCATTAAAAATGAATGCCTTATTGTGGTTCTGTTTCATTTAAGCTCCTTAAAAAATAATAAAGAACAATAAGAATAAAATGCACTTGATTTCACAGTTTTCACAACTCTAAATTGCATCATAGATTTTTTAATGTGATGCACAATTATTAACACAACAATTTGTATAAAGTTAAAGTTGTGTAAAACATTTATAAGATGAATGTTTAATTTTTATATTCCATTTCGGGAGAAAGTATGCTAAGCAAAAATAAAGGGTTTTCAAATAAGAGGTGTTATTTTGAATAGCCCGCTATTTCGGTCTCTGTCACCTTTGAAGCTGTGATTTTTTGACATTTGACAAGTAGAAACTCCGCCATTAATAGAAATGGAACGATACAAACTTCAGCAGCACATTGAAATTATTAAAATTCACGTTAAAAAATTCATGAAAATAATCCGGAATTTCATCGAAAAATCATCTTGACTGATGGTCCCATTTCCACCTCGGTGGCTACGTCAACAAGCATAATTGTCGCATCTGGGGCTCGAAAAACACAAGATTTATTGTTGAAAAGCCTCTCCATCCTCAACGAGTAACTGTTTGGTGCGGTTTATGGTCCGGCGCGGCGGGGTCATTGCACCTTACTTTTTCGAAAATGAGGCAACAGCTACGGTAAATGGATTGCGCTATCGAGACACGATTAAGAACTTTGTATGGCCGGAATTGGATGGTATTGATCTGAAGAACGTTTACTTTCAACAAGACGGTGCTACGTGACACACAAGTGACGAAACCATCGGTCTTTTACGGGAAAAGTTTCCGGACCGTGTTATCTCTCGAACAGGTGATTATCACAATTGGCCACCGAGATCTTGTGATTTAACACCTCTCGACTTCTTCCTTTGGGGCCACGTGAAAGATTTGGTCTACGCCAACAGCCCAGCGTCGATTCAAGACCTCAAAGATGGAATTCGTGAAGCTATTGAGGTCATATAGCAGTCACTTTGCGATTTGGTGATGGAAAATTTCATGAAAAGGATATTGTTGTGTAAGCGTATCCGTGCCGTGGCGGCCACTTAGCTGATATTGTTTTCCATTATTAATGGCATACTTTCTTCTTTACATTGAAATAAACATCCGATCATTTATCTCAAACAAATGTCATTCCACTAAGATATTATCCAGAAATCGTGTGTAATATACACACAGAACGATTTTTTCAATGAGATTTTTTTCCTTGACTTTTTCTTTTTTTTATTGCTGACCTCTTCATTTTTCATTGTGATGCCCTCACACCATCAAACGAACGTTACACAAAAACTGACTGAAAAAATCGTTCGAGTTTTGAGGCACAATCGATTTTATCCTTAGCCTTCACTTTTCACTCCCTTCGCAGACGAACAAAAGATCGACACTGGAAAAATCGTTCAATATGTAAATTGGAACATACTTGTCAAGCAAAACAAAATTTAAAATAAAATCCTATAAGCTGCGAATACTTTGTAGTTTAGTAATATATTTTACGGGGATTTATTATCTTCAAAATGTAATCTTTGTTTAAAGAAGTTTAATAAATCTTTGCTAAAAATAATGTAATTAATGTACGACCCACTAAAAATCGAATTTAGCAAAGATTTATTAAACTTCTTCAAACAAAGATTACATTTTGTATATAAAATACAGAATTGTCAGTCTTACACGTCGGTTCAGTCTATGAGGTACTGATTTATTTTGGAACTAAAACTGGCTAAACTGGAGTGTATGGCTTTCATTTTTTAGTACATAAGTCATAAATCTTTCTGAGCGCTGAGTTTGTGGTACACGCCTAATATGGCCGCCACGAGCTGTCAAAATCAACCTGTCCCTTTATTATAACCATTGTCTTATACCTTGTGAACTGATATAAATAAATGTGTTGCTAGCTGGTTGAATAAAGCCTTAACTACATAGACGTCCTTTTATACAAAAGTACAAAAGTGAGAAATTAAAATGCTCGCTTAAGAAACACGCGTGCAAAAACACAAACGAAAATTGTTCTGACACATAAATTAAACCACCATGCACAATTTTCCATTGTTTTTTTTGCAAGCAGGTGTCTTCAGAATAGATCTTTATTTCTCACTTTTGTACTTTTTTATAAAAGTAGGCCTATGTAGTTAAGCCTTAAGCTTCAGTATGCATTTTAACTGTTTTCAAATCTATAGCCAGTATATTTTTTTTTTTAATAAAACACTAATATTTAAAGATTTAACAATTAAACTTAAATCAAACAAAAGTTAACGCTTTAATCAAATTCAATCAATATAGTTTAAAATATATGTATGTAGATTGTTCGTTGAATGCTTTTAAATTGATTTGTTTTTTCTTTTTATTTCTTGCTAAATTTCTGTTATTTTGAATTAAATTTTTTTTTCTTGTTGATGTTGTTATTGTTAATCGCAAAAAAAAAATAAATATATATAAAAATGCAGTTAATTTTAAATCAATTTAAATTAAATCAACTGGGAAACTTACTCTATCAATTAATATTATGTTATTAAATTGAATAATAAATAAATTCAATGAAAATTTAATCGCAAAATCATTCATCATGATAATTATTATAATATCATATAAATATAAATAGGCAACGGAAAAATGGTCCAGTGTTCGTTTAAGTACAGACTCGAAAAATAAAACAAAAATTGAAAATCATATATCGATTAATTCGAATTTAAATCTAAATGGATTCGGCAGTGAAAGTAACAGTATTAAAGGCAAAGGAAATCACGTTGGCAAGGAGGTAATGTTTTCATTTATGATATATCTTTTTTTCTTTTGTTACAATAATTTTATTTGAATGCTGTTGCTTTTTATTTAATCATTTTTACAAATATTAAAAAAAATGCTAAATGCAATTAAATGAAGTACCCATTGCTGCTGTGATTTTTTAAAAACCTGTATCCAATTTAACAAAAACACATTTTATACGCAATCAATAACCATAAAACGTGTAATTATGTGTGCATGTGTACAGTACATATAAAATTGTAAGTGTTTCATAATGGATTTATCATTGCCTTAATTTGTTGTTAAGAAGTTCGATGAGAATATAAAAACCATGGAAATATGTAACCAAAAATTATTATTTTTATTAATTAGTTCCGTTATTGATAACTAGTCGGGTTGAGTACACTTAAGGCGCTCGTTGAACGCCAACTTCAATGTGAAAATCGATTACGGTATACGACGAAAAGGAGCTTGAAAATTATTTTAAATTGAATTTAATGGTAGGTAGCGCGATTTTTCATTCTATTCTTAACCGGGTACACGTACAAAGCGGGATGCTTACGGACACGTGAGCACGCCTCATACAATTGACCATGTGAGGATCATGGGAATTCAAGATTAATGCCACAAACATCCCGCAATTGTCCTTGCGACTTAATAATTCTCATAGTGAAAGCGAGATGCTTAAATGGCAGGTCGCTCGAATGGCAAATTTCTTGATATAGTTTGTGGCTTCGTTTTCATCTATCAAGGATTCGATTGCAATTTCTTCACATATTCCAATAAGGCCAACGCCTTCGGGAAAGTGTTTAATTCAGCTGTCGGATTTTATGTTGAAATGACAGGCAGCCTATGAAGAAAATAACCTGACAGCATAATCATTGCGTCACTGAAACATCTTTCATCATTTCGTATATCTTTCAACATGCGATTTAGGGCTTTCCATGCACGTTTGTCAGCCATTGGGCACTTGTCTTAGGTGGTAATGTTGCATTGTTGTAATACTTTCGCCATCGCAGACTTCTTTGAAATGTTGCATGTAGGTTCTTCATCCATTTGCAGATTCAATGTCAATTTCAATGCAGAATGGTCCGACCCCCTTTTTACAACGTAGAATCAATCCCCTAAGAGTCCAATACCAAAGAAATCTCAGTTCTCATACGAATCGTAGTGAAAATCAGTGAAATCAGAAGAAAAAATTCCCATTCCACTGAAAGCATCAAAAAAGAAAATGCCACCATTTCCGTTATCGAATGCTTGCATCATTTCAATGAACATCTTGACTCAATACGACTCGATCAAATCGATTTCTCGGTCGAGTTCTTGATGTCACTTTGACAGCTTTCACTTTGACATATATATGTAACTTTGACATATATATGTAACCTTGACATCTGTCACTTTGACATCTGTCACTTTGACATCTGTCATTTTGACATCTGTCACTTTGACATCTGTCGTTTTGACATCTATCACTTAGACCTATGTCACTTTGAAATCTGTAACTATGACATCTGCCACTTTGACATCTGTCACTTTGACACCTGTCACTTTGACACCTGTCGCTTTGACATCTGGCACTTTATCATCTGCCTTTTGACATCTGTCACTTTGACATCTATCACTTTGACATCTGTCACTTCTATCAAACCCAAAATCGTGAAAATCGAACGATTCGTTCTGGAGTTATCCTGCTGAAAAACGAAATGTGTGGCAACTCAAAACACTGTACATGAAAACACATCACTAATTGCTTTTTTTAATTCACTCAGCTTATATCTATTTTTCTCAATTTGTCATTCCCTGAAAAATAAATCATTCTAGTTCTGAAATTCAAACAACAAGCATCAATAAAAACTTTAATATTATTTTAAATATTAAAACGAGTTTTATTTAATGGTTTAGAAATTTTTTTTGTGTTGAAACATAATTATACAACCACAAATGTGCACATACAGCGCCACCTGTTGAGAATTTTAAGAATTTTTTTCTCCAATTACGTCTAGCCGTTTTCAAGTTGTAAGCAGTCGCACGAAACAAGATTCATTTTTGTTATGTATATAGATTACTGATCATTCAACCTGACATTACGTTTTACGGCAAAACTAGTTCAATAGAGGTTTAAAGTGTCAAATTTTGGACAAATTGCTACTGTTAACAAAAGCTTTGGTATCTTTTACTCAAAATATTGAAACTGAGATATCAGAACTTTTATAAATAATACCGATTTGTACAGAACTTGTTACTCGAAACATCTATAGAACTAGTTTTGCAGTTAAACTAGTTTTAAAACAAGTCAATAATATGGCTTTTATAGTTCAGTAAGTACATCTTTTTATTTCTAAGAAACTGTTTGGGAACAAGACCTGGATAAATTATCACTAAATCTACAAAAAAAAAATGATTTATTATTTTTTTTTTGCAGAAAACTCTTACTAATTTGATCTTCATCATAAGGCTATACAGTTGTGAGCTAGGTTAAGCTTTTATTTTGAGAACAAGATGACAGCTATTCATGCTATGGTCGCATTCCCGGTATTGAATCAAGCTTTAAATTAAGTCTTGTATCACTTGCTCCTACGACCCAACTCCCAGCACAGACTCCCGATACAAATTCTAAGTATTTTTTACCATAGTTTTCCTTTCAAAAACCCTACATGGCCCTTGGCATTGAGAAGGAATTGTTTAACCTTATGTGCAATGCATGGATATTTTTCAATAAAAAGGCACTTAAACTTTTACTTCAGTATTTTTCCAGATAAAATACTCCCACAATAGAAGCCCACAATAATGCCAATTATTGTTACTTTCAATATTTGTATTTGACTCTACATAAAACACACAGTATAGAGGACAATTTTGTATTGTTTATTTTATATTATTTTTTGTATTCCTGGAATTTGTATTGTTTCACTAAGGACGTTAAATAAATAATAATGTTGGTATCCGTTTGTTTTTTGCTTTTTAAACATGTGAGTGCAAAATTCCTGTTATTTGTTTTTCATCCTACAATGATTTCTGAAATAACAAAAAAAAAAATACTTATACAAAAGAAAAACAATCTTGACAACAAACAGGTTGGTGTTAAATTTTTAATGAATGGAAATGGGCTATTTGTATAACACATTTTTGCAACATCGTTAAATTTAAGTGATGCTTATTTTTCACTTAAGAACTTAATCGAATCTGATTACGATGAATAAATGGCTATATTATGTACATGTCCAGCTAACAAACAGAAATAGATCATTGGGAAAACAGAATGAAATAACAGTGAATGAAATGCTTTATCATGATATTTCTGCTTCAAAAGAATATGCACTGAAAATGTAATAAATGTTTATATTATCATAGCACAAAATTTTTGATAGCTTTTCAATTTACGAGTATCAGTATGCACCAAAGTCAGTGTTTTATAAATTTGAACAAATTAGCAGTCCTTAGGTTTTTATGTTGGAGTATAGCAAGAAGATATAATAATTTTATGATTTAACTTTTGTTTGTGAGGAGCAGGCGCGAACGCAGGTAGGGGTTTTGGTGGTTGACACCCCCCTCCTCCCCCCAAAACGTCAAAACTTAACCACTATGAAGTTACATACAATTTTTCTTAAAAATTAATTAGTTAGACGTCTTTAGTTTTTAAATTCAGTATTCAGGTAGTTATAATGTACGATTAAATAAGGCTCGTAGAATGAGTAATGGTTTAAGTACACCATATAATGGTTAATAAATACGTTTTTGGGGCTTTGATTCTTTAAATTAAAAGCCCACTAGAAACAAAGTATTCAAAAATTAATTTTATTGTGGTGTTTTTTCTAGAGGCATGGGCTTAAAGTAAATGAGATATTCGGATACGGCTCTACAGATTTTGAATTAACTTCGTGTCTCAAATTTTTAAATTTTATATTGGTACAAGATTTGTAGTGAACAAATATCCATGTTTTGTTCACGGTCAGCTATACGTTGTATTTAAATTACAGTTTTTTAAATAAGAATGTTAAATACACTAAGAACAAAAAAAAAAAAAAAAAAAAAAAATAGTAGAAAACAAATATTTTTGTATTGTCGTTTTCTTAAATATATGGATATAGCGAAGCATTGCATTGTCGGCTAGTCCTTCTATAAAAACATCTTTTTTTTTCGATTTGTTGCCATAAAACAAATAAATAAATTGGGTGGCGCAATGGCTTATGATGAAGAACCAGGGCCTAGTGACTAACAACTCGCAACCATTCCTGTGTGCGCACGTGTCGACATGAGTGGAAGGGACCTACAATTTTATGCCGAATTCGAACGGCTAAACGAGAAGCACTCATTCATGACAAGTGATACTTTTTGAGTTTTTGACAATTCCTCGCAAGAGGCAGTAGCCTTGAAATTTTTTTTTTAGTTTTTAGGTGAACGAGGCTGGGAAGTAAACCCAGACATCCATCGCACTAACCATTACACTACGGGCTACTACAACATTCGTTGCCAACATAAATTTAAAAGTTTTAGCAAATAACATGAGGTTCAGAATTTTCTCATGGATATTATGGTAATAATGACGCACTAACATCTGCACCTCAAAAAAAAAACCCTTTCACCACAAATATTTTTGGGGAATCTTTTGATTCTTGGTAAACCTGCTAAATGAAACATTTATCCAAAATTTTATTAATATCACATTATTTAAAAATGGTTTTGGCTTGGGAAATATTTTGCTTTTTATACACAAAAAAAAAAGTCATCATACCATATAAAGATCTTTAACTTCTTATAGGATACATGTATCATTTTAGTTTGTTTAGATTCGGCGTTAAAAAGGCGTGTATCATATGCTTAGATTGTACTTAAAGAATCATTTTAGCTTGATGCTTGATTAAACTCTTACCTCCCCCATCTTTAAATTCGTCTTTACAAAAAGCCAATGCGCGGATTTTGGATATGTTGTTTAGGATCAATTTCTGCGTCAATACCAACAATAAAATTTCATGAATTAATTTGTGGCGGGCCAGCTCCTATCTTTCTTGGACTAACTAGAGAACAACACAAAAATTCTTCATTCCAAGTCTGAAATACAACAATTTGTTTTAGGCTCTAGCTTGATGTACATTAGGGCTGGCCACGAGACGAGACACTGCGAGACTTTTGTAAGTCTCGTCTCGGTATCGTTTAAATCGAAAATTTTCAGTCTCGTCTCGGTCTCGTGTCGGTCTCGTATAATTAAGTCTCGTCTCGGTCTCGTCTTCGAACAATACGATTTTTGGACAAACTGTTGATTATTGGAACGAAATATTTTCGATTATCGTTTAAATATGTGCAGAAGAAAATAAATATTTAACTGAAATTGGATTTTTTAATTTATTAGATTCTCTGTAAATTTCGGTCCAAATATACAGTCTCGTCTCGGTCTCGTCTCGGTTGCTTAAAAGGCAGTCTCGCCTCATCTCATCTTGGTCTCGTCATGCGAGAACGAGATCGAGACCGAGACTTTTCTCGTCTCGTGACCAGCCCTAATGTACATCAGGAGCAGGAAGCACAGACCACAGGTCTACGGACACACAGACAAATAGATTTAATTTAATTTTATATTACATTTCAGAGGTATACTTTTGTATTACGAGAAATCGTTTTTGACTCGGCCGCCTGAAATAAATTGAATTTAATTGACTGATCATTTTCTTGCATCTGTATATCTCGTTAACAGCTTGTTCTAGGTAGGTAGGTAAGGATGGCGGTCACAAGCGTCCTTGCTCGATGACCCAATTAACGCTGTAATGCGCCGTTTTGATACCATAACTTGTTTGACCTGTGGGTTAAAAGAACATTTTTGAAGAAAAAGAGGGTATTTGGTGATAGTTCTCCCAACGGATCATCGCCTACGCCCGAGTTCAGCTGCAGTATGCAGGAAAAACACCCGATAGGACCAAAGTTCGCAACTAAAAACCATCTACACTGTGCCAACTAGGCAACTTGTTGACTGGTATTGAAGCGAAGGTTGGCACAACCGTGTGATCCTCCGGTCCGCGTGCACCCATGAGCCACCTTCAAAAACCAGTAGTCTACTATCTCACAGTCATAGGAGTTTGGGGAAGAAAATGGTGCAAAAGGAAACCGAAGTTAATTCTAGATCCATTGAAACATTCTTGAACTTGAAAATAGGAAAACACTCAAAAGGGTCGAAGTCCGCAACTAAGACCCATCTACACTGTGCCACCTAGGCACTTGTTGGCTGGTATTGAAGCGGAGATCGGCCCAATTGTGTGATCTTCCGGTCCTCGTGCACCATGAGCCACCTTCAAAAACCGTTAGTCTGCTAGCTCGCAGTCATAGGAGTTTGGGGAAGAAGACGGTGCAAGAGGAACCCAAGTAAATCCTAGATCCATTTCGTCGCGTTGAGCAAAGAAGTCAAATCTTTGATCTTCGTTCCGGAGAGTTCGTGAAGGTCGTCAAAAAAGAGCTTCCCAAAAGATTGTTGCCTCATTCTGGCCAAAACGGGACATTAACAGAGGAAATGAAAGACTGTTTCCTTTTTCTGCTGGTCCCCACAACTACGACAGTGAGTATTGTAGGGGATGCCAAGCTTCACCGCATGTTCTCCTATTGGCCAGTGTCCAGTGCATGTTGCAACATTCCTTGCTATGTCTCGCCTGGGTCTGCACATTAGGTTAATAGTTCGGGATTTATTATAGGTAGGCCAGATTTTTCTAGCAATAATGCAGTTAGTTAAACTATTCCACCTACGATTAGATTCTGAGAGAAAAATTGAGAATATATTGCCCTTCATAACTCCAAAAGGAATACTGACTCTTTCCGCAAGTGAGTTATGAAGGGCTGAACCTTGCCTGGCCAGCTCGTCAGCCCGCTCATTCCCCTCAATGCCACTATGACCCGGAACCCAGATAAGAGTGACCTTGAGGTTAGTGTTCAGACTCAGAAGCTCTTCCTGGCATTGTCGTACTAATTTGGAGGATGATGTAGCCGAATTAATGGCTTTGACAGCCGCTTGACTGTCTGAGAAAATAGCTGTATTTCGGTTCTGGTTTGGATTTTGTTTAAGTAGCTTGCATGCTTCCCTGATCGCCAGTACTTCAGCCTGAAAGACACTAGCAAAGTCAGGTAGCCGAAAAGACCTGGATATATTCAGGGACTCTGAGAAAATACCCGCACCAACACCGCACTCCTTCTTTGACCCATCAGTAATGATAGTTGTGTCGAAGTCTTTCGTCATGACGTCATCATTCCAATCCTTTCTGGATGAGAATATAACTTTAAAATCTTTACCGAGGCTCATTGAAGGGGTGCAGTAATCAGTGGGAGTCGAAAACATTTCGGTTGGAATTAAACCCGTGATGTTGCTGTGCCCATAGGGTTTGGCAAACCAGGAGTTCGATTCTTTTAGTCTTATCGCGCTGCAAGATACTAGGTATTTAATGTGTAAATCTAGTGGTAAAAGGTGTAGAAAAACTCCTAAAGCATATGTTGGACAAGATCGAATAGCCCCTGTGGTGCCAATGCTAGCTGTTCTTTGAACCAAACGCACAGCTTGTTCTATTTTGTTAGAATTTTAAAAACATATACAGAGCCCACATATGCAAACCATATATGCAAACCAAAATTTTGTTTAAAATAAAAAAAAAAAATATAAATACCATGCAACCTACATACTTTTTATTTTCCTATGAAATTGTTTTCATTAGACAATGCCTTATAGGTTGACCAATACCTTCAATGGTTTTTCACTTTACATCCTTGAATTGTACAACAGTATTTCATGTGCATCAATTGTGAATAATTTTTTGTTAGGTAAATACTGATTTAAAAAACAATATGCAAAACAGATTGGTTGGAATGCAATCAAATACTTGGTTAAATTAAGTTGAACAACAGTATTGCGGAGGCTTCAATAATAGGTTTCTACATATGTATACTTATTATTAAAAGTGAAACTCTGAAAATCATTTTCGCATCAATTAAATTAAAATATCATTCCAAATTTATGAATACGTTCAACAAAATAAAAATAAAAAATATCCAACACAAAATAATATTATTTAACCAACAAATGTAAAAGTTTTAATCAAAACAAAGCGTAATAATATTATTTTTGGCATAAAATAAACTGACAAATTAAAACACAATACATTTTTCTTGGAATTTCTGAAAAAATCGAATGACAAAACCAATGAGGAGGTCCTGTGACACAAAAAGCAGTTAATAGCTGACTTCTGATTTGTCCTTAGTTTGGTACCAGAAAAATGGTGAAAATCAACACTCAGTTGGCAGATTTAAAGTCAACACTAATATAATTTTGTTCAATGAGGTGAATTGTGGTCTTAAATGACTTTTGTCTGTGAAACAAAAACAGAACACAAAAATACAGCATTGACATAAGCTTTATAAAAGTACTTTCTGCTTAATGTATTGGGCAACTTTCCGCCTTTTCACTAAAGTGCGTTATGGTACGCAACATTTTTCGTTGTATTTTCGGCACGTCACATATACAATTAACCATGTGAGACACATAGGACTGCTTGTACTGATTAATTTTCTTAGGGGAAGCGAGACGAATGGTGGCATGGGAAATTGAAGACCCCTACATACGAACGGCATTCGTTCGGAATAAACGGAATCCACGGAATCTTCTTTTAATTTTCCCCTCAATAAATGGCATTTTTTGATTTGAGATTCGTTGAAATCAAAGGCGTTTTGTGTTAGAAATTTTCGGTTCATTGAGGTTGTGCAGCAAATTTATTACTCAGCGTAATTTCAATTTTAAATTGTGTGGCAGCAAGCCCGAAATATCTGAAAAATAAAAAATCGCAGCCGATATTGCTCGTGCACTGAGCCAATCAAGGTCAACAGAATTCTGAGCGATAGTCGGCGAAATTTTCATGATGAGCTCTTCCAGCGACGGAAGTTCCATCAGGCCGGTGACTAACTCGACTGGAATCACGTCTTTGCAATGAAAAACTGCAGCAGACTGACCTTTTCTTAAGGCAACTCGCAACTTTCGTTTCCAATTGAAATTTCTTCACGTATTGCCATAAGGCTGATGCCTTTAGGCAAGCATTCAATTCATCTGCCAGAGTTGATCTTGAAATGACAGGTAGCTTTTGATGAAAATCGCTTGACAGCAAAATCATTGCATCACCGAAACGTTGGGTATCATTTCGTAAAGCTTTCAACGTGCAATTCAGGGCTTCCAAGGCGCGTTTGTGAGCCATTTTAAACTCGTCCCAGAAGATAATCTTATACATTGCTGCAATTTTGTTCTTTGAAATATTGCATGTATAGGTTCTTCATATTTTTGCAGATTCAATGGCAATTCCAACACAAAACGAGCTGTTCGACCACCTTGCAACATCGTAGCAGCTATTCCAGAAGAGGTGAGTGCCAAAGCAATCTCAGATTTCTAACGAATCGTAACTAATAGCAGTGAAATCAGAAATGTGTTCCAGCATCTGTTTTCCAAATAATTTACTCACAACCGAATCTTCCCGGATTTTCAATTTTTCCTGGAATTTGTACATCCGTGTGCCAATACAAATACATCAAGTCCAAAAACAGCAAAACCAAACGATCCGTTCTCGATTTGTTCTGAGTGCACAGAAGGACTTTTATGTAATAGATGTGTTTGGCTTGGGTGACGTGAAATAAGGCCCAACGAAATAAAGCCAAATATCAAAAATTTGGCTCTAGTTTTCTTTTAATATGGAAGTAACGCCAAATTTTAGTTTTGGCTTTATTTCGCTTTAAAAAAACGAAATAAGGTCAATTTGGCTTTATTTCGTTTTCATGCATTTTCATTTTTTCAAAAAACTGCAAAACAAATTGCCGTTATGTTATTTTCATTTGGTGCAGTGCATGAAGGCCTACGGAACTAGCCCCCGCGGTTGTAATTTCCCAAAAAAGAACCGCCTCGGGTTAATTCCACCACAAAAAGGATCTAAGACCCGCAGGTGTTTTTGCTTTTGAGAATTGGCATTAAGACCAACAATTCATGTATACATATGTATATGATTCATAGAGACTTTTACCCAAATCACTGTTTAGTAAAAACACTTAACATAGCTGCCTGCCACATGGGTTTTGATTCCTTTTTTTTTTTTGGAAACTACACCCGCGGGGGTTACCCAACAAAAAAAAAAAAAAAAAAAAAAAATTAATCCCCGAACTGGCAGGCGCATATGCTTCAAAGTTTTTGAACTTTGGGTGGCCCGCTTGGTTCAAGGATTATAACTCCCTTTTTGGGTCCTCTGTCCCGCTCACGCGACTCTTTCGCTCCGCTAAGGGTATGCTAAGTCACCTGGCAGGCGCCTATGTTGTCAGTTGGTCTGCTTACAAAGTTTCTGTTATCACTGAATGTTTTCGTAAAAACAAATTTGGTTTTATTTCCAAATGCAATTTGGCCTTATTTCGTTTTGGAAATAGAAATAAAAGCCAATTTGGCCTTATTTCCATTTTCAAAGCGAAATAAAGCCAAATTTAAGTTTTGGTCTTATTTCGTTGGGCCCTATTTTACGTCACCTTTGACTTGTTGTAACGATTTCTTCTTGTTGAGATCAATTAAAACGCATAAACTGGAACATATTGGACCTTTGTGCTGTGTCGCTGTGTGTAGCATGAATTTTGCCATCAACTGCTTCACGTTATTGGAGATTAAGAGGACTAACATGATTTTGCTAAATCACATATTACACGTTTAACCCTTTCGGTATGGATGTGGTACAATTCCATATAAATGTTCTTTGTCTTTTACCATTCCGTCCCGAAAGGATTAAGCAATACTCCTTATCCCCTAGCTAAGTGATAATAAAATTAACTAAGTCCACTTTTTAGTTAGCAACCAAAATAAATCAATAGATAAAAATAAATCTTAACCATCTCTCTATAATATCACTTTGTTCTCTTTAAGAAAAAAATCCTTAAAATGGCAACAAAAGGCCAAAGCCTATCCAAAAGATTGCTGATAAAAATAATGCTCAAAGCCACCTCTGCTGCCACTTTTTTTTGTACTTATTTTGCTGCTCCCTCACAAAGGCGAATAAAATAAAAGGATCAACACTGTCACAGTACAAAAGAGTAGATACTTCTTGGCAAAGCTTAAGTATGTATAAGTATAATTCAAGTTTTCCTAAAGTGTTTCTGTGGTGTGTGTGTGTGTGAGTGTAGAAAAAATTTTTTTTTTGTTGCTCGTATTTTATCCATCGCCAGACCGATTGCTGCTTCCTGGCCCTTATCCCATTCGATGAGGGCACAGAGATTTAGCTATGTAGCTATCTGCATTATGTTCTCTATAATCCCAACGTTATCTTCTACCGTTAGTAGTCATCGTAATTACAGTCTTCATTTTCTTGCATCCTGCAACACGAGTTACGGATACGGATGTCGCAAGCTGGATTATACCCAACTACATTTCATATTGATATTTTTCTATCTTTCGTCGTTTTTTTTTTTTTTTTTTTTTTGTTTTTATTATTGTTGGAAACAAAAATTTTATAAGATAGAAAGGCGTTATCTTCTGCTTAAAATTATAAACTTTCAATGTAGTAGTATTTATGTTCCTTAGAGTAATAAATTTGTATGGTCCAATATACTTAAATCTGTGTTGAGTAATTTTTCGTTTCTGCTCTTGAAATGCACAACAAAAATATAAATAATTTATACAAATATTAATCTCCAAATTAGCTCTAAATTATTACTTCACAATGCAGTTGACAGTGTTAATAGTGTTTCTCGAGAACTAAGCATGGAAGGAAATAGCAGTAAAGGTTCCAAATTTTGAACAAATTTCTCGCACGCTTGGTTCTAGCGATACACGAGATAAGGACTTCAAAATTTGGACCCATCAACCTATTCTCGAAATGCAACAAAAAAAATGCAAATTTGGAGCCGTACTGTAAGTTCCTAGCACGCTTGGTTCTCGAGATACACCATGTGCCCTGCTAACTTCATAGAGAAGTCGCTCGATTACACCCACTATTTGATGAACTGCAAAATCGGGAAGAGAAATGCAACACAAAATGCACACTACTGCGTTGGTCCCATAACTCTAGGTGAAAGTTGCCCTACAAACTTTACAAACGTCAATACTTGTCCCATAGAACTGACTCCCATATACTGAACTTGTTGATAACTAATCATTAAAGTTATGTTAGATAATCTAGACTAAACCATTCATTAAATTCTGCCAATATATGAACATATCTTATCAAACTAGCGTTTAAGGGCAGAAAAAGGCTAACATGATAAGTCATGATTTTTGGAGACAAAAACAGAGAACATTGGAAAGATTTAAACTCAGTTTTAAAGATGAATATTAGTACTTTCAGCAACCATTGGGATAAGATCATCTCGCCCATTCTTACATACTCTGAAACAATTCCACTTCTAATGTAAGGTTAACCAAAAGACATTTTTAAATTTCTTAGTTTATTTCGTTTTGTTTAATACAGAAGAAAATATTAAAACTGATTTGATTCTTATCAATAGCCGTGTTTTTTTGATAGAGTGACTACCCAACAAACATTTCAGCTTCGGTTCGACTTAATAGAATAGGTTTAAGAAGTTCCATAAGACATTTATAAAGTTTACTTAAGCATAAAAAGGAGAATGTTATACAAGCTAATATAGATTGTATACGTGATTTCGGAAAATCTTCTTATAAACTTCTTCGCAGATCTTTAAAAAGTAGCAGATTGTATAAAAGCCTAAGGAAGCCGATACGAAGTTTTAACGAGTGATATTGGAAATTTAAATGACACTTCAACTTGACAGATAGCTTCGGACATGGTTGTATAAAAGTGAAATACAAGTCTTATAGAAGGTGAACAAAAATAAATAAAAAAAGAAAGACACATTTTTATTTTTATTTTTTAATGTGATTTTTACTGCATTTTATCTGAAATCAAGTATCAAATTCAATTATTTATTAATTATAGTATTGGAAACAATTATAAAACATAAATTATATTTTAACCTCACTAGGGATCGAACTCGGGAACTCCTACGTGACAGTCCATCACTCTAACCACTAAACCATCTTAGATATAATTTGGAAGATGCAAAAACTTAATCAGTCTTTTCCTTTTTTAAAACTTTAAATTTTGCTTAAATAAATCCGAGCTTCTATAAATATTTTCACACATGAACAAGATTTCTCTCTTATATATTTCGCGTGAGGAAACAAATGTACCTAAACGAATTGTTTATCAGTCCCCTTTCTCCATTTTCATTTCAATAGTCTTAAATTAATATCAAAGTCTTAAAACAATTTTAGTAATAATGCAACACGGCCACTTAAGCACGATTAACAGAAACAAGGTATGCTCATTTGGGGTGTGACGTTACAATCATCTGATTATGTTCGGAGAAAAGAAAAATAATTAACTTTATTTGATCGTTATTATATAATTTTTTCTATTTTTAAACTGCTCATTAAGAATTTAAAAACAATTTATTTAAATACTTAAATTAATTTAAATAGAACAAAAACATAAAAGCTGACCGTGACGTGAGATACTTCATACTAACAGCTGATATCTCACCTGTTTATTTTCTTGGTTTTCGTTTGGTTTGGTTACATACACGGTTTTGGTCGTTCGGCAACGTATCAGATGCTAAAGTAGATACCATATGTTTGCCTACCGCCCTAATGTGGCCATTCTTGTATGATGATTTAGTTAGACTTAACAAGCCGTATCGAAGTATTCAATAAAGTTATTGAAAATGGTTACAGAAAACTTTTAAAGGCAGCAACTTATATAAAAATTTTATGCAACCTTTTTAAAGTGACATCTTCAATCATCTTCTGTAATATCAATTTAAGAAGCCTATTCGAGTGATAGCTCGCAAACTCGGTAAGTCTTCTTTTTCTTATTTCTATTCGGCTTTGAAGAAGCAGTTATCCAGCTCGTTACATGTATAAGAAATTTAATTCCGCCAAAGGCCGTACCGAAGCTTTATATAAAGTGAAACCTGCGGCACTTCAATATTTTTAAGCTAAAAGAAGCTGAATTGTTAGTTGGGTAGCCACTCAGTAAAAGTTTTGTTATTGTTTTGCGTGTAAACATTTTGCTGAGTTGCTAGTCACTCTCAGTGTTGCCACAATGTTACAAATGTCCCAAAAGTGTTACACTATTTTTGAATTTTATTTCGTTGTTACAATGTTACTTTCAAATAAAATAACTGTCAACTTATTTCAGTTTTCAATTTTTGTTCAAGTACAACTTGCAGCAATTTTCTTGTCTGTGGGTTTTATTTCACATTACTGATAGAAACTACGTTTAAGTCTGGTGTTGAAGTGAGTTTGAACAACGCTTCCACACATTTGTATCTGCTTCGGGTTGACATTGGCTTAGCTGAACTCGATCTGAATTAACTCAGATGATTTTGATATTCTAGCTTCCGTGATTGTCCAGTGTTTCTTGGTTCATCATGGACTGGACATCTAATTCTGTGAATGTAACTGCCGACAAATCTTTTTCCAGAGATAATTAACTCTGGTCTAGTGCTTTAAAGTATCCGGATATTTCGGATATCCGGATCGGATCCGAAAATGCGAATCAGATCCGGATCCAGGATCCGATATCCGAAATATCCCGGATCCAGATCCGGATATGGATCCGAGGATCCGCCACTGGATCCGGATCTGGATCCGAGAATCCGACACTATCCGGATATTTCGGATATCGGATCCTGGATCCGGATCTGATTCGCATTTTCGGATCCGATTCGGATATCCTGATAGTTTCATGATCCGGAACTGATTTTGAGCTCTACTCTGGTCTAAATTCCCACTTAAAAACTAGACCTTAAGCGGTTATCTTGTTTGAAAAAAATAAATAAATCGGGTGGCACAACGGCTTATGAAGAACCAGGACCTAGTGACTAACAACTCGCAACCATTCCTGTGTGCGCCTTTCGACAGGAATGGAAGATCCTACAATTTTATGCCGAATCCCAACGGCTAGACGAGAAGCACTTATTCGTGACAAGTGATACTCTTGGAGGATTTGTCAATTCCTCGCAAGAGGCAGTAGCCCTGAAAAAAACTTTTTAGTTTTTAGGTGGACGAGGCTGGGAAGCGAACCCAGACCTCCAGCGTGACAGTTGAACGCACTAACCATTACGCTACGGGCTACTACTGTTTGACAGTACTGGTTTGACAGTAGTGGTATTTTAGTCTCAAATCTCATTTTTTGATGACATTTTGGTATGAAAAAAACCGACAAAAATAAGATTTCAAACTGCGATAAAACTTTTTGCATACACCAACCAGCCAGTTGCAGGTATTTGAAATTATGTACATACATATATGGAAATATGTTTTTTTAATTGAACGAAATTTTACTTTAGTCACCCGGGGTTTAGACAAGCGAGTAGAACTAGTATCATATGTATCATAGTGTTAGTTTTATGGATGTATGTGTGACTAGTAGCTCTCTGCGCGTTTTGTCAACAAGTATGATTTTTTTTTAAATATTTCATGCAGAAAAATATACAAATTATGGAAACAAAACAAATAAATGAAAACAATACACTACACTAGTAGGATAACTGGCAGGCTACTCGTATGCAAAAATATTATACTATTTGCCCTGCAAGTCGACTCCTTCAGATACACAAACACACATATACGCTACTAGTAGATTATTCTTCTAAATTTTTACAACTGCAAGAAAGCCATGAAAAATATACACTCTCTCAAAAACCACGGCTATTTTTTGTTTTAATTTTTGACAAAACCAACAAACAAAGTAAAACTCTCAATTTAAATTAACAAGATGAGTCTGGCTTACTAGAAACTGCACTGCATGGGCACCTCATTTAAATAAATCTTAATGGGGCATATTCATAGTCGCAGATAGACCCAGGTTTAACTAAACTACAGTTTAAGACAATTTTGGCTCAACGAATACAGACCGATTTTAATTACAAATTGTTGGTTTTATATTTTTATAAGATTATTAACTTGGTATACTACACAAATAGCTTCAAATATTTTGAAATGATAACCTTAAACAAATAGAATCAACGTCCGAAAATTCAACCAAAACTTAGACCCAGGTCTAAAATGACTATGAATATGCCCCAATATGTTTAGAATAGAGCATAGCATTACTTAACTTTTAAAGTTATATTACATAACGTGGTTCATACAAAGGTCAGTTATTAATTTCAATTGATTTGCCGTTTAGTTTGTATAAAACAAATTTGAAAAAAAAAATCTTGGCAGCGATGTTAAGATCTTAATTATAACTTTAACATGGTCCACAAGACCAGGAAAACATTAAATATAGTGTAGTGTGTTTTTTTAATAAAACTTCAAAATCTCAGCAAACGGGTCTAAGAGCTTAGGCTACATTAAATGTATAACAAATGCATGAAATCATTTATATTATTAACTATAAGTCCGGTGCATTTATAATCTGACCCAGCAGTTTGTACCACCCCTAAATTTTTTTTTTATTCGATAGAGAGTTGATCGAATCGCGCCTTAATATAGCAGTAAAATATAACAGACTCAAAAACAAAATGATATACCTGCGAAATTAATTTGCGTATGGACCCTTAAATAAATTTCCAATATTTGGGACTCGGGAAAAATTAATTGCTGGGTCCAATTAGAAAAGCCGTTGTGCATAAGAATTGCGACAAACTAGAATTTAAATCTTAAAAACGGCTTAAGCAAAGAGGAAATCTAACTATAGCGATCCAAAATCAAGATTATCAGCCGATATATCAGATTTTAAAAAAATGAGTTCTGTTCTAAGAAATTTTTTTAATAGACAAATATTCATATCTTTTTTATTTATTGAAATACAGAAAAAAGTTGTAAAACAAATTGTCCGAAATTTTAGGCCCAACAAAGTTGTCAAAGAAATTTGTTCAAATTTTTGATTAAAAATGGTGTAAATTTAGGAAAATACTTAATTTTTTTTTTTGTTGACCTTTAACTTTTTAAATGTTCACAATAACGAAAAAATATATTCCGATAAAAAACAGGAAATTTAATTCTACGCGTTTTAAACTTAACAATTTTGTTTGTAGGATTTATATGAACCGAGATATTAAGTAAAAACTAAAATAAAGTAAAATCCAAGATGGCGGCGAAACAGTAAATATTGCGAATGCAAAAACTGAGATTTATCAGCTTCGATCAACACTCTATCGAATAAATTCTTTTGCTAGGATAACGCTTATATTTTGATAAATTTAAAAAAGCTATAAATGTACATTATAAAAACTTCACATTGCCTTTTGAAAAATTATACAGATGGCATTTTCCTTTTTGAAAAGATTTTAAAGCAAATGAACCTTCACTTCTCTAGTGAGTGTATGTGTAATTGTATAAACTGTATATTGATACATAGCAGTTTTTTTTTAATCTTCTTTTTCCGTTCTTCGAAATTGAAGTTTATTGATTTGTATCGATATCCTTCGCAACCAACAATATTTCTGCTCGTATAATATAAAGAAATAAAATGGAGAACCATTGAAACGCCTTTTTTTAAAGAACCCCACATCACAATGTGTTGAAATTCATACTCACTTAATACCTGAGTTTAATATTCAGTTTGGCATCATCACATTTACAAAAAAAATGTATTAATTTCTTAACAGATAATGCTTAAGAGCACTTTTCATGCACATGTAAATTCAAATACTATATATTTATATAAGTAATAAATGTGTTCCATGAACACAACAAAAAAAAATACGTATACGCCACAGTGAACACATTGGTTAATATTTTCATTGTTACTTACCAAATTCAACAAAATATCTAGATACCTTAAAGGGCTATTTTTAACAAGAAAGAGTTAAAATGAAAAGCTAATCAATCAATTCATGGGCAGTATAAAAGAATTTTAGTAAGAAAAAAAAAAAACATCCAAACATGGATTTACCAGACAAATGTCAGATAGTTCTGATGAATTTTCGTTTTACTATCAAGTATGGTATATTAAAAATAAAAAAGACATTTTCGAAAAACTCTCCAACCTACAAGGAATATAATCGCAAAATTATATAAAAAATATTTCAAGCAGAATTTCTACTACTATTTTTACTTGCTCTAGGAATAGGCCAAGTATTGGTTTCATGTCAAACAAAAAATTCGAGGTTTTGTATTTGGTTCCTTAGAGCCTCTAGGGCTGGCCACGAGACGAGACTCTGCGAGACTTTTGTGAGTCTCGTCTCGGTCTCGTTAAAATCGAAAATTTTCAGTCTCGTCTCGGTCTCGTGTTGGTCTCGTATAATCAAGTCTTGTCTTGGTCTCGTCTCCAAAAAATACTATTTCCGGCCAACTTGTTGATTATTGGAGCGAAATATTTTCGATTATAGTTTGAATACGTGAAGACGAAAATAAATATTTAACTGAAATTGGATTTTTAATTTATTAGACTCTCTGTAAATTTCGGTCCAAACATACAGTCTCGTCTCGTTTTCGTCTCGGTTGCTTGAAAGGCAGTCTCGTCTCGGTCTCGTCATGCGAGACCGAGATCGAGACCGAGACTTTTCTCGTCTCGTGGCCAGCCCTTAGAGCCTCGGTTCCCAAACTGTGTTCTGCGGAACCCTGGGGTCCCGCCGAAGAGTTTTCAGGGTTCTGCCACTTACTCCAAGCACAAATATTACAAACACAAAAATATTTTTTTTTAGTACCGTGAAACCGGCTGACACAAGTGCACAAGTTCGTTAATTTTAAACAAATCGGTTAGCTAGTTTAATTTTTGAAAATAAAAAATTGGGTGACCAAAGTCATTCTGCAGTTTCGGGTGACTTTGGCCGCGTAAACGTATTCCTTATTACCTCATTGCTAATCAATCAATGATCCCTTACTAATTAATTACAGAGACATTTTCTTATACTGAGGATTTTTTATTTATATTGCAGGGTTTCATTACTATTTTTTGTTTGCTGTTTAAATACATGGATTGTTAATTTCACTGGAAAAACATTAGGAGAATCTTTCTCTGCTTTTTTGCAGCTTTATTAGGAGATTGTACTTATAAGCTTCGTAAGTCTTTTTATGACAAGTTTTCTTATAATTTTGATGCATTTTTTTCATAATTTGTCGTGGCCAATGTCATTCAAATGCATTTTTTATAAAAAGCAATTTCCTATAATTTTTTTGATAAGAAGATGAAGAAATTAAAATATGAAAATATTGAAATTACTTCTGTTTTAAGTGGAGTGAATGAATAAAATTCAATTAAAAAGCACAAGTGACCTCAACTCCAGAAATAATTGTGTTTCGCCCAAGGTATAACAGTGGCCTCTTCAGTCAGTCTGTTATACCCTACTAAGACACAAATTTTGGTCGATGTTTACCGACTCTTATAAAAATCACAGCAAAAAGATACTGTGAATTTCATTATTCTAGGGGAATTTGATTTAATTCTTGCACCCAGAAACACGAATTTAAACAAATTCCCCTAGAATAATAAAATTCACAGTATCTTTTTGCTGTGATTCGTATGTACTATTAAGTATAGAGATTCTTTCTTTAGTCGAACCACAAGAATGTGGAATACTTTACCCGGCTCTGTGTTTCCCTCTTATTACAGTATTCAGACATTCAAAAGAAATGTTCATCTGTATCTCCTTTTTAACCCTTTCCAATTTCCTGAACGCTCGCACTGTGTGTTAATATTTTAAGGGTAATAATAATCCCTTTTGTGCGCACAAAGTTTAAAAAAAAAAGAGTCGGGGTTCCGAAATATATTTTGACCTTGTTAAGGGTTCCAAAGCTTAAAAAGTTTGGGAATCGCTGCCTTAGAGGAGAAACTCAAATATTTTTTTTACACAAAATGATGTAGTTCACAACTGGTTATTTCGATATTCAAGAAAATTCAATAGACGTTTTTTTTTTAGATCAAAAAAACTCATAAAATTTTTTTTCAAGTCGAATATCTTGAGAACAAACAACTATATCGTCTTCAAATTTTTACTAAAAGCAAGGGTAAGTCTGAGATTTTTAAAACCACCCTATGAAAAGATCAAAATCAAAATGTTGTCAAAAACGACTTTTCAAAAATATATTAAATCAAAAAATTCATACACTTAAAATCGTTTCAAAATCAAAATTAAGTATCTGAGACTTCAAAATCCCATATTTTAATTTCCATTATACGTAATTTTTGGTATAAAAAAACCTGGTATGCAGTTTTTATTACAACTGGTCTAAAGATAACATATACAAAGTTTAATCAAAATCGTTAGAGCCGTTTTCGAGAAAACTTATTATAACCGAAATCTTTTTATGGCAGCTACCCGTTCTAAATGAACTAAAAAAAAAAATCGAATTTCAAGGGAATCACATAAAAACACTTCACACCAAATCTGAGCAAATACGTCAATTCATTAAGGCTCTAGTACCGACCGACGCGACGGACGTCTTGACGAAAATCAGTTTTTTAGACTTCTCCATCATCTTAGTTTTGATTAAAATGTCAAATTTTTTTCTGACACGAAACCAATACTTGCCCTATAGAAGTAAAAATGGTTGTCAAGGGCACCAATGGGAAGTTATTAGCGTGGGTTGCACCCATTCTCTTTTTTGTCATAATTTTGCATTTGCTTACTTTAACTGAATTTTGTTTTTAAAAATCTATGAAGTAGTTTTGGGAAACAATAAAGTCTTTCCTTCCTATTTCTTAAAAAATGTACTGACTGAAATGTAAACGCTAGTTAGTAAGTTTGGAGAAAATCAATCCCGCCACCGCACCGTTTAGTTTGTGTAGCCAAATGAAAAGAGAAAGAAACCCAAGTCTGTCATCTTCTTTATCATTATTCTCGTTTTATTATCCACCAAGATCCATATGGATCATCCTGTGATAATAAAACGATCCAGATCCTACGTTTTTTGACGTTTTCAATTTTGACATGTAAACAAAAAATAAAAATGGAAAAGTAGTAAGAGTAAGTGTTTTACTATCTTTTACCGGGATCTGGATCGGGAACTTGTGTTTTATCACATTGCTGCCAACATTTGAGAACCAAAATGGTCATCTGGTGTTGAGAATTAAAACTGATTCTTGGATCTTGAAATAGATCCAGATAGAAAGCAGGATCACAAATTGTTTTTGTGTATAAAACGTGTAAAAGTATATCCAGATCCGGCTCCAGATCCCGATAAAAGATAATAAAACACAGCTATTATAACATCAAGTTTGACCAAACTGTCAAACTCATTTTTTTATCGTTTACGAATAACTTGCCAAATAATTACAAAAATCTACTTTATATGTAGAAGCGACCCATTTTTTATCGCAGCTATGTATATCTAAGTGCTTAACTACTTTGTAATTTACAAAATAACTCAAACGTTGTTGAAAAGTTGATTCATGAATTAAAATGTCTTATTAATAAAAGATAAAACTTAAACTGCTATTTAACGTTTATCACCTATTTAATTGAACTTAAATATTGTTACCAATTATAAATTTGCTAAATAAAACTCATTTGCTTAAAATTTCGCTTAAACAAATATCTAGTTTCGTCTAAAATGTATCAACTCATTTTGTGTTAAATAATTAAACGTGTCTACGATTTTCCAACAAACTAACTTTTAAAACAAATCATAGGGAACAATTTGAACCTTTGCCCTTAAAGCCCATTTATAGAATTTTACTTGTTGGTCTGGAACCTACCCACGTTCAGTCCCATAACTTCCATCAGCTCTGTATGTTTGCATGTTATTACGTATTCTAGGGCAAAAAAAAAGAAATTCAAACAAAATGTGTAAACAATAAAACTTCTATCGAACACGAGAAGGCACCAAAGAGTATAGCTTCAGAACTTTTACACGCGAATTTAATAAAACGCTGAAAGCAATTTTATTCAAATTAAAAAACAAATGATTAACAAACAAATAAAAGAGGTAAAGAGGATGAAAGGTACAAAAAAAACGCAAAAACTCCTTAACCCCATATTTACTCGCACTCGTATGCACCTTCGTACGTGCTGCATTTGTACTCGCGTTTCATATACGTTTGTATTTTCTCTTTTCTTTCAAGAACACTGAACAAAAAAATGACTTTTTTTTCAATTTCGTATTTGTTGAGAGAATGCGTTGCACATTTTTAATTAAATTTATTAAAGGTACTCATTAACAATGATGGAAAAAAAGTCTTTAATTAAAATAGTCATATTAGAGCAGGCTGTAATAGAAGTTTCATTAGCAATTTAACTATAATTTTCTTGCAAACGACAAAACAAAAATAAAACTTTTACAGGGTTCTTTGTTTCTCTAGGAGGCTCTCTTTATAATTAATTTACCCTCAACTTTAACTTAGTACTTATGCGTTTTAATGCTTTTAACATTGTACATCGTACGGGTGGTATGAGTGTTAATTAATCTCATTTATCTAACAGACGGTTTTGTAATGACAAAAAATAATATAATATCCTTTCTTTTTTATTTTTTTTTATGTTGTTTTGTATCTAATTTAACTAATGCCATTTTGTTCATCCTTCGGGGTGTTTTTGTTTCTTTTTAGGTATTATCGCTTGGTGCTGATGTCCTGCCAGAATACAAAATGCAAAGTCCTAGTGTACATAAATGGACAATACTCCATTATTCACCATTTAAAGCGGTGTGGGATTGGGTAATACTTATATTAGTTATGTATACAGCAATTTTTACACCATATGTAGCAGCTTTTTTACTCGGCGAACCTGATTATCAGCGACGTACTAATAAGTATATTAATAACGATCCAATTGTGATAGTAGATTTAATTGGTAAGTTTAATTATTAAATTTGATTTAAAAGAAAAAAATAAACAATAATATTAAATAACTATCTATTTTTTTAAAAAAGTAATTTTTCTAATTTTTAAATGTGTATGTTATCTTTGAATGATGTTCTTTAAATTAAAGGTTTTTTGTTCAATGTTTTTTGATTGTTTGTTTACATTTTTTTTAATTTTGTTTCTAATTATTGAAAAAAAAAATAATAATTTCGATTTTTTAATAATGAAACAAATATGAACACAACTTTCTTTTCACACACTAAATATAACATTAAAATTTACATAAAATATTAAGATTTAATAAAATACTTATTTAACATATAAATTACACTATTCACAATATATTTTCACCACAATTTAATTTAAACACACAAAAAAACAAAAAAACAAAAAAAAAAAATGAAGAAAATAAACGCTATTTGCTTTTTATGCTTTTTCCTTAATTGCAAACATATTCAGCAAAATAATGTAATCATTATGTCATTTTTAATGTTTTTTTAATTTTATGTTAGTTCTTTTTTTTATTTTATTTTAATTTTTTTTTTTACATTTTTTTTTTTGTCATTTTTGCACACTGGAGTCATACATTTTAATTTTTATTTCACAAATACTGGAAAATTTATCAAACAAAAATTCGTTTGGTTAAATATAAATTTTGAAATAGTATAGCTCCATATATGTACTTAGGTCAACATTAAACTCTATTTTCACAAAAATAAATTAGCTATTTTAGAAAGAAAATAACTTTTCGTTTATCTTAAAAGTTTAAGTAATAAAATAAGATGCTAGAAGAGATTTCTCGTTTACTATATAATTTTGTATATACTAGGTTAGACCGGCGCAAAGTCTATAAATCAATTGTGAAATTTTGACCCACTGCGATGGGCCAAAAGTCCATACAAAAATCTTGTGGACTTCTGGTCCATTGATTGTAAATTTCTGACCCACTTCAGTGGATCACTTTATAGAAAGTTTTCTTTAACAAGACTGTTTAGGTGGCCCGCTTCGCGGGTTTAAGGATTTTAACTCCATTTTTGGGTCCTCTGTCCCGCTCACGCGACTCCGTCACTCCGCTAAGGGTATGCTCAGTTGCCAGGCAGGCGCCTATGTTGTCAGTTGGTGTGCTTTAAGTTTACGAGTTGTGAAAAGTATACAAATTAATTCTTAACAAAAGAAATAAATAATTCTTAATTGTTCTGCTTTTTTAATTTATAATATGAAATAATTGTGGACTTATGACCCACTTTCTTTCTAAAATTAGGGAATATTGACCCTTTTTTTTGTGGACTTTTGAGCCACTTGGGTGGGTCAAATCTCCACAGTACAATTGTGGACTCCTGACCCACCCAAGTGGGACAAAAGTCCATTATGGACTTTTGGCCTGTGGACTTTTGACCCTGCGCCGGTTAGACCATGAATAAAATAATTAATAAATCGGGTGGTACAACGGCTCATGAAGAACCAGGGCCTAGTGACTAACAACTCGCAACCATTCCTGTGTGCGCCTTTCGACAGGAATTGAAGGGACCTACAATCTTATGCCGAATCCGAACGGCTAGACGAGAAGCACTTATTCGTGACAAGTGATACTCTTGTAGGATTTGTCAATTCCTCGCAAGAGGCAGTAGCCCTGAAAAAACTTTTTAGTTTTTAGGTGGACGAGGCTGGGAAGCGATCACAGACCTCTAGCGTGACAGTCGAACGCACTAACCATTACGCTACGGGCTACTACCATCGTTAGACCATGAAGATATCTTAAAGACATTCCTAAAATCTTAAATATGGAATAGGCATCTGTACAAATAAACTTGAGCAGGATGCAATATGTTCTATTGGTTTTAAGAGGTTTAAATATTTCATGTTTTTTGTGTGTGACCATCATCACGCTTAAATCAAAATATGATACCAAATTCTCTACTTTTGGTATAGCTCGAAAACTTAGCTGAATTTAACAATCATTATTTTGCAATTCCAGAAAAGTGTTTAACTTTTTTTTAAATTTCAGTTAACAAAAAACAATTTAGAAAAAAAAATGGAAAATCAAAGGTTACCCATTTTTTTACTGAGTTATTTATAACTTTTTTCAGAACAGATATTGGCATAACACTTACTAGTTTATCTGAATAAAAAAAAAGTAAATATCAGCTCTGAAATGCATTACATGTGCATTTGATCCACAGTCATAAGTTCAAAACTCAAACGAAAATATATATGTACGAGTGGATCGTACTAACTGGCTGTTGTAGCTAACACCTCTCGCTAAACATTACCGGTGTTAACATATTCAAGGTTTCCTAGTATTTGTATATCGTTAACGAAAAAATAATGAAAAACATGTAAAAATAGCAATTTTTAAATATTTTTGATTTAATAAAAAACAAATTTAAAAAAAAAAATAAAAATAATTTTTTGGTTGATTTTATTTTTTCGTAAAAACAAATTATTTATACAAATTTCATACGCAATATTTGTTGAATAACTTCAAAGTACTGAATCGCAAAATAATGATAACATCAAATAAGCCAATAACTAGATGTGAGGGAATATCTATAAAGGGTTTTCCATTAGGGTCGATTTTAAAATTGAATAAACAAGTTGTATTTGAGATATCAATAAGGTTTTATCTTTATTTGAGAGCCCTATTAATGATATTATGTGTTAAATATAACATCGTTCAAATGGCCGCCGCGGTTTCTCTGGTTGGCGCGGATTCGAAAGGTCCAGTTTTCGATGACTTTGGCGAATAAATCAGGTCGAATTTGAGCGATGGCATCGATTATGTTGTCTTTGAGGGTCACGGTGGTTTGCGACTTATTCGCATAGACCTGCGACTTAAGAAAGCCCCCCCATTCAGCCCACAAAAAGTTGGTGATCATCGGCTGTAGCGATCGCCGTTGACGGTGATGACCTGGCCAGCATCATTTTCGAAGAACGGACCGATGGACGCCTCCAGCCCAAAATCCACACCAAATAGTAACTTTATTTGGATGCATTGTTAGCTCGTGAATCTCGCGTGGATTGGTGTCATCCCAAATCTGGCAATTTTGCTTATTCATCAAAAAATAGGCCTCATCGCTAAAGATGATTTTTCGACCAAAATTGCGATTAACTTCCAACTGCTCCAAAACCCAATTAGCGAACACACGACGCTGCTTATGGTCGTTTGGTTTCAGCTCCTGGGTCAGTTGGATTTTGTATGGGAGCAGGCCCAAATAACGACGCATAATTCGCCATGTTGTGGTCTGCGAAAGGCCAAATTCTTGTGAGCGACGCGGAATTGACTGCCCCGGAGTCTGCTGCATACTTTCACAAATAGCGGCGATGTTTTCGGTAGATCTTGCGTTTCGTTGACTTACGGATGTTGACTCATTATTCACTGAGCCGATGGACTCGAATTTGGCCACCAAACGTTGAATAATCGAACATTTCGTTTTTCAGCAGGATAACTCGAGAATGAATCGCTCGATTTTCTCGATTTTGGGTTTGATGGATTTGTATTGACCCAAGGAAGGACACTATGGATGAATATTTTGGAAATTTCCAGATGTCAAAGTGACAGATATCAAAGTGACAGATGTCAAAGGGACAGATGACAAAGTGTTATATGTCAAAGTGACAGATTTCAAAGTGACAGGTGTCAAAGTGACAGATGTCAAAGTACCAGATGTGAAAGTGACAGATGTCAAAGTGACAGGTGTCAAAGTAACAATTGTCAAAATTACAGGTGTCATAGTGACAGATGGCAAAGTGACAGCTGTCAAAGTGAAATATCAAAGTGACATCGAGAACTCGATCGAGAAAATAAGAATCTATTTTTTGCATCATTATGCCAGTTTTGATTAAATAGCTTTAGATCGTTGGCCTCTTAGGGGATTGATTCTACGTTGCAAGAAGGGGTCGAACCATTCTGCATTGAAATTGACATTGTATCTGCAAGTGGATGAAGAACCTACATGCAAACAATTCAAAGAAGTCTGCGATGGCGAAAGTATTGCAACAATGTAACATTACCACATAACTACGACAAGTGCCCAATCGCTGACAAACGTGCATGGGAAGCCCTGAATCGCATTTTGAAAGATATACGAAATGATGAAAGACGTTTCATTGGCGCACTCAGGTTATTTTCTTCATAGGCTGCCTATCATTTTAATATAAAATCCGACAGATGAATTGAACACTTGCCCGAAGGCGTCGGCCTTATGGGGATATGTAAAGTATGTAAAGAAATTGCAATCGAATCCTTGACGGATGAAACCGAAGCCACAAACTATATCACGAAATTTGCCATTCAAGGGACCTGCCATTCATATTTAAGCGTCTCGCTTTCGCTATGAGAATTAATAAGTCGCAAGGACAATTGCGGAATGTTTGTGGCATTATTCTTGAATTCCCATGTTTCTCGCATGATCAATTGTATGCGGCGTGCGCACGTGTCGGTAAGCATCCCGCTTTGTTCGTGTACCCGGCCGAGAATAGAACAAAAAAACGTTGTTTACCGTAAAGCACTTCAGTAAAAAAAAAGCGGGTTGACATTGACACGTCCATCACTGCGGTTTGATTCAGACACGTCGACATTGTTATACTTCAGTTATTTCCATTGCATTTTTTTGAATACAGAATTTGAATTGAAGGAATAAAGTACATCAGAACAGCAGAATGTACCAGGCTAGGAACTATTATTTTTATTACATTAATAATTTGGGCGGAACGGAGTTCGCATTTAAAAACACCCATAATTTTATTTCCATTATTCGTAAAAACGTGGTATGCAATATTATAAGAACTTGTCTAAGAATCAAAATCGTTAGAGTCTTTTTCAAGAAAACCGAAATCGTTGTATAGTAGCTTCCCGTTCTAGATGAGCTAAAACAGAAATTCGAATTTCTCCTCTAGGGAATCACATAAAAACACTTTACACCAAATTTTAAGCAAATCCGTCTAACTGTTAAGGCTCTAGCTCGATGTACATCAGGACGCACAGACAAACAGACCAACGCCACGCCGACGGACGTTCACTTTTTCAATTTTTTGGTCTTCTCCGTCATCGTAATTTTAGTTTTGAAACCACAAAACCAATACATAACCTGAATTTATGCGGTGAACTTAAACCATTTCTATTTTGAACGCCTCATTATCGTTCCTAATTAACAATTTTTCTTCTATAAGGTTCATCTTTTGAATTTCTATAAGTTATTATTTCTACAAGGCTTGTATTTAGTTTGGGCATCGAAGTTGCAAATTTTCGAAGCTATATTTTTGAAAACAGCTTCCTACAAACCTATTACAAGCAGAATCTTAAATTTTCTGCAAGCCTGAATATTTACAATTTGGTTATATTTTTCGTAAGTCTTCCCAGAAATTAGCTTTGAGAGGCATGCGAAATTAAAGCAAAGAAAAAGCTTTTATTAGGAAGCACTGCCGAGAGCTCTGGAAGGGCCTGCTTACAAAGGCCTGAAACAAGCTATTAAGTGTACACACGTCTAATGGAAACAAAATTGTTAGTGGAACTATGTCAATTTATTTTGTTTGTGTAAACCCCCTGAGGAAAAGCCCGATACAAGCATTATCTTGTGTACTGTTCGGCGCATGTATGTTTCTACTGCTGAGAGAGGGTTACTACAGGTCAAATTATTTATGACAATAAAAATAGGAAAATTTATATCATTATAAAAATTTAATCTAAACCGATTCATTGAGTATAGGTAAAGCTTTTAAATTTTGCAAAACAAAAACGGAACAAAGATTTATTTTCTGCATTGAGATAAATATGGAAAAAGAAAACAATTTAAATTCACTTGACAAAAAAAACGAAACAAAATATATATATTTTTTTTACATGGAACTATAATTATGTAATTCATATTCAGAATTGCAGTACAAATACAAATCATTTAATCATTTTTTATTAGAAATGATTTAACAAAAACAGATAAACTTTATTCATATTCGTTGTTTGTCTTTTTTTTTAATTTCTATAAAAAAATAATACCCCGGATCCCACCCATAAAAATGATTCCCTCAGAATTAAATTTGATCGCAGTGGTAACTCTGATTAAGCATGACATCCAATTTTGGTTCTATAACCCATCAAACACAAGCCCGACACAAGCATAATAATTTTGTTAACTCTTCGAGACGCATGCGCGAGAAGCATTTATTTCGATGAATTTGCCTCAGCAAAGTGATGTCAGCCTAATTTGTTTCTATAAAACCTGTAAAGAGGTGGTTATGCCAAGATATTTTAAATCATCCTCTCAGGCGCATGCGCGGGAAGTTATAATTCCGATTATTTGGTCCTAGCGAAGTGTTGCACACTCAACATGAAAGTCCCCTTTCACACAGGGAATCCAGTTGCTGGAGATTTTTTTGACGTTTTCCTTTAATTGCCTTGTAGCTTTCACACAAGGAAACTGAATTGCCGGAAATTTCTGTTTTTTCCATATAAAGTCTATTGGCTGAAGGCACATTACAGTGTGAGAAGGAATGTGATAAAAATCTCCTCAATCGTTGACCGGGAGATTTTTTTCATTCCCCTTACTCCTTGCCCTTCTCGCCTACAAACTCCCAGTTTCCAGCAACTCAGTTTCCTTGTGTGAAAGCAGTCAAAGCACTAAAAGCTGATACTTCGCATGGAAAGTAGTATTGATGTGAAAATAAGCTACTGCTGGCTGAATTATTCACCAATGAGGTGACCATATTATAGTTTCTGTTTCATCGTTAAAAAATATTGTCACGTTAAGGAATTCGAATGTTTTAAAAAATGATCTTAGTATGAAGCTTTCAATTCTCAGTAGTTTTTTTATTACATTTTAAACATTTTTTAATATCTATACTACATGGTTACTTTCAGTTGAAAAAACTTAATGATGGTCGTTATTGTTTATGTTTTTTATTTTGCCAAATAAGTGTTTTTAAAAAAGATACAAATTAAAATTGTCAGTAAATGGTTTGTGTACAAAATGAAAAGTACATATTTTATGGCGCATAGAAGAGTTTTTATATTTTTTCTCAAATCAAAGCATTTCGTTTTTTTAAAAAACAATCGATTTCAATTTTTCAATGAAAAGAAACTTACATATATTTTAATTGTTGTCTCAGAAAATGTATGTCTGTGTGACCACTTCCATGTTTTCTCTCATGAGTAATCATAGAAACATTAAAAATTAAAAAAAAAAAATAACATTAAGTAAAAAAAACTCCCTTGCAAGCAACAGACGAATGGTCACCTGTATTTTTTTAAATTAGTTCAATTCATCAGGAAGTCCCAAGGAAGTTTTTAGGAAGCTAATTTCGGTTTCAAGTGGTTCCAATTGGGCACTCATTTTTCATATGCCAGGCTAGCTCAATACCTAAGGTGCCCGACTCTCAACCCAAGTATACTCGGTTTAAATCCCGCAAAATCCGTCAAGTTAGTAATGTGTTTTTTCAGATATAAATTATTATTGTGCATTAAGTTCCAGAAGAAAATCATTACTTGCATGAAAATAAAGGAGAAAATTTAGAAATAAAAATAAAGAATTTATTTTTATTTTGTTTTGCATTGTGCTTCGAAAAGGCTTCTCCTAGGCCTCGACAAGCCTTTTATAAGGGTTTTAGATGTGCCTATCGAAACACTTAAACAAAACTACACTACTACATTTGCAATGTTAGAGTGTAAATTTATTCTATAAGGCCTTAGCGAAATAAATTGAGTACTCTCAATAAACCTGTAAAGGATCTCTTAAAAGCCTTTCCAGCTTCTCAATGTGGCCCAAATGTGTTTCTCTAAGGCCTAATAGAGTCAAATTTGCTGATTAGGAAATAACTTCGAAAGACCCTTACAGAAGTTAAATTGTTAGTTGGGTAGTTCCTATATATGTATATGCAGTTTTTCACGAATATGACCCTACTAAATTTTCGAACTCAGCCTAAATGCTTAAATTTCAAATATGACTGAGACGAAAAATTAGCTAAAGAGTAGAGATGTTTTAACATATTTTTGCCAAATCGCTACGTGCAAGTTATGGTTTTCTGACTCGCCCATGGCACAAATAAAAGGAAAAATATCGAAAAAAAGGCAGTTTTTCATAAAAACTAATATATATTTCTAAATTGCAGCGCGAATAGGGATAGGAAAATAATAAGGGATTCTTGTGGAGCAGTTATTCCCATGACATTTTTGTAACGTGAATTGGAATTTTCTTAAAAAAATATCGGTGGGCCAAAAATTTCGTCATCGATACCTGGCTCAATTCATCTCGCAGCATTTGATTTCATTCAAAGTGAGACTTTCTTCTTTCTTTCAATGCAGGAGTATCTCACAAACTATAGGTCCTATAGGTATTCACATCTAAAGAACTTTTAACTCAGCTTTGTTTTTTTTTTTTTTTATTTGAAGCTCAATTATATCGTGCCAAGGGGCATAAATGGAATTAATACTTCAGAGGAAAAATCCATTTACTAATTTTGAATAACTGTATAGCCGCTAAATTGTTTTTCTTAAACAACTTATTTACTCCCCAATTTAAACCATACTCAGGTTCATTTCTTGAATGCCAGTATACTTATGTACTTTAAACATATGAACCAAAAACGACAGATTTGCTAGTCAAGTGCATCATTACATTTTTCAGACAACAAGTGCTTATTCTCTTCAGTGAAATTATTAACAGAAATTTCATAAAGAGAAAATTAAGGAGCAATTCATTTCATTTCTTGGGTTGCTATATGACAAAACATAATCATTTTTTTACCGGGGCGGCAGAGTGGTGATTGTGGCTTAATGGCAAGAAAAAGTTATTTTGAAAAAATTTCTAGAATAGTTTATTAATGAAGGTTTGTATAATTATTTCATAACACACAATAACTATAGTGACAGGTTTTTTTTTAAAGGAAAAAGAAGAGTATGAAATTAAGAGGGGTGAGTGGGTACGGTTGAAACACAGGACGGTTGAAACAGCGCAAATATCTTGCAAACCGTGTTGGGTGTTGGTTGAGTGGGTCTCAGAGACGCCTAAAGCGGTAACATGTTAAAAGCCGAACTTCAATCATGCTTAGATCGAAATACGCTTCTGTTGTCTATGGGAATGGGAGGAGTTAGTTTTTTTGTTCGGTTGTTTTTCCTATTAACGTGTTTTCTATTCGTTGGAGAGTATTAAGTATATTTTTGTGATCTAAGTGAAGAGTGTAGAATGTATTAATACCGACATTATTTACATTTTTTAGCATCATGAACTATCATTTCCCCTTTTTGACCCCGTTGGAACATAGATATTTTTATTGGCTCTTTTGATTCTCTTTACTTGTTGTAATTTAAACTAATTTCTAATAAAAATTTTTAATATAAATAATATAATAATCTAAGTCATAGGTAATATTTAACAAGCTAATGAATGAAAATGAAATATTTCGATCGAGAGAGAAAATTAAATTTTCCTGAAAAATTAATCTCTTCTTAAGGTTTCTTTCATTCATTTGTTTTATTTTTGATGTTTACTTTAAGCTTTAATGTAATAAATTCATTGTTTCCAAAACGGAAATTAAAATTACTTGGCAAATGGTAAAAGAGTTTAAAGTTTGGTAAGGAAATTAATTTTCAACTTTCAAAAATATCAGTATACCTAAAAGATATTAACTTTTGGGAAGCTTAAACATAAATATAAGTTACTATACTGTCACATCAATATAAATACTCCTACAAATATGAATATTCCACAGTACATGATGCTCATTCATTAACGTTTCAATTTCATAGAAGGCACAATTTGGTCTTATGGAAATTAAACTAAAATGCATATACGAGTATATGAAAATTAGTTTTTCAGACAAAAATATATTTAAAATGTTTGTAATATAACTTTTGTTTGGAAATTAGCAAATAAAATATTTGAAATTGAATTGAAGTTCTAATGTCTTGAAAAATAAAAGTCCTTGAACCTTGCGGTTTTCAATTTTTGAAATATTTTCTAAGAAATGCAAGGTTTTACCTTAAATATCTGACTAACCCGCTTACTACTATCTACTTTAGGCAAAGATTTTGTGTAAACTGTAGGCAATGTCTCTTTTAATAAAATACACTTTATTTTTGTGTCCGGCTTAAGAAATATCGATCAAAATTTAACAAATGATTTCTTCTAAGTGAGAATTATCTTCACATTTGAATTTGAAATAAAACCGCAGACAGCTTTTTTTGGAAATAAATTCCCACCACTAAATGATTACAATTCAAAAAAGTTGATTTATTTCCCACTTAACAAGATCTTAGTCCCTCAGTGCACGGGGACTCATTTCCCTGCACCAATCGATGCACGATCGACCAATTTGCAAAACCCAGCTTGGCACCAAATAATTCTTAACTTAATTAAGTCAAAGCTACACTAACAAATATTAACTTCGGAAATACTGTCAAAATAGTTTTTACCAAACAAAAAACCTAAACTTGTGGCAGTAAAATATATGAAGCAGCTCCAGTATTTTTTTTAGGAACTGATGGTTGGCCGTCAAGTCTACAGCTGCTTCCTTTGCCTATAGAAGATGGATTGGAACTCTTATTTCCGTCAAAGTTGTTAGATTGGTATTAATACCCCTTGGCTCTGTCAGACCAGAATTTGAGGAATTTCAACATCGTGGAACAATGCACACAAAAAAAGTAAGATTACTGCGCTTGACATTTCTAAGGCATTTGATAGAGTTTAGCATCAAGCTCTGTTGTCAACAATGCGTGCTTTTGTTATCGATGAATCTCTTCTTCGTTAGATGAGAAATTATCCTTCGGCCCGTTCAATACAAGTTGTATTGGACGGTTTCACTTTCAAGGCTGAAATTCACAAAATAAATGCTGGTGTGTCCCAGGGCTCCGTTTTGTCTTCGACTCTCTTCCTTATATTCATATCATATATGATCTTTTGTCTGAAACTTCTAATCTATTAAACTGTTTCGCTGACGACAGTACCCTCAGCTTCTCTTATTCGTTTTGCAGATTCACATCCATGTCCTTCGGAACGGCAGCGTATGATAAGCTCATTAAATTCTGAGCTCGACAGCATTGTCCATTGGGGAATAAGAAACCGCGTAGAATTAAATGCTTCAAAAGCTCTCCTGTCGTTAAAGCAAAACCCACCCCCCTTGCCGCTATCCATGAGTGGCACTTTCATTGAGGAATAAACTGAACAGCTTCTGGTTCTCGGTATGTGCATCACAAACCACCTTTTGTGGAATGATCACATATTCGACGTCACTAAAAACGCTGCAAAATGTTTGGGATTCCTACGGCGATACAAGAAATTTGTTTCCTCTTCTGATCATCATACATCCGTCCAAAGCTTGAGTACAATTCACATATCTGGGCAGGTGCTCCATCAACATGCTTGATTCTTTTGGATAGTTTACAGAAAAAGGCCTTACAATTTATAGGTGATAAAACCATAACGGAAACATTTACATCTCTAGAGCACCGACGTAATGTTTCATGTCTAGTCTTATTTTATCGCTTCTTTTACAAACTGTGTAGTGAAATAGCGTTGCATTTCTCCATTTAAACAATTTAACCGCAACACTCGCGCTTCTAGGAATGCTCATCAGTTTACCCTTTAGCGTAAGTTCAAGTACAGGGATTCATTTTTTAGCCGCACAACACGAATGTGGAACGTTATACCTAACTCTATTTTTCCCTCTCATTATGATATTCAGAAATTCAAACCAATGTACATCGGTATCTCCTTTTAAACCCTATCCTATTTTTCTAATGCTCGCACTGTGTTTTACATGTTCAGGGTATTAACAACCCCTTAAGTGCGCGTCAGTTATTAAACAAAAAAACAAACAATTCTTTTTCCACCTTAGCAGTTCATCTACGAATAGTCACTATTTCACTAAAAGTTTGTCGTTCTCATCAAGAGCAAAATGCAATAATTATTCATGCTGCTACAACCTGGCTGACAATATCCTCAGGAATTTCATTCCGTTCCTCCCACAACGTTTTCGTATTTTTAGAAAATTTGCCTCAGATGAAATCATAGACGTCATCATTGTATTTATAATCTATAGTACTATCATGGAGCTCAATTTTGTAGTACTTACTCTCCTCACAATTTGGCTGAAATTAGCGCTTAAATCGCCATTGGAAACCTTAGTGTAGAGTAAGGAAGAATAATAAAGATATTTAGTAAGACAGAGAGAATTATATAAATGGAATTCGTAAACCGAAAACATCTGACACTCTTACTCCCCTTAGTAAGAGACTCAAATGTTTGCGCCAGGCAACGACAACGGCGACGATAACAAGGGGGATAAACCCAAGCAACAGACACACAATTGTTTTTTGTTTTTTGATGTGTAAACATCTTAGCGCTAGGTATTAAGAAAAAAACAAACTCTCGGTTTGGGTAAACTTGAAAGAGGAAAGACAAAATTACGGATACGCCACCATCTTGTTTATTTAGATTTTAAACTAATGGATGTGAATGGTTCGTGCATTGAATAGAGTAAATTGAGATAATGTGGTAAATGTCGGTAATGTGGTTGGGTATAGTAATACACCAACGACACCAAACAAGCCAACGGTTTGTGCATTAAATAGTGTCGGGAAAATTATCATCATCATATAATTGTGGAAAATGCAGTTTTTTAAGGCATGGTGCAACTGTTATAATTTTAAGGGCTAAATTGGGTATGATTTTAAGAGTTGCCACATTCTCTAAAAGTACCTTTTTTGAAAGTGGAGGGTGAGGTTGCAAACAAAATTAAATACATATTTACGCTCAGCCCTGAATCACATGAAATGACATAACATGTTCGACGGGCGCCTTTGGCAACCTCATCAGTTTACTATATACTGTAAGCTTTAGTATAAACTATATACTACACTGATGTTTACACATCATCCCCTTGAGTCCCGGTACTCACACATTTTTTTTTTTTTTTTTCAGCTTTAATTCCTCTTATACTTCACATTATACCATCTTCCTATAAAAAAAAAAACTGACAAAAAAAAATTAAAAAAGTCTCCCTTGCAATCTCATATATTTGTTTTCGTTTTTGTTGTTCTACTCTAACTCTATTCTATTTTCAAACCAACCGAGTGTATAGACCTTTAACACAAACCTAAAAGTTGCTACAAGTCTCCCAAATTTTAGCCAAATTTTAGTTCTTACTGTCCTCACTTCGACTAGCGCCAGTTTTTTTCTACATGATATTACTATAGATTTTAAATACAATGACGTCATTATTGAAGAGAACACCACCACACCGTGAAGAAAATATGCCACATGATTATGTAGACTTGTTTGGCATCCAATCATTGTTTTAAACAATCTGACAATAAATTATGTCCATCCAAAATTACTGCTTCAGTTTTGTCATAGAAATTTGTTTACTAAGTCCTCTTTCACACAGGGAAACCAGTTTGCTGATGGAGATTTTTTGTTTACGTTTTACTTATTGTCTCGTACCTTTCACACGAAGAAACAAAATTGCCAGAGATTTTTGTTAATTTCCTTATAAAGTTCATTGGCTGAACGCACATTACGGATAGTGTGAGAAGCAATGTGATACAAATTTCTTCAAATGCTGACCGGAAAGATTTTTTTCCATCTCCTTACTTCTTGGCCTTCTCGCTAAGTCCCGATCTACATTGCCCGATATTTCCACGAAGATTTTTCCAGAAATCGTGTGAAATGTACACACAGAACGATTTTTTCCATGAAATTTTTTCTTTGTCTTCTTCATTTTTTTATTTCTGTGCTCTTCATTTTGCATTGATATTCACTCACACCATCAACCCAATGGCACACTGACACCGAACACACACAAAAAACTGGAAAGAGGGCGAAAGAGAACATAAACAGACTGGAAAAATCGTCTGAGTTTTGTGGTACAAACGATTTGATCCCTACCCCTCACTTTTCACTCCCTTCACCACGAACTAAAGATCGGCACTGGAAAAATCGTTCAATGTAGACCGGGACTAACAAACTCCCATTTGCTGGCAACTCAGCTTCCTTGTGTGAAAGGGGACTAACCTGCAGCAATCCGTCCAAGTCAGATAACTTTGCAGTTAGAATAAATGAGTTGTTCGGACTTGAGGCCTTTTAAAACTTTAAATTTCATTAATATAATTAATTTTCATTTTGATATTATTAAAGAGTTTGGACAAATTTTTGCTGAGGAATTTTACTTGAAATTTATTTAAGATCCTAAACCTCCTTCTTTTCTTACTCTTACAAACATCTTTGCTTTACCTGGTTTCATCTATCATAAACATATTTATAAAAGATTATTCTCAATAGAATTGTGTTCCTCGAATCTTTTGGTCTTGTTGTGTTTTTATTAATTAGGAAGACAATGGTAGGCTCTGGGCTACGAGTTGATATTCATCTGTGTTGGCATAAGAATGTTTAACAATTTTTGTAGGAAGTCAGAACAGTTCAATGTTCATTTAATTTCCGGCTACAATTTGGTTGTTGTGAGGTAATTTTCCTGAATTCAACATAATTTGGAGCTCCTTTCCTGCATAAGCTTTGTTGCTAATAGTTTCATCAATATCTAAGCATCTATCTCGTTAATTGATAATAAATTGATTAAACAAAAATTCAAAAATAACAAAGTTACATAATAAAACCCAAATTAAACTTTTACGTAAATACACAAAATTAATTATTTTCTATTTCAATAGACAAACTATTATGTAAGGAAGTAAAAGTGGCAGGAACTACATTCATATTCCCAGAAGAATATTGCATAGATCTGTTTTGTGGCAGAATCCATCAAGGTTAACAAAATATTGCAGATATAAATTGGAGATTTGATTTGAGTATTTTCCAAGAATTTCAAGACTTTCTAGTTCTAGGTATCTCCATTTCTATATTAATTAATTTTTGCATCATTTCTAACATTTATTTATTTTCAAATGGAAATTGATCGATACTACGAATTTTTTTCATTCTATTCATCTTTAATAAGTATTTTCATGTTTAAGACAAAAGCATGTGCTTGTGCATTACAAACAACAACAACAAAAAACAACTCTAACACCATTTCTATATTCCTTTTTATTTATTTTCAAACAATTATTCTACAATATTTTTCTTAGATAAACATTGACAATATACAATATTCGATTCTTTTGTTACTTTCTTTTCTTTTGTTATTAATGTTCAATAAATTTATAAAATAAAAAAAATTCGAGAATGAAAAACTTCGTGGATCTTCTTCTAAATTTATTTTTGTAGAATTTTTTTTTTTTTTTCGTTTTTCTTCATCATTGAAACTTGAAACTTGTCAGATATAATTTTTAGGTACCTACTTCTTATTTCTATATTTTGTAAAAAAAAAAAAAAAAAATATTGGCAGTGGATTATATAAATTGTATCGTATGTCAACTTATTTCATGGATTAAATGGCAAAAGAACATTTTGTAAATCAACATAAAATATCCGTACATTTTCAGTTGCGCAAAAATGTCAGCGAAGGAAGATTTATTTCAATCAGGATAAGAAAAGACACAATGTTAACTCTATAGAGTAAAATACTGGAAAATTTTAAGCAAAAAATGTGTCAACATTAAAAAAAAAAAAATATCATTGAGTTCTTTCCTTAAAACAAGAATTAATTTATGTATCAGTATTTTGTGTTTACTTTGTAGGGTATTGGTTTTGTCTTGAAAAAATCAAGGTTTTAATCAAATCGAAAATTACGATGATGATGAAGAAGAAGTCCAAAGAAGTGTTTTTTTTTTTTTTGTCATACTCGACTGTCACACCGCGCCACCGCCGTCTCCACATTCGAACTAAAAGCCAAAACAGTGGGCACTGCATACTGTAACTTTTAAATTAGTGGATGGATTAAAATATCTTTTTATTTCTTAAATATTTCGGAATAAGAATTTAATGCAAAATAATAAAATTATTGATGCTGGTTACAGAATCCGCAGTGCATTGATTTCTTTCCTTTCTACTCATTTATCGTGCAAAAGAAAGAGAAGACTGCACTGTGAATAACTGCGTATCGAGTTTTGGGGATAACGTAATCGACATGAATTTTTTGAATTTAGAACTAAAACAAAACTGTCATGTATTTTGTGTAAGATGTGACGCGAAGAAACAGTAGAGCGTGTAGATTGCGTCTTAGGAAGCATGAAATCGTGTTGCCCCCCATTTGACAAATCAAGCGACACAATTTTCAAAAAGAAAATACCTTAGAATAAAAAAAAAATGAACGACTGAATCAAACGAACTTGCTCTTGTAATTAACACCTAGAACGTAGCTAGAAACTCAGGTACACGTATCGACGATGTATTTTAATGCTTCAATAATGCAATGATATCGTTAATAAGAAAATGTTTTAAACAAATTAAAATATAATTTTGAAATTTTAAGTTTTAGTACGAAATTCAAAAATTCAAAACAAGTTATGTGAAAAACATGAAGTTTTTTTTAATTGCTGGAATTCCTTAGCAAATTCAATTTAAAAGTAGAAGTGACCTTAACTCCAGAAATAAATGCGTGTTTCGCCCAGGTATAACTGTGGGCTCTTCAGTCAGTCTGTTATACCCTACTAACGGCTCGTGTACACATAACCCGTCACGTCATCGGCCGAATTAGGCTCGGCCGTCGTCAGCCGAATTCGGCCGATTGCATCAAACGTATGTAGACAGGGCGACGCGACGCACGTACACCACTACTAACGGCATCATCCGGTGTCGCCGAATAATAACCGATCAACGGACATATCCGAACTTGTTTCGATTTTATGTCAGTCTGTTGGTTGTTTCTTGCCAAAATGAAATGAAATTAAATTAAAAACAAAATTAAATTAATTTAATATTCGAAAACTAATTTATTATGTTTATAATAGAGCCTCGTTCACTTTGTACGTTTCACACTCCGACAGGCATTGTTTAAAATCGGCATCGTTAAAAATAGGCCTCGTACGAGAAAGGTAGAAGTGTATGACGAACGTCCGAGGTACTGAAAGCTCCGATCCGAATCGGCCGGTTAATTGGTTTCAGTGTACTCGAACCGTTAGACACAAATTTTGTGTCGATGTTGTGAAGATACTGTGAATTTTATTATTCTAGGGGAATTTGTTTAAATTCGTACACATAGAAAATAATTACCCGTGGTCAGGTTTTTTCTAATAATGAATAATGAAGAAATTTAAATATTAAAATTAATTCGGTTTTAAGTAGAGATATCTGTCACTTTTCATAGAAAGAAAGATGAGTAAAGCCAGCGGAGGACCTATTGTCCCAACTTAAAAACGTACAAATCGAACTCGAGATTTCGATCAAACTTGATATTACGACTATAGGGGAAACGAAAAAAGTGGGTCTCACAATATTCTGTCACTCTATCTGTCTGTCCGTGTGCCGGCTTGATCGATTTTCTTTAAACTTCGACACTAATATTTCTTTTTCTAGAACCAAAAATAACGGTGCCTGCCAAACATTTTTTGTTTTGACAAAAATGAAAAATTAAATTTTCTGAAAAACGGTTACTACGATTTAGATAAACATTGAAATTGAAAAAAAATAACATTATATAAAATTCTTTAAAAATATCACAATCTGAAAACCAAAAATAACGGCAGATTCTTATCATACAAATTTGAAAAAGCATTAAGAAAAATTTTATCTTCTCGAAAACGACTCGACGAATTTTGATAAAAAAAAAGAAGAAAATTATGAGTTCTTTAATTATTTCAATTCACGTTTTAATAAAAAAATATTTTATTTTGACTTCTTATCAACAGTATTTCCCATAGAACCACTTTTCATATTTTCGATTTTCTTATTATGTTATTGCATGAACCGGTTAAAATAATTTTTTTTTATACAATTCCAAAAAAAGTATAAATAATATTCTGTATAAAAATTTTCAAACAAATTTTCAAATGTTTTTTTTTTTTTTTTTTTTTTTTGAAAATTTAATTTTTCAGAAATGATGAAATTGAACTTAAGCATCGAACATTTTGTGTATAAATATTGTGTGTTTTTGTAACCCGCTGCATTCTAGTTGTTAACTACAAAAGCAAAATCGTTCGATCAAGTCGTTTATTTTAGTTCGACGAACAATAATTAAAATATTGAGTTTTCATAAAAAATAACATACCACCTATAATACGGAAGGAGAAAGGCCCATACTTCCATGGGGAAAAAAAGACTTGCATTTGGATCCTCTACAAAAATACGTTATAATTTTGGGCCCCTAATTCATAATAGTCTAAGAGCCCACAGCAAATTTTGGGTTGCGAAAGTGAACCAAAAAAAATTATATGAGTCGAAAGGTGTGTTAAGGATACTTAAAGAAATGCAAGTCTTGCAGTCCCTGGTGGCGGCTGTAAGGTGGGAGGGGCAATTTTCTAAAAAAAATGACTTAAAACAGAAAACAAATTGTTAAAAAAACAACGGTAATATATACAATGCCTTGATATATTTTTATGAAAGGCCAGAAGTCCCTTCTTTCATTTCCTTTTTAAATAAAGTTCTTTCAATAAATAGTTTTTGAAATATTAATGTTTGAACTCAAAATTTTGAAAAAAAAAAATTTTAAACTGGTAAAAAATATTTTTTTCGCAAAATTTTACGTAATTTAGTACTATTTTTGATTGTAAAATTCAAAGCCCTTATCAATTTGTAGTCAAAAACTGAAAACCGGATGGTTCTAGGACTTTTACTTTTTAAGATATTAAAAAGTAAATGAACCAGCTTTCTCATGAGACAAATCCGGCTAAATTATAATTTCAGCAACCAGTTAAAATAGGACAAACATGCGGAAAAAAATTCTTACATTTTTGAAACTTGGTGGGAATGTCGGGCTAACCAAAAGCATAAATAATCAAAAGAGTCCACAAAAATATCTGTATCCCACGGGTGTTTTTCGGAGGGGGAAAGGGGGATGTATGACTTATCGAAATTAAATAATAATATTGATACAATTTGGACATTATGATACATGATTTTAGGGAATTTTTCAATTCTGAATCTAATGACATCAAAATTAAGGCAATACAACAATCATTAAAAAAAGTTATGGTCCATTTTATCCAGAGATGACTGTTTTAAAGTAAAGCTGGTAAACTATTAAAAAAAATAGCTTGAAAAGAATGGTACATTGATGAAAATTAGTATGTTATATGATGTCATTAGATTCAGAATTGAAAAATACCTTAAAATCATGTATCATAGTGTCCAAATAGAATCAATATTATTTTTTAATTTCGATAAGTCATACCTCCCCCTCCGAAAAACACCTGTGGGATACAGATATTTTTATGGACTCTTTTGATTCTTTATTCTTATGGTTAATCCGACATTCCCACCAAATTTCAAAAATGTAAGAATTTTTTTCCGCATGTCTGTCTTATTTTGACTGGTTGCTGAAATGATAATTTAGTCGGATTGGTCTTATTTTTAAGAGAAAGCTGGTTCATTTACTTTTTTAATATCTTAAAAAGTAAAAGTCCTAGAACCATCCGGTTTTCAGTTTTTGACTACAAATTGAAAAGGGCTTTGAATTTTAGAATCAAAAATAGTTACTAAATTACGTAAAATTTTGCGAAAAAAAATATTTTTTACCATTTTTTAATTTTTTTTTTTTTTTTTCAAAATTTTGGGTTCAAACATTAATATTTCAAAAACTTTTCATTGAAAGATATTTATTTTAAAAGGAAATGAGAGAAGGGACTTCTGGCCTTTCATAAAAATATAACAAAACATTGTATATGTTACCGTTGTTTTTTAATAATTTGTTTTTTGTTTTAAGTCAATTTTTTAGAAAATTGCCTCTTCCACCTTACAGCCGCCACCAGGGACTGCAAGACTTGCATTTCTTTTATTAGCCTTAACACACCTTTCGACTCATATAATTTTTTTTGGTTCACTTTCGCATCCCCAATCTGCTGTGGGCTCTTGGTCTATAATAGGTATAATTTTTTAGTGAAATACGAAAATACGACGAATTTTCGATGGCTTTCCGATTTTTTTCCCAAGGGCGACTTAAAATAAATAATGAGGATGACCATTAAACATAAACTATGAGTTGCATGCAGTGATTTGGCAAAAATGCTGAAATTTTTCAGAAATTGTTTAGCTTGAATTTCTGCACATTTATTGTCTCATACCAAACACTTAGTATATGCCAGAACTATGCTTAAAACGAAGGCGAATACAAAAATCCCTAGCTCAGACTTTTACAAGCTTGTTTGATCTGAACAAATTCTCCTATTTAGATTCTATTGTATGTAAAAAAATACAAACAAATATTTACTTAAGCTTTTACTTGTGTTTTGATTGCAATTCGTGATGAATGTATTACTTCGTCTTTTTCATTCCCTTTCAATTTTCTATTGAATTAGTCTGTTTTAAGGTAACAACTATACAGTCAAAATTTGTTTATATTTTAAATGCCTACATACCTCCAAAAAGTTCAGACGCCACCGTTTACATTGAACTATCTAGGGCCTTAGATTTTGTCGTTGACTTTTCTTGCTCTAACAGCAACATTTTACTTCTCGGAGATTTCAATTTACCACACATTGAGTGGGTATCTTCTGAAGACGAATCTTGTCAAGAAGCTTCTTTTTTCTTTAACTTCTTCCCAAACTGAGCTGCAGTTTCTTCATAGGATAACCTCAAGTGACTTACAGCAAGTAAGCTGTATTAAAAATTACAAAAATCGAAATCTCGATTTAGTTTTTTCATCAGACGCTGTCTGGTTGTAGAATCTAGTCCCCAGAATTACTAATATAGATAGCTATCATCATTTTTGACTTGAGCAGTCACCTTAATGAAAACAGTTACACTAACTTATGAGTGTTGATATACTTTTGCCTTCAGGAAAGCAAATTTTCAATTGCTTTCAGATGAATTAACTAGATGTGGTATTGATAGTAGGCATATCATAATCTAATAATATTGACGAAGCAGTTAACAGTTTCTATACCATCCTTAATAACTGCATGAAAAATAATATCCCTATAAAAATGTCGAAAAATTCGAACGCCTGCCTTTCATGGTAAACGAAAGAGCTCAAAAACAAAGCATGGAATGGAAGTTATATTTAAAGACCCTGTCGTCTTTCTACCACAACTCTTAAATTGCATTATTTGAAGAATCATGTAAACAAATGGGTAGATCTTTAGAATTTGGAAATTCAAAGAAAAATTCAAACGGTTACCCGGCAAATTTCACATAAGAGAACTGTTCTTTGCAAAAACCCATTGATATTTGCAACGCTTTTGCGAAAAATGTTTGAAATTCATTTGTTGACACATCTGTTGATGTTTATGAAACTTATTTTAGTAATTTACATATCTATGCCCAAACAAGTTTCAGTTATATACAGGTGCAACAAAGTTCTGTTTTAGGCTAAGCGCGCACATGGAACTCTTACTGAAAATAAATACTTTAATCACTATTTGATCGCTACCCGCACACATAAGCAGCTCTTTTACCAACTTTTAAATATTATAATGCCAAGAATCGAACTGATTTGTCACTAAATCACCATTTTAGTATGATTTTCTGCGTAACTTAGCAAATATTTTTAAACATAAATGTAGCCTGAAATTTTAGCTTTAATTGAGTACTTCGTTTTTAAATATCCGAGAAATATAACTCAAGTTACAAGCCTCATAAAGTGGCCAAATCGTCTTTTTTCAAGGTTTAATGCAAAAATGTAATGGAAAATCAAATTGATAAGGTCTTTTAACACCATTAAACCCCTTAACATTCAAGATCTGATCATTATAATCGCAGTAATAATTTTTTGAATGAAGCCATTTCGGTAGAACAATTATTTTTCTTTAAATTCGGATAACTGTGCTTCCTCACTGAAGCACAAGCAGACCAAGGGCGAGTTCGTAATCGCAGAAATATGCGGCAGATTAACTTCTGCGTATCGATTTTATTTTTCTTCTGCCCGCAGAAAGCAAGCAGGCGGCAGTTTTTTAATAAATTTGTGTTCGTAAACATCGCAGCGCAGAAAATTATTTATAAAAAATCCTATTATCAAAAAAAGGCGATTCTAGGGCTTTTGGGTGACATTTGGAAAGAAACATTCGTTGATAGATAGACAAATATCCTGATGATTTATGTACTTCGAAGCCAATTCATTTACAGGGGTAGGTCAATCACAAGTTTCTTTTTAAAAATGCAATAAAATGAACAAAATTTAATTTTATCCATGTATTATGGCTTTAATACTAACAACAAACATTCCCATTAATTATGGAACCCAACGAAGTTCAAGTGGCTGCCTCGGCTGGCTTCGCAGCAGCGAATTCGGTCACTCCAATTTTCTAAAATATTGGTTGATGGGTTATTGATGATGGTTGATTGCTTGTATGATATGGCCTTAAGTTCTTGAATCAATTCCTGATTGCTGGCATAACATCGGCCCTTTACGTTTCCCAACAAAAAATAAGGTCAAAGGGGTCAAATCGCAGCTCCGATGCGGCCAATTGACATTGAAAAGACGGCTGATAACACGATTTTGGAATTTGGTGCGCAAAAGATCGATTGTGGTATGGGCTGTGTGGCATGGCGCACTATATCCTGCATGAACCAAAGGTTGTCCAAATCCATGTCTTTAATGTTAGTAAAAAAAAGTCGGTCAACATGGCTCTGTATCGATCTTTGTTGACCGAAACGTTGTTCCCAGCCTCATTTTCGAAGAAAAATGGTCCAATGATGCCACTTCTCCACAATCCGCACCAAACTGTTACTCTCTATGGATGCTTTGGGTTCTCGACAGTAACGTGTGCGGGTTTTCCGAGCCCAAGATGTGGCAATTTCGTTTGTCAACGAAGCCGCCAAGATGAAAATGTGCCTCTTCAGAAAAGACGATTTTCCCATGGCGCTCACTTTGGAAATAAGATTTCAATATTTCCCAATGTTGTCAAGCGTGGAGCGACTTGGAGGTATAATACTGACTTCCCGACAAGATTTCGTTTGGAAACAGCTGTCAGTATAAAAATAACATATGATTCAAAAATAAACCCCTAGATGGCCCACCCTTTACATGTTTTCCTGTTTTAATTTTATTTTTTTTTTTTTTTTTTCAGCAGAATGTTTTCTTTTTCTGCACAAACTGCCCGACGCCGATTAGATTTCTGCGTACTTTTGATGTTTATGAACGTAATTTGTTTTGCAGGCCTGCTGAAGTCAGATTTCAATTTTTGTTTACGAACACAAACTTTGCAGATCTAAGTTAGTCAGACGATTACGAATTCGCTCCAACTCATATGTGGTGATCGTTTAGTTTGTGTAAAATCACAAAGGGCCTTACCAATAATCATATTTAGTAAGGACTTAAATATTCCAGTAAATTAACCTTATTTGTATTGAACACAACACAAATAATGTACTATTTATGGAATGTTTAACTTTTTGAAGTCAATCCCATATTTGATTCAATATGTAGAGTTAACATTAATATTAAGGTCGTACCATGTACATTGAATTAGTTACATTCCATACCATTATGGTTCATTTTACAGAAATATTTAAGTCGTCACTAAATTTGATTATTGGTTAGGCCCAAACTGTTTAGTTGCTCCAATCAGTGACTAAATAGTTTTTGCATGTGCGCGTACTCTCATATAAGAGCATGGGATTCATTTTAGCAACCAAACTGTTTCGTAACTGAAAATAACATGTGTGCGCTTAGCCTTAGAGTTTCTCTCATCGTTAAATGATGATTACTCATCTGAGCCAGATGGAATTCCTCCAATACTACTGAAAAAATGTAAAAATATACTAGTTGATCCCATTAAATTTTTGTTTGAGTTTTCTATTAAATTAGGAAAATTTCCTTGTTTTTGGAAAAATGCATTTCTTACTCCAGTTTTTAAAAAGGGTAACAAAACTGATATCAAGAATTATAGACCTATATCGAAACTTTCATGCATTCCAAGGCTCTTTGAGCAAGTTGTATGTGAAAGTTTAGCATTTTATACTAAAAATATCATATGTGAACAACAGCAAGGCTTTGTGTGAAGGAAATTAGTGGTAAAAAATCTCCTTACTTTCTTGCACAAAAAATGTTATAATGCATTGGAAAATGGAAGTGAAGTGGATTTCATATACGCTGATTTTTCAAAAGCATTCGATCAACTAAGTCACAACATTATTATATTTAAACTCGAAGCTTTAGGTTTTCCGAATGTTGTCATGGAATGGATAAGGTCATACCTTGAAAATAGATCTTACCAGGTGAAATTTAGAAACTGTTTTTCAGAATCATTGAATGCTCAGTGGGGTGTACCTCAAGGAAGTCATCTTGGCCCACTTCTATTCATTCTGGCTATAAATGATGTTAAGTCATGTATATATACCTATACACTATAGTGATATTCTTATATAATGCTGATGATATGAAGATTTTTAAAACAGTCAAATCTAAGAGTGACCGCATTCTCCTGCAGGCAGATGTTGACAATTTTAATATTTGGTGTGACAAAAATAGTCTTTCTCTTAGCCCAGTTCAATGTCAGACTATTGCTTTTTTTAGAAAACGAGTACCAAGTGCTTTTGATTATTCCATTTCACAGCATTTACTTTTTCGTGTTCTTAGTTTCAAAGACCTTGGTATTCACTTAAGTTCTAATCTAGAATTTACGGAACATATTCGATTTGCTTTAAAAGGGTTACCCTGATTTGATCCATATAATCTGCCACCATAAGAATATAGGATACAGCTTCTGCAGGTCCAAACTTTAAATCGGAGGCGGGTTAATAATGATTTAATATTTATTCATCAACTTATTACTGGTCAAATTGATGCTCCTGATTCGCTAGCCTGTATGGGCTTGGGCTTGAACTACCGTGGGGGTTCTCAACACTTGCGATAATTTCAGATTTTTCACGTACATAGAACTAACTATTGCATGCATGAACCTCTTAACCGAATGAGTAAACTCTCTAATTTAAATGTTTCCTCAATTGATTTTAACATGTGTAAAATTAGACTTAAAAAATTGTTTTAAACCAGTGCTCTCCACTATCGTGATCTGATCGCTTTAAATGTTTGTTATGTTTTACTCTAAATGTTGTATTTGTTTATTATAAACTAAACATAACGTTAACCAAAACACTATTTTGTTTATTATATAATTAATTATAATAGATTAATTTTTTTTAATTTTTCAACTGTTTGCATTAAGCACGCCTTATCTCTTTTAACTTCCATTTATACTTGTTTCGTTGTAAGACAAGTTGCTGTGTTTTTATTAAACATAACTAAGTTACGATTTTTTGTTTTGTATTATCTAAACATCCAATAATTTAAATAAGTGCCGATATGACTTGCAATCGTAATTGCTGTCGTACTCGGTGAAAATGGACCCCAGCGGGTGCGGTATTTGGAGGAGGGGGGGGAGAGGGCTTTAAAAAAAACATATCCATTTTCCTGTATATCGACGTTTAATTGATCCTTTGCTGTAAATATTCCACAAATTAAAATACACTTTTTATTTATCGAATAAATTAAATTGCAAAACAATTCTGAGCTTCAAATTTAAAATGCAGCAAAGAAAAAAAGAAACACCTCAATGGTTGTATGCTTTTAATCATCAAATAAGTCTTTTCACACTCACATTGATGAAAAAAAGAATCACGTTTTTCGATTTCCGTGTACGTTGAATTGTAAACAAGGTGTTGTTACATTGATCAAGGCAAAAGATTTTCTATTTTGAAAAGAGATTTTTATTCAAAGGGGATTTAAATTTGATTTCGTATTTTTTTTATAGAAATACCATTCTATTCGTATTATGTATTGTATATTTGACGTTGATGGAGAATGTGAAGATTTTTCTCTCATACACCTATGTATTTCGCAGTATCTGATGTATTATTTAAAAAGATGATTTTAAGCTCCAGTACACATTTGCAGAATCATTTTATTTATTTTGCACCAAAAAACCAATACAACATTATATCACACTTAACGTTACCTACCTCAAATTTCTTTCTTAAAAAAAAACGTATGATTTGTACCTACTTTTTTGTTTGTTTATGTTGAACCTCCTTTTGAATATTTTATAAGGATGTGAGAATTCTAGATGACACTCTTCAATCAGCATTAATCGACTGCAATTTAAATTAAGGATCTCTCAAACAGGCTTGAGTAGAATGAGACAGAGTGTTCTTTAATTCGACGCAATATTGTATCCTTGACTTCTTAATTCGATACCAAAAATTCCTCCGAATGCATCCAGAGAATAAAGTTTAATTTATTTTTTGTCGGATATATCAACATTGATCTCAGCATAATAATTAATCATCTCTCATCGTTCAAGAGCAAATATTAATGTAGGTATAGGTACTACTCGTGTATCCTTGCCAACACACAAAGTATATTTCGGAATAATTATATAAATTTTTTTGATAATCCTTCAACTTGGACGGCTTCTTCGACTCTCACATTATACACATGGTAACCGAGTTTCACTAATTAAATTAAAACTAATATATTTATAATCTGATTAGCATCATCATCAATAAGCGAAAAAGACTTTTCTCTTTTTCAGATCCTCTTCAGCATCTTTTCTTGTAATTTATAGATTTTTTTTTTTTTTGTTAATTTGTTTTTGTTTCATTTAATAAAAATTATCATTGACTGAAATAGAAAGAATGTAATAGAATATTTTTAACAAGAATATTTTAATAAAAATTACTAATTTAAATGTGTTTCGATGTTTGTTAATTTTTTCGATATTCATTTTCCTTCATTTGTTTTTTTTTTTTTGTTTTGTTTATGTTTTGAATATTTTTACATTGTTCATTTTGCTGAATCGCTGCAAACTCATAGAATGCCTTTCAGAAAAAAAAAGAATATAGTTATGCTTAAATGTTATTATATATCTAATGCAATTTGTTACGCAAAGCAAATAATATTTTATTAGCTAAATAAAATGCAAAAAAAAAAACAACCATACACAATATACTACTCAACTTCTTACATTTAATAATATAAACTGCTACCTACTTTAAAAAAATATATATAATATTTAAACTAAAAATACCTACACACACAACCACACAGCAACAATTACATACAAAATATAAGAACAACAAATTAAAAGTCCAGCAATAAACAATAAATATTTATTGAAAATCATAATTTTTTTTTGAAAATTTGTGTGCCCAATAAATAAACAACAATAACAACAACAAACAAAAAACTTTAAAAAAAAAATGGTTGCAAAGAAAGAGAAACAACAACAATTTTTTTCTTTTCTTAATTTCCATTTACAGTGGATGTAACATTTGTGATAGATATATTAATAAATTTTCGCACAACATTCGTAAATGGCCAGGACGAAGTTGTATCACATCCTGGACGGATAGCGGTTAACTATTTAAGTGGATGGTTTCTAATCGATTTGGTAGCCGCGATACCCTTTGATTTATTATTAGTTGGTAGCGATACTGATGAGGTAAGTCTAATTTTTGTTTTAATTTTTTTATATAATTTTTTTTTTTTTTTTTTATTATTTTTGTATCGAATTATTATTTAAAAAAGAATTTTATATAGAAAACAACTTTTATAGAAATATTTAATGTCTAAGATATATTAATATTTTTTTTTTTTTGTTTAATATTGTGAATCAATGAGTTTTTATTTATGTATGTATCCTGTAGCTATATATTATATTTTGAAATTTTACAAAAAATAATTAAGAACTATGAAAATACGAAAATAATTAATTATTTTAATAAAAGCTTATTTAAAAATTCATTTGTAACATATTTTAAAGATTGTGTTTTTAAAAAGTAGTTTGTAAAAAAGTATTTTTTTTTATGAGAATTTTGTATCAATTCAAATAAGACATGAAACATTTTAACAACATAAAAAAAAAAACTAATTTTCAAAAGGTTCAAATTTACTGGTTCATTTGCCAATGAATTTCAGATTTGTGTTTCAAAAAAAAAAAAACTGTATCTTAAAACAGACAACTATAAATCAAAGGGACGGTCATACATTTCGGTCAAAACAGGTTTTTGTTTTTAAATAAATGGGGATTGTGTATGATAATTTACAATAATACTAGGCTGGGTCAATAAGTCTCTGGAAATTAGAAGAAGGAACGCTCTTTTCGCAAAAAAAAATATTTTATATCTCGATATAATCTCCTTTTAGCTCGATACTCTTCATCCAGCGTTTTTCTAATTTCTAATTTTTGCATTCCCTCAAAAAAACAACATTTTTTTTTTCGAAATCCTCAAAATATTCATTTGTTTCTTGGCATTGGAGCCAAGTTTTTTTGCATCGAGCCATTTATTTTTAAGGCTATTGATTATGCCATATAGAAAGGAACTATAAGACGTTACCGGGTTTTTAATGTAAAAATCATTGTATGGGTTATGGAAGATGAGAAAACCGCAGAGTGCTATTAAATGAGAGGGTGCAATTTTGAGGGGGGGGGGGGGTAAATGCAACCATTTTCATGTTTTGCTTATAACTCGAAAACCAAGCTAAATTTCGAGAAAATGACAAATGAAAAATTTTAAATAGGTACATTTTTAATGTGCTAAAATAAAATGCTAAAAATCCAAACGAATTGATTTGTTTGGTTTGTTTTACTTATTTGCCTTTAACTTAAAAAGAATACTATTGAATGTTTGAATTTTCAACAACCACTTGAGTGGGCTACCACCATTGTTTTTGCCTGGAATTATTGCAATTTCATGGCTGCCACACCAATCATCAGATTCCTTTCAGTGGTGCTTAGTCTTTATGTTCAATTTTAATTTATAAATTAGTGCCGTCAATTGGAATCGAGCCTAGACCAGCTACCTCTGAGGCCTATGCACTACGCATTGCGCCACCGAGGTCACCTGATCATGCCCAGTAGTGCATAGGCCTCAGAGGTAGCTGGTCTAGGTTCGATTCCAATTGACGGCACTAATTTATAAATTAAAATTGAACATAAAGACTAAGCACCACTGAAAGGAATCTGATGATTGGTGTGGCAGCCATGAAATTGCAATAATTCAAGCCAAAAACAATGCCCACTCAAGTGGTTGTTGAAAATTCAAACATTCAATAATATAAATTACGGAGCGAAAGCTATGCAGCCTAACTGCAAGTGTGTTATCACACAAAAAGCCCAATTTAATTAAAAAGAATACGCCATTTTAAAGGCCTATGCCTACCGGAAGTTAAATAAACCAAAACTTTTGATAAAGGGTAACAGCATTTTTTATAGCACTCCGCGGTTTTATCATCATCAATAACCCATACAATGATTTTTACAATAAAAACCCGGCAACGTCTTAGTTCCTTATGTCCGTTGTTTAGGACATAATCAATAATTATATATTAAGGGTATTCATGCAACGTCGTAAGTTTACAAATTTTGTAAAATGATAAGTTTACACAAAAGTTTGCATGAACGACCTTTATATTAATTTGGTTAAATTCTGTGTAATTGAATCAGCTGTTCGTTTATTTGATTGATTTGGTGTGTGACACATTAGACTTGTTTAGATTTCGAAGTTATTTTTCAATGAAGAACCTCTCCTGAACCAATGTGAAATGGGAGCCGAATGTCTCACAACGATATAAAAAAATTGTAAGATAAACGATGGAACTACAATAGTCGTAGGCTTACGGTAGTGGTCGGACGAAAATGAGCGAATACAAAAAAATCATATACCAAGTACGCACATAATGTCGGTTTCTTGGTTTGCGCCCCCAATGTTGATGTAGTTTCGTCGTCGACAACGATTGGTTGGGGAGAACCTTTATAATTCTACGTTAATAGTTCACGAAAAGTAGCTTCCTAATCTTTGATTAAATGAGGACGTTCTTATTATTTTATTCTTGCATAAACAACGTTTTAAGTCACTTTTATCGCCAACTAATCGCGATCTGATCCGAGTAACAGAACACTTTTTAGAGTTTTTTTTTAGTTCTCTGAGTGAGATATCATATTATATAAATCATATATATGAACGTGCCTAACTCTAAAAGTCACAATGACGTTTGGATAAGTTTAACCAAATAAATTATGTTAATTTTCCCCAACAAAATCCTTGGATAATTTTAACCAAATTGTGTAAACCATTTCCCATACAAAATTTGACAGTTAATTTACCAAATGATAAATTTTACCAACTCGTGAACTTGTCTAGTGCTTACGACGTTGCATGAATACCCTTATTATATATTTATATTCTGCCTCGAATCGCTCTAATAGGTCAGCATAATAAGCTGCGGTTATCGTCTTACCTTACTAATCGATATGTATGACACCCCGCACATCCCAAAAATGTTTCGCCATCAACTTGTTTGCCGATAGGCCCACTTTGGCTTTTTTGCCTTGGATTCACCTGAAGAAGTCTACTGGTATATGCGGTGATGAATCCATGTTTTATCCACAGTCACAAATCGGTGCAAAAACTTGCTTAGATTATGGAAGATGGCCAAAGTTCAAATGATCAAAGTATTTCGTTTGTTATCGATCGAAAGCAAACGAGACACCCATCTTTCTTTCATATCCAAAAATATTTGTATAAAATTGAAATTACCGAGTCGTATGATAAGCCGATCATCCAATATTAGACTGTAGATTTTGTCGACCATTTACCGTGTAGCAACTTCAAACGGGCGCCCATAGCGTTTTGCGTCAGTTGTGCTGGGGCTTCCGCAGCGTACACTGAGGGAAAAAATGAGATCAAAAATTAAATACGACCGTATTTGATCTAAAGTATTTTAATTGAAGTGGAGCATTTTCATTTTCACGTTAAAACAATGTTAATTTGAATATGCTGCGTAATTTTAAGAGAGTCAACCTAGTTTAAAAGTAAAACGTGTTTATTTATACATTGAAATTAACTCTTGTACATTTTAATTCCGTTAAACGTTGTTTTAAAGTGAAACATTATCATTTCTACATTGAGATCCACATTTAAAGTGTGCTAAACCTTGTTTCAAAGTGAAACGTATTTATTTTTACACTGAAATCCACATTTTACATTGCGATCCACTTTTATGGCATTTAAAGTGTCATCATCGTAGTTTCAAAGTGTTGCATAGTCAAGTAAACCTCAATTTGTTTGTATTTGTACGCTTAATATAAAGAATTTCAAGAGCGCGTTGTTCACTTTCATATAATCGAAAAACAATATTTAATTACTTTCCCTATATTTATTACTATTGAAATACTCATAAAGCATTAAAAGTCGTCACAAATAAATGATTCACAACAAAAATGAAATGCGTCGACCATGAATATACATTTGTCTTTGTCTAACATAAATTTAATCAAAGTAGCGTGGCGTGGGTAGCCATTTTGAATCAATACGTAACCAAGCGAAGTTTAATCTACGTTCATTCGAAGTGGATAAATGCTGTTTTAATTTTTAAAAGATGGATGAATTTGACTTAACCATGATTGCACTTTAAATCAACATACAAACGTTGTAAAATCTAGCTCGTTTTTATGTAACCACTTCGAAATTAAGTAGCTCCACTTTGATTTAAGAATTTTCGGCGTTGGTGCCAAATCGTTCCGAAAAATATTAGAATCAAAGTGTTTTGCTTTGATTTTACTTTGTTTTTTTTCTCTGTGTAATTGGGTCGCCATAATATTTTTGGAGCTTTTTTTCGTATAATGGCGCAAAAAAATAGTGTTTTATCAGCACTCGACATTCAGATTTTTCCATTTTGTTGAAAACTTTTTGATTGCTCCTGATTAAAATCGCTTTTACAAAAAAAATATTTCACAGAATGAATAAACCTTTCAGGACATTCATTTGAAATATTTGTATTACAATCACAGAGAAAAAAACAACGTAAAATCAAAGGAAAACACTTTGATTCTAATATTTTTCGGAACGATTTGGCGCCAACGCCGAAAATTCTTAAATCAAAGTGGAGCTACTTTATTTCGAAGTGTTTACATAAAAACGAGCTAGATTTTACTACGTTTGTGTGTTGATTTAAAGTGCAATCATGGTTAAGTCAAATTCATCCATCTTTTAAAACAACATTTATCCACTTCGAATCAACGTAGATTGAACTTCGCTTGGCTAGGTATTGATACAAAATGGCTACCCACGCCACGTTTGTTTGTTTGTTTGAATTTATTTAAGACAAAGGCAAATTTATATTCATGCTCCACGCATTTCATGTTTGTGGTGAATCAATTTTATTTGTGAAGACTTAAGTGAATCGTTTAGTGCTATGAGTAATCGTTTAATGCTATGAGAAATGCATAGCTATAGATATAGGATAATTAAATATTGTTTTAGGATTATATAAAAGTGAATTTTGAGTGCGCGTTTCATTCGTTCATAAATGTAAGGGAGCTACTTCGAAAAACTACAACGCGCTCTTGAAATTCTTTACAAATACAAACAAATTGAGGTTTACTTAAATATGCAACACTTTGAAACTATGTTGATGCCACTTCAAATGTCACAAAAGTCGATCGCTATGTATAATGTGGATTTCAATGTAAAAATGAACACGTTTCACTTTGAAACAAGGTTGAGCACGCTTTAAATGTGGATCAAAATGTAAAAATGAATAAGTTAGTTTGACTTATTGACCCGTGTGTATAGAATATAGCATCGTTTTCCCGTGGCATCTCTGGGTGGCACGCATCTGAAATTTCAAATTTTACATGACCTTGGAGCTTAAATCAAGTTGGCTTTGAGGGCACATGTGCGCTCACATCATCACACGTGTGATGACCATGCTCTCGAATCCCACAGCGTGAGCTATGCGGCACAAATTTTGTAATCATCGAGCTATAGCGCTCGTTGTTGACGGCGATTACTGTCCAACGTCGTTCTTGAAGAAATATAAACCTACGACGCGCAGCGCCAGCCAAAAATCCATACCTTACAGTGACTTTTTAGGGATGCATTGGACGCATGATGTTAACGGTCCCAATTTCGACAATTTTGTTTGTTGACGTACCCATTCATCCACAAATGGTTCTCATCGCTGAAAATGCTTTTTGATGAAAATTAGGGTCAATTTCCAACTGCCCTGAGTCCATTTAGCGAACACACATCCGTTGTTCTCTATAGTCGTTTACCTTCAGCTCAAGGGTCAGTTGAATTTTCTGCGAAAGGACGGGAAAAAAATAAATAATATGAAAAAAGTGAAAAAAGAAAAAAAACTAAATAATATATGAAAGAAAGTGTAAATTCATGTCGATGTCGCTTTCGATTGGAGGTTCGGAGTTACTCCTTTTTGACTCCACTTACTACAAAATAATTCGATTGGCTGTTCCGAGTAATGTTTTCGGATTTATTTTCTGTTCCGGATTTTATAAAGGAGTATACTCGGATAACTCGTCAAATTAATTTTACCCGACTGAAAATGGAAAATATACATAAATATCAGGCAATTTACACACACACACACTTAATTTTTTGCAAATTAGTCTTGGAACAATAGAAAATAATTCGATTGGAATCAAAAAGGAGTAGTACTGTTCTGAAATCTAATCGAAAACGACACCAATTGAAGTTGAAAATCATTCCACCAACACGTATAAGTATTTTTCTTTTCTTTCTTGTTCTGAAAATTTTCTCACACTTTGTCGTCATTTGCATAAGAAAATTCGGCAACACTGCGTCAAATTTATATTCTCTTACTTTTTCACAATTGGCGTTTTTCTTTTAAAATTAAAAATGGATTCCCATGACAGTCGCCCGTCTATTTCAGGTATTAAAAATGTATTTTAGTAACACACCTATGAAATGACAGTTCAGTGCTCAAGTATGTTTCACAAATAAATGTGAGGGCTCTGATCATAATCTGCTCAGAGCTCTGCTCTGATCGCTCAGCCTCTGCTCAGAGCTTTTTTTTAGAGCCAAACAAGAAAAACGTCAAATTTCAATATTTTTACGGGATATTTATCTTCAGTGCATTGAAAATCTCACAGGAGTTGTTGTCTAAAACAAATAGAAAGGGATCTAATGGTTCGCATATAAAAATATCAACAAAAAAACTCTGATGTTTTTTCTATATTCCAAGTATGTTTTTTGCACTGTTTGTTGCTTTCTTAAGAAATAACTCTTCACCCCCAATTGCACAGTTTCGTTTAAACCTTGAACTGAGTTCATTTATACTGGTGATTAGAGGAGTTTAAACTAAAAGTGGAGCTTAAACTTCCACTGTGAAACTGGAGGTAAATGAAATTGGAACAAAATTCAACCGATTAAGGAAATTCCATATATGAGAAGACCCATAAATAAGACAAATTTCTTCATAGTAAAAGCCGTTTATGAGAAATTTTGAAAAACAGAATTTTTCTTCAACCTAATGAAAGGTTGCAAACTTCATTTTGTTATTAGCATACTGATACTGACCATACTCGTTATATATCCTGCTATATCATAATCATGCATATTATATTGCTGACTGTTCTTCCAGTCACTTCAATATTATTCTAACTCTGTCAAAAGTCTTAAAGGTATAGCACCACTTACTTATATATATGTATAAGAAATAATGAAAATTTTAAATCAATAGTTATTATTTTTGAGCCACCCTGTTAAAACTACGAACATACTTACCATACATAATAAAAATAATTTCAAAGTTCAAAAGAATAACAATTTGCTTCTTGATGGCTTCATTTCCATTCTCAGCTTATCGATTGGTGATGGTGTAACGATAATTGGCACCGCACCATAAAGACATTTATGTATTTATATATTTTGCACGTGTTGTGTCTTGTGTGTTAAACCTTTTGTTTTAACATCATCTAGCCAATACATCTGGTGGTAATGTAATTTTTTTTTATATTGCTATTGATTAAAATTTAAACGTTCTGTATTTTACCATTCGTATTGTAGTTCGTATTGTAGGCACATTTAGCCTTCATATATCGTTTAAATAAATGAGATCACACAATATTACATACATTCATCTCCTTCTTATTCTGAAGTTTTAAATTAATTCATAATTCTTAATATGAATAAATGTATACGTACTAAAAAATTAATGCCAAAATTATACCGAAATCTATTGGTATCACAAGAAGTTCGTAATAGATATTCAATTTTGTAGGTAATAAAATTATCTATGGATAGAAACTCCGAGTAATTTTAAAATTTGTGTTAATTTAACGCTGACAAGATACTACCAACATCACACAATAATTATAGGTCCACTGGTGATCTCATAGGTTTATCTCACTGAACAGTGGCACAAATCTTTACATCCATTTGGAATAAAGTACCTGATGATAGAGTTTGGCATCAAGCTCTCTTATCTAAGCATTTGGTATCGATGAATCTCTTCTTGGTTGGATTAGAAATTAACTTTCGGACCGTTCAATCCAAGTTGTATTGGGCAGTTTCAATTCTGAAATCCACAAAATAAATGCTGTTGTGCCCCAAGGCTCCGTTTTGTCCATTAAACTGTTTTTCTCACGATCGACAGTACCATCAGCTTTTCATATTCTTTTCTAAATTCACATCCGTGTTCCTCTGTTCTCAGCATTGTCCAATGGGGAATCAAAAATCCTGTAGAATTTAATGATTCAAAAACTCAATGCTGTCTTCTGACGTTAAAATAAAACACACCCCCATTGCAGTGCCGCTTTCCATAAACGACACTTGCACTGAGGACACCGAAAAGCTTTCAGTCCTTGGAATGTGTATCACAGTTCACAGACCACCTTCTGTGGAACGATCACACATATTATTTGAAGTCACCAAAAATGCTGATAAGTGTTTAGGTTTTCTTCAGCGATTCAAGAAATAGTTCACCTCTTCTGATCTAATCTGGCTGCTTTCTATAAAGGCTTTATTCGTCCAAAACTCGAGAACGATTCAAACGTTTAGGCAGGTGCTCCAATAACCAACTTGAGTCTATTGGATAGAATACAAAGAAGAACTATGAAAATGATAGGTGATAGAAATATAACGGAAGCATTTGAAACTCTCGAACACCGCCGCAATGTTTCATAATTTCGTTATTTTACCGTTATTTTTATAAACAGTTGCTTAGTGAAATAGCCATCAGTTTACCGTTGGGCTCAACTTCGGACGTCATGTTAAGTATAGAGATTCTTTTTTTAGTCGCACTACAAGAAAGTGGAATGCTTTACCCGGTACTATTTTTCCCTGCCATATTTTGATATTCAGTGGTTTAAACAAATGTACATCGGTATCTCCTCTTAAAATTAATATCCATTTAGTCCTAATCACGCCAATATAAAAAAAAAAACAAGAAAATTATAACAAAAATGTATTGCAGACAAAATAAGTTGGAAACTTGCCGATTTTGTATGAAGGTTTCATTTAACTCAACAGTGGTGCATCATATTATGTCGTTGAAAAGTTTATTTCGTTCAAAGTTATTTGGAACACGCACAGAATAGAGTAATAATGAATTTTCAACTTTTTTGCCAAATATCTTTTGAAACCCATGATCTACAGCCTATATACCATTATAAGAAAATAAAGAGCACGAAATAACCTGTTCAACGAGGACACATCACTGTTGAGTCGAACGAAACCATCATACAAAATCCATAAGCCTTCAGCTTATTTTGTCTGAAATACATTTTTTTGTATACCTTTTTTGTTTTAAAAAAAGAGCTTAAATTTTAAATAAGAAAAAAATCACGTTCAGAATTCTTAAATTCCGATAAATAAATGTATTTATTTTTATCCTTTCGTTTACTTTCGACTCGATGTACACCATTTTATCCAAAGGATACAAACATTTAAAGAAAATTTCACTATATAGCTTCAAAAAAAATCCAAAAATGAAATCATGCATCTGCATTTACTTTTGTATTCTTAGAATTTTAACTGCACCTGCAATTATTGTTGTTTTCTCTCTCTCAAACCAGAGGCAAACTTAATAAGAACAAAAATACGAAATACATATTGATGTAGCAATTCAAATGGCTATGATTTCCTAGAAAAAGTGTTTTTTTTTTTTGTTATATGAAGCGCGCACTAAAGGGGTTTTTACTATCCTTAAAATGTTTAAACACAGTGCGAGCGTTAGGAAAATAGGAAAGGATTTAAGAGGAGATACCGATGCACATTGGTTTTGAACCTCTGAATATCGAAATGGCAGGGAAAAATAGTGCCAGGTAGAGCATACACATTCTTGTAGTGCGAGTAAAGAAAGAATCTCTATACTTAACAGTACGTCCGAAGTTGGGCTCAAGGCTAAACTGATGGGCGTTCGTAGAACCACGAGTATTACGGTTGAATTGTTTAAAGGGAGGAATGCAACTGGCTATTTCACTAGAGCACTGTTTTTGAAAATAACGGTAAAATAACGAGAGACATGAAACATTGCGTCGCGGTGGTGTTCTAGAGGTGCAATTGCTTCCGTTATGCTTCTATCACCTTTCATTTTTATAGCTCTTCTTTGAATTCTATCCAATAGACTCAAGTAGGTTATTGGAGCACCTGCCCAAACATGAGGATTGTACTCGATTTTTAGACGAATAAAGGCTTTATAGATAACAGCCAGATCAGAAGGGGTACAAAATGTCTTGCATCGCCGAAGAAAACCTAAACACTTAGCTGCATTTTTGGCTACATCAAATATGTTATCGTTCCACATAAGGTGATCTGTGATACACATACCGAGGACAGAAAGCCTTCGGTTTCCTCAATGCAAGTGCCACTCATGGATAGTGGCATGGGAGGGGTTGCGTTTTAACGACAGTATCAGCATTGAGTTTTTGAAGCATTAAATTCTACGCGATTTTTGATTCCCCATTGGACAATGCTGTCGAGATCAGAATTTAATGAGCTTATCATACGCTGACGTTCAAGTTCCACATCCGAAGGACATGGATGTGAATCTAAAAACTCTCTCAATAAAGATATGTATGTATGTTTACGATACGTTCATATTAACTCAATGAAAACAAATAAATAGACTGATATCCTCTGTTTGGACATAAATTTATGCATTAATATTTCAAGGAACCAAATCATACTTAAAATAGTTTTTCTTAAATATGATGTTAAGTTCAAATAAGTTAATAGAACAGAAATCAAATACGGTAATTTCGAGCAGTTTTTTTTTTGATAAAAGCATAAGAAATTAAGTGCTAGAGGTGAGAACATTATATTTCCTTAGCAACTACAAACAACTTGAAGCAATAATTAGAGTATAGTGTTACATGTTTTGAGAAAGAAGTTGTTTTTTAACTCGTTTGACTGAAACTACTAAAAACTTATAATTTCTTCTTCATTTAACCGGCGCGGGGCGGAAACAATTGTCATGATCTCGAGGGGGACCATAACTCTCCCATTCAACTGCTTCACTTGTGGAGTTCACTGGGTTGACCTCAGAGAACGTCGACAGGCCTCCCAGTTTAAGATTGTTCCATGTCTGAGGCCAACTAAAAGCAGGAGTTTTCGCGCCTGCCTTTCTTCCGCGATAGTGTTGGAACATCTTCTGCTATTGCCTTTTGAACTGGGTTCTCATGGCATCTTCTTTGTACATGACAGTACCAGCTAAGTATTTTTGACGTTTGACGCTTTCTCGGATTCTCTTGCATCTTATTCGATCGCGCTTTGTCACTCCTGCTGTCATGCGAAGCATCTTCATTTCAGCTGCCGTCAATTTACTCTCATACTTTTTGTACATTGTCCAACGCTTTGAACCGCATGTATGCGCTGGACGAACAACTGCCTGGTAGAGCTTTTCTTTCAGCGTAGGGGGCATTTTTCTATCACAGAAGATGGCGGAGTTTTACCGCCACTCATCCGCCCTACGCTTACGCGATGTTTGATGTCGTCATCACAAGATCCTTTGCTATTGATCATTGATTCAAGATATTTAAACTTTTCGCACTTGGAAAGCACTGTTCCATTCGAATAGATGTCCGAAATAGGCCTGTGTGGATCGGCAAATTGACAGCACAGGTAGTCGGTCTTTTTCGCGCTAATGCGGTATCCATTTTCCTCCAGAACATTCACCCATTCATCAAGTGCTCGTTGCAAGGACACAGGATATTCACTTATGATGGCTCCATCGTCAGCAAAGAATAACTGATTCACTTTGGGGTCCGTCACTTTATCCTCAAGCAGAAAGGCAAGGACAATAATAAAGAGCAAAGGACTCAAGACGCTTCCCTGGTGTACACCTACTCTAATTGGGAACTCTTCGGTGATTCCTGGGGGGCATCTTACTTTTGTTTTAACTTGCTCGTACATGTCCACGACTATCCGCAAGTGGACTTACGCAGCTCCTCGTTGCCTAAGTGCAATCCATATCAGATCTCGTGGTTGTCTGTCGAATGCTTTTTCAAAATCAACAAATACAATATGCAAATCTCTTGAGGAATCCCGATATTTTTCCATTCTGATGTTTATACTCTGAATAACATCTGTGGTTGATTTACCCGGATCGAACCCGCACTGGTTATCAGACAGCCGTATTATTTTTCATAGGCGGCCATCCAATATCCGCTAGACCCGATGTCTCCCATCTTTTTCCAGAACTTAGAGGGTATCTCGTCAGGCCCAATCGCTTTTCCCTTTTTGGAGTTTTTCACCGCAACACTAACTTCTTCGACTGTGATGTCGGGGACTTCTTCATTGTTAGGTGCAGCTATTGGAAAGTATATCCTCGGAAACTGTTAATTTCAAAGTCCTTCATAATACTCTTGCCATCTGTTAAGAATTTTGTCGTCATTCACAAGGAAATGCATTTTGGTGAACGAATAGTTGCGCCCTTGTTCATGTTGGCATGTAGCAGTTCCTGAATAGCTTGGTTTGAATTAGCAGTCGGTGCAGATATATCCTCCAGCTCCCGATACATGCTCTTCGTACTCTCTGCTTGATGTTGGGCACACTTTTTCTTGCAACACCTGTGAACCACTCCAAGGCTTTTTCATCTATGTTATGAGAGGGGCAAGGTGACCAAGCTTTGGAAGCCGTTTTTTTTTTCTAGTCATTACTGCTTTGGCTTCATCATTCCACCACCATGTTTCTTTGTCGTGTTGGTAGTGTCCTCTGACAATTCCTAGCAGGTGATTTCGACTCCCGCAGGCAGGTTTCTTGCAGAGAGTCCCACATTTTTTGTACTCCACACCCTCCATTTGCATGTCTGTCGATGTTTTTATACAGATAATCTTACAGACAAACGCTTCGCCTTTTACTTTTTCCAGATTGTAACACTTGATTCCTCTAGAACCCTCTGTTTGTTTGTTCGTCTTCCTCGTCTCTGCCAGTAGAAGAGGGTGTTGTGTTGTGCGATCGGTTCACCTAAAATCACTTTGCAATCTTTGACTTGCGGCTTCATGAAACTGGATACCAGATGGTAATCGATTTGAGTTTCATTTCCACCACTACTGTAAGTGATAAGGTGCTTTTGTTGTTTGATGAACAATCTATTAAACACGATAAGACCATTTGATCTACACATGTTTAGGATGTCTTCACCAGTTCCGTACCCCAAACCACCATGTACAAAAATGCTTACAAAATCAACCAATACAATATGCATATCTCTCGAGTAATTCCGATATTTCTCCATTCTGATTCTTATACTCTGATAGCACTGGTCGTCAGACAGCCGTATTATTTTTCGTAGGCGGCCATCCAATATCCGCTCAGCTGTCGCAATTTCTTGCAATTCGTAGCTAAGAATTTTAATTTTAGTTCAAAGATTAAAAAAAACACAATTTAATAAGTTTTATTTAAATTCATTTAGGGTCCTCGGATAACAATTTCGCAGAAGCTGAGTACATATAAAAAACAAATCCACTAAAAAAAGTCGGATATTTATTTTTAAATGAGCTACAAACAGGGTAGATCTAGCGACATTTCAATTTCTTCCGCGACAAAAAATATTTTGATGTCGCTAGATTATTTCTAGCGACTTTTCTAGCGACTTTTGAAGGTAAGCATTTGTGTGTTATGACACGCAAATACTATTTTTGTATGTAGTGGCCCTGGTGATTTTACATTCCTGTCATATCCTGGATACTGAAATTCGCCACACATAGGCACACACACATAAAAACATGTGCAAAATGTAAGTGCGAATGAGCGCAGTTGTCAATTCATCTGTTTTAAATTTATTATAGACCTAAGTTTTTGTTAATTTACTTTAAATTTTTGAACAAAAATAAAATGTTATTCAAAGCGAAATTTTTTTTAACACTTATTTACCGATTTTTGTCTAGCGACTTCTAGCAACTTTTTGTCCCCCAAATTTCAGCCAATCTAGCGACTTTTGGAAGTTCGTCTAGCGACTTTTCATTTCAGCTTGCGGCAACACTGGCTACAAATATGTTTCTTGTAACCTTAAATTAATTGTTCCCAAATATAACTGTTAATGAATCTTTTGAAAGGAGAAGAAGAGCTTCATACGGTTGCTAGTTGTTGACAATTCAGTAGGATGTGTACCGAAAAAAGATTAATTGTCAGAAAATAAATCTTTAAGGCATGAGCTGAGCAGAAATGCTTAGAAAATTATCGAATATCAAATGTTTCAAAGAACTATTTAATAGCTGCTAGTTTAATAAAGAAACTACTAAATAAAAACACAATCTTACAGTTTTTTTTAACTTAAAATCAGCTAACTTAGGGCCAGTTTCACAGTTATAGAAGTTGCACTTAAGTGCGCAATAATGGATACAAAAGCCCAATTTTCGCAATGTAAACTTACCTGAATAAGTTGCACTTAAGTCTCCCGTGTTGGACACTTATGTGTTACTAACCCAGGCTGCCAAAACTACTAAAATGTACCAATATGCAAAACTTAAGTGCAACTTTTTCCGGTAAGTGTTCACTGTGAAACTGGCCCTTAAACTGTTACATTTTCTACTTTCTACTGAATATTTTACATAATAAAACTTAAAATTATTTAATTTTTCAAATTCCTTGCTCAAATAAGTTTAATCTTATTACAATTTATTTTTATATACATAAATAAATATCTGATTGCATGTTTTTTTTTATAAATTAAGGACATAATTAAATTTAACAAATTTATTAAACAAGTAAAATAATTTATTTTGCTAATAGGATTTTTTTTGAAATTAAAATTTAGTTTTTGCATTTTTCTTATTGTTTTATTCTCTTTAATCGAAATATATTAAAATAATTTTTGTTTTTAACTTAGAAATAGTTGATAGAAATTTGAAGTGGTGCCCGTCTTTAATTTAGTCCTTTAGTTAATTTTTAAATTCGTTTGCGAATAATAATAATTTATTTTAATAGTTCTTGGTATTAATTTAAAATATTTTCAAACATAAATGTCGTAGAAGGTATTTTAATAATTATTGTATTGTATGCGTTTAATTTCTCTTGTTTTCTTGTAATTATTTTCCAATCCATGTTCAGATTAATAATTATTTTGTGTTATACTATATTTTAATGCAGTGAATAACGTATTTATGCAAAAAATAATAAATTGAAGTAAAGTGTCTAATAAATTCAATTCCAAGCTCTGCTTTCCTTATCACTTTAGTTTCAAAAAGATTGTGCTCTTTCCGATATTCATTGCATTAAAGCCACTTCAAATTTCAATGAATATTCCTTATAATTACCATTATAGGAAACATATATATACTTATAACCCCGGTTAAGCTTAATTTCTTAAACAATCTTTAATATTCTTTTTCATGAATATTATAAGTCTTAAGGGAAAATTCAAGAAAATGTTAATCTTTTATCTAGATATATATGTTTATAGACAGATAAGCACACACCTACACACACACAGAATATCACATTTTCAATGAATGTTTAACAACAAAAAAATAATCAAACATTTTTAAATTAAAAATATTTTACAGCTTGGCTTGGACAACGAAGAGGTATTATAAGCCAATACAAATTTTAATAAAAAATTATATAATAATCAAACGAAAAAAAAGAGAAAACCAATACAATTTCCACAAACTTAAAGCTTGAAATATGTAATACAAAATTTTCACTCAGACAAAAATAAACAATTTGAACACAAGCTAAAATCAATACAATTTAAAAATACTATTTTGCTTTCACCCACAATTTAAGCAAAATTAAATATGTATTTATTTTTATTTTTAATAAATTTTTGTTTAGTTCAGATTGACACACACTTAAATTGAATCGGTTGATTTAACTGAGATTTTGTTTTTTGATATGATTGCTACCAAGTATTTGCTTAATCTACACACAAATATACAAACATTTATTACACGTTTCCTCGAAAGAAAAAATAATATTCTGTCCAACACACAAAAACACAAACACTGATAGTTTTGTGTCCTTTTTCTATGGGTTTCCGTTGTTAAATTTTTCAAATGCTTTCAATTAAAAAATAAAAAAAAAAAACTATTGATGAATTTGTGAAAATATTTAAAAATATTTTCTTCCTTCCACTGCTGTTGTTTATACACCTTCCTGCCGTACTATATGAATATTTAAAGCATATTGTTGTAATTTATTTCAATTATTATATCCTTGAATTTTTGTTTTTTTTTTTTTTTAATAATAATAATTTACCACTACTTACCAAATACAAACACACTATTGCTTTACCTCCAGACACTACAATTTTGTTTTTTGTTTTTGATTGTTTGTTATATCATTTTTGTTGTATTATTTAGATTAAATTTAAAGATTTAATTATTATTTTAGAAAAATGTAAATCAATTAAAAAAAAAGTTTTGTTTGAACGACTTTCAGCTATTTTGTATGCAAAAGTCAGTGGGTACATAATATTAATTCTAATGGTAACAAAAAATAAAAAATTAATAAACGTAGTTTAAGATATAAGATTTTTTTTTTTAATTTTAAGGAATTTGATAAAGTTATAATTAACAATTGATAGACAAATGTATAGCTAAAGATAACTCTTGAAGTTTCCGAACCTAAAATACAAATTTAAATTTTTAATGGCCAGTTTTTTAGTGTGAAGTTAAATTCACACCAAAGTTAACTCACCAAATTTTTGTGAGTTAACTCTGAATTAACTCAACAAATGCTCTTGATATTTTATCTTTTGTTTCTTCTGCATTCATTCTGCACTTGAAAACTGCTTCATGACATAAATGTATACATAATTTTTAAAGTTAAAAAACTCTGGTTTAACTCAACGCTGAAACACTGGGTCCAGGAAAATTAAATTTGAATTATAAAAATGAAAAATAAAATAACAAAGGGTTTATACAAAATATTTTAAATATTAATATAGACAAAAAAAGATTTTTGAAATTAGAAGGCTTTTTTTTTTGAAACCTGAAGGAGGGCTATGGGAAAAATTAAGAGTATTTTAAACTATTTTTTTTTAACGCTTCTTTAAAGATAAAACAGCCCTTTGGTGATTTTAACTTTAGTAAAATGTAAGGAGAAAGAACGGTGCTTAGCGCGTTTAAAACTAGTAATATAATTTTTAACCTAGTATCATAATAAAAAAAATTTACTAGCGTACTAACTCGACTAAAATTTTTCGGTAATGTTTATAATATTAATACGCATAGAAAATAGCAAATTTGTCTCGTGTTTTTTTTTTTTTTTTTGTTTGTGGTTTCCAAAGCCGCAATAGAACAAGATATTACATTTTTTTGAAATGACCCCCAGATTTTGCTTACAAAATCGTGATTTCTTGCAAAAATTGCCATATTGGACATCGGGACGGGGATTAATAGATATCTCCGAAGCTTTAATTATAAGACGAAAAGAATCAAAGCTGATATCAGTTAATATTTCTTAGTACAGTAGAATCTCGAAAAAATGAACAGATATAAAACAGGCCCCGTTTATCTTTTCGAATTGTTCATCTTTCCAAGCAATGAGAATTAGTTTAACAAAAACATTTAGCTAAACATAAAAATATTGCATAAATAATAATTTATTTAATTAAAAAAAAAAAAACATAAAACATAACAAGAATGCAAAAAAATGTTCATAAGAGTTTAAAAAAACAAATTCTTGTTTAGACATTCATAGTAGACTGTATGTGGCCCGGAAGAAAGAATTATCGTTATTGCTTTCTGTGGAAAATTTCTTAAGCTTAAAGGAGTCGATACATCGTCGGTCTGTTAATTTCAGGCCTTATATTCGGCATTTCTGATTTATGGAATGTTTTGCATTTTTCCGCTTCAGAAAATGATTATTTACACACTTGAAGTGATTGCCTTACCTTTTTTTTATTCGAACGTTAATATATCGTTTCAATATTTGATTGCAATATTTCGATAAGATGTACAAATTATTCTTTATGACTCAGCACACTTTTATTTAAGGTTTAAAAACTTAACTCTACCTGCCACGGGAGGCATAGTTCCTGTTCAAAATTCACATTTAATTACAAAATGTAAGGTAAATCGCAGCCAATGGTACCGTAAACAAAATTTAATTCAATAACTTTAAAATTACAGGACGCAAGACTTAAGCTAAAGTCCGTTCTCAGATACAAGGAAATCAGTCTTCTCCTATATTTTGTTAATAAATCGTGTGTGTTTTGACTAAATTGTCTGTATAGTTAGGGCGTTAAGGGCATATTTTAGGTCAAACCTTGCACTTCATTCTGACGTGATGAGCTTTGGTACACTAATAGTCCACATCCTAAGTTTACTTTTAAGAAGTGTTTCCACGGTGGCAACCCTGGCAGACCTGAGATATAAGGGTTGCCTTCTGACCATGTTTTAACACGAAATTTCACATAAATTAGCCTATAAATCGGGAACCAGACATCGGTTGATGTCGTGGAATGTTTCGTTGGATTGAGAATACCTAAAGCCATAGGGATATGTTCAATTGTTTACCCCTCCCCCACCCATGTACGCGGGGAGAGCAAAATACCATCGGCGGATAAGGGTTTTTACTTGTCATAAAATAATGGTTATAAAATGAATATTCGCAAAATTTTCAGATGAGCGTCGACGTAGCATTTCATACTCTACAGCATTTCCAAAGTCCATTTATATCCATGTATTAGTTTTTTGTATAATCGCTTTCAAAATTGGGGGGGAAGGTGGAAGTATATCAAACTACTATACATTCGTCTTGGTATAATCTAAGCATATGGCACATGACCTTAGGGTTATTTTTAATGCCCAATCTTATGCAATCAAAATAATTTAAATATAATTTCCCTATAAAAGGTTATAACCTTTTTATAAAATGATGACTTAATTTTCAGTGAAACGGGCATAACATTACCAAATTTAAATGGTATGGTGATGAAACTTGGCACACATGTCTCATTTCTCAATAACAATAACAATATCTGGGGCGAAAGGGTGTTTTTTTTTTTTGAGTGAAAGAAAAAAATGAATTACTATTACCAGTGAACCCGTCCAAAAACTGGTATGTTAATAAAAGTTGGTAGGGATGTTTTGTTTTTTATTGTTACGAAGAATAAAAAAAGATAAATCAAATATCTATTGTCAAAGGTGGTTTTTGAGAGAAAATGTTTTATCTGCTCTACTCAAAAAATACAAATTTTTCTATAATAAAACTACAATTACTTTCTTAATGGTTATTGTATCGTCTCAATTTTACTTAAATTGGATTCAGCGTAAAAAAAAAAATACTTCAAAATCATGTACCATACTATATATTTGTACCCCGATTAAATTAAAATAAAATGTTTGGTTTATAACCCATATTTTACTTCCGAAAATATGGGTTTTGAGAAAAAACCCCTGGAACCAATATATTTGCATGGATCCTTTTAAGTCTCGGTTCTAACAAGAAATAAATTATTTCTACCAACTTTCATCAACATACCAGTTTTGGGAGGGGTTTACTGGTAATAGTAATTCACTTTTCCCTTTCACTCGACAAAACACCCTTTCGCCCCAGATATTTTTATGGACTCTTTTTATTCTTATTTCTTATGACAAATGAAACATGTGTGCAAAGTTTTATTACCATACCATTGAAATTTGGTTATGTTATGCCCGTTTCACTGAAAATTTAGTCATCATTTTATAAAAAGATTATAACTTTTTTTATTATTTTAACTATATTATAACTTTTTTTTTGATTGCATAAGATTGGGCATCAAAAATTACCCTAAGGTCATGTGCCATATGCTTAGATTATACCAAGACGAATGTTTAGTGGTTTGATATACTCCCACTTTCCCCTTCCCCCATTTTGAAAGCGATTATACAAAAAACTAATACATGGATAATGCTTGGATATGCTGTAGAGTATGAAATTCTACGTCAACGCTCATCTGAAAAATTTACGAATATTCATTTTATAACCATTATTTTATGACAAATAAAAACCCTTATCCGCCGAGGGTAATTTTGCTCCCCCCGCGTACAAGGGTGGAGGAGGGGTAAATAAACTAACATATCCCTATAGCTTCAGGTATTCTTAATCCAACGAGACATTCCGTGATATCAACCGATGTCTGGTTCCTGATTTATAGGCTAATTTATGTGAAATTTCGTATTAAAACATGGTCAGAAGGCAACCCTTATATATCCGGTATGCCAGTGTTGCCACCGTGGCAATACTTCTTAAAAGTAAATTCAGGATGTGGACTATTAGTGTACCAAAGCTCATCCCGCAAAATGAAGTGCAAGGTTGGCTCCCTTAACGCCCTAACTAGTACTATATTTAAAATAATAATTTCTTTACTTTCTATATCTAAAACACGTAACAAACTTTGCACTTTAAGAAACATATACAATATTTTCGCTTAAAACGCTTTGCAACACAAATATTTAAAATTATGGTTCGAAAAACGTTTTAAAAAGACGAGCTTTTGCTAATATTCGTTTTTCAAACTCAAGTTATTCGTATACACTGAGTTATTTTTCTAAAAAAAAATGCTGGTAAATCAAACATTTCAATCATATAGGTACATATGTATAATTTTATTTGAAAGTCTTTTTAAAAGTAAAAAAAAAAGAACTTTAATTGGGCAATAGAATGAACAATTGAAAAATTAGATCATAGATATTCTCTTTTAAAAAGCGCTGATGTACATGAGGACATTTACAATGGTATCTTTTTAAACTTCATGTTATTTTTAAATGGAAATATTTGTTTGCAATCCAAAAATTGTGACATAAGCACAGCAAACTATACCACTACATCTTTCCCTATTGGAACCGAAAAAGCTTGTTCAACGCTCAAAAAAAATCTGTAGAAATGTACAACTAAGATTATATATACAAATACATGCATGTGACAAAAATGTAACTATGTGATGGGCAATCTGTTGAATATCCTTTTTCGGGCTATATAGTCATTTGTATTATGGTTTATTCATACTTTTTTACAGTTGAAAGGTTAATTTTGTGATTTATCTGTGAGGGAAAAAATATTGGAATGACTCAAAATAAACATAAAACATTTTCAATTAAAAATATTGAGAAGAGTGCGATGCTTGGCGATGCAAAAAAAATAATGTATTCTTGTGCAGATGTACAAAATAGAAGCTTTTTTTAATAAGTGATAACTTCTCATTTTCTGGAAAGCTTGTAGAAATTAAACCATACGGTTTTCAGGTTCCAACTAAAAATTTAAAGGGATAATAATAACTTAAGTACATACTTAACGTTAAACCAGGGGCATACCTACCGTAGTGTCAGCCGTATCAATTGAACGGAGACCCCGAGATACAGGGGCATCGGCCCGAACCCAAATAAGTTTGTAAGAAACTGTGATACATTAAAAAAAAATTAATAAATGAAAAAGGAATCTCTTGCATAAATTTAGTTAAAAAAAAAAGTGAACATGATGAAAGTCAAAATACACTCCGCACCACTTGAATAGAAACAAACTTTTTTAATACTGTCAGAGCGTGTAGCGCTTTGTTAAATTTATAAATTCACCTTTTGGTTTTAGTTCTATTGCGAAAAAAAACTGCAGGGACAGAATAATTCAGGAAAACACCATTTGTTTATTTTGTACCACTTTTCTAATTACTTCATTAAAAACATTGTTTTTTTTTTTGCGCCACTTGAATAGAAACAGTGTGCGTTCTGTCTCTATAGATTACGGTAAGAAGAAATAATATTGTTTGAATAATAGAAGGTAGATTAAAAATAATAATTGTTTTATCAAAGAAAATATGGGCCGCAGAAAAAGCCAAAATAGAAGTACACGCGGAAAACAAGCTTCCTCTACGCACAATTGTCAAAAAAATGAGTAGAAGTGTGAAAATTGCTTGGTCGAACCTTGGAAATAAAGAAAACTATGAAAAAATGTGTACGGTAGGCATTCAAGAGCCATAACAGAAGCAGACCGAAGAAAGATCATTAGACTGGTTTCAAATTCAAGAGACTTTGCTGCTAAAATCAAGGCGAAGAGTGGTATAACAGTGAGTCGTAACACAATTAGACGTGTTATTGTGGGTCACAACATTTATAGCACCTTAAATTGAAGAAAAAAAACACCGTTTAATCCAATACGAAGACATAATATAATAGATTTTTCCAGGAAGAATATGACATGGAAGTATGAGAGGACGAAAGTGGTATTTTCTGATGAAAAAACATCAATTTAGATGGCCCGGACGGATATAATTACTATTTTCATGTCATGAGGAAGAAACAAAGGTTTCTGGAGCGCCACCATAGCCGAGAAGGCAGTGTAATGGTGTGGGGTGCGATTTACTCGTTTAGAACAATTGATCTGGAGTTTCGTACATTGAAAATGACGGCAAACTCCTACAAGGAAATATTGCAAGAAGCTTTCCCTAAGTTTACCGATTTCTTTGGACCAATACCATGGGCATTTCAACAGGACAACGCAACAATCCACAACGCAAGGATCATTAACAGTTGGATATCCGAGAAAAATGTAACCGTACTTCAATGGCCACCGTATTCTCCTGACCTAAATATTATTGAAAACGTATGGGGATGGATGGTTCGTAGAGTTAACGATTCTTACCGACAAAATGAGGACAAGGAATCACTTACCTACTGCAGTCAAAGAAGCATGAAGTGCAATTTCTTTAAATTATATAAAATAACTGCATGATTCAGTCTCCAACTGGGTTTTTCAAGTTATTTTTAAATAAAGGTGGTAGCACACATTATTAAAATATGATTACAAATAGAAAACTACACACTTTTACTGCACTTTTGTAATTTGTTTCCTTATTTAAGAGAATGTTTCTATTCAAATGGCGCAAAAAAAACAGTGTTTTTATTGAAGTAATTTGAAAAGTCATACAAAATAACCTAATGGTATTTTCCTGAATTATTCTGTCCATGCAGTTTTATTCGCAATAGAACCCTCTTTTAGAAACTAAAACCAAAAGGTGAATTTATAAATTTACCAAAGCGCTACACGGTCTCGGTTTTTTCTTCTATATTTGAAATCATAAAACTTGTGTCCAAAGCCTTATGCTAGGTTTCCACTTGACATTGAAAGACACTCTCTACTACTTCTTTCTTTGCTTTTTATATTGGTAAAAGCCAGCCTCTCCTGTCAAAGTGTGTCAATTTGCGTCTTTCAATGACAAGTGGAGACCGGGTTCACATTGGACTGACTCCTCCGAACTAAGAAAAGAAAATGGAAACAAAAATCAACAAAATTTCAATGTTTTTTTTAAATGTACTACTTTTCTCTCTTTCTTACCATTAAGTGGGAGTGAGATAAATTTTAGAGAAGTCAAAAATAGTCGGAAGAGTTGGTCCAATGTGAACACCGTCTATTGATTTCTCAAACTGAACAAAGATTCCAGACCCTCTATGATCTAAGTAATTTATTCGAAGTCTTACAACCATAAAAACTGTTATCCTTTTGAAATGCCAAAATTTAAAAGGAACCCGGAAAATTGGTTGCTAAATACAATGAGGACATGTCAGTTGGTCTTATTTAACAACTAATTGCTTTAAAATACTGTTTGAAATCAGAAATTCAGAAAATTCATTCAACTAAGGAACTCACAGAGTTATTGCTAATTAAATACATTATCCTTGTATCCAGTTTTCTGTAAGTATTAACGGCATGCTTTTTATTTTTGACGCACATTTAATAAGAATTACTATGGCACAATAACGGTTGTCAGACTTATCGATCATGTCCATAGAAGTTGAAAATTAAAATCGTCGTCAGAATGGATGCCCTGACTTTATAAGTTTGCGGAAACAAAAGCAAGAAAATTTCTTATTTGAGTTCTTTTGGTGTTCGGATTCCTGGTATCATCATGCTTATAGAAGAATTATCTGCATGTTGATAATAATTTCATTGGAAATACCAACTTGGATATAAAAATAAAAATAAAAAAATCTATAAATTAAACAAAAAAAAAAACATTATTTTTTTCAAAAATTCCTCTTGCCAGAACGAAAAATTAAATCAAAAATTCGGAAGGAGAATTTAATAGTTTTATTTTAAAGAGTTGGGGATTCTAAAACCACAAAATTCCAACAAATGTGGTCAATAGGTGATGGTTATACAATATATTTTCAAAAAAAAGACTTACCACCGTTATTTAGTTAAATAGTTTTTGGTTAAGTTACGAGTAGATGTTTTTTTAAGAATGTTCCTAAAATATGACAATTTTAATAAAATTTAAGAAAAAAATTATTTCGAAAAATATAATTCATCCTCGTACAACGTTGAAGTTTTCGTTAAGATTTTTGTTTGTTAGTTGATTTTTTGACCCAAGGCCCGGAAACCAACCAACAAACAAATAATGTAATTGTAAGAATATATTTTCTTTTACATTTTACCTTTATAAACCTATTATACTATTACATGTAGGTACCTGATGACTACGGCCCTAAGTCGTTTTTGTGTTCTAAGATTTTTAAAGATAGAAAAATTATTAAAAAATTTATTAACAACAGCTAAATAAGAACTAGTTCTATGGCTCGAAAAATCATCGCGAACTTGAATTACCTATTAGATTTGTGGAAGAATTTTTCCTAAATCGACATAACACTTTATTATAACTATAATGTATAACATTAAATATCTATACACAAAAAATAACTTCTTAAAACTAAAGATGTATATGCAGGTAAAATAAAACAGAATTATTATATCCCCCTTATAGGGTTCGAAGTAACCAAAAACCATCCAATAGTTATTGCTTCTTTTGTTATAATTTTGTTGTGATATAAATTATTGAATTGGCAAAAATGTATCATTGTTTTTTTTTTATGTTTAAATGTTCCTTACTAATTTTCATTTAGCATTCGTATATATGTATAATTTTTTTCTTTTTGTTATTTTGTAAATATATTTTACCATTTTCAGTGTGAAAGCATTCGTACATCACATATTATACAAATATATACTCAAACAAAGACATTAAATATAAACAAATAATACTAAATATTGTTTTTATTTCTTTTAAATTTAAAAATACTAATTATATATAAATTATATAGGTTATACATTGTTAGACGAAAAATAAAAACACTACACATTTCTAAATATTTGTGTTTTTGTTTGCGTGGAAAATTGTTTAAATAAAAGTTATTAAGTAAAATGTTAGAAACATATAATATCTTACCTGTACAAAATGTATACAAAAATAAATAAATTTAAAAAAAATTATATATACGTATATATATATATTAAAAACAGTATTTTTAGTCCAGAAATCAATTGTCCAAGTCATCCTGTAGTTATATTTTTTATTTAATTATTACTCTGTGTTTAAATAAATTATTATTTTTTTTTTTGTTCATATATTTTTGTTTTTAGTTTTTCATTAAAAAGCATTTTATTATTATAATATATTTATGTTTATTAACATAACTTCAAAATTGTATTGATACAAAATTTAATTTGTTGGTTTTTATTAATATTCTTAATTGCTATACTGTATTGATCTTATTGTTTTTTATTGGTATTGCATTGCATTAATTGTATAAAATTTGAATTTCCTATAAAAAAAAGTTGAGTAGCTTTTTCTAAAAAAAAATTAACTGATGTTGTTGTAAGAAATATATTTCTACTATAAATGTATATTTCCTTTCATAATAGATAATTATATTTAATTTAAAAACTAATTTTAACTCTTGGAATGTATTGAGCATCTTTCTGTGTTGTCTTTATTGTGTTGTTTGAAACAAAGCCTCTGCATCGACATTAAAACTTAAATATACCACAGATGGATCCATATGATGAATAATATATGATTTTTAATTTTTATTATTTTATGTGTTGCCTAGGTAGCCAATTTGTTAGGCCTATAGTTAGGGCGTTAAGGCCATATTTTAGGTCAAACCATGCACCTCATTCTGACGGGATGAGCTTTGGTACACTAATAGTCCACATTCCAAATTCACTTTTAAGAAGTGTTGCCACGGTGGCAACACTGGCAGACCGGAGATATAAGGGTTGCCTTCTGACCATGTTTTAATACGGAATTTCACATAAATTAGCCTATAAATCGGGAACCAGACATCGGTTGATGTCGCGGAATGTCTCGTTGGATTTAAAATACTTGAAGCCATTGAAATATTTTCATTATTTGACCCCTCCCCCACCCTTGTAAGCGGGGCGATCAAAATACCCTCGGTGAATAAGGGATTTTATTTTTCAGAAAATAATGCTTATAAAATGAATATTCATAAAATTTTAATGTGAGCATCGACGTAGAATTTCATACTCTACAGCATATCCGAAGTTTATTTTTATCCATGTATTAGTTTTTTGTATAATCGCTTTCAAAATGGGGGAAGGGGAAAGTGGGAGTATATCAAACCACTACACATTTGTCTTGGTATAATCTAAACATATGGCACATGACTTTAGGGTTATTTTTAATGCCCAATCTTATGCAATCAAAATATTTTCAATATTATTTCCGTAGAAAAAGTTATAACCTCTTTATAAAATGATGACTAAATTTTCAGTGAAACGAGCATAACAATACCCAATTTCAATGGTATGGTGATGAAACTTGGCACACATGTCTCATTTGTCGTAAGAAATTAGAATCAAAAGGGTCCATAAAAATATCTGGGTGAAAGGGTATTTTTTTTTTTTATTTATCGTTTTTTATTTTTGGTAACAATAAAAAACAAAACATTCCTACCAACTTTTATCAACGTAATAGTTCTAGGGGGGGGTTTACGGGGCATAGTTTTACACGTTTGTGTTTCACTCAAAAAAACACCCTTTAGCAGGAGATATTTTCATGGACTCTTTTGATTCTTATTTCTTACGACAAATGAGACATGTTTGCTAAGTTTCATCACCAAACCATTGAAATTTGGCATTGTTATGCTCGTTTAACTGAAAATTTATTCATCGTTTCATAAAAAGGTTATAACTTTTTCTAGGGAAATTATATTGAAAATATTTTGATTGCATAAGATTGGGCATTAAAATTTACCCTAAGACCATGTGCCATATGCTTAGATTATACCAATACAAGTATTTAGTGGTTTGGTATACTCCAACTTTCCCCTCCCCAATAATTTTGAAAGCGATTATACAAAAAACTAATACATGCATACAAATATACTTCGGATATGCTGTAGAGTATTAAATTCTACATCGATGCTTATCTTAAAATTTTATGAATATTCACTGAATAACCATTATTTTGTGACAAATAAAAACCCTTATTTCCCGAGGTTATTTTGCTCCCCCCGCTTACAAGGGTGAGGGAGGGGTCAAAAAATGAACATATTCCTATGGCTTTAAGTATTTAAAGTCCAATGAGATATTCCGCGAAATCAACCGAAGTCTGGTTCCCAATTTATAGGCTTATTTATGTGAAATTTCGTGTTAAAACATGGTCAGAAGGCAACCCTTATATCTCCGGTCTGCCAGTGTTGCCACCGTGGCAACATTTCTTAAAAGTGAATTTAGGATGTAGACTATTAGTGTACCAAAGCTCATCCCGTCAGAATGAAGTGCAAGGTTGGCTCCCTTAACGCCCTAACTACTAGGTATATCTACTAATAACCAACATTTTTTAATTGACATTTTTGTGATAGCCAGTAGGGTTTTCTTAAAAGTATATAAAAAACAATGATAATAGTTGAAATAATTACCCATCTAAACATGCAATTAATTAAATATATGAATTTCTCATTATTGCTCGAAAATAAACGAAATATCTACTGAGCTTGATGAATTAATTATATAGATTTTATTAAATAAATCATATTTTCAAAAATTAAGTTTCTTACAAAAATAATATTTTTTATATCAAAAGAGTATAACGACATACCTATATATCTACAGATTTCGCAAATTTCTCATATTTTTCATGAAAGATCATTTTCATTTTAAATTTAATAATTTCATATAAATTTAATAATTTATAAAAATTAAGGATTTGAAAACAGGCAGATTTGAATGTAACGTACAGTAGTAACTTATATTTTCGTTTGATTCGTTCAGAAATTTTGAATTTAGTTTCTTTATAATAACTTAGCTAAATACATATAAATGAGGGTTTACAAAATAAAATAAAATAATAAGGGATCATATTAGGCCTCTGGCTTTATGTTAAGTCAATTCAAAATTAATAATTTCCCTTTGATAATAAATAATTTTCTTTTGTATACAACACTCCTACAAATAATATGCACTTTGATTTGTCCAAATTAAATAAAAAATTATTTATATTTTCCAATTTTAAATCACATATTAGTATGAGCATTTTTTCCTATAATGTTATGGTGTAGAGAAATAGATTTATTTTTAATATTAAAAAAAAATATATAAATATTTATTACTTTTAATTATAGCTTAGTCATCTATTTAGAATAGTTATTTATGATAATTGTTTAAAAATTAAAATTAACAGTTTATATATTTTTCACCATACTATTTAAAACGAGAAGCACGGATTTTTTTAACATTCCAAATAATTTTGTAAGAAAAAATAATAATAATTAAAATTACTTTCTTTCCATGAAAAAATCTAGGTTGAAATAAATCAGTAAATATATATATAAACAAACGGTTTCGATGTGAATATTTTTGAAAAAAAAAATTACTTTAGCAATCAAATAAATTTGTTTACTAATAATACAAATGTATACATTTCTATTTCTATAACTTTTTTAGAACAACAAGCAAGTGTCCGGTCACTAGGGGGAGTCTGACAAATACTTGCAGTTATTCTTTAAAACGTCGAATTCAAAAATAAAACGATTATTTTTAATATACGTTTATTTATAATATAAAAAAAAACAACTTCTGATGGATTTTATTTTCCACTCAATTAATTGTTTTCTATAAATTTTTTAAATTTTATTCCTTAAGTTTTTTAATTTTGGTAGAAATAATAAATTTTTATAAAAAAAAAAACTACCTAGATTATATGAACTCTAATATTTATTATCAATTGAATACTTTTTTAAGATAAATGTGGTTTGCAAATTTAAAAATTACCTCTATTTCAACAAAAATTCTTTAAGATTCTTAAGATGTAACAATCAAAATTAATGTTGAATTAATACCAAAATAAAATAAAGAGTATTAGTTAATTTGGGAATGCAAAATTACTAAATTATAACCAACATTTTTGTTGAGCAGTAAACAAAAAAGTCAAAAACAACATTTTTTTAAAAACGACCATACTCCAATAATTTGACATTTTTGAAAGTTTTCGAAGACTGGTTGCTGAATGACCTACATAAAATAACGTATTATTTTTAAATCGTTGAAATTATCCACAAATCGTTGACATCATCCTTTACGAGTTTGTGAACAAAAGAAATACTGCTCGTAATTCATTTCGGAAAGTTTTGACAAGACAAATAATTCGTCGCAATTAATTAACTTATTTTATCAAAACGTAAGGGGACTTCGGACAAAGACCAACAAGGTCTTCCACTCATCATCTATCTGCCCTTATGACATTATTTCTCTAACTGAGACCTAGCTTCATGCTGGTATTAACAACTTTGAAATTTTTGACAACACATTTAATGTTTTTGGACGTGATACTCCAATCCCAAGATTGAAACTGTTGGAAGTGGAATTTTTATTGATGTAAAGTCCTGCTTCATAGCTACGCTAGTGAAGAATTTATCTGCATTAAAGTGACATTAGAAGAAAGAAATTTATATTGTTCCTGGAAGCCTATTTGATGTCTACGCTAAGGCTTTCAAATATTTAAGCTTCGTGAACGAAGTAATGGATTATAAGAACGAACTTATTTGCGACTTCAATCTTACTCACGGTACATGGTATCGCTGACCTAATACAAATTTAATATTGCCAACTGGAAATCTTAAATCCGACGATTCAAAACTAATTGATAATTTACCTTTTTTTTAATTGTTTAAATGTTAACTCTTTGGTCTTTGCTTTTAATAATATTTTGTTACTGTAAAATCAAGATCTTCAGTTCCAAATTGGTGCGATAGTGAAGGTAAAAGCCTTAAAAATCGAAGAAATAAATTCTGGGCCACATACAAAAATTCACCAAGTGAAACAAATTTCAATAATTACTGTGAAGCAAGAGATGATTTAAATATAACCTTAAGTTTAAAGTATTTGAATTATATTCAGAGGCTGCAAAGAGATCTCAAAATGAATCGAAAGCAGTTTTGGAACTTTGTTAATAGTAAAAGAAAGTCTTGTCCTTACCCGTCTGTACTCAAGTCAAATGACCCTCGGGTTAAATCACAACTATTTACGGACTTCTTTCAAAGCGCTTTCAACTGTGATACACACAATGTGATATTTAAAACTGTGATGAAAATGCTGAAAACTTTGGCCTTTGAAACCTTTTAATTATTTGACTGATATAAACTTAAATACTTATACTGACGAAATTGAAAAGTTTATATCTAATGTTGACGATAGATGTATGCCAGGCCCTGATGGGATACCTTCTACTTTCTACTAACTTGAAAAACTGTATCAGTGACTTGTCCCTTCCTTTGTCAGTTTTATTTAACTATCCAATGTCTTCTTGTACATTTCCATCAATTTGGAAAAAATCTTTTATAATCCCTCTTCACCAGAAAGACGTAACGTATAGTTAAAAGAAGGAACTGCCAGCTTTCTTCTAAAACTAATAGTAATAGTTTATTAATGTTAAGTTTTAAACAGTTACGGTCACACCAATCAAAAAACAAGTTAAGATCACACAATCACTCTTCAAAATCGCGATAATTTGAAATAGTTTTGAAAATTATAACATCGTATGCATAAATAAGGCAGTTTGAAAATTTCAACACAAGAGGTAAATCATTTATAAATAAGATAAAAAGAACTGGGCGTAAATGGCTACCCTGTGGTATTTCAGAATTAACAGTAAACTCATTTGATTCGAAGCCGTTGAAAATTACAGAGTAAGATGTATCCAGTAAATACGATTGAAGCCACATACCAAAATGTTCGCTAAATCCTAACTTCTTTAATTTTAATAACAAAACTCGATGAGAGAGTCAATATCAAACGCCTTGCTAAAGTCGGTGAAGACACAATCTATTTGTCTTTTGTTCTTAAATGAGTCAATACAATTTTGCACCAACTTCATTAAAATGGTTATTGTAGAGCGGCCCCTTGTAAGGCCATGTTAATTTGAAACAATAATTGATTTAAAATACAAACACAGTGATTCACAAATAATTGCCTCGAATAGTTTAGGAATGGCCGATAATCCAGCTCTAGGTCTATAATTTTTGATTTCGTCTTTATTACCTTTCTGGTGAAGAGGGATTATAAAAGAATTTTTCGAAATTGATGGAAATATACAAGAAGACATTGAATAGTTAAATAAAACTGATAAAGGAAGGGACAAGTCACTGACACAGTTTTTCAAGTTAGTAGAAGGCATAAGTTATTCCATCAGGGCCTGGAATACATCTATAGTCAAGATTATATATAAACTTTTCAATTTCATCAGTATAAGTATTTAAGTTTATATCAGTCAAGTAAGTAAAAGGTTTTTAAAGGCCAAAGTTTTTAGCCTTTTTGTCAAATGTATCACAGTTCGAAATATCACAGTTTTAAATATCACATTGTGTGTATCACAGTTGAAAGCGCTTTGAAAGAAGTCCGTAAATAGTTGTGTTATAACCCGAGGGTCATTTGACTTGAGTACAGACGGGTAAGGACAAGACTTTCTTTTACTATTTACAAAGTTCTAAAACTGCTTTCGGTTCATTTTGAGATCTCTTTGCAGCTTTTGAATATAATTCAAATACTTTAAACTTAAGGTTCTATTAAAATCATCTCTTGCTTCACAGTAGTTATTGAAATTTGTTTCACTTGGTGAATTTTTGTATGTAGCCCAGAATTTATTTCTTCGATTTTTAAGGCTTTTAACTTCACTATCGCACCAATTTGGAACTGAAGATCTTGATTTCATCAAAAACTTGAATTTATATCACACATCAATTCAATAACTAATAAAACCAATTTAATTCTTGGTTGGATAAAAAGAGAGTCAAAACAATTTTCCGATCCTTTTGTTATAAAAGCAGCTTTTTATAACATTTGTTCGTCCAATTCTTGAATATGCTTTTATATAAAAGTTAGAATGGAACAGGTGCAAAAAAGATTCCTTAGGTTTGCGCTCAGAGGCTTAGGTTGGGTAAATCCTTACGATCTCCCACCAAACCATAATAGACTGAAACTTATTGACATGCCTAGTCTTGAGAGCAGACGTTTTTATTTGTGTTTTGCCTTTATTGTAGAATTATGAACGGGAAAATAGACTCTTTGCACCTTCTGTGCTATGTTCACTTTAATATTCCCCAAAGAAACTTAAGGAATTCGTCCGAATGTATACATATTTATAACTATCGGACCAATTTAAACAAAATGTTTTATTTATTTAATGATTTCAATAATGTAAAGGGTCCGCCATCTAACTTTTTTTTTCAAATAGTGCTTATTTCGTGAATGGTAACACTTAGCTCATGTCTAATTTGACAGATAATTAGTTTTATCCTTCCGCTGAACGAATATGGTTGTGTATACGCTTGAACAACGCTGGGAAATATTGCGACATTACTTTGCCGATTTTGCCAAAAAAATCATCTTTTCAGATGAAGCTCATTTTGATCTTGGCGGGTATGAAAACAAGAAAAATTGTCGCATTTGGGGCACAGAAAACCCGCACGCATACATTGAAAAGCCGATACACCCAAAACGAGTCACTGTTTGGTGCGGATTTTGGTCCAGAGGCATAATTGGGCCATTTTTCTTCAACTGAGAAAGGAGTGGCCCTTACAGTCAATGGCGATCTTTATCGCGCCATGTTGAACAAATTTTTGTTCACAAAAATTGAAGAGGAGGATATTGGCAACATTAAATATAAATAAATTTTTCACCGATACTACTGCTTCAAGTTTTATAAACGTTTTGTTGAAAGGAGAAAAACGACAAAGGATAAAATTCATCCCTCAGCTAGGAAATGAGTTAGAATTTAACATGCGCAACTGATTCAAGTTGTATTTAAATTCTTGAATAATACAATAGCAGTAATAAACAGGGAATTCTACATTCGTGTAGTCCGGCTTACCATTAAAAATAACATGGGTTTTGAAGATTATTTGTTGAAATACCTTAGTACTATAAAAATAGATGAAATTTAAATAGAATACACATGTTATGGATTGAAAATCTCAAAACATATGATTTTCCATTAAAATGGTATTCTTTTACGAACTCTCTTAAATTTGTATTCAATTGATTTATTAATTTAAAACTATATTATATACCTATACATAGTTTTTTTTTTTTTAATTATTAAGTTTTTATTTATTAATTAATTTTCAGCTCACAATTTAATTAAAAAACAAAAGAACTCTTTCCGAATGGCATATTATGATATGGCTGATTTTAGTCAATTTAATATTAGATAAATAAATATTTAATCTTTGCGAATGTCTACTCTTCTGCTTCAATATTTTTCTATAGGATTATTTTTTTTTTTTCTTAAGGGGAATCTTGAGAATTTACAAACAAACAAAAAATGAAAATGGCTGATTAATTAAGCACGAACAATGACGAAAAAGGCATGCAAAATGGCTGATTTAACTTTTATAATAATGGATACAAATAAATTTTATAAAAAAAAATTGCTTTTATTATATTCATTTTGATAAATTTAAGAACAAAACGTAGGTAGGTGTGATAAAAGACATATTTAATATCACTCAGTCATATTCGACTATATTTTCATAAAAAAAATTGTATTCAAATCAATTCACTTGAAAAGAGACAATCAATTTAAATAACAATGCGCCTAAGAAAATTTATTATAAAGGAAATACAAAAAGGTATTGATAAATCATTGATGCATGATACATATCACCGAGACCGACAACCAATCTCCTTCTCAAGATATACCTAAATGCCTATTGTTATACTTGAGCGAGTGTTTGTACACTTAAAGAAAAATCATGTTAAATTAACAATTTCTATTTCATTGATCTTAATAATAAAAAATCTATTTATATTTATAATATTTAATGCAATATTAAATTATAAAAAATAAGAAAATAATATCAAAGCATTTACATTAAACCATCAGTCTATTATCTAATATTTGAGTTTATTCAATAAAATAATCTAAAAACACATATCAAATAACCCTCTCCCTTCTGTTTTATAAATCATCTAATTAGAAGGTTTGAATTACACTTTTAACTTTTTTTAGTATAAATATTAATAGCTCAAAATATTTGAGCTAATCAGCTAATGTTCATAGTGAGGTTCTGGGGAATCAATTATAGTTATTATAATTGCACCTAGAATTTGTTTATTGTTTTTTTAAGAATTCTGATGTCAGATTTTTTAGCAAAACCAAAACCGGAGTTCTTTTAATTTTTTGTTCTTTCTTTTAAGAACGACACTGATTAATTCTACAGACTTTTCAAATAAAACTGCTAATGATTATTTCAACTACATTCGCACTTGATAATAATGTACCAACTTCGCTTGGCCACCGTGTCGCCGCCACGCGCCTCCGCCGTGCCGGCTAAAACTCTACTAATTTCGTCACATAGACCATGCCGAAGCTATGGTTCGGTTGTATATTGTCATATAAAATGATTCTTTTAAAGTTACCTACTGCCTCTTGCGAGAAAGTGACAACTTCCAATAGTGCACAACGTGTAAAAGTGCCTCTTATCTTAGCCGTTCAGATTCAGATGAAAATCATAGGTCCTTTGCATTTCTCCCGACCAACTAACAACAAGCAAGCCAGAAATGTTGGGCTTTTTAGAAAAAAATAAAAACAATATTTCTCGGTCTCATAATTTCAAAACGTCAAATCGACACTTTGGCATAGTGACGTTTAAGTAGCAGCCGTTATTTGTTTAAGTGGTGCATTCGTATTTTTGTTGCTATAGTTAACTATGGCTTATCTGTCAAAAACAAGAGTTGCAATGTCAAAGTTAAGAAAATAACTTTTGGTTACTTTTCATTAAAGAACGATCAAAGTTGAAAAACTGGTTGATCTCATCTGTCAAACGAAGCGGGTTAAAAAAAAGTCAACAAAAATAAATAATAAACAAGACAAAATTTTGATTGCGTTAAATTTATTGATAAATAATTCACTACCACTTCAAAAAAGCATGTATTTTATAAATTAAATTTCTATCAACTTCATATTTGCACGAAATCGAATCATAAAACAAAATATTTTGTAATTTGTTTTTGCTTATTTTTTCATTCTTTATGAGCCACACATTTCTTTATTAAGAGATTAACCCAATCAAAAAATAAAACTTTGAAAAAAGTAAATTATTCAGAAAACAATTATAAATATCAAAAGCAATAAAAAAAACAATTAAATTGATAATAAATAATTACAAAATTGAAAACAATTCCAAATCGGAAGACGAAAAAGGCCACACAAATCTAACCTCAAAATGAAAACATTGCAATTTTAATTAATTAATTTTCGGATTAGCCGTGTTATTTAAAAATTAGAGTGCGACTTTGTACTCACCCCGAACGTTTCGCATCAAATTACATTGAGCGTGGTCACCGGCGGGAAACTGCTGATGAAATGTTATGCATTAGATTGGCAATGGCACAGTGGATATAGTGTTTGACTGCTAACCTGGACGCATGGGTTTGAGCCCCAGTCTAGGTAGCATTCTTTTCTATATTCCGCAGTTTCAACTGGATCCCAACCGTGGAATTTCATGAGATAGTTTAACACCTAATTCTCAATCCACTGTGCCAACAAAAATCTTTCCTTTTCCTTCTATTTCTTCTAACTAGTGCCATGCATTGCATTTAAAAGACCTGAAGTCTTACAGGCATATATTTTAAATTATTATTATTTTTATTATTATTATTATTATTATTATTATTATTATTATTATTATTATTATTATTATTATTATTATTATTATTATTATTATTAATTTATTATTATAAGTAACGCAACGTTACTCTAAAGAACTTTTTTTTATAATAAAGGAAGGTTAAAAGCCGGCTCAAACAGAACGTGGTCTGCCGGCACGATCAACCCTTTACCATCAGCAAAGAAAAAACGCGATGGTCAAATTTTTTTTGTAAATGTTTACAAAGAACGCCAGTCCGCGCTCTGTTTGACCTATCCTTAACTATGTCCCCTTTCTCACAGGAAAACTAGTTTCTTATGGAGATTTGTTGACGTTTTTCTTCATCTCTTATTCCGTTCACACGAAGAAACAAAAATTTCAGAGGTTTTTTGTTGTTTCCCTATAAAGTCACATAACGGACTCACATAAAGGGCAGTGTGATGTTTTTCCGTCTCCTTACTTCTTGCCCATGTCGCCTATACAAACTCCTTGTTTCTGGCAACTCAGTTTCCTTGTGTGAAAGGAGACTATAGTAAACTATACTTAACTTTGGATGGAAAAAAAAACGAATCAATGTCATTGTGCCAAAGTGTTGCTGTCAGTTTTAAGTTTGACAATTTCGTAAACATCCATAAAAGCACTGGATCTGCACCACCAATATTTCTTATTTCTGTTGAGTTTTAATTCTCTTTGAATGGTGTTCATGTAGATGTGGAAAGTTGATGACACCTTTTCACTTTACGTTATTACGTACAGGTTATGGCTAAAATAATGTCACAATATGCACTAGCTGTCATTTTGCTAGAACAGTTCAGCTTTTCAAATTGTGTCAACAAGTGGGTAACTAAGCAAGAACAATAAAAAATCTCACATCAGCGATCAACCAAATGTAAATAAATAAATCGACTGACATTCAAAGCATAGTTAAAGGAACTTGTATTGCTTGGCCTACATAAAATATTTTAATATCTCTTGATTCACGTAAGGTGTGGCAAAAAGCTGGAGTATGTAGGTTTGGTCAAAACAAGAAAAAAATCTTATGCGAGGGGCGTCTATTCCCACTCGTTTAGATGGAAGAGTCAACTTTCAAAAAAAAATGATTTAAAACAGAAAAAAAAATATTAAAAAACAACGGCAACACATTAGTCCAGTTAGCCCAGTTATGTAAACAACCACACATAAGTACAACTTTCCGCGCCATCTTTGAGTGAAATAAATAATTAAATCCATCACGGTTGGTGTCCAGCCTCGTTCGTACTGGAATAATTGTCGAAACCTTTTTGGAAAGCACCTTCTAGTAGACCCTAGAAAATTCTAGAACCCTATTTTCGGGTATAAATACAGGCGCACCAGTCCGAAAGGGCAGTTTTGATTTTGAAAGTGAATGAATAAATGTCAGTGTTTTAAAAAAAATAATATTCAAACCCAAAATTTTGAAAAAAATCAAACTACTTTTTTTCAACAGTTTACGTAATTAAGTATTAGGTAGTATTTTTTGTTGAATCACAACTCACAAGAAATTGTGACCTGTGACCCTCACAACGGCAGAATAGGGCTGTTAGTCAAAAATTGAAAACCGGATGTTTTTCTAGGACTTTTATTTTTCAAGATATTAAAAAATAAATAAACCGATTTTCTCATAAAACTAAAAAGAATACCGCTAAATGATCATTTCAGCAACCAGTTGATTATTATCGACATTCTTTTTCCTTGTTTTTACTAAGAAGTTGGTGTCTTTATTTTTCAATATCTTGAAAAGTAAAAGTCATAGAAACATTCAAAATTCGGTGTTTAACTAAGAATTAAAAGGAGGACTGAATTTTGAAAACAAAAACAATTAACTTAAAGTAAAAAAATTGTTGGAATATATTTTTTTTAATACATTTTAAGGTTGAAAATTATTTTTGTCAGATATTCATTAAAACTTGTTTTAAAAATTAAATAAAAGAAGGGGTTTTTGGGTTTGCAAAAAAGTATATATATCAGGGCATTTTATGTAAGTGTTGTCGTTGTTTTTCAAGTCAATTTTTTAGAAAATTGCCCCTCCTGTATAATGGATGGGGGAATAGAATCCCTCCATCCCGTACGATTTTGTTTTCTTGTTTTGAAGAAAACTTCATGCTCAATCTTTTTGTCAGGTGAATCACCATGTGTGCGAAAACCCGACATTTTCGACATTTAACCTTGAGTATCTTTTGACGTGCTCAAGATTTGGCAATTAACTTTTCAGACAGTATTTCAAATACCAAGATAAATATAATTGCGCTTCATAAATCTAAACTTGTACTTTCTTAGGAAATTGGCCATTCTTGCTGAGTCATTGAGCAAATTATGCTCGTCGTCGTCTTTGCCCTTATTTTCGAAGAAAAGTCACTTACTCTTGCACTTATTTATTGTCAAATCGTTTAAAAAAAATATTAACTTAAATGGCGCAAAATTTAATAAATTGCTTTTTTAAGGAATAAACCCGGCTCTAGTTAACGTAGTCGTTTAGTTCTTGAACCCTTGTCTAACTATTTCATAATTTTAAACACGTTAATCAACTCTTCCAGCTAAATCGGACTCAGCAACGCAACGTAAGCAAATTAAGGTTGAACAGGCACAAATTTGACAGATGAAGACAAGAAACCCAGCTATATACTCGTAAAACAATAAGAAATGTTAAAATAAACAAACCAGTTCAGAACAAATAATTTTAATATAATTATGTGTGTGTCGCGTATATAGATTTTAATTGTGTTTTGTTTGGATGTTTTTGTTCTTTATTTAGTGAAAAAGATGTCTACTCACAATATCCATGAACAAAGCTGACAGATCTTTGTAGATGCTCATGTTTTCGAAGAAAAAGTGAAAAATTCAATGCCGCCCAGCACTTTAAACTCTTTAATAAATACTTTTCATTTTTAAAATAAAAGCTCTAAGTTTTCCAAAATTAAAAAAAAAAACTTCCGAATTCATATTACCAGTTAACTACGCTTTTTTGTTGAAATAAACTTATTTTCTAGTGGTAAAAGTATACTTTAAGAAGATATACAAGAGTTTTGCTGCTTTTAAAGTTAGAAGAGTGGTTTAACGTTAAGCTGACATTTGAAGAACGAAAGCTTCTTAATGACCGGCAGTACGGCTTTCGTAGCAATAGGTCCACTGGTTATCTGATGGTATATCTCACCGAACAGTGGAACAAATCTTTACATCGCTTTGGCGAAAGTAAGATTATTGCGCTTGATATTTCTAAGGCGTTTGATAGAGTTTGGCACCAAGCTCTCTTATCGAAAATGCGCGCATTTGGTTTCGATGAATCTCTTCTTCGTTGGATTAGAAATTACCTTTCGGACCGAACAATACAAGTTGTATTGGACGGTTTCAAGTATGAAATTCACAAAATAAATGCTGGTGTGCCCCAGGGCTCCGTTTTGTCTCCGACTCTCTTCCTTATATTCATAAATGATCTTTTGTCTGAAACTTCTAATCCATTAAACTGTTTCGCTGACGACAGCACCCTCAGCTTCTCATATTCGTTTTCAGATTCACATCCATGTTCTTCGGATGTGGTCCTAGAACGGCAGCGTATAATTAGCTCATTAAATTCTGATCTCAACAGCATTGTCCAATGGGGAATCAAAAACCGCGTAGAATTTAATGCTTCGAAAACTCAATGCTGTCTTCTGTCGTCAAAACGAAACACACCTCCCATGCCGCTATCCATGAGCGGCACTCGTATTGAGGAAACCGAAACGCTTTCAGTCCTCGGTATGTGTATCACAGACCACCTTCTGTGGAATGAACACATATTCGACGTCGCCAAAAATGCTGCTAAGTGCTTAGGTTTTCTTCGACGATGTAAGAAATTTTTCTCCCCTTCTGATCTGGCTGTGATCTATAAAGCATTTATCCGTCCGAAACTTGAGTACAATTCCCATATTTGGGCAGGTGCCCCAATAACCCACTTGAGTATCTTAGATAGGATTCAAAAAAGAGCTTTGAAAATGATAGGTGACAGAAATATAACAGAAACATTTGCATCACTCGAACACCGCCGCCATGTTTCATGTCTAACATTATTTTACCGTTACTTTTATAAACACTGTTCTAGTGAAATAGCCAGCTGCATTCCTCCCCTTAGACAATTCAACCGTAATACTCGTACCTCTAGGAATGCACATCAGTTTACCCTCGAGTCCAACTTCGGACGTACTGTCAAGTATAGAGATTCTTTTTTTAGCCGCACTACCCGAATGTGGAATGCTTTACCCGGCTCTATCTTCCCCGACCATTTTAATATTCAGAGGTTCAAAACCAATGTACATCGGTATCTCCTCTTAAATCCTTCCCTATTTTCCCAACGCTCGCACTGTGTTTAAACATTTTAAGGGCAGCCAAAATCCCTTTAGTGCGCGCTCAGAAAAAAAAAAAAAAAAAAAAAAAAAAGAGTTGACTCTCGCTTTAAAAAGAGTTTTAAGAGCCGTCTCCCATTGTAAAAGTGATTTAAATTTGGTTTCAATTGTTTAAAATTTTGCGCCAATATATTTAATTGCTAACGTATTTGCTTAGTTCTACAATCATTTTTTTTTTGTCTCAAATATTCTGTATAAACAAAAGACCTTGATGATTTTTAACTCGACGTTTTTTCTCTAAGTGTATATTCTCAAAACGTATTCGAATGTCATACATATTATCTTAAGAAAAGATACTATTCATATCTTATGTCAATTTGAAACAATATAATTCCATAAATTCATTATTTCCCTTGCCGCTTTGAAATCATAAAGTCAGCCAAACTTCAAGCTTTATATCATTAAACCAAATAACTAAATAATGTATAGACTTATATAAGAGACTTAGAAAATTTAAATTTATTTCAATGCATGTTGAATTGAATTGTGGTGGTCGTGGTCATGATGGGGGGAGGGTGGGGCGAACTATATTTAGATATATAGTGCCATACATAATAGCCAAATACAGTTTTGCATGCTAAGCCAAATCGAAAATATTATTTACGAATATGAAAATTATAAATATATATATATATATATATCAACATTTCTATACATAAAAACGCTTTAAGGCACAAAAGCTAGGCATGCTCTGTCTCTCTATCTCTTTTCATTTTTTAAATTTGGTGGAAAATACAAATAGCATGCTCTTTTTGGTTGTACGTAGCATTTTGTTTTAATGTTTATGATTTTGTTTTTTTTATTATAATTTTTATATTTTTCTGCTCCTTGTCCTTTAAAAATATGTTTTTTTTTTACCCATTGTTTCTTTTTATATTTTTAACTACACGAAATAGGGGCATTTTAGTAAAACGACTTAATTTTTTGTATGTATTATTTTAGCCAGACAAAACTCAAAATTGATTGCACATTACAGATGAATATAAAAAAATAAATGGAATCCTTATTTTTGAATTTATTTTTTATTTTTGTTGATTTTTTTTTTTATTTGTAACGCAACACAGTAAAAAGTATGTGTATGATGGTTGGTTTTATTTTTTTTATTTTGTGTTTTATTTTTTCGTATCCTTCGTTTCATTGAATAGACTACAACACTGATTGGACTCCTTAAAACCGCCCGCTTGCTGCGCCTGGTGAGGGTTGCAAGAAAAATCGATCGATATTCGGAATATGGGGCAGCGGTCCTTGTGCTACTCATGGCAACGTTTGCACTTATTGCCCATTGGTTGGCGTGCATCTGGTACGAACAATCGAAGTTTTTTTTTTCATAATCATAGCCATATTTTTTTTTTTTTAATTTCTATGTGGATGTTTTATGTTTTTATGTTTTTTTTTTAGAATTTTTTAATAAATATCATTTTACAGGTATGCAATAGGAAATGCAGAGAGAAGTATGCTGCCAAATAATGTTGGCTGGCTGCACTCATTAGGAAATGATATACAGGAGCCGTATTATGATAACAAAACAGGAGGCCCTTCGATAAAGGTGACATTTACATTCCCAACCCATCTTATAGCCTATCACCTTTTATTTACCACACAATTTTTGATTCGATTTACAAAAAAAAAAAGAAGATGACGGCCACTGTGGCATATGAGTAACCAAAAAAATAATCGTAAAACTGTGTGACATGTTTGACACAGTTATCATATATTTTTTGTTGCAGTATTAATTTTTGCTTTAATATGGAAAAAGAGAAGAGAATATATATTTTATGAGTTGACAAGAAAATAATAAATGTCAAATAGACATAAGACATAACAGTAAAATGTCAAATTGACACGTGATTTTTTTGATAATGTTTATGTATGAATATTATATGTGTAGAAAATGTAAAACTGAATTTATTTATTATACTATCGATTTTTTATCATAAACCTATCGTTGCAGTCACGCTATATTACGGCACTTTATTTTACATTCACGTCGTTAACATCGGTGGGGTTTGGAAATGTCGCACCGAACACAGATGCGGAAAAAATTTTTACGATATGTGTTATGTTAGTGGGATGTGAGTATTATTTGACAAAAATTAAATTTTTAAATACATTTTTATTTTTTTTTAATTTAAATGCAAAAAATAAAATATTAAAAACACATTATAAAATATAATTTTTTTTCGAAATTACAAATTAACTCGATTGACAGTGGTAATTGAATTGATAAACACATATTTTATTACATTTTTGTATACAAAGAAATATAATTTATTGTTTTCACACAATTTTAAATTCAAAATAAATACATACACATGTAAGTGCACTTTAATTGCTAATAATTTTTTTTTTTTTTTGAATATTTAAAAACTGCTTGGCATTTAGCTGAAATTTTTGCAATATCAGTCTTTAAATTGATTTCATTGTTTTGCCAATAATGGTGTAAATTTGAAAAATCATTTATTTTTGGAATTATTAGCAATTCTGCTACTTTTTTACACATAGCTTTAATTGCAAATGAAAGTAGCAGCAGGTTTTTAAATGTGTGAAAATGGGTTAGTAACTAACTAGATATTAGATTTATATTAGATAGCAGATTTTATTGTCTTATTTCGATTTAAAAAATGCAAATACATCCTTCATAAGTTAAAATTATTGTTGGTACATAGAAGATCTTAAAATCTTTAGCCCAAAGTACCTAGTAAACGAATTTGAGTTGAATGTAGCCTAAAGCCGAGTTTCACTCCTACAAAAAAATTCGACTCGAAATTCGTTTAATACTCCCTTTAAAATTTGTTTGTTTAATTTTAGAATAATGGTATGATATAAATTTTTGTTTATGAGAAACCTTACACTGCGTTTTTCGTGTTAACCGATCATTTTTTATTGAGGAATCATGATCAGGCTGAGATTAATAAACGATCTGAGATCTCATTTCTCAAAACCTGCCTTTCATTAAATTCAGATTTCTAAAATTGCATAAGAAACTGGCGGCATAGTTGCAAAGTAAACATTTGTGAAATTTTTAGAAAATTAGCAAGTTTATCACCAATTAATTGTCAAAATCTGGAAGTTACGAGAATCTTTAAAAGCTTGTCTTCTGACAACGACAAAATATCGATATCAATAAACATGTCAATATTTTATTAAACTCAAATTTTTTCAAAAAAAACTGCGAAAACTTGCGATGTAAAGTTTAAAAATAAGTTCATTACTTCATTAAAACTTTTTTCATGTCTATCGTGAGAAAACGTGTTTTATCTGGGTAATCAAAATAAAAACTCATCTAAGGCCGAATTTACTCGATTTTAAATTCGGTATTAAAAATTGGAAATTGATCGATTTTAAGTATTTTTATTTATTCACCCCCCTTGACCGATTTTAAATGACGTTTCTTCTACTTATTGATTATTTAATTAATTTAAAATCAGTTTTAGCTAAAAGAACAAAATCCACCTTTAAGGGGTTTTTGAACAAGTTCTCAAAAAGATTGTAAGCTGGCGTTTAAACTTTTAACAAATAGAGAAACAATCATTTAAATTTAATCTGACCACACATTTAGTAGGATAAATATTTAGTTATTTAATAGAAGTGAAGTTTATAAAAGGTTTTCCAATAAGAGGTGTTATTTTGAATAACCCGCTTTATCGGTAGTTGTAACAATTGAAGTTGTATTTTTTTGACATTTGGCGAGTAAAAATGGAACATTACACGCTTCAACAACGAATTGAAATTATTAAAATTCACTATTAAAGACGGTTCTTAAAAATCATCTTGACTGATGATGATGAGGCCCATTTCCACCTTGGTGGCTACGCACAGTGTGAAATTTTCAGATTCTAGCGGAACTTAAGTCTAAATTTAAATAATATTTTTTTTTAACTTGTTTTTATTTCGTGGAAATGATTTAAATATATCAGATTTATTTAAATTTAATAATTCATTTTAATTTTATTTTAACTAAAAATAAATTAGATAAAACATAGTTTTTAAATAAAAAATGATTACATTTTTAAAAATAATTTGAAATTCAGTCAGTTTGAAACTGTTTCTTCGGGAAGATCATAACATTTAGTTCTTGAAAACCTCGTTCTTAACGAAATCAGTGGATCTGATGACTTTAGAAACTGTTCGTTACTTGGAGTTTGGTGCCAAACTTCAAAAACACTCAACCCATTAATTTTTCTGTAAAATAAAAATATTTGTATGGGAGCTGCAAAAGGTTGCAAGAAATTAGTTTTGATTCTAATTATATAAACTACAGAGAATCAAAATATGAAAAAATTAGAGCGGGTGCACGCAGGTTAACTTAAAAAGCTTTGTCTCAAAGTTAAAAAAACTTTTTTTTATAAAAAAAGTAAAAAAATAAAAATAAATAAATAAAATTAGTAAAACAGACTTAAGGATATACTATTAACTTCAGATATATAAAATATCGAATAATTTTACCGTTCACAAAACACATGCAGAGCTCAGCCCATCCGCTGTAAAATGCCTTTAATTTATTTTTCATACGGTGTTTGGCTTTGACAGCTAACTGCACAAAATATAATGGAAACATGAAGCTTTTACTACCTGAAATGAATCAACCGTTATGTTAAGAACTGATCAAAATCGGTTTTGTACTCGACAGCTCAACTTTTTTTCTTGACTTAAGTTCCGCTGAATTGTGAAAATTTCACACTGTGCTACGTCATCAAGCAAAATTGACGCTTATGGAGCTGGGATAACCCAATATTTATTGTTGAAAAGCCTCTCCATCCTCAACGAGTAACTGTTTCGTGCGGTTTATGGTCCGGCGGGGTCATTGGACCTTACTTTTTCGAAAATGAGGCTGGAGCAACAGCTATGGTGAATGGATTGTGCTATTGAGAGATGATTAATAATTTTGTATGGCCGGAATTGAATGGTTTTGATCTGGGCAACGTTTATTTTCAACAAGACCGCGCGGCACTACATGCCACACAAGCAAAGAAACCATCGATCTTTTACGGGAAAAGTTTCCGGACCTTGTTATCTCTCGAAGAGGTGATCACAATTGGCCACCGAGATCTTGTGGTTTAACACCTTGCGACTTCTTCCTTTGGGCCACGTGAAAGATAAGGTCTACAACAACAGCCCAGCGTCGTCGACTCAAGACCTCAAAAATGGAATTCGTGAAGCTATTGAGGGCATACAGCAGCTACTTTCCGATTTGGTGATGGAAAATTTTATGAAAAGGATATTGTTTATGGCATTCTTACCTCTTTACATTAAATAAACATCCAATCATATATTTCAAAAACTGACATTTTTCTTTGAAAATAAAAATAACACCTCTTATTGAAAACCCCTATATATATAAATGAGCATAAATGTTTTTTTTGAGCATTTACTTAGGATTTTGTGCTGTCCTTCTCTATTCTCATCTGAAATTGTTGTCAAAGCTATTAGTTCAGTTTGTTGCACGGCTTAAAGATTAAAATAATATTCGCACTTTTAGCTTATTAAAAATCACAAATCATAGACTTTTAAGTATAGAACTTCCTGATTATGCTTAATAAAAAAATAATTAAAACCCGTCCTCAAAGTTTTAGTTTATTGCTAAGTATTTGGGTTGGAATACAATTCAGCCGAAACAAAAATTTAGATTTTTTTCAATAATATGTCAATTTCAGCAAAATTAGTACAACAACGTTTTTATTTACGAACAAAATCATAATAAATGGTAAGTACACCTACTTTGTTTTCTCCATTTTTTAATTAATAAAACAAAAATCAATTATAGAAGATACAAAGGGATAAGAAATAATTTTACAACAAATCGAATACCAATAATTTGTGGTTTAGGCTATGCTATTAAAATGATCTGAATATGTAGGATTAATAATGAATGTGTTATTGTTAAGAAAAATAATCTTTTAATATGTTTAACAGAATTTCGAATATGGTTCTCACTTCTGAGTTCTTAATTCATCGCATTTAACAATAAAGATGCATTTTTATAAAATGAAAGCAAATACCCTGGTATATAACGGGTATAATGTTCAAAGTTAAAGAAACAATTTCATTGATTTCATTTTTGGCTGAACTTTGAGTTGAACTATCAAAATTTATTGAATTGATATAATGTTAAGTTATCGCCAATCTAGGTAGCACTCTTATTTGCATCTAGAACAGGAATACAAGAACCACTTGCTCCTTAAGGAAGTCTTTTTCCCCACAGACAGTCTACCTTAAGGTGCACATAGTCTACATTAAGGAGTAAATGGTTCTTGCATTGATTGCCACTGGTTCTTGTTCTAGATACAAATAAGTGCGCCACCTAGATTGGCGATAACTTTAACACTGAGGTGATTCCTCTATGTGTATAAACTCAGTGGAATTGTAATATTTTGACAATGGTTCGCAAATAAAATTTATTTCCTTTATTCAAACTGAACTACAATTACTTCACAAAATAAAACGATTTTTATTTCAAATGCGTTTACTTCTAATACTTTTATTACAACCAAGCACAAGTATGAAACTCTTAATTCAAAAGTTTTCGGACTCATCACCGGTATTTATATCCAAAAATAAAAGGTTCTAGAACATTCTAGGGTTCTGGAATCTGCAAGATGGTTCTTTTCCAAAAGGTTTCGTTCAATCATTCCAGGTTCTATTTCCAGTATAACGGTGAGAGCCTGGGCACCAACCGTGGATGCTATTAAATATTTATTTTGTGCAAAGATGGCGCGCAAACTCGTACTATTAAATGATGTCGTTGTTTTTGTTTGCATAACTGGGCATATTCACATTATGATGAACTTTAACTTAAATGAAAAATTGTCTTAACACGTCAAAACTCTAAAATTAAAAACAATTATTGGCCTAACAGCTCTGTTATTGAAACAAACTGCAAGTCAGAGACTGTTTTAAGTGGTAGTTGTTATGTTTTCTGGTAGTTGATATTTGAAATTGGTAGCTCCAAATCACGTTTCTGGTAGTTGTTATTTAACACTACCCGTTCTTGGACCATTTGAATACAAAGTAGTTCTACGATTGTCAATTTTCAATGACTGCGTAGGATCGAATATTTGCTGCCTATTATACTGCCGGATATACATACATACATACATAAATACCTACATACATACATACATACATACATACCTATTAAACGCACATAATTTTCGCACTTGGTTTTATTGCCTCAACGACTTCACGTGCAATTTCATTTGAAAGTCAAATAGAAACCTACATTTTGAGCGACGTATTCATGATTTCCCACCTATTTTTTTTTTTTTAATTAAATAAATCAACTGCGACAAAAAATACGTAAGCAAGCAAATCAAACAAATTTCCAAAACAGCATTATAGAAAAAGATCAAATCTTAATTGCAAAAAATGATTTCTGCGAGAACAAACTCATATTGAATCGATTTTCCAAAAATTCAATTCATATTTGTTTCGCGATTCATTGGAAAGTATTTCAGCTAGCGCGTTAAAATTACCTTCGGTAAGTACAACAAAATTAAGAAAGTGTTGATAATAAATCGGAACGAAAATTTTCGGTTTCATTTAGTTCAATAATGATTTGTTGGTAGTTCTGATTCTTAAATCAGTCCCTGCTGCAAACGTCAATAAAAATTATTTAAAAACCGATAAATGCGGTTTCATTGGTGAAGAATTAATTTCATATGAGTTGCACAGGTCAGGCACGCACATCAGTTGACTACTTTTTAATATAATTAGAAAACTCAAAATCAGTAGACAGTCTAATTCGAAGCCATTTTGTGTTCAAGGCATCAACATTTTCTTGTTTCAAGCTCATTTCTCAAATTCACTGCAATTTTAGAAACATTCTAAGAAATGAAACCTAAACTTGAAGATTGTGACACACTTAAAATTATAATAGTCAAATTGAAAGAAATAAGATCAGAGGTATTGCTGTCAAAATATTCGCTTAATGAATTTTAAAAGTGAAAGTCGCAGGGCACCACAGGTCAGGTGAGTACCTACGATACTGACACAGTATACACATATCTAAGACCCCTTTCACACAAGGAAACTGAGTTGCCAGCTATTTTTAGTTTGTTGGCGAGAAGAGCGTAAAAGGAAGACAACAAATTTCCCCTTACACCCTTCTCGCCTACAAACTAGCTAATTTCTGGCAACTCAGTTTCCTTGTGTGAAAGCGGTCTAAGATATTATACTGCGCAAGTTATCAGAAATTAAAAATGGTTGTTCCTGTGATTTTGGAGTTAACAAAAAAAAATATGTGATGATTGTTTTATTTTCGGGATTGATTTTGACAACATGTTCAAAACTGAACAAAAATAAAAATGCTAATAGCATGACCTGGGGCCTTTAACAAATACATAAAGTGCTTGTTGAACAAGTGAAACAACTTTTTAAATTTGTGTACAACGGACAATCAAGTTTAGGAGAATATTGTTTTGGCTTCTTTCAACAAGTGGGAAATTTCACAATTACACCGTTTCTGTAACTGTTAACAACAAGAGTTAAAAAAAAAGCCAATAAATTTGTTGAATACTTGAAAGTAGTGTTAATCAAGTGGTAGCATCGGAAAGATAGTTTAGAATTTATTGAGTACCTAGTCAAGTTTTGTAAAAAAAAAATTACGTTATCCCACTAATAAAAGAAAAACACGAAGAGTAAGGTTTTGGTTTGGAACTGGATCTCAATACCATGTTATAGGTGACGTGACGCTCATGGTATTCCTAAAACGACAATTTTTTTTTAATATGTAAAAGAAGTCACATTTGCAATAAATGAAATTGAAATTAAAAAAAAAAAAGAGTTTTGGCTTGAAACTAAAAGAGTTCAACTTACAATACACGACTCATCTTGGTAGATTAACTTGTTCAACTGACTCAACAAGTGAAGGGAAATTTTTTCTATTGACAATTCTTACGGTTTATATTATGTTCTGTGTTCACATGTTCATACAGTGGTGGCGGCCTAATTAAGAACGATATTCGTATTAAATTTTATAATGCATAACTTTTGTTTGGGAAATCTGTTGAGGTTGAGAAATGGTTTTATTAATAGCCCATGAACTACGGTACACTTTAAGTAATGTTTAAAAAATAAAAGTATGAGAATATTGATAGGAAAAAAATAAATATTAATTTAACTCTTATTTCGTCTGGCAGTATAATTTAGAACTGAAACAAAAGGTTGTCATAACATTAAAAATCTTTAAAGTTTTCAATATGTAAATGTGAATATATTGTAGGAAAACCTTATTTTTAACTATTATATAAAGACGAAAGAATTATTTTGTTCCTTCGCGCATAACTCATAAGATAATTAAATGATTTACGTGAAACAAATTTTATAATTATCTTTATGTCTATGAGACGGTTTTAGGCTATTTTTTATTTCTAAATATGTTTTTTAATTTTCAGAATATTATTGTTTTTAATTTTTGTGTCACCTTTTTTCTAAGAGTTTGTACACACATACACTTAAAACCTTTATATAGAAAATAAGGTGTTTTCCGGATGGAAAAAAAATGATTTAGTTCGAGTAAAAAGCGTATAACTTGGCTTGGCTGATCGGATCTTCAAGATTGAGATTTTAAAATGACGTGAAAAACAGTTTACAGTCGTGTGTATTAAAAGAAAGAGGTACAATTTATATTAAAGCAGTTGAATGATGTTTGGCGAATATTGTAAGAGGGAAAATGTTATGAATAAAAAATAAATTCAAATGAATTCAGTCTTAAAAATCGCTTCACATATTTGCAAAATGCAACAGCATTGTGTATCCGGAAGCTTTAAAAAAAAAAAATAGGTATGTAGGTAGGTGGTAGGAATGTATGCAAATATAAACAAGCTCCTTTAATATTATGTACTTATATATAGCAAACAAAATATTATTTTTTAAAGTTTGCGAAGCAACGCGAGCACGGGTCGGCTAGTTCTTTATAATTTCAGACAATATTCCTTGCATATTTTCGCGTAAGGCATGGAACCTTGATATTGGTGTACTCTATCAGATTTCCTCAATATTTAGAACATTCTGATAAAAATGTTTTTGTTTTTACTTTAACCACCCCTTGATGTCGCCCCACAAGTTCTTTATAGAATTTAGGCCTCGGCTTTGGACGGTCTAATCTAAAAAATGACTTCTTGAATACGCAAACACCTTCTTAGCAATCCGTTGTTGACTTTTTGGATTATTATCGTCGTTAAAAACAAATTTTATGGGCATGATTTCAAATGAATAAGACTCCATAACATGTTCTTCAATGTTTTTATAAACTTTCTGGTCAATTCGAGCATTTTTTTTTCTAACTTATCGACCATATTATGCCAAGTCAATGCACCCCAAATTAAATTAAGTTTTATCCTGTAGGATTTTTGATTCAATTTCGTATTTTAACATCAAATTTACTTTCTGACCTACAAAATAAGAAATCCTCAGAACAAGAAATTTGACGCAAATTCTCAACCTACAGATTTCCCAAACAAAATTTATACATTTAAAAAATTTTATAAAAATATCGTTCTTAATTAGCCCGCCACCACTGTATGTACCTTGAAGATACTGGAACAAAACTTGAAAGGTAATTCATTCAATTTAGACAAATAAGTTTGTACGTTGTCATGGTGAAACCGACTGTTTAAAGTTCTCCAGTAATTTACTGCCATCGTAATACAAAGTGATTGTACTTTAGCTAAGCAACAAGTTCATGCCGATTAATCCCTGCGCATCAAAAAAAAACTGTAGCGTCGACCTTTCTGGACGATTACATTGTTTATTTTTTTTCTTTCCGGAAGTGCGACTTTGAGGAGAAAACTACTCATGTTTTGTTCTCTGGCATAGATTATGTATGTATTCCGATGATAAAACCTATGCAAGTGTATCAACCTTAACGATTTGACATAAAACTTCACCAAAAATGTTCCAAACACTGTTTCACCGCATCATCCCATCGGCTTGTTAGCCATTGTGATGGCCGACATCTTTTCAAAAATTATATCGCAGTCGTACGGCAACAATAAAATTATCTGGTTGGTTTTTGTAGATTGTCAATAGTCTTTATATGTACGTTTCTACACAGACATAAAATGTGATTACAGATATTTTTTTTTTTATTATAACGGAAAAACATGTTTAATAAAAAGGGTAGAACAAGTGAAAATGAATCTACGAAAACGTTTTTATGGGGCCCGGTCATTTGATAAATATCTCCCAACAAGCTTACTATTTTAATTATTTAAAAAATAAAATATTAAAAAACATCAAACAACTCGTATTAATCCGATTAACTCTTAAAAAAAGGCTTAAGCTCCGCATGATGCAGGTGGTACCACACTCAAGTTGTCGCTGTTTCAGACAAAGGCTTTTAATTTCACTTGTTTAATGTTGAGATATATCTGGAAAAAAAAAAGTTAGTTATCTTTCAAATGTTTAAGTTTTTATTCTATAAACCACTACCATTATTATTTATACAGACTCATTTTTGTTCAAACTTAAGGATTATATATATTTTAATAATACTAAAAACTGTTCGTTTAAGTTTTCAATAAATAAAAATACGTAAAGCAAGATTTCAATGGAATAAAAAACATTAACAATAATTACTCGTTGCAACAAATACTAAACCTACCTTACCACCAACACTCAGAAGCTATATATTCAATTACCACTGGTATACCGTGTCTCATCCATTCATCACCATTAACAAAATTCAATTCAAAAACTCCATCATCCTCCGATTCAAAATTCTTACTTTTCTGTTTGCTTGCAGCCCTCATGTACGCCAGCATATTCGGTAATGTATCGGCGATCATCCAAAGGCTCTACTCTGGTACCGCCAGGTATCATACCCAAATGCTACGCGTACGAGAATTCATTCGATTTCATCAGGTAAGTTCGGATCAGCTCCGCTGATCGGTGACAATCTATCTGTCTCTTTCTGTCTCTACTTTGTGACTTACACCGTTGTTGGCTCAAATAAAACGCGAGTAAAATTTTTAACGATTAACGAAACGAAAAATTTAAAAATTTGTGTGGCGCTAATGTCTGGCCATAGCATCTTTTTGATTTTGTTTTAATTTTTAAATTTCATTCTATCATCCTATTGATTTCCTAACAAAAAAACCGAATAATACACAAAAACATTGTTGCTTTCTAAAACCTATAATTTATCCGAGATAGTTTTTTTTTTTTAAATAAAAGTTTAAACAAAAAATTCATTTTTTCATAATTTTGAAAAAAAAAAATTGAATTTCATCGAATTATTTCGTTAATTTTTTTCGTTTTTATATTATCTATCCTTCTGCGTGCTCTGTTTTTAACACACACAGATACCAAATCCATTAAGACAACGTTTAGAAGAATATTTTCAACACGCCTGGACGTATACCAATGGAATCGATATGAATTCTGTCTTGAAAGGATTTCCCGAATGCTTGCAAGCTGACATTTGTCTGCATTTGAATCGTAACTTGCTGACAAGTTGTCCAGCTTTCGAAGGAGCCAGTCCTGGTTGTTTGAGGTAAGAAACAAAACAAACGAACAAACAAAAATCAACTTGAAAACAAACAAAAAAAAACGTTTTCTAAAAAAAATAATACTTAAAACCTTGAAACAGATTTGGATGTGTTGATTAGGAGTACAACTAGATGGCGTTAGCATTTTGACATTTATAAAAATGCATCCACGGTAATTTTGTTTGATTTTGATTGAAGAACTTGCTGTCAAGTTGAGGCTGTAAAAGCCTCTTTGCTTGGACTTCAAGTATTTCAAGCAACTTACGAAATTACAGCCATTTGCTTGTACTGGTAGTCGTTTAACTGTCCAAGTCTATCCTCCCCGATATCGCAATGAATCCTGTAAATTGTGTACCTGAATACAAAATCTGCCTCTGGTAACCCAAAAATGATGAATGGATGAATAAAAATATTAATTTATCTGGCGTATATTATAGAAATTAAATTGGATAAAGCACTCTTTTAAATGGAAATTTTGTCGTATTTATCGTGCCAGAAACTTTTCTTTTATGACAGCTGTCCAATTTTATATAATAATAATAATAATAATAATAATAATAATAATAATAATAATAATAATAATAATAATAATAACAATAATAAAAATAATTTTAACTATATGCCTGTAAGACCTCAGGTCTTTTAAATGCAATGTACGACACTAGTTAGAAGGAATAGAAGGAAAGCAAAGATTTTTTGTTGGTACAGTGGATTGAGAATTAGATGTTAATTATCTCATGAAATTCCACGGGTGGCATCCAGTTGAAACTAGGGAATATAGAAAAGAATGCAACCTAGACTGGGGCTCGAACCCACACGTTCAGGTTAGCAGTCAAACACTATATCCACTGTGCCATTGCCACCCGCGAATATGAATATGACAGCTGTCAAAATAAAAACAACTTTTTCAGAAGTTATTTGCAAATACATAGATTCTGTCGTCCTGTTATATTCTGATCTTAATGTTCTCTCAGTAGAAAAATACTTTTACATAGGTACATAATTACGTAAATGTTCTTATGTAAAAATGGTTAATAGTTTAATGAACTGTCAATTTGAAGTGTTTACTTTTAACACATAAAGACAGGAATTCAAATTGCAAACTTGTGGCCTCGATTTATATCTGAAAGAAGGTGCCAGAAATAAAAGAACTGTTGTTCTATTCTAGAAATTACCGTGGATCGCTTTTCATTGCGGTTTTGTATTTGTGATCTGTCATCAAAAAAAAAAAATAAATAAATAAATCGGGTGGCACAGCGGCTCATGAAGAACAAGGGTCTAGTGACTAACAACTCGCAACCATTCCTGTGTGCACCTGTCGACAGGAATGGATTGGACCTACAATTTTATGCCGAATCCGAACGGCTAGACGAGAAGCACTTATTCGTGACAAGTGATACTCTTGGAGGACTTGTCAATTCCTCGCAAGAGGCAGTAGCCCTGAAAAAACTTTTTTAGTTTTTAGGTGGACGAGGCTAAATTCCCGATAAATGATATCAAAATTGGAGATAGGCCCTAACTGTAGAACAATTTTTTTCTTAGAATATACCTTAGAATCATACCCTAAAATACTCTTGACGAATTAAGGGACACCCTGTATAAGTAGCTCCTCGCTCCTCGCTCCTCGCTATATTTCATGAGTGCTATCTTTGTTGTTCGATTTCACATTTATTCATGGACACAAAATTAAATTACAAATACAACAATGTAAACAATTAGGTTTTGGTGGGGGGGGGGCTGAAACGTACGAAGGATTTGTATCTTACGTATGAAATATTTGTTTATTTATATTGGTTTATCTATGATACGGTGTTTTAACAACATTTATGAGTTTGGAGCTACCCAGTAGGAAATATGCTCCTCGATGAAAAATTAAGTTAAAAACGCTACCGACTTCATCTATTACTTTAATGAAGGAGCATCGTGCAATGATTTCATTAAAAAAATGTGTTGCCTTTTTCCTCACTTCATACCATCGACCCTTTCTTTTACTTTGTACACAAATTCAACTGAAATCAAAGCTTTCATTTCAGTGTAGGTACTATTCACTAAAAACAAATCATACGATGATTCTACCGATGAAGGGTAATGCTTAGGTTCATGAGTTCGTGAATAAAGTTGGGTATTCTGCGTTGTTCATTCTTCTAACAAAAAGTTTTTATGCGGCAGCAATACTCTATTGATACGCATTAGCTACGCATACATGCTGTTTTGTAAACATTTTACTTTTGTATAAGTTTGGCATTTCGGAACGCACTTAATTCGGAGAGCAGACATTAAGCAAAATTTGTGTGTCAAATATTCACGTATTTGAAATTCAAGTAAACGTACATGTACGCAAAAGTTTTTCGAAATGTATCGAAGAAAGACAACTTGAATAAGCAGACATGCAGCATTATCCTTTTCGCTTTTCATTTTACACTTTTTTCACTAAAACATACCACAATTTTCTTACCACTTAATGCGCATCGATTACGTATCGGATGCGTAAAGAAATTTGCTGCTTTGTAAACATTTTCACGTTTGAGTTTTGGAACTTATGACTTTCCATCAAATGCGCATCTGATGCGTTTCCCTTTCGGAACTCAGCCTATCTTTATGCATGAATGTTTTAACATTAGGTTAACATCGACTAAACTTTGAGTCAATGACGCATGCGGGTTTTATTTTGAAAACAATTGTTAAGATCAGCCTATCTGATTATAGATTATCATTATGACATCCGTGCACTTGCATTACATACACGACATTTTGCATCTAAGGGTAACGGTCCGGTGAACAAGAAACTTCTATTTACCTGTATCTAGTGATAACACTGGTAAATATTTATGGGTTTTTTCATCAAATATACAATAAGTACAAGCAACGGGGAGTCAAATAAGGGCAATCAGAAAAAAGTTTTGACGTCTGAAAAGTTTGAATGTAGTTTTGAAGAGGGGTTGCTTCTTAGCATAAATCTCGATTTGCGGGTTCTTTTTTTAACAAACAACTTGATTTCAAAAGTTAATTAAGGAATAGGTTTTTGGATTTCAAACAAGCTATAACACGATATTCTGAGTGTTGCCGTTGATTTTTTAATAATTTTTTTTATATTTTAAGTAATTTTTTTTTGGAAAATTGACCTTTCTGCCTAAACGGGGGGAAATAGAACCCCCCCCCCACGTATGGTTTTTTTCTTATCTTAACTCAACCTAAACCCCCTATCCTTTTGTTACACCTTATGCAAATCACACTGTATTATCTTCAAAAAAGTATTTAAGACTAAGATCGTAAGGCCTAATTTCGTACTCGTTTTTCATCAATAACTTTTGAATTATCTACACCAGAAAAATAATTTATATACCGGTTTGTAGGAAATTTAAAATAAAACAAAAAAGTATATAATATTTTTTTCATAAAAAAGCACAGGAAGTAAGAAAATCGCAAATTATCAAAAGAAGTCGTTTTTTCAAGATGACGGACGCCCAACAAGACCAAAAATCCCGCAAATCGAGATTTATGCTAAAAAGCAACCCCTCTTCAAAACTGCTTTCTAACTTTCCAGACGTCAAAACTTTTTTCAGATTTTTCCCCATTGCCTGTACTAAATTCAGATAAGGTTAAACGAGTTCCATTAACAAAGTGAATTAATGTGTGAGCATGAGCATTCATGCCATTTTCACGTGGTGAATATGCAACTCTCTAAGTTATCAAGTGATTTCACAGCTTAACGTTCATTATATTTTTCATCACATATAATTCACTTATGTTACTAGTTACCCCCACTTCGTGATTTCACTGGTAAATATTCACCTAGAAAATCACTTGGTGACCGCCTATGACAGGCCCATGTTAAATTCACCGATGTACATATTCATACCAAATTCCTCGGTTGTAGCTTCCACTCATCGATGAAAAAGTTGATGATTCCTTCATGAATTTTTCGAAATTTCCTACTGGGTACGCTCTCTTTTTATGGTTTGACTTTGTGTCATCGCGTCGTATGGTTATTTTTTCATACTATTTTGACCTTCTGGGTTTTAATTAAAAAGACATTTAAATAGATGCGTTCTTCAAATTAAAAATATTGAGAAATATTTTTTTTTTGTATGAAATAAAAGGTCAAGTATATGGTTCTAAGAATTTGAGTTTTTAGTGCATATAAATCCAGCCTTAAGTTATAGTTAATATGTAAGTAAGTGAAAATACAAATCTGACGAAATAGACAATTATTTTTTATTTATTTGGAGCTTGTAGTAGCCCGTAGCGTAATGGTTAGTGCGTTCGGATGTCACGCTGGAGGTCTGGGATCGCTTCCCAGCCTCGTCCACCTAAAAACTAAAAAGTTTTTTTTCAGGGCTACTGCCTCTTGCGAGGAATTGACAAATCCTCCAAGAGTATCACTTGTCACGAATGAGTGCTTCTCGTCTAGCCGTTCGGATTCGGCATAAAATTGTAGGTTCCTTCCATTCCTTTCAAAAAAAAGGCGCACACAGGAATGGTTGCGAGTTGTTAGTCACTAGGCCCTGGTTCTTCATGAGCCGTTGTGCCACCCGATTATTCATTTGATTTAGACCACATAGCCACATTGTAATTTTGGAAACACTTCTCTAAAGTCGGCTATGAAGGACTCACCTGGCTATAGTTCTTCAGCTCTCTTTTCTTCTAAGTCCGTGGGACCATCAAATAGCGCATTTGAAGTATCCATGGTCATTTCGGTATTATATAAACAATTTGAACCACGTCATAGTTGAATCAATGGCTTAAGCACACTGACATCTTGTTAAGGTATTTTACATTCTTTTTTGCTCTTTTTCACTGTCGAAATGGACTAGTCAAGTTGGATAGCCAACAAAAACTTAGATTTAGGTATTGCTGGCATTTGGGAGAACACCACCTATACAGTTCTACACTCAATTTTTGAACCAAACATTAAAATGGTTGTATCGAAGTTTCACTACATGGATAGAAATCTCGTTTTTCCCACTCTTATATCGTCCCTTATCTCACGAACTATCGTTATTCTTTTTATCGGTTTTTGGAAAAATATTTAAACAACCAGAAGACCCGTGCGAAAATTTCGCACATTCAATAAGGCTTTAAATTTTCAAATAGAATGTTTGAACAAAATAAATAAATTCTTTTTATTATTGATATGAACATATTAGAAGAATTTAATTTAAATATTATAGATATGCATTTAAGTGATCATAATATTTTTTCTAATAAAATTTGATGCAATAAAAAAATGTCTTTGATTATTTTCATTCTAAATGTGTTTCGATTTTTGTTTGCAACCCCTTTCGATTGACATACCAACAATATTTTTAACATTGATCATTCCTAAACGATGTAACAATTTGAACAATGACATTTTAAATTTTTTTTGACACAACAACAATAGTCTGTCATTTTACATTTTTTGAGCTAGAGGAAAGTGTTTAGAGATTTCAAAACGTTAAAATAGTGAAAACACTGAATGATAAAGTGAAATAAAAGTTAACATAGTGAATATTTGCAATACTTTATTTAAAAAAATATGCGTTAAATCGTGTAAAAACACCTATAATATGGAGTTTGAAAATTTTGCATCTCACGGGCTGATTGTATCTCATAATCCACATAATGTTTTTACGGGATTTAATGCAGCACCGCATATGTTATATATTTTTTTTTTCAATGAATTATTGCATGTGTTCACTATACATACATTTATTTCACTTTTTTATTTAGTTTAATAAGCTTACTTTACTATTTAAACTTAAATCTCAAAAATTCATCTCCCAAAAACACAATAAAAAATTCTTTTGGGGACCCAGCATTTAGCTATCTCACTGCATTGCGACCCTGTGTGAATGCATTTGTGTTTGTGTAAGTCACACTATTTTGAAAAAAGCCTCACTCTTTTCTCAATATGCCAGTTCCTCTATTTCTTCTTCTAAGATTTTAAATTAAAGAATTAATAAACATGTTTCTTTCATTCATGCAATCTAGTGACACCTAATAAATGCGTTCGGCTTTTTATAATGAGAAAAAAGATTACAAACAACAGGAGTAGGTAACAAATATGATTCTCCACCACTCACTCAATGTGCAAGAAAAGAAAAAGGATTATTCATTACAAAATTAATAATTATGTTTCTTTCATTCAGGCATGGCGTAACTAAAAAATGTTGCTCCCCTACTCACTCAAGGTGTAGCGAAAAAAAAAGAGAATTTTAAATTGCAGAAGTAATACATATTTTTCTCTTTCACTCATTCAATGGGTTAAAAGTGATGTATTCTTTATGTCAAATTTTTCATTTATTGAATTATTTTAAATTTCCGAAATTTATAGAAAATAGTGTGGTATAACATAAAGTTTTTGTGCAAAGTCATGAGTATGTGTAATTTCCTATTCAGTGATACCTATTTTAGTGGATTTGACTATTTTATAAATGAGAAAAAAGGAGTTTGACAACAGAAATAATATAATGGGTGATTTTTTAAGAGGTTTAGAACTTTAAAAAAAAAAAAAACACAAAAAATTCGAAAAAATGAATGAAATATTTATTTGAATCGATAGTTTGAACCTTGCAATTTAATGTTTAAAGATAATTTCATGCAAATGTTGACCGCGGCTGCGTCTCAGGTAGCCCATCCGCTGAGTCCAATTTTGGCATACTCTTCCACACATATCGGCCGGTATCTCACGAATGAATACATGGATGTTGGCTTCCAGCGCATCAATCGAAGCGGGCTTGTCCCTATGGACATTAGCCTTGACATACCCCCACAAAAAATAGTCTAATGGTGTCAAATCGCACGATCTAGGCGGCCAATTGACCGGCCCGAAACGTGAAATTAACTGTTCACCAAACTCGCCTCGCAATTGCGCCATTGTTTCACGTGCTGTGTGGCATGTGGCACCGTCTTGTTAAAACCACATATCATGCAAGTCAAGAACTTCCATTTCGGGCAAAAAAAAGTTTGTTATCATCGCTCGGTAGCGTTCACCATTGACAGTAACGCTGCGATTCGCATCATCTTTGAAGAAATATGGCCCAATAATGCCGCCGGCCCATAAACCGCACCAAACAGTGGCTTTTTCGGGATGCATTGGTAGCTGTTGCAATGCTTCTGGCTGATCTTCACTCCAAATGCGGCAATTTTGCTTATTTACGTACCCATTCAACCAAAAATGAGCCTCATCGCTGAACACAATTTTTCGATAAAAAAGCGGATCCTCGGCCAGCTTTCCAAGAGCCCATTCACCAAAAATTCGGCGTTGTGGTAGGTCGGCTGGCTTTAGTTCTTGCACCAGCTGTATCTTAAAAGGCTTTACGCCCAAATCCTTCCGCAAAATTTTCCACGTAGTGTTGTAACAAAGGCCTAACTGCTGGGAACGGCGCCGAATCGACATTTCGCGGTCTTCTGTCACACTAGCTGATACGGCCGCAATATTTTCTTCACTACGCACAGTACGTAAACGTGTTGGTGGTTTAATGTCCAACAAAGTAAATTTGGTGCGAAATTTGGTCACAATCTTACGAATAGACTGCTCAGAAGGTCGAGAATGCCGACCATAAAATGGAAGCAGCGCGCGATGAACATTTCGAACCGAGCACGAATTTTGATAGTAAAATTCAATAATTTGCAAGTGTTGTTCATTTGTAAGACGATCCATGGTTAAATTGCAAACCAAACTGAAGCTGTTTGACAGTGACACAAGGTACTAAACACACGTCAGCTGTCAAAACCAGTGTTGCCAAAACAAACTAGCCAAAAAATCACCCGTTATATGATGAGTCTTGTATAATACATTCGATTTATCACGTAATTAAAAATACAAATCCCATAGTTGGTTGCTTGGTTTTCGTAAAAACTGTCTATACCTACTACATTACCGACCTGTACCACATTACCTCAATTTAGCATTGTATATAAATATATTTATATACAATGAATTTACTCTATTCAATGCACGAACCATTGGCTTCCATAAGTCAAAAATGTTCGGTAAACAAAATGGTGCGGACCGGATATGTAACGCTGTATCCACAGCTATCCTACTTTAAATTTTACCCATACCGAGAGCTAAGATGTTTACACATCAAAAAATCGTTCTTCTCGAAGAGTTCTCTTTTTTGTAAATTTAAACAAAGTTACGTCAGTTGCCCGTAGTAGCCCGTAGCGTAATGGTTGGTGCGTTCGACTGTCACGCTGAAGGTCTGGGTTCGCTTTCCAGCCTCGTCCATCTTAAAACGAAAAAGTTTTTTTTCAAGGCTACTGCCTCTTGCGATTGACAAATCCTCCAAGAGTATCACTTGTCACGAATGAGTGCTTCTCGTCTAGCCGTACGGATTCGGCATAAAACAGTAGGACCTACTTCCATTCCTGTCGACAGGCGCACACAGGAATGGTTGCGAGTTGTTAGTCACTAGGCCCTGGTTCTTCATGAGCCGTTGTGCCACCCGATTTATTTGATTTTTACGTCAGTTGGAGATATTTGTGAAATAATAATAACCAAAAGGTTAGGAAACCAGCAGTTGCATTTTGTAAGCTGGTAATGAGCACATAATTTACTGAAAGGCTACAAAAATAACCTAAAGGCATCCAATAGGCAAGATTGTAGAGCTCTTGTAGTGGACAAATAGCTGTTCTTTGAACTTTTTTTAGTATATTGATATTAATATATATATATTGTATATATTTCTAAAACAGATTTATATATTATATATATTTCTTTAATATACTTAGGATATTGTTCAAAGGCCTTCTTGGACTTTAGAAATTAGAAGAAGAGTGTAATCCTTAAAATAATTCTTTTCTCGATTGGAGGTTCGTCACGTCGTACCTTATGAAGGAATAGTTTTTTGAATTTACATAGAATCTACATAGAATACCTATAAAGGTGCCTGTATGTAAAGTACTTTTACTATATGCAATTTTAGAAAATTTAATCTTGGCTTCTAACCCTTTTCAAAGTTAATCTAATGACTGATATAGAGCTGCTAGCATTATTTTATCTCTCAAATGGACTCGCACATTAATAAGTATTGGTATTGGTAGCTATCTACGTTTTAATGTTATTTTTATGTTGAGTCTTAAATGTTTTGGGGTTGTTCTTCATGCAGCCCAAAAATTCGTAATCATTGATAGTTCTTATAGGAATTGGTTGAAGAAACTGTCGAGAAAAACATCCTACTCTAAGGAAAAATGAATCGCAAACTCGACATTTTACTATTGCAATACTTTTGACATCAATATCTAATTATTATAAGTTAACCCGATTCATTTAAAAAAAATCAAATCAAGTAAGATTTTTATTAAAATTTCTTGAACCAACATTTTTGTTTTAGGAACTGGAAATTGATAAATACAATATGTATGCTAGGGTGGGCCAAAAAATTAATTTTAAAGAAAAAACATTATTAATTTTTTGCCCCACCCAAATTATACATTATATGAACTTTAACCTTTTTTTAGTGTGCTTTATCTGATTTAATAAGAAACAAAAAAAAAAACAAACCCCGCCATTATGTATAAAGCTTAATCCAACAAAAAATGCTCACTCTTTCATCGCTGTGTTATGCATTGTAAAATAAATACAAAAAAAAGCTGTACAAAGGATCCATATAAATCATATTAACTATATAAATGCTCGTCAATTTAAATAATATAAAATCAAAGCTCTGCTGCAATATAATTGAACAAAAAATCATATTTGTAAATATAAAAATAAATTGGTCTAAAATACGCTCTGCAATCCGATAAAATAAATAAATACAAAACAATCTGCGCCAGCCTCTCTTATACGCTTATCTTGTTTCAGCATTTAAAATAGGTAATACATACATTATAATAATAATAATAAAATAGAATAGATGAGTTTTACTAAAATAATTGGATACAAAAAATAAAATAATTAATTGTACATACTTGCAAAGATATAAAAAAAAACACAATACAAAAATCAAAAAAAAAAACAATCTGTTGTTTCAATATTCTTTGTACCGTTGTCTTGTTGTATTTTGGTTTTCATCTGGTAGACTTGGTGATAGGATATCTATCTATTCTTAAGTAAAGCTTTAATATATTGCTGCTCTATGGCTATATATATACATTTAAACAATTGTAATATAACTATATATGTCTTGGGTAATATTAATTGCAATTTAAGAATGGATCCATATGCCTAGTGTTAAAAATAAATTTTAATTTTGTTTTTATTTTCCACTAACAAGAATTTCTTGTTTCTAATGTATCGATTTTGTGTTAAATGTGCATAATTTATTTATTTTTTTTATTTTCTGTATCATGTCACTCACAAATTTATATTATTTAATATGTGAAAAGAGACATTTAAGCGCTATTTTTATTTCAAATACATCAAAATAATATTTAATCTAACTTTGTTGTATATTCTTATAACTTAAAAACTATAATCTTTATACTTTTGCTTTATTTTTCTCTAGCTATAGGTTGTGTTGTGTTGTGTTCAAGTGCATAAATAATGCAGCGCAAGGATTTTAATGCTTACACACACACTCCCTTACACTCACAAAAATACCACACTAACACACACATGCGTGAAGAATTGATTGCTATCAATAAGTCATCATTAAACTCGTATAAATGTATAATGTATATGTTCAGCAATTTGGAATTCTTATATGAGATAGCATTTTTAAAGTTGTTTCAGTCATCACTTTATGACTCATTTGTAGCCTTGCGACTTCTTGTAAATACCAATATCAACCAACATAATATTAATCCAAGTTTCTCTTAATCAACATTCATTATTATTTTCCGCATGAAATAAAATTGGGCAAAGAACAATCCTCTTCGATTTCTTGCGTTTTTTTTTTTTAATCTACTATATGTTAAATAAAAATTAAAAACTTATGGCGGATAATGAGATTGAGAAATAATATTGGTTGGATACTGAAAATTTTAAATTAATGTAAATTATTGCTCTTTGAATGTTTTTTTTTTTTTTTTTTTTGTATGCTGGCTGTTCATTCAATCAATTTCTGGCCCGAAGGATTTTTGATTTGCTTTGATGCAATCGCATATAGCATTGGGGATGCCATGTTGTGTATTTTTCAGTGCCTGGAGAAATGTCATATCGGATTTTTTATTTGTTATAAATTTATCACAAAGAGTTTATGCCTTTTGAAATCATTTTGATTATTAAGAGAAAACTCAAGTGATGTTAACAGTTATTTAAATTAAAATCAACAAATTAAAGCTATTACATGAACCGTCATCACAACAGGGATGGAGGCGTAATGATCTGGGCCGTAATATCATATTAGGGAACAATTCACTTGGCAGTTCAAAGTACTAAGATGCTAAGAAGCATTGTTTCCGCGAACCAATGATTTTTTTCGGACAAACCGCATTGATTTTCAACAAAATAATGTTCCTTTTCATGCAGCTCAAGTGTTTAAATCATTATTTTAAGGAAAAATGTTCCATTGCTGCCTTGGTTTCCTATTTACCGGACTTCAAAATAAAAGAAAATTTACTGGGATGGCTCACATGAAAAGTATACGAAAAATCGAAGCAATGCGATGACTGATTCACACCGTTAATTTGGCCTTGACTTAAATTTTACTTGACTATCTTAAATCACTTAAACATCGAATTTTGGAATTTTTGTTTTAAGCTGGTGGCAGCACACACTGTTAAGTGAATAAATTTGTTATTAAAATTTAAACCATCGTTTTTCTTCAATTTTGTATGTGGTTCTTACCTTATGACGCGGTAAAATTACTTAAAAAAGTGACACAGCTAACATTTATTCTCTTGGATGCCGTTAATTTTTGTTCTTGAAGTGCAAGCATAGGTTTTGCTATGGCACATTAAAAAGTCTCTCTTGTGTCATACCAAATTTCGATCTCTTTGGCCTACAACACGAGACAAATCAAATTCAATTCTAAAAAATGACTGCTTCTTACTTTATGACGCGCAGTGTATCTTGAGTTTAATGGCTATACAGCCATGCAATCTTTAAATTGCGATTTCTGAAGTTTGAGGTTTTTTGAGTTATGACGTTGTTCTTTTTAATGAGCGATATTATGTTCATCCCAAATGGTAAGAACAACGTTGTATACCAAATAGCGTTGTGATAAGTATGAAACAGCGAAAATGTTGATGATTTATTTAATGACCAGCGAAGCGATCGGGGGTACGCTAGTTATCTAATAAAAATCAAATATAATTATTCTCATTGGTGTAAGTTAACACTTGATTTACACGTAAATGCCCATTTTCTGAAAAGAAAATATCGGCCACAATGACATATATGTGACAGTATACCCATAAATAAAGTTTCAATATCGCAAAAGAGAAGACGTCAATAATTAAAATATGGAAATCAAAATTTTGAAAGTTCACCTCTCTCTTTTGTTAGTTTTTTTACATTTTTGATTAAAAAAGAGCGTCTCAATTGTCAATGTAATAATAATAGGAAAAATTTGAAAAAGATATCTTCAAAAGATTGGTGCTAACTACTTGTGTTTTCGAATTTTCAAACCACTGGTATCAATTTAAAAAAAAATCGAAATAAATGGAAAATTCAGCGAATCTGGTTTAATAAATATAAAGTGATCTGAAAAGAAATATTTCCTGTCAAAGTTTTGAGTTTGAAAACTAATTATTCAAAATCAATTTACTAAAACAAGTTTATTAAAAAAAAGTCACTGCATAATCTATTTATTTAAGTGTTGCCATGTGGTTAGAAAATTGCACCTCAAAGCCTCAACGGTCGAAATAGTTCTTGAAAAAAAATAAAAAACCATCGCGCTGAGCTGTTTAAATATTTTTTTTTGTATTTTTCCGTAAAATGACTGTTTCATATGGTAAAAGTGTGCTTTAAAAAGATTTGAAGATAATTTAAATTAGAAGAATTTAACGTAAGAGTATACTTTGTTTCGTTTAAGTGACACATTTTAAAAACTTCAGTTAAACTATCAGATAAATAATATTATACCAATAGAAACTAATTGTAACTTAAATTGAATAACAAATAGATACATATATGTATGGAAAAAATTGGTTTTTAATCTACAAAACCGTCGACCCCGCCTTTTTTAAATTATTAAAATTTTGACTCAATGTGAAAGCAAACAAAGAATATAATTTCATGTATGACCTCACAACTTACAACTTTTTTATAAATGTTTGCAAAATTTTACAGAACTAATTTCATGTTTTCTTTACAACTTTATAATTAAATATTTTATACATTGTGCATAGAGTTGTATGCGTTCACGGTACTTACATTGCTCTTATTCTCTTCAATGCTGAAGTTAATGTGTAAAATGTAAGTACAGTATTCCCCGTTTAATTGCACTGACCATTTTTTCAGATTTAATTATCCAGGTGGTTCAATTAACCAAATCCCGCTTTATTGACCGACCTGTTAAATTACCTAAGCGAAGCCAATTGCACGAGTCAGTCAATTAAAATATAAAATATTCATCTCAAAAATTCACCATGCAAATACCAGTGACAATTTTAGTGATTCCGAGTAACTATAATTTATATTTACGTTTCTTTCATAATTATTTTATTTTGGCCGTTCAATTAACCGAAAAGTTAACATTGTTGTATTTTTTCAGCTGCATTTTCTTAAGATCAATTAAGCGAGTAACTCAATTACCTTACTTACTTTTGATGGCGCTCACAGCCCAGGATGGGCTTCGGCCTCAACTAACAAGCCCCTCCAGCCAGCTCTGTCCCTAGCTAGCCGCTTCCAGTTGCGCACACCGAGTGTTTTGATGTCGTCATCCACTTGTTTGCGCCGCACCTGTTACGGGTTCTTCCTCTGCTGCGTACCCCATCGGGGTTGAATTCGAAGACTCGTTGGGCAGGTGCATTGCTGTCCATACGCTCCACGTGCCCCAGCCATCTCAGCCGCTGTATTTTCAGCTTTTTGACCAGGTCAACGTCGCTGTATAGCCCGTATAGCTCGTCGTTGAATCTCCTCCTCCATACTCCTTCGATACATACCGGACCGAAAATCACACGAAGAATCTTCCTCTCAAAGCACCCTACCAGATTTTTATCCGAATCTTTCAGTGTCGATGCTTCTGACCCATAAAGCAGGACCGGGATGATTAGGGTTTTGTATAAAGTCTCCTTGGTTCTCTGAGAGAGGGCCTTACTACTTAAATGCCTTCTTAGACCGAAGAAACAGCGGTTGGCAAGAGTAATTCTTCGCTTGATCTCTGCACTGATGTCATTCTGCGATGTAATAGTGGAGCCCAGGTAGACAAAGTCCTTGACAACTTCGAAGTTATATCTGTCCATCGTGATATTTTGCCCGAGTCGACGATGTTGAGATTCCTCTCTCGATGACAGCATATACTTCGTCTTGTCCTCATTAACCGCCAATCCCATTTTAGCCGCCTCCGATTCAATGCTCGCAAATGCCCCTGCCACAGCTCGCTTCGTTCTGCCGACAATGTCTATGTCATCCGCATATGCAAGCAATTGAACGGACTTTTGATAGATTGTACCGCTGGTGTTGACATGTGCGTTGCGTACAACGCGACTTTAAAATCGATAAAAAGGTGGTGTGTAACGATCTGGAATTCCCGGGATTCCCGACGTAAATCCACATTCTCTGGTAATGAATATCAGAATATTAACTATATTCTTGAATATTCACTATATATATTATATATATAGTGAAAATTCAAGGAAAATTCCCCCCGATGAATAGCAGAACAGGGGTAATTTGGAAAATCTAAGCAAAACGAGTAAGTCAATTCCTGTCGACTCGGTATATCCTTACCTATAAGCTTTCACTTCATCTCTATTATCTTATATTGAATATAATAAGATAAGGTAGTTATTTTCGATAAAAATTAGTAGGCATTTTTATTCTCCATACATATTAGCTTTAACTTGTTGATTTTAAATTCCATCCAATCATTGGGTTCTTTCAAGTATTTCTTATTCTTAAACTGAAACAAAAATTTTATTCTGCATACAATACTTATTATAATGCAGCTCACATCTCCTCCACCTAAGGCAATGGCAAATTCGCAATCTCATACTGCATCTCATTTTAATATAATTGCAATTTCTAGGAATCCTCTCGTTTAGTCAATCTACCCTACGAAAATGTTGTTGACACAATTTAAATTGAATTGTGTATACTTGATCATTTTTTATTATTGGACAGGACAAGCACACATACTCTGAAACAAACCAAAACTATCTCATAAAACTATACTGTGTATCCTTCTCTATAATATAGTTCTTGTGTATTTTCAATTTTATCGATTTGTCTACTTGTTCCACTCCACATATTACACACAAACTTAACTTTGAAAAAAATACCTACATAAATAAAAATCTGAAACAAGGGAAGATTATGGAGAAAAAGCATCAGCAAGGGAAAAACATTTTGTAAAGAAAAAAATAAACCGAAATCGTCCTTCTTGTCTTGTAAGAAGTAACAAGCTTGCTTGTGGTAGCCTGGTAAACAATATAATCCCCGAACTCCATTCAAATTTCCTTAATCCAAAACAAAATCCAAAACAAATTTACAACTTTTCAGCAAACAAAAAAAAAATAAACCATAAACATCGAAAACAAGAAAAAAAAATTGTGTGTAATTTTTCAGAGCTTTATCACTTAAGTTCAAAACAACGCACGCACCTCCCGGCGATACACTAGTTCATAAGGGCGACGTCCTAACATCATTGTATTTTATAGCACGTGGATCTATAGAAATCCTTCGAGACGACGTAGTTATGGTTATTTTAGGTAAGTTTCATTTTTTTTTTTCTTACATTTTCTTATAAAAATAAATATAATTCGTATTGTTTTTTATTAAATTCTATTTAGGGAAAGACGATATTTTCGGTGAAAATCCGTGTATATACTCGACAATTGGAAAATCAAATAGTAATGTACGAGCACTTACTTATTGTGATTTGCATAAAATCCATCGGGAGGATATGCTCGATGTCCTTGATCTCTATCCGGAATTTTATGACAGTTTTGTAAATAGTTTAGTGATAACGTACAATATGAGAGATGTGAGTATAATTCATTTTGAAAATGTATTTTTTTTAATTATTTATTTTTGTATATTATTATTTATCAAATTGCTCAGATAAATGTTTAGTAATAATATAAAAAAAAAGTTGTTAATAATAATAATTTCTTTTAACTACTCGTACATATTATAACATTATCTTCTTGAGTAAATTAATTGGTAAAACTTTGTTTATATATATATAACAGTATATAATAATTTTTTTTAAATAGAGAATTTGGATATGCTTAACTATAGATGAATTTAGAAGTAGAAAGTATTATTCATATGACGACAGTAATATTTAAAGAAATCTATATCTATAGGAAATCTCTATAGGAAAACAAGTCTCATTAAACGCGTACCTAGCTCAATTCTAAAATTCTATTATTATGTGTGTACATATCAGCGTATTTATATCAGCGTATTACATTTATGAAGTTGGTAGGTTTTATTAAATAAATTTGAATTAACTTAACTCTTTCTTATTTTATTAAAAAAAAGGAATTCTTCCATTATTCCTTGCCGTTTGTAAATTAAAAAAAAATCTAAGTACCATTACTCTCTAATTAAATAAAATCTTATTATCCATTATCCATCTGTTGTTAATAATAAATCAACATAATATGGTAATTTTTTTTTTTATTTCAAATTACAAAAGATATAATGAGTACTCACAGATAACAAATTGAAAAGAGTAATGAGTTAAATATAACTATATTATGCTCATAAATATTTTTAGTAATAAACTAAAATGTAATTATAAAAATAAAAAAAATGTAATGAATTACAAATGTAAAGCTACATAAATATTCATAACTGGCGTACATACATATACAGATAAAGGGAGTTTTAAAAAGTAATTTGGCAATAGATACAAATGAAATACATACATTTAAACAAAAGGTTATTTGCTCACTATACCACCCCTCCCCCCCATCCTATAAGTATGGCTTCAATATATCCTTAACTTTAGTCATTTGTCCTCTTAGGGTACAAAGCGTGTGTACACGCATTTCGATATGTATCTGACTACTAGATATCACTTCTACGAGTCTGTAGTGTGTAGTCTTTTTGTGTGCCCATTGTTTTAAAATCTGAAAATTATTACAATTTTCATATGTATATGTAAATGTTTAATATTGGGGAATTCGCTAATTTTTTCTTTTTGACGAGTGCGTTTTGAAGCTTGAAAAAAAGTTTTTAATTTAGCGTTGTTCAACTAAGTATTCCCCGGCTAATTTCAATGAAATTGACACACGTTATAACAGAGATAGAATTGTCGAGGAAACAAATATTTATTTTCAATAAAAATGTCAACTTCGTTGCTCCTGATCACAGTACACATTATCTAAGGTATTATCAGGCGCAGCTTGTCAAATTTTAAGATGGCTGCCCCTTGTGTTTTTGGTCATTGTTTTAAATTTATTTTTTTTTACTATTGATTTTGACAACATGCGCTGAACTGAAAAAAAATTAAAACGCAAGTGATATTACCTGTAATATATGTATCTTGGCTCCTGATCCGATTTGAACAGAATGAGCCTTAGAGCCCTTACCCTGAGGCAACACGAGCCAGTACTGGCAAGCCAGTTGGCTACATAGATTGACTGTCAAGTTACGTGAATATGCTGTGACTTGTAATCAATTGCCTTTCAAGTATCTGCGGTCACGTTCAGGTTTATTTAGAACAACCTATCTAGGATTCTAAATACACAATTTTATTGAATTTGCTTTGGCATGGGCCTTCTATTTTTTGTAAACAAAAAATGACGTTGAATTCTGCATCAAGTCTTGCGATGGTCGAAGAATTCTGGCGTCGAATTCTGCATCAAGTCTTGCGATGTTCAACGCATAAAACTGCAAATGCGTTGACGGATGCATGGAAAGACTTTTCTGTCACGTCAAATTAACATGGGTTGATTTTCATCTAATTCAAAAACTTTCAATTTTTTTTTCAAATTATTTAAAAAAAAAATTGATTTTTTGGAGGTTTTTTAACCCATCATCATCGAAGCGATCCTTTAATGGAATTTGATAGTTCATGCGTTGACATATAGGTAAGAAACTAAATTACGTCGTACGAGGAATATTTCGTTCCAAAATTTCACCCAAAGGCTCTAAAATCGCCTTTTCCCGCCTTTTTTGATGTCAAAAAATTCAAGTTTTTCAATGCATCACCTCCGTAGCAATCTTTCAATTTAATTTGACAGTCAATGGCTTGACAAATGTAGTAGCCCGTAGCGTAATGGTTATTGCGTTCGACTGTCACGCTGGAGGCCTGGGTTCGCTTCCCAGCCTCGTCCACCTAAAAAACTAAAAAGTTTTTTTTCAGGGCTACTGCCTCTTGCGAGGAATTGACAAATCCTCCAAGAGTATCACCTGTCACGAATAAGTGCTTCTCGTCTAGTCGTTCGGATTCGGCATAAAATTGTAGGCCCTTCCCTTCCTCATTAAAAGTTGTGGTAGAAAGAATATTTAATTTTGTCTTCTCTACTGGCTTCCCAACTGGCTTCAAAAATGGCCAGCCAGTTGACAAGCAAGTTGCTTAGGTGTGTAAAAGGTTTTTCAACAGGGACGCTACAAAAGTAGAACAGCAGGGACAGCAAACGACACTATATTTTTTGCCGCTCTTTTGACATTTCTCTTCAGGCTTGCCATTTCATGACGGGCCAACAACGAGTCGAAAGTATTAAAACTTCCTACCGAAATTCGGAGTCAGTGGCCTCAACGTTAAGAGCGCTACGTCCAATTGAGCGTCTAGTGGACAAATTTGAATCCACAGGCACAGTACAAAATGTTCCCGTGCCAGTGAGACAAAGAAGTGCCCGTAGTGTCGAGAATATTGCTGCCGCTAAGGCTTCAGTTGCAGAAAGCCCAAATGTGTCTCTCACACGTCGTTCTCAAGCGTTGGGCATCTCTGTGACGTCGATGTGGCGCATTTTGCGAAAAGATCTTGGCCTACATCCTACCAAGATTAAATTGACGCAAGAACTGAAGCCGCTTGACCACCAGAAGCGTCGTATGTTCGTGAATTGGGCGGAGCAACAACTTGAAAATGATTCGGATTTTCATCGAAAAATCATCTTCAGCGACGAGGCTTATTTCTGGCTGAATTGCTTCGTCAATAAACAAAATATACCGTTCAATGATAACCGAATATTTTTGGTCCCAATTGGATGATATGGACTTGGAGGACATGTGGTTCCAACAGGACGGCGCCACAAGCCACACAGCGAATGTCACAATCAATTTATTTGAAACCAAGTTTGGAGAACGTGTTATCTCCGTAATGGTCCAGTCGCTTAGCCGCCTCGGTCGTGCGATTTGACGCCGTTAGACTATTTCCTGTGGGGCTACGTCAAGTCTATGGTCTATGCCAACAAGCCAGCGACGATTTATGAACTTCGTACGAATATCGAACGTGAAATTGCAGCAGTATCGGCCGATTTATGCTTGAAACCCGTCGAAAATTGGGTTCAGCGTCTGGACTTCTGCAAGCGTGCCCGTGGTGGCTATGCAAAAGAAATCGAGTTCCATACATAATGGTATCGAACGTACTTTCACAGGAATAAAGAATTTCATTGATATCCAAAACCGTTTTTGTTTTATTTAACTTTTGTAGCGCTCTTATTGAAAAACCCGATATGTGTTAGTAAGAAAATTTAAATAATGTATTGTAACTTGTAAGCCACTATGGATCCTGTAGCCTCAGGGTTAGAGCTAGTTTGGGTTAGTATATTCGACTTCCAACGAATTCGATGCACTATCCGACTCCATCCAGAGAATTATTTCCCATTTTCCGCACAGTGAAATCGTTGTTACGGGCGATTTCAATGTACATAATTCTTCGTGGCTACGTTATTCGGGTCAGACAACACCCGAAGGAAGGTATGTCGAGATTTTTGCTGAGATAAACAACCTAACTCAGCTGGTCGACGAGCCTACTCGGATTCCTGACGTTGCAGGTCAATCCGCCAACACTCTAGATTTGTTTCTTACCTCTGACCCTGATAAATACACTATAAGTGTATTATCGCCCCTAGGCACATCAGACCATTGTGTCATATCTGCGAATTTCTCGTGCCACCAAAACACAGTTAAAGAAAAAATTCCCAAGAGAACCGTTTGGCAGTATGAGAAAGCCAACTGGGACGGTCTCAATGTTTTCTTCAGGAACTTTAACTGGTCACTATGCTTCCTCGATAGTGACGTAGATTCCAGTGCAGATATGATTACAAACTTAATTCTTTGTGGAATGAGAAATTTTATCCCGAATAGGGTGAAACCTATCAAACGCAAAGAAAACTCATGGTTTGATTCGAGCTGTAAAGAGGTTATTAGGGTTAGAGAAGTAAGCTTCCGAAGTTATAAAGCCAACCCTACAGAGGAAAACCGGAAAAAGTTTCAACAAGCTAGAAAGACCTGTAACGTTCATATTCGACGAACCAAATTTTTACATGATCAAAAATTACGGCAAAAAATTCTACAATGTCCCAAAGGTAGTAAAAATTTTTGGTCATTTGTAAAAAACATACGAAACACCACCTCGTCCTCGGTTCCAACGCTCGTCTTCAACGATACTCCTTTTGTCAGCTCAATCGATAAAGCCAATTTGCTTGCAGCACAGTTTGCTGTTAATTCGTCGCTGCCTGAAAGTGTTATGACTCCTCCTGTACTTGAGAGCGCAAATGATTCTATGGGACAAATCTTCTTCCGCACTCGTGCAGTTGCCAGAGTTCTGAAAGATCTCGATATACACAAATCCGCTGGCCCGGATAGTATCCCTCCCATTGTTCTGAAGAGGTCTTCTTCAACGCTGGCAAAACCACTGCGTAAGCTTTTCCATCTGTCCTACTCTACTGGTCTCTTTCCGAGTGGATGGAAAACAGCATTTGTCCAGCCTGTCCCTAAAAAAGGCGTGTCTTCTTCCCCCTCCAACTATCGGCCAATTGCGCTTACGTCCCTTCTTTCCAAGGTCATGGAAACGCTGATTAATTTCCAGCTAAAGAAATATCTCGAAGAACGAAAGCTTCTTAATGACCGGCAGTACGGCTTTCGTAGCAATAGGTCCACTGGTGATCTGATGGTATATCTCACCGAACAGTGGCACAAATCTTTACATCGTTTTGGAGAAAGTAAGATTATTGCGCTTGATATTTCTAAAGCATTTGATAGAGTTTGGCATCAAGCTCTCTTATCGAAAATGCGTGCATTTGGTATCGATGAATCTCTTCTTCGTTGGATTAGAAATTACCTTTCGGACCGTTCAATACAAGTTGTATTGGATGGTTTCAAGTCTGAAATTCACAAAATAAATGCTGGTGTGCCCCAGGGCTCCGTTCTGTCTCCGACTCTCTTCCTTATATTCATAAACGATCTTTTATCTGAATCTTCTAATCCATTAAATTGTTTCGCTGACGACAGTACCCTCAGCTTCTCATATTCGTTTACAGATTCTCATCCATGTCCTTCGGATGTGGAACTTGAACGGCAGCGTATGATAAGCTCACTAAATTCTGATCTCGACAGCATTGTCCGTTGGGGAATAAAAAATCGTGTAGAATTTAATGCTTCAAAAACTCAATGCTGTCTACTGTCGTTAAAACGAAACCCACCCCCCATGCCACTATCCATGAGTGGCACTTGCATTGAGGAAACCGAAAAGCTTTCAGTCCTCGGTATGTGTGTCACAGACCACCTTTTATGGAACGACCACATATTCGACATCGCCAAAAATGCTGCTAAGTGTTTAGGTTTTCTCCATCGATGCAAGAAATTTTTCTCCCCTTCTGATCTGGCTGTGATCTACAAAGCCTTTATTCGTCCAAAACTTGAGTATAACTCTCACATTTGGGCAGGTGCTCCAATAACCCACTTGAGTTTATTGGATAGAATTGAAAAGAGAGCTCTTAAAATGATAGGTGAAAGAACTATAACGGAAACATTCTCATCTCTTGAGCACCGTCGAAATGTTTCATGTCTTTCGTTATTTTACCGTTATTTCCATAAACAATGCTCTAGTGAAATAGCCAGTTGCATTCCTCCCCTTAAACAATTCAACCGTAATACTCGCGCTTCTAGGAATGCCCATCAGTTTACCCTTGAGCCCAATTTCGGACGTACTGTTAAGTACAGAGATTCTTTCTTTAGTCGCACTACTCGAATGTGGAATGCTCTACCCAGCTCAATTTTCCCCTCCCATTGTGATCTACAGATGTTCAAAACCAATGTGCATCGGTATCTCCTTTTAAATCCCCTCCAATCTACCTAATCGCTCGTGCTGTGTATATCATCTTAAGGGTAGTCACAACCCCTTTTGCACGCGCTCAATATATAAAAAAAAAAAAAAGAAAATTTAAATAATGTATTGTAACTTGTAAGCCACTATGGATCCTGTAGCCTCAGGGTTAGAGCTAGTTTGGGTTATGTTCAATTTCAGTTGATGGAAAAATGTAAAATTTGTTATTTGACTGATTTCGGTGAAATTGATACACGTTGTTGGTGAGATAGAATTATTGAAACCAATTTTTTTAAAAATTAGAGCCTTCCATCGTAATATTTCCACGACCCAAAGTTGTACCGTTATTCATCAAACGATTTTTAAATCTGTTTTTAGAATAAGGTTTTTTATATCACAATTCTATATATTTTATCTAAATGAAATTGAAATCTTCTTCTTCGTTGGATTAGAAATTACCTTTCGGACCATTCAATACAAGTTGTATTGAATGGTTTCAAGTCTGAAAGTCATAAAATAAATGCTGGTGTGCCCCAGGCCTCCGTTTTGTCTTCGACTCTCTTCCTTATTCAATAACGATCTTCTATCTGAAACTTCTAATCCATTGAACTGTTTTGCTGACGACAGTACTCTCAGCTTTTCATATTCGTTTCTAGATTCTCATCCATGTTCTTCGGATGTGGAACTTCAACGGCAGCGTATGATTAGGTCATTAAATTCTGATCTCGACAGCATTGTCCAATGGGGAATCAAAAATCGCGTGGAATTAAATGCTTCAAAAACTCAATGCTGTCTCCTGTCGTTAAATCAAAACCCACCCACAATGCCACTATTCATGAGTGGCACTTGCATTGAGGAAACCGAAAAGCGTTCAGTGCTCGGTATGTGTATCACAGACCACCTTCTGTGGATTGATCACATATTTGACGTCGCCAAAAATGCTGATCTGGCTGTTATCTGTAAAGCACTTATGCGTGTCACCTATAGGTGTCCCAATAACTCACTTGATTCTCCTAGATAAAACTCGGAAAAGAGCTTTGAAAATGATAGGTGGCAGAAATATAACAGAAACATTTGCTTCGATCGAACCGCCGCAATGTTTCATGTCTAACATTTTTTTACTGTTACTTTTATAAACATTTTTCTAGTGAAATAGCCAGCTGCATTTCTTCCCTAAAACAATTCAACCGTAATACTCGTCCTTCTAGGTATGCACATCCGTTTACCCTCGAGCCCAACTTCGGACGCACTGTCATGTAAAGAGTTTCTTTTTTTAGCCGCACTACTCGAATGTGGAATGCTTTACCCGGCTCTATCTTTCCTGACCATTTTAATATTCAGAGGTTCAAACCCAATGTACATCGGTATCTCTTCTTAAATAATTCCCTATTTTCCCAACACTGTGCTTAAACATTTTAATGGCAGCTAAAATCCTTTTAGTGCGCGCTCAACTAAAAAAAAACTATAAAGAATAAAGTGTTCATATAAAAAAGGGGTGCCATTTTAATAATAATCTTACCCGCTATCAAGGGTATATTTAAGACATCATTGGCGATTACTCCAAGACTTTTTTTTAAGTACAACAAGTTAAATATTAAGAATCAAGAGAGTCTCCAAAAATATCTGTGGTTTTAGGGAGAGATGAAAGTGAGTGATTATTATACCATAACATCCATGAACAAATTCTGACACTCATGAAATTTGCTAAAAATATTAAACTTTTGTTGGCAACAAAGGATCAAAAGAGTGCATAGAAATATCTACCTTTGGATAAATGTTGTATAGGATGAAATTCTGCGTCGATACCAGCAATAAAATTTCATGAATTAATTTGTTCCCGGTCAGATCCTTACTTTCTTAGAACAACTACTAAAATAATTTGAATATTTTTTTCAAATTTTGAGTTTGAATAGACCCACCCTCCTACTAAAGAATTTTCTTTATTCATGCCTTATGGGAAACCCCCTGTATAAAAACTAATGTAAAAACTAAATGAATTTGTTTCAAATTTAAACAAAAATTCATCAAAATACGAAGGGGGTAATTTTTATTTATTATAACATTGAACCATCTAAGTGGAATAAATATGCATTCAAATAAAATATACAAACTTAATCCAGGGTTTGAAAGCAATTTGGTATTATTCATTAAAGTTTTGACATCTCAAACCCAGAATATTAAGTCTAGTTTTAATGAATCTCAAAATTCATACAAATAGAACTAGCTGTCTTCAAGAGCTACAAAACCATCTTTTTTAAGAATTTGTATTATTCGTCAAAAAAATAAATTAACGAGAATGCAGAATGACAACAAATTACTCATAGTATATTTAACAATTGAACCACCAATTTAAAGAAGGGAATAAATCCATTCGACCTAATTTTTCAGGAGACGAAAAAAACTTAATATCTTCTATAATTTTCATTTCCTGGATTTTTGACCTACAGATGATTTAAAGAGGACTATGATTTGAATCATATGCCAAAGACATTTTGTTTCTATCTGTTCCTTGTAGCCAGATATACCGTCTTAAAAAGCTTGGAGTTATTTTCTTCTTACAACTGAAAATTTCAAATAGCAAAAAAAGGTGAACGTAACGGAAAATAAAATTTTTTAATGCAAAAAAAAGTGTTTAACCTTAAAAAACAACATTTGTTATGACATTTTTTAGTAGTCTTCCTCTTCAGCAGCTTCAGTGGCTGTAGAAGGCCAGGTCAATATGTTCTGGTAGAACTGTTTCTTATCCTCTTCTATATATTCGACGATTTTTGGAATGTCTTCCATTTTTTTGTGGTTTATGGGGATTTTATCCAAATAAGCTTTTTCGGTTGGCATTTCTTGGGTAACGTTACTTTTCTGGAGCAAACAAATATTTTTGCACCTACATATATAAGTAAAACAAATTAATTCTAAGAAGGAAATAAATCCAGGATTTGTTTTTTTTTTTTTTTTTTTTTTATATTTAGCGCGCGCTAAAGGGGTTATGAACACCCTTAAAGTGATAAACACAGCACGAGCGATTAGGTAGGTTGGAGGGGATTTGAAAGGAGAAACCGATGTACATTGGTTTTGAATGTCTGTAGATCACAATGGGAGGGGAAGATAGCGCTGGGTAGAGCATTCCACATTCGTGTAGTGCCACTAAAGAAAGAATCTCTGTACTTAACTGTACGTCCGAAGTTGGGCTCAAGGGTAAACTGATGGGCATTCCTAGAAGCGCGAGTATTACGGTTGAATTGTTTAAGGGGAGGAATGCAACTGGCTATTTCGCTAGAGCAATTTTTGTTAAAATAACGGTAAAATAACGAAAGGCATGAAACATTTCGACGGTGCTCCAGAGATGTAAACGTTTCCGTTAAAGTTCTTTCACCTATCATTTTAAGAGCTCTCTTTTGAATTCTATCCAATAGACTCAAGTGGGTTATTGGAGCACCTGCCCAAATATGGGAGTTATACTCAAGTTTTGGACGAATAAAGGCTTTGTAGATCACAGCCAGATCGGAGGGGGAGAAAAATGTCTTGCATCGACGGAGAAAACCTAAACACCTAGCAGCATTTTTGGCGATGTCAAATATGTGGTCGTTCCACAAAAGGTGGTCTGTGACACACATACCGAGGACTGAAAGCTGTTCAGTTTCCTCTATGCAAGTGCCGCTATGGATAGCAGCATTGGGGGTGGGTTCCGCTTTAACGACAGGAGACAGCATTGAGTTTAAGAAGCATTAAATTCTACACGGTTTTTTATTCCCCAGTGGACAATACTGTCAAGATCAGAATTTAATGAGCTTATCATACGCTGCCGTTCAAGTTCCACATCCGAAGGACATGGATGTGAATCAAGAAACGAATATGAAAAACTGAGGGTACTGTCGTCAGCAAAACAGTTTAATGGATTAGAAGTTTCAGATAAGAGATCGTTTATGAATATTAGGAAGAGAGTCGGAGACAAAACGCAGCCCTGGGGCACACCAGCATTTATATTGTGGATTTCAGATTTGAAACCGTCCAATACAACTTGTATTGAGCGGTCCGAAAGGTAATTTCTAATCCAACGAAGAAGAGATTCATCGATACCAAATGCACGCATTTTCGATAAGAGAGCTTGATGCCAAACTCTATCAAATGCTTTTGAAATATACAGCGCAATAATCTTACTTTCTCCAAAACGATGTAAAGATTTGTGCCACTGTTCGGTGAGATATACCATCAGATCACCAGTGGACCTATTGCTACGAAAGCCGTACTGCCGGTCATTAAGAAGCTTTCGTTCTTCGAGATATTTCTTTAGCTGAAAATTTATCAGCGTTTCCATGACCTTGGAAAGAAGGGACGTAAGCGCAATTGGTCGATAGTTGGAGGGGGAAGAAGACACGCCTTTTTTAGGGACAGGCTGGACAAATGCTGTTTTCCATCCACTCGGAAAGAGACCAGTAGAGTAGGACAGATGGAAAAGCTTACGCAGTGGTTTTGCCAGCGTTGAAGAACACCTCTTCAGAACAATGGGAGGGATACTATCCGGGCCAGCGGATTTGTGTATATCGAGATCTTTCAGAACTCTGGCAACTGCACGAGTGCGAAAGAAGATTTGTCCCATAAAATCATTTACGCTCTCAAGTACAGGAGGAGTCATAACACTTTCTGGCAGCGTCGAATTAACAGCAAACTGTGCTGCAAGCAAATTGGCTTTATCTTGCGAGCTGACAAAAGGAGTATCATTGAAGACGAGCGTTGGAACCGAGGACGAGGTGGTGTTTCGTAAGTTTTTTACAAATGACCAAAAATTTTTACTACCTTTGGGACATTGTAGTATTTTTTGCCGTAACTTTTGATCATGTAAAAATTTGGTTCGTCGAATATGAACGTTACAGGCCTTTCTAGCTTGTTGAAACTTTTTCCGGTTTTCCTCAGTAGGGTTGGCTTTATAACAACGGAAGCTTACTTCTCTGATCCTGATAACCTCTTTACAGCTCGAATCAAACCATGAGTTTTCTTTGGGTTTGATAGATTTTACCCTATTCGGGATAAAATTTCTCATTCCACAATGAATTAAATTTGTGATCATATCTGTACTGGCATCTACGTCACTATCGAGGAAGCATAGTGACCAGTTAAAGCTCCTGAAAAAATCATTGAGACCGTCCCAGTTGGCTTTCTCATATAGCCAAACGGTTCTCTTGGGAGTTTCTTTCTTAAGGCTTTATGCTTTATAAAATCAAGTATATCTCGGTAGTGAAAATGGTTTTTATTGCATTCTTAGGCCTAACAGATGCGTCTACCCTTACAGAAGACATTTGCATCAAAAAGTTTATTACCTTCTTTAAATTGGTGGTTCAATTGTGATGATGGCAAGAAATTACGCATTTCACGAATTGTTTTATGGTGCGCTTCCAAATATTAGCGTAGGCTCAACGATCCCCCTGTAGATCACCCTTAGTGCCTAACTTTGAACAGATTATTTTTGAAGATTTTTTTTTCTTAGTAAAAAATGAATGTGGAAAACTTCTACCTTATTTTTAACAGTGCATTGGCATCGCCTTTTAAATCCCTCCCTCATTTTACAAAATAATGATACAAAAGATGCATAATCCCTTGGGCTTGTATTAATAGCCAAGAAACTTTTGACAAAAGAAAAGGTAATCGCACGTTTTTTTTTTTTTCTTCTTCTGGCCTAAACTATCAAACCTACACGAAAAACGTTTGATATTTTTTTTTTATGTTATTGATTATATTCCCCGAGTTCGTTAATGATGCTGAATCACCCGTCACCCCCACATTCAAATCCTATTTCTACAGGTCAATACTATCCGTTTGATTTTTTTTAGAAGTTGAAGATGTTTGCTCTCCAGCTATGAAATTAAATTTCACCAAAAATATACTCACACAAATTACTAATTTTTTTCGGTGTTTTCATTAGTGATTCAGCATGCTAACTTCTATGAAATAGGGGATTATCAACGAAAAAGCATTAGAATAGGTTGTTATTTGAATTGCCAACAGATATCAGATGAATAATAAAAAAAAAACATCGAATTGTAGTCAGTTAGAACATACTCGTAAATTATAAATCAGCTTAGAAAAATGCATCGTTTAGAAGTAGAATCCTATCATATCCCTTAAAATTTAAACCAAAATGTATTTGCTTGCCAAAATAAAAGTATATACATAATATTATTACTAAATGTTACCTGCTATACCACTTTTCTTACAAAGTTTACCGTTATTATTGTTGTTTCTTTTTTTCTTTTCTTTCGTTTTATGTAATTAAACAAAAAAAAAATATATAAATAAAAAAAATCTGGATACTTGGAACACTGTCTCTACATCAAATAAACAAACATGAACTAAAAACAATTAACAATCAAAATTTGATTCGGCTTCTAAAATAAAAATTTAAATCTGACAAAAAAAATAAATTTAAAAAAAAAATACAAAAACCAACACCAATGCACCGGCATGCACATAATATAGGAAGAACAAGCTGGTGTAGAGGTTAAACATAGATACATGCGAGCCTCATCACATGATAGAGACAGAAGTACTAGTGATACTAGATCAATTAGACTGTAAGTACTTCTTTGAACGTTTAATTAAAATACATTTACTATTGTTTACTTGTTTTTAATCTTATTGGTTTTTGAGTGTTTTTGGATTTTTAATAAAATTAAAATAATTATTTTAGTAAGTGTGTTTTGAGTTTTTGGATTTCTGTTTATTTTTGTTCCAAACTGTTTTTGATCTGAGAATCGTAGTAGAAATAATTTATGTACATACAAATTCATTTACTTTATTATCGTTAATTCAACAACGAAAAAAACTTAAACATTTAACTTATTACAGTACTGGAGTGCATAACAGACCTTGCAAGGCAAATATTTGTGATAATCCCAACGAGCGACTTTCGCCAGGCGTTCTCAGTGATACCGATAAGGATGTCACAATAGGGAGTAATGGTAAACCCCATTATCCGCGTACAGGTAAATTAACAAACATTCAAACTACACTCAAATTTTCTGTATTCTATAGTTCAATTTCTGTACTATTTCAAAGTTACAAGAAAACTAATATTTTTGTTTTGTTAAATTTTTGTATCCAAAATCTTAAAAAAAAAAAACAATTTTTGTACTCATGTGTACATTTTTTTTTTTTTTCTTTTTTGCACCTTCAACTCTATTTTTTAAATTTAAACATTTAAACTGGACAAATAATTACAAAAAAAAAAATCTTAAAATAAAAACAAAACCTACACAAAAAAAAAATATAAAATAAAATATATACACAAACTAACAAACAAAATCAAAATTTTTAAAACTTAAACAACACAAACAAATAAATTTGATAAATACTTGTTTTTTTTTTTATTGAAATTCAAAAACAAAATGGTAAAACAATAAAATAAAAATTCCTAGGACTGTACATGAAACGAAAAAGTCAACAATATCATCAATACGATCAGAGAACACTTAAAAATGTCTTCAGCATTCCAAATGGTGCTTATATTTTTTTGTTTTGATTTTTTGGTATTTTGTGTTTTAACATTCTATATGTGTATGTGTGTGTTTAATTGTGTGCAACTCATTATTTTTTTTTTAAACATTTCCTTATAACCTTTTTTGTTTCGGTGTTCATTTAAGATATATATACAACAGTTTCTCTGGTCTAGCAGTGATATAGTAGCCGTGTTTTTTTGCAAGTTCAGACAGAATTGTAGAAAAAAATTACATCCGAACTTAGCAAAGTCGTCGAAGCAAAAAAGACCATCACTATTACGAAATTCACAAAACGCCATCACTAACCTTTCAGCTTTGTGGCAAGCATCAGTGGCGGACTAAGCTTGTTGGGGGCCGCAGCACAGTGGGGCAAACATGGAAAACATTCAATTCTTCGAAAGGATAAATTTTTATGATTCACTATTCGTTTCTTATAGTCAATAAGTTGTAAAATCAAAAATTGATAACGGTTTTTTAAATAAAATATATGTAAGCTTGGATTTTATCGCCAAAGTTGAAATTAGAAAAAATTTATAAAAATATGGGTGGTTTTTAAGCGATCCGTTCACAATCAAATCTGAATATTTTTTAATGATTCTTTTTTTTTGTGGGATTAAGATATTCCTTTTAGTAATGTAAATGTATTAACTGAGCGAGAAAATAAGATATTAAATGTTTTGAGCAAAAAACTCAATATTAGCGATTATTTTTATTCTCATAAGGTTTTAAGTACTAGCGGCAGATGGCGACCCGAGTCTGTTGCTTTTGGCAGATTACGTAGTGTGTAAGCAACAATTTCCAGTAAAGACGCACCCGGAAACGTCCGGATTCGACTTAAAAATATTTTTTTTATATAGAACATTTTTAAAAATAAAATTTGGGATGCCAGTTTTAAGTATTTATTAAAATACAATTCTAAACAAAATTTAAAGAAAATTCATTAACTCGTTTTCAAGATACAGAATTTTCAAAAAAAAAACTATATATTTTTTTAAATCCAATAATTTTTTTTTCGAAAATGTCTGCACGTAAAATTGTTAAGATACTGAAGAAACTCCTGCATAAAATTGGTTGAAAAATCGGTGCAGCCGTTAAAGATAAGTTTGAAAATCAATAACCCGGTTCTATGACAGGTGTAAAAGTTGTTGGACAATTCTTTGGACCAAAATATTGATCATAGTCCTTATAGTGCTTTGTAATTTTTTTTTTAATAACATTTTTAGAGCCGTTTATAAGATAAATAACTTGTTGTTTATTAGTTATTATGTCAGGCACCGTTATTTTAGGAGTTAAACAAAATTCATTTTCCTCTCCAGGGACCCCTTTGATGGGAACTTTAATTTAATAGTTAGAAGAAAATCACATCAGTGGTTATGACTGGGAAAGTTACAGACAGACCATCTGGCAGACAAACAGACAGAACTGCGGCACCCATTTTTTTTACTTCTCTATCATCGTAATATTGTGTAAAATTATCTCTAGAGTAGGTACTCTAGTCCGAATATTTTCCATGTATCCATGTATGTATGTAATAGATACTGTTTCGTCAAAGCAACCTAGACTTGCATTTTTGTTAAATACAAAATATTACATTTTATATTATTTAGTTGTTAAGAATTTTGTTTACGATTCAACATAAAAACAATAACAAAGCTTTTATAAAATAAGAACTGTTTAAAAAGTTTGCAATGTCACATCTTAATTTTTATTCAAGGGCATAAGACTCTGTAATGTGATGAGCAGTATTATTTCGTTATTAAAATTTACTGTGTCACATCGTAAAAATTAAATTTTCAGTATCAAACAATTACGATATAGGTATGCAACTGTAATAATTTTTCATTGTCTTACATTTCGTATAACTGGCTCGCTTGTGTAAGCACAATAGAAAATAAAGTTCTGATTTCATCCAACCAAGGCTCCATATAAAAAAGCCAAAAAACGCCCACAAAATGGGCGTAGTAAAATGTGTGCATAGTCGATTATCCAATATGTATTTGCATAAGGTTTAGTTAAAAAAAACATCCGAATTTTTACTAGTTTTTACGAAAAATTAGTTGCTTAAGAAACTAGGCGTGCCAGTGGGCGGATATTTTTTATTTTTCAATTATATTTTCTGCAAGTTTCATCAAAACCGGTTTAGTAGTTTAGAGTTTAGAGAGTTTTTTCCACTTTCCCATACAAGGTTCCCCACTGTGCGCGGGGCGGCAATACTAAATGGGGCCCCTTGTATGATCAAATATTTTTGTAGTCTTAATAACGTCAGCTTTTACGACAGAGAAAACATAAATCAAAGTAATAATAATACACTCTTTATTCTAATCTTTATTCGCTATTTATATTGCATACAAAAGATATGTACTAAACAAATGGGGGCATATTCATAGTCATTTTAGACCTGGGTCTAAGTTAAACATAGCTTTGGTTGAATTTTCGGACGTTGATTCTATTTTTTTAAAGTTATCATTTCAAAATATTTGAAGCTATTTGTGTAGTATACCAAGTTAATTATCTTATAAAAATATAAAACCAACAAGTTGTAATTAAAATCGGTCTGTATTCATTGAGCCAAAATTGTCTTAAACTGTAGTTTAGTTAAACCTGGGTCTATCTGCGACTATGAATATGCCCCATTGTGTTTCAAAATAAATTTACTAGTTGTGGGTACATACATATTTTACAAAAATAAAGATGCAAAACTAAAAATTATCTTGGAATATTTAAATAAATATCACTGATTTTGTTAATGAACTGAAAAAAAGGTATAAAAAGTTGTGTTACTTGATTGAGGCTACGGTGAATTTCGCGTTTGAAAATTTTACGGAATCGATTTTTCTAAACAAAAATTTTAAATATTTAAGAAAGGGCAAAAAACTATATTCTGTATTCTTTAGATAAAAGTGAAGTTTAGAAAAAGTAAAAATACCTAAATGCGTTAAAAAAACTTTAACTCTTATGCCGAGAAAAATCAACCAAACTGAAAATAAGTTACACAGTTTTTTAACAATTATCTTGCGGATACTAACAAATGATGCAAGAGATGAAAAACTTACACAGCGGAAGAAATAAGATAGGGACGAAAAAATGAGATTAAGTCTGTGGTTTGCCTCAAATTAGAGTCTCAGTCCCTTGAATGACGTCAAAATCGTAGTTTAAGCCAGTTTTACGACACCAAAAATGGTATCCAAAAATACCTAGCACCCACCATTTAATAATAGTTATTAAAGAAACCATTCCAAAGTCAAGGTTATATGAGATTGCGAATGAATTTTCCTATTGATAATGTCGTTTCTAGTTACGAATGAAAATATATTGTCTTTTGTGATTTTAACTTGTTATTATTAATTTAAATATTTTATAGAAGGGAAAAACTTTATCCGTCAGGTGTTATGGCGTTAGAAACTATAACCAAAGAATATAAAGTTACCAAGAAGACGCATCTCATACAAATTTTGAGGGTTCCAATATTGCGAACCGCTCTCAGAGCTTTTGCTTTTTTATGGGCTTTTCAATAATTCTCTCAGCACTTTTACAATGATATACCACACATAGTGACACAGCCTACGTTTTTGTCCTAATTATACCTACCCATCTCCTTATAAACATTGTATGTGTTGTTTGGCAAGATTGTATGAGTAAGAGCTTTTCTGTCAAATATTTTTTTGTTTCGTTGTTTTATTCTTCTTTAGAAAAGCTTGATTTTATTTTCAGATCAAGAAAATACTTGTTGTTAACTTTATATTCTTTGTTATAACCCAAAATCGCGATCTCGAATCGAAATTTAGACCTACTACAGGGATAGAAAATAATATGTAATTAGTGTTTGCTGGAACGTGTATTTCCAAAACTTACTAATATTTTTAGACTTGTACCTTCGATGTTTCAACAAGGCTGCGCACCTTTCCACACTTCCAAGTCAGGTAAAATCTAGATTTAGAATACAAAAATGGAACATTTACCGAGACCGCCCTTTAAACTTCGCTTGAACTTCGTTGACAACGTTTGGATCTGGCTACTTCAAAAAAGTTTTTGAACTCAGTAGACATTTTGAAGATTATGACGTCTTAATAGAAGCTTTCAGTGATGACTGAGTCGAGATTGGTCTCGATTATTTAAAAAAAAACCTGAATCATTCAATTAAGCCTTCTAATATAGAGATTTTGTCACAAAATGGTGGCCATACTCAAATATTCAACAAATATTGAAATAATTTTTTTATATATACAAAATTAAATATTTTTTTTTTTTAATTTTGTCTGTTTTTGAAATATTTCTGAAGTGGCCTCATTTAAGTGAGGCAAATATTTATGCCCCATTTTTGCAGTTCTTTTACAGAGCCCGGCAGATTTCGATGGGGTTTTCTGGTTACCCCTTCAATTTTATGTCATTACTTTAGCAAAATGTGTTCTTAAACATAGCTTGTAAACTTTTCCGGGAGAAATTAACCAACAAAACATTTTGGCGAACAAGAACGGGCTACTAGAACGGGCACAGAAATTAGGACAACACATCAGCATTTATAGGCATACCAACCACCATGTAAAGTGCAAAAAATATTGAATAGAAAACAAAATAAAAGCTTTTATTCAAAACTGGCGACCGACCCCCTGCTTTGTATAGGAAACACTTTACTTCAACCAAACAAAATTCTGTTGATCCAGTTGGGCTAATCTGAAGGTTCTCAGAAAATTTCATCAAAATCGGTATAGAATATTAAGTTTGAACAAAATAAAATTTGAGTTCGAGATGGGGGGCCCCATAAAATTTGTCTTAATGTGTGATATAGAAACATTACGTAAAAAAAATGTAATTAGTAGGTACTAGGTTCATATGGACGTATTTTTCTTAAAATCTTTAAAAAAAAAGCTATGTAATGTAAATCCATTCTATACATATTTTGTTTCATTGTTCAATGAACAGTAATGGAGGTTGAATTGGATTTGGGGCACCCCGGACACCGGGGGCCCGGGGTGGAACTTTTTTTTATTTAATTTAATTTTGTTTTTATAAAGGTGTTAAGTGACTTTGTGATATGCAGTAATTTACTTATTTTTTGTTTTTTTTTTTTCTTTCCCTTCTCCAGGATCAGCTGAAAGTGCATTTACACGAACGAAATTAATCTGTTCTTTTAAATTTTTAATTTTTTCTGTAAAAGTTGTTTCAACTTGTTCTCTCTTGGCATAAAATCTTGATTATAATCAGAACGTTCGTTACTTTTGGCTTTAATAACCTTACTATAAGGATCATATTCATCATAGCATTCTTTGTAAAGGTTAGAACCATACTCCCTGCGAATCCATTTTATTGAGTCCCTAAATTGAACCTTGCAATAAAGCAAAAATAAAATTAGTCTGCCGGGCTATTCGTGAAGGAATTTCTGTCTGCTTTTTTGCAGTCACTTCCGGTTAGGTTTTGAAGCAAAAACGTTACACCAAGACCTGAATTTCATTCAAAAACTTCGAATTGCCCGTTATTATTCTTAGGCTGTTCCTGATGAGATTTATGAAGGCTTTGTAGCGTTCTTGATTGTAGTTCCCAAGTAGCAGTTTGGCCTGCCTCGGTTTTTTCATTCCAAATTTTGGTCTTTTTGCCTCCTCTCCTAATTTGATCCTGTTTTTGATCACATTTTCACCTAATCCGCAATAGGGCTCAGGCCCTGTTAGGGGGGTTATTGTTCCTATTTTGGCTAGGGAGTCTGCCTCCTCTATACCATCGATACCCACGTGACCCGGTACCCAATAGAGTTAGAAATTGTTATTTTTGCCCACTTCATTTAACCTCCACAAGCATTCCTATACCAGCTAATGGCATAGGAGCTTAACGCTTTAAGCACGGCTTAGCTATCTGACATGATGGCAATGTTACGATTTCGGCAGTTTCTTTCAATGTTACGTTCTGCACATTTACCTATGGCGTTTACTTCCGCCTGGAAAATGCTTGTGGACTGTCCCATCGGTACAGATAGTTTGGTTCTTGGCCTAAATATACCCGCCCCAGTCAGACATTCTCGATCCATCACCATAACCAGTTTTCTGCTGGGGTGTTCTTCACGGAATTTCGGTCTGCGTTTTTGAACTTAAGCCTGTAAGAGTGTCCTGAAGCAAAAAGCATTGGAGCAAATGTTAAGCAAATGACTTGACTTCTGTCATTTTTGTCACACCTATAAGGTAAATTCAACACCCATTCGTCCAGGGTATCGGCTATGTTTTGGCATGGGTTACAACATTACGCAAATGACTTGACTTTTAATGTCGTTGGCTCTTAGACTAATAGATGTGCGTGAAAAATAACGCTTTCAAATTGTGCGTAAGACTATACAAAATTTAGCCATCATGTTTAGCCACCTGCGTCCGAATATTCAAATTTGAAGTAGTGTGTGTTGGCTGGTGCCTCTTTCCTGCACATGCACTGATTTTTGTGGTGTTCACCTATAATCTTAAAGTGCCCACTTAACACCTTTATGCACGAAATGAAAAGTTTATATAAAGTTATTTTTGTATAAAGGAATTAATATAAAGGACTTAAGCGCATTTAACACATTAATCCACAAAGTTTATTATTAAAGTGATTGCATATAACACCTTCATCTTTGGCTAAATATGAATCTAGAGGCGATAAAAGAGTACCGACGAGTCAGAAATTTAAGTTTTCATTTAACACTTTTATCTGTAGGTAAAAAGCCAAATTTCAAAAAATGTAACTTGACACCTTTATCTTCTAAGCGCTTCAATTGCGTTAAAAAGTATGTTTAAATTTGATCCTAGTTAAACTTAATCCGTTTTTAAGGGTCCTACACAAAATAATTATTGATGATATTTTCTGTCAAAAATAATTGATGAAACGTTGCAACCACACGTATCAATGAATATTGACAATATTTCAACAAATCGTCTTTTAAATTCGCGAGAATCAAGTCGAAAATCACAAATTTAATTTGTATTTGTTTTTGTTTGCCTCCAACTACACAACACAACCTAAATACCTTGATGCTGCTCAGAACCCATCCTGACATTGACACTTACATTGATGGAAACCAAATCAATTTTTTTTCTCATCAATGTGGTCAATATTTATTGACAATGACATTGAAGAGTATACAAACGATCAATACCCAGCGAAAACTGACATTTTCAGCGAATTTTGACATTAAACATTTTGCTGTGTCATTTGCATTAAATGGGATTTTTTAAAACATACATTTCCGACTGACGTTCCTTGCGTTAAGGAACCTGTCCGTAACGGTGTCAACCTATCCAAAAATGTTCAGATACCTTGATTTGTTGTTGCAATAGCTTTTTTCAGAAGGAATACAAAACACAAATCCATCCAAATCGCTGGATACGATCTTGAACGCGGAAATTGCATTTTGACAGTGGCAGTGATAGACCTAGTATACCTGGACTGCTAGTCGATTGTCAATTTCCATACACATTCTTTGTGCCACGCCGAATGTTTCGCATTGGTTTAGGAGAGCCTTTAAGGTAAGACCGCACACAGCTGCAGCGGAACTACACTTCACGACGCGGCAAAACATTATTTGTATATTAAATTGTATGTGAGCTATATCGTACTAAGCGACAACTGAACTTCATAAAATTTAACACAAATTATTGTGAATCGCAGTTCCGTTGTAGTGTAGTTCCGCCTAGTGCGGTCTAACCTTTAAGGTGAAACGTTCGCTAGTATAAATTTATTTACTTAGAGATAAATGAGAGTGCCCAAGGCAACGGCAAATGTTTCTCCGCCGCGCCGTGCCGAATGTTTAGCGTTGGTTGGGAAGAGCTTTAAGCGGGATACACATTATCAAACCTGTTTGACAAACCTGTTCACATTTGATAGTGTGTACTCTCTGTTTGAGAAACACGTTCTTTGATCACAAATTTTGTTTAATATTGTTGAGTGTTTTTTTTTTTTTTTATGATAAGCGTTAGTTAATTTAAGCGTGTGAAAGTCACATACTAAATTTAACCCACTGGGAATTAACTAGCCCTTAGTCGTTTTCAATTTTTTTTTTTTTTTTTTAATAAATGGAACCATCGTGATGTTGGCTCCTAACAGTCCGGTCACAATAGGTCGAGAGAGTCAGTAATGTGGAAAAAGATTAAAACAAACGTCAAAATTTATCCACTAGTTTAAATTTAAACGAGCTCCTGAGCAGGTTAAATTTTGACGACTGTTTTCACCTCAGTTATTTCAAAATTTAGCGATGGAATCAAATTTAACGCACTTTTAAGGCAATTGACACACAGCCCTAGAACAGAAAATTATCTGGACTTAGCTAAATTCATATGGACTTCAGTTGTTCTTGTATTTACATGTAAATTGGTTAGCTCAGATCTGGTTTTTCTGTCAAATTCTATCTGAACCTGCAAAAACAACATGGCTAAGTATTAATTAAGTATTTATATGCTTATAGGGATAACTATATTGCTTTTTAAGGCTTGATAAGATTTCAAATTAAATTTAGTTAGGTAGGTTTAAACAGTTTTTTGTTTTATTTATTCTCATATTCAAAACTAATAAGTAATATTAATTCACAATAACGCATATTTTTCAGAAAAGAGAGCATATGCTACTAAAAAATATAAAAATTAATTCTCGAAATGAGCAATAATACATTTTTCATCTTTTAATGTACAAATCCAGTTTTATTGTATAAAAATTCTAAGAACTGTAAATATTTTAGTTGAATTTGAAAAATAAAAATAGTATCTATGAAAATAACTCATTAAATATTTTATAAATCATCTAAAGCCCGGTTTCTCTAAATTATTTTATATATCACTAGCACACCCGTACTAGCTTTGCTCTTCAAAGTTAAAAATTTCAACCATAAGTTTCATTTATTAACAAACAATTCAAGAAAATGCTCACCTAACAAAATTATAACTTTGTTCTTTTACTAACAACCTTTTCGTTTACATTTTCTATCAACGTTATGCAAAGTTCGATTGCAGTCCCCATGGAATCAGGAATTTGGTTAAAGAATCCTTTAATTCTCCTTAAACAGTGCTCAGTATATAGAAGAAAAAAAAATTGAAAAACTACAAAATGATATGACAAAGCTTCATTGTTTTTTCTCTCTGTCTTATATTGGAGTCCGTATCCGAAGCTTCAACTTAAATAATAAAGGAATTAAGTGTTCAGATACAAGTGATCTCAACTGCAAACATGAATGCGTGTCGCCCAAATATGACAGTAGGCTCTTCAGTTAGACTGTCCTCTTAAGATGCAAATTTTGGTCGTTCTTTATCGGCTATTATAAAATAGTAGCAATTTTTATTTCTTCTGAATTTCTGTATTTTTGTTAATAGATTCCTTGATACCAAAAATATCAAATATTTAAATTACTACTCGTATGTAGATATATTTGTTAAATAATATTTCTAATGGACTATGTGAACGTATATAATCATGAGGCCTATAATTTGCTTAAAAACATAGTACAATTCTCATCTTATTATAATATTAAGCCAGTTTAAAAACAAAAGTATAAATAAAATAGGGAATTATGTTATGCTTTATTAATATTTTAATTTAACAAGCCAATTTAACAAATTAAACAATTTTCTAAAAATAAAGAACTTTATAAAATTCGATTTACGTGTATCAGTTTAATACTCTCTAAGAACATGCGTGACAAACAAATGTTATCTACTCAAATATTCAGTTAAATACTTTTTCTAATACGCGTGACACACAAAATAAGTATTTTAATTCATTCAGTGGAAAAAGTAATAAAGCAATATTAACGACAAAAGAATTTTCAAATTTCCCGCCCTTCTTATTAATGGAATACCACTTTTATTCCAATTATGGAAACGGATATTTATAAGTAAGATGCCAGTTATAGCTATCATTGGAAATCATCATTGAAAAAGTTAATTCTTGATTTTGAGACCCTTCGAAAGTTTAATCATTGAATATTTTGATGCAAAGATATAGCTTAGGGCTTCAAAATTATTTCTCCTGCAAAAAAAATTAATTTTGACCCATATCTTCCTCATAACGTAACTTTTAATTTTTTCAATGATCATTGGTTAGGTAGTTCATCATTGAACAATTAAAAAAGTCATTTTATGAGAAAAATTGTGCAAAATTGAATTTTGTTTTACCTAGAAATAAATATTAAGTCAAAGCTTTACTTTGGCATCAAAATAATCACATATTTTTTCTTCAAAATGTCTCAAAATTGACAATTAATATTTTCAATGATGGTTTTCAATGATAGCTATAACTGGCCCATAACTCAAGTATTGAGAATTATGTTACCAACGAAATCAATTGAAAATTTTTTTTTATTTAGTTCTTTCAAAATTGTTTACACTTCTTATTTTAGTTTTTGTCTCGAAAACAGCTCTAACAATTTTGATCAAACTTTGTGTCTAATTTTATTTGTATTCTCTGAGAAACTGTTTTATATGTCATTTTTGCCTCAATAATTATTTGAGTAGAATATTAATTATTAGCTTGCCGAGTTTTTTTGTTTGTGATAACATCTTACGCTCTATCGTGTAGAGGTTTTTTATTTTATTTCCGTGCCTTAGATACTAATAATAATAACTGTTTGTCTTTGATGTGCAATCGTATATGGTTAAGAAATATATCAAAATGTACTAATACTTATATATTTTAACTGCAAAATAGCAACGTCACCAACGGAAAGTCATCAAAACACGCACAGAACCCGAACCAGTATTGTTGGCAATTTGGGTGGTGGCGGTGTTGAGAATGGTGGCAGTAATTTAGGAGTGGGCGGAGGTGGGAGTGTTCAAGGTGTTGGCAATGAATCATTTGATCCACTGTTAGGACATCGACGCCGTCATCAGCCATCACATTCATCGATACAAATTGGAATGGGCATTCCCCTGGGTGATATAATACCCGATGAAATGCAAGAAACCGAAACCATCACTCTGTGTGCCACTTCACAGAATACCTGTTGTTGTGGCCAAAAAGATCCACAACCCTGCGGTAGAGTGAAACTCAATATGCGAACTGAAAGTACTGGCAGCAGTTCGGGAGTTGGTGGCCATCATCATGGTGCTGAACAAACATCACATTCAACATGTCACCACTGTATGAAAACACTAGAAATCAGGTAAACATTATTTCTAAATGTTTTTTTTTTTTTTTGATATCTTAACATTGTGTTTTCTTTTCCACAAGCTCAATCAAAACTCAAATAGGTGAATTAAGTCAACGTATCGACACTCTAGAAACGAATTTGCATAAAGACATTCGTACAATTCTCGACATTCTGCATCAGCAGCAACAAATGCAATTAACGCTGCATCAGCAACAATTGCAACATCAATTAGAACAGCAACAACAATTGCAACATCAACAGCAATTGTTAGCTAGTAAACAACAGATCACAACATCCTATCAGCCGTCCGAAAGTGATTTCTCATTTGATTTATGTGCAGCAATCACAACTGATAAACCTCAACAAACCACATCTTCTCAACTCCAATTACAACAACAACTACAACAACCGCCATTGCAACATCAGCAACAAGCACATCCTTCACCACACATGCAACAGCCATCGTCATCATCAATCACAGCGTCATTACAACTACAACGAACCAATGTCCAGAGATCTGTTTCGCAGCCCGAATGTACGGCGGCGACCGGGGCTGACAAAAGTTTGTTCAGGTAAATTTCTGGTGTTTTCTATTGGTAAAATTAATCAATTTAGTTTTGCTTTAGATCTGTCAAAATATAGATAAGGACAATTTTTGCATTCTATTGGACAAATAAAATGATTTTTTTTTTTCATTTAAAATTAATTTTTCAAAACTAAATTTTTCGGCAGATTTACCCTTCTCTTAATGCGAATAACATTTTAAAATTTTAAGCTGTCACTTTGCAAATGTCTTTTTTGATTGCTTGAATTTAGCAAAAGTTTGCTCAGCTACTCCTAGTTAGAAGTTTGAAAATATGTAACTAAGCACTATTGTTATAAGGCAATGTTTTTCTGTGCGAGATTAAAGTTAAATTTGAGGTAACTCACTAAATTTAAACAGTTGTTAACCTGAGTTTACCTCAGAAATTCAGATGATCTCACACTTATAATCTGGCCCTTTTAAGACAAATAACATAACATGATTAAAAATTAAGTTTTCATACCGATGCCTGGCCACACAAATTTGATAAAATATTGGTAAATGCTGGAGCACCTCCGGGGAATTCGTTTGGACCTTTTTCATTTATTTTTACAATTAGTTTTATGAAATTATTATTTAAATAATGAAAAAAAAAGGCTGGACAAATTCCAAGTTTCTGTCTAGCTTGGTCAAGGCCCTAGTAATTTTTCAATAAGGAAAACCTAGACGAGGAAAACTTGTCAGATACAACAATCCCTTGCTGGACTTCGTACTAAAAATTGAGACGAGGGAAAAATTTTAAACACTCGTGAGGCCCTCTCTAGTAACATGGACATGTTTCGGAATGTCTCTTGTACACCAAAAAAAAAAAAATTATAAGTAGGTACCATGAAATTTCAGGATCATACAACAATGTTTTCTCTCTTTCCTTTGTCTTTTATTTTCATATCACACTTTTTACTATGATTATGAGACATCTGTAAGAACCTGTTCTAAGTTGTTCTACCTAAAACATAAGTACATAAAACCCTGTTCTATTCTGCATCCATTTGTTATCCAATATATTGCATTTCGACATTGACAAAGGTCAAAAGGGTTCATATTCGCCAAGGCCCTTATTCTAGCTTTTTCTTACGCTTGCTAGACCCTTTTGAGATTCTTTCTAAAACTCACTAGTGCCTTGTCGACAACTAGATTGTTTTTCTGCGCGGTTAGAGCTGGCTACGACATGAGAAGATTTTCACAATTACATAGTTTCTTGGTATTATTATTAAAATAATTTGAGCTGGCTAAGGCACGAGTAAAGTCTTGGTCTCGTCTTTCAAAATCCCAGCACTATATATGTTTAAGCTTAACCTAACTTTTTTTCTGTATACCATATACCTTATTTAATTCAATGAACAATTTTATCGGAAACGGCTCTAACGATTTTGCTGAAAGTTTCAGGTTTTGTTCTTATGAAGGAGAACAAAATTTAAAAATCTGATTTACTAAAACTTTTCCACTGCCACGCCCCTTTTCTTATTTCCTTATTCAAGTAAATTCACGGAAACTGCTCGTTTTCTCTTAAAATACTCAAACGATTTGAATTAAATTTTGAATCCGTTTTAATGAGCTGGTAAAAAAAAATCAGAAAATAGTTTTAGGAAAATCCTCCCACTGCCACGCCTTCTTTTCAAAGTTGATTGTGTCTCGGAAATGGCTCTAACGATTTTGATGAAATTTTCGGAGTTTTTTTTATAAGCCAGACAAATCCTCGTCAAATTTAATTTTTGTATTTGTTCCTTGCCAACGACCATATGTATTTCTTGGAAACGATTTAAACGAATGGGATGATGAAATTTTCAGAGTATTTTTTTTTTTTTTTTAATGAGAAAACATTTTAAATTAGATTTTGGTAAAATCTGCATCCTGCCACGCCTTTTTCGTGTAGATAGATAGATAGAGAGATTCTTTCATCAGATTTATACATATTTACTTAGGAATACGGACATGTATTTATTAGTTTCTCCAAAACTACTTTTACTATTTCGATGATATTTTCAAAGTTTGTATTTATAGACAAAAAAAAATACTTTTTCATAATGTTTTCCAGGCCCGTGTTAAAGCGGGTCCACTGACCGTTAATTAATAGGTTATGGAAATTCTGCTTTAAAATAAAATATTTTTTTACGATTCCACATTATTTTTTTTATTTATTTAATAAATAAATCAAAAATAATATTAAATTTCTTATATTACATTTTTAGGTGCTCAAAATACTCATCGTTCAATCAAACAATGGATGATACCGAAAATTGGACAACAGTTTTTGCACCAATTGCAAAATTAGAATCATTAGACGAAATAGATCAAGTATGATCCATGTGATTACCATAAAAAATCAACCAGCAAACAGTTACAACCAAAAAAAAATAAAAAAAAAATTATTAAAAAAGAAAAAAAATTATTACTCTACCAAAGAGAATAACCAAAAAAAAAAACAAAAGAAAAAGAAATTATTTACTTATAAAGCCATAAGCTAGATTTTTTTTTAATAAAAGTGAATTTTTACTAAGAAAAAAAAAAATTGCAAAATGAAAAACAAAAATAAAACTAAAGCTGATTTATTTAAAAAAAAAACAAGAAAAATTTTCAATAGTTTTGCGTACATATTAAAAGTAAAAAAAAATAAAGCAAGTTAAAATAAAAACAAACAAAAATTAGATTTTCTATTTAATGCATACAACAAAAAAAAAAAAAAACAAAAATATTGCTACTTTAAATTAAAGATAAAAATAAATTTTATTTCATTAAAATTAAAAACTTATGAATTCCTATTTTATAATTTTTAAATTTCTTAGTCAATATTTTAAGTGTATTTTAAGTCGAACTATATTTTATTTATTTTTGTTTTAAGTATAAGTTAAGCTATTTTTTTAATACAAATTTGAACATTCCCGAAAGCGTTGCAATAATTAATTTATTATTAAAATAATAATTACTTACATTAAGATTATGTTCCTTAATTTTAAAAGCTTTAAGCAATGTTTATTGTTTACTGCTTATAGAACCGACTTAAAAAGAAAAAGAAAAACAGCGACGCTTTTTTAAACGGCAAGTGTTAATTACATACGACTGTTAGTTTAGTATTAGTTTTAATATAAACTCAAAATAGATTTTAATTTTATTAATTTATAACTTAAATCAAGCATGTGGAATAAAAAAGAAACATAAAGAGACAAATGTTGATTTTATACAATAAATCAATTAATTTAATATCTAATTTTAAATTTGTAAGTAAAAATAAGTTGTTTATAGCAAAAGAAAAAAAAAAGTATACCATCTGCAAGATGAAATGAAAAGTTTTTTACATTAAAAAAAAAAAAGTAAATTTAATTTGAATTTAATATTAAAAAAAAAAATAAACAATAATTTATGTTCGAATGTATTTGTATATATCTTAAATTAAAATGCTCGTTAGATAATTTTTCAATGCAAAATTTATTAGTTTATTATTTATAATGATCAAACAAATGGATAGTTAAAATTTAGTTGTAAGTTTAATTTAAAAAAAAATTAAAAATAAAACGAATTTAAGTTTAAAGTTTTTTTTAAAAGAATTGATTTTTATTTTATTTTTATTTTTATCACCAAATTTTTAAGCTTACTCATAAACCACATATCAATCAATTAAACAAACAAACACGTTCATTGGCACTCAAAAACAAATGTGTTTATTTGGGTTATAAATTAATTTGCCTGTATTTTTTTTTTTGTTCTTAATATTTGGTTTTATATTCTGTTTGTTTTATATAGTGTGTTTAAAATGAACTTAAATGTTAAGGACAATAATGTATAATTATGATAAAAAAGAACCTCAACCCGCTAATAGATAAGTATCAGTTTATATAATCGATAGTCAGAGTATAAATTACTGCAATATTTTAAAATCAACTTTATTTAAAAAAAAAAAAAAATCAAAGCAAAGCAAAAAACAATATTTAATAGTTACTTACTGAAAAATATCCTTCCGTGTAGAAATTTTATTGATGTGTGTGGCTTTTGCGATTTGTACATATAGTGGGTTTGATTTAGTATCTGTATGAATCCTTGACGGTAGACAGTTATTAAGTATGGTCAGCTTAAGAAAATCTGTTTAGTTCATAATTCCAATTTGAAATAGCGTGTTTTTGTAAGTTAAAGAATTTTGATTTGTAACTAAATTAACAATAGGCATTAGGCTACTCTGATGGATAACAGGAAAATAGAAAACAGAACTCGTACTATTATATTCAATTAATAACTGGATGGTTGGGAATTAAATATTAAAGTAGGTATATCATTCTGAAGACAATATAGAATGATACATTCAAACTTTGATATGCAGTTTTATGTTTTTTGTCGTTGCCCCTTTGGGAGTCTGTGAATACACGCGACAACTATTCAAGGTTTATTCTCATAAGGGGGAACGGGGCGCTTGCCTGGGGCGCACTTTTCAAAGGTGCATCCGAAAATATTCTGTTATAATGTAAAATTGGTTGGAAAGAAAATTCCCCTAAAAAATAGTTTTTGCGTATTTTCTGAATACCAGAGTTGAGGCCGGAAAATCGATGACAGATTTGAGTTCATCACCACCCCTAAACGAATCTTACGTGGTCTTTCCCAAACCCATTGAGGCTTGTGTAATCGACAGCTTGAAAATCAACCGATTTTCGGGCTTTTCAGCGATTAATCGAGTAAAAGACATTTAATGACATTTAAAGAGTAGAAACCTGTGCTATTTAATTTTAAATTTCTTTATCTTTAGAGAGCCAAAAGAAACCATTTTAAGTCGGTCAAACCACGAATCAAAGGAATTTCTTGATGATTTGTTTGTTTTTTTGGAAAATAGGCTTTTTTACCTAAAACACTGACGCGAAGTCTAACAGTATCGTTTTGAAAAAAATTCAAGAACTAAAAATACTTGTTTGTATATCCCCTACATCTACAAGATCCAGGACACCTATTTCGAAAATCTGACAAAACAATTATTTTATTCGACAAATGCTGGAATTGCGGCATTTTATACTGTTCTCAAAGCCTAATGACGTTTTCTATTATACTACGTTTCCACCAGACACTAAACCGAGATTTAGCAAGATTATCACAAATCTCCTTGAAATCTCTAAGATTTACCATACAAATTTAAATATCTTCAAATGAAGATTTCAAACAAAACTCATTCAAATCTACTTGGAAACATTAATTTGTCAAATCAAAGAAGCTTTTTTTTCGGAGAATAATAATTGTGGAACCGACCCATTTAAACGCCATTTTCGATTATTGACAGATGGAAATTTGTGTGGATATATGTATATCATCAGACCCCATATGCATGTGACAAGACCCACAAAATGCTAGCTGCCACTTTTGAGTTTGACAAATTCGAAAAGTGACATCTTGGCTTTTAATAAGCCGCGTTCACGAAAGAGACATATCGGAAACTTTGCTCCGTCAAAAGCTAAGCAATCAAAGCCAACAATTTTTTGCCTCACTATTTTGAGAGCCAAACTGAGATTTTTTGCTGAGGAGTCCTGTTCCGGCTACTGAGATTGCTGAGGCCCTTTAAAACTCCCTCTCCTGAATACGCTTATTCTTACCAACATATATGTATGTACATTGATATTTTAATTTTATTTGTCACATATGATTATGGGGCCTAATTGAATACATTGATTTGAGTTTTTTTTACCTATAGTGCTCCTTGAGTTGATTCTGATTTGAAATCAAGAATCGAAGACTTTTGTGCACTAATTTAATGGTTTCTTAAAAGTCCTTTTTTATTCATCCTCATCCCATGTTTATTTTAATGATCAATTTCTTCAATTATACAAATCATGTGGGCCCTACACTATGTATATTAGGCGTTTTTCTTTTTTTGTTCAGAGCAGAGCCTGAACTGTCAAACAAAAAATTGTGTTTCTTTTTTACCTCTGAACGTTCAGAGCTTCAAATTTGTGTTTCTTTTTAAGTTCTGAACGTGTTCTGAGCTTGTTCAGAGCGCGCTCTATGAGCTCAGAATAAAATAACTGAGCAGACCGAGTTGAATGCTGAACACAAGCATTTGATAGGTGAAATTGCAAAAAAAAGTGACAGTTTAGTGTTCAGGTGTGTTTCAAAAATAATTCTGAGCGCTCAGAACCAGAACACGCTTTGTTCAGAGAAAGTTCAGAGCATGCTCGATATGCTCGGACTCTGTTCAGAACTCTTTTCTGAGCTAAAAAAGAAAAACGCCTATTATGTTCCCGTTCAGAAATTCAATCTTAATCCAAATGTTTTTTTTATGGTTCGTTTTTTGAATTTGCAGTTAACTCGAAATAAACAAAAACTTACAAAAGGATTGTTTTTCGGAATGAGGTACAGTTCGAATTTTTGTTTTATGCACTTATCAGTTCTGTCAGTCATTTTCAATCTTCTCATCCTTTAAACTTAACAATTCATTATAATTAATTTCTTTTAATACCAAATAATCATAGGCCCACAAATAACATTTTCATACTGGTAAAATATTCAACAAATTCAATTCTTATTAATTGTTTAGAAAATTTCAACAGAATTGTGATTACTGTACACCACTACACTGAATTGATATTAGTGATATTCATCCCTATTCTTAGTAGATGTAACACACAAAAACATCAAAGAAAAAAGTACTTGGGACGCTAATGCCGTTTTTCATTGGTTTCACTCATGGTTCCACTCATTCTGAAATCCAATGGAACATTTTGTAATGCTTCTGCTCAATTCTGACGTTTTATATTTTATTATTGAATTGTCAAAAGATGTAATGGTAAGGATGAGGGATATTGAAAAATCATCGATGTTAACATATCGATAAGTCAACATCGAAGAACCAATCTCGATGTCAAAAATTATCGAATCAGAAACACCGTTTTTTTTTAACATCGATGTTTTTAATAAATTTTGTTCAACATAAGAATGCAATACATTACAAATTCAAAATACTTTCATTGTTTTAAAAATTATAACCATGTTTTTGAACGTTATTTTCTTCCATAACATCGATGAGTTCAAAATATTAAGAAACAGGCCAAATTTTCCATACAAAAATAGATCGATCAAGTTGTCATGATCTCTATTTCGCTGATTTTAATGTTTGAAAATCGATCTTAAATTATTTGTCGTGAATAAACATCTAACAAGTCGTAGGTAAGACAAATCTTTTGTATCTATCCCTCTGAACATCGATGATTTTAATGTTTGAACATCGATATTAAATTACTTAGCATGAATGAATATCTAACAATTCGTTTATACAAAAAATCATGTGGAATTGGTACCTTAGCTTTCAGAACATCAATGATTTTAATACTTCAAAAGCATTGAAAGCTAAAATAAATTTTTCGTCGAGCAACGATGTTGGAACGTCGATGTTTTTTCGCCTAACATCGATGTTTTGCGAACATCGAAGAACATCTTAACAATTTTTGTTCATCTCTCACAATTTCCTGTCAAAACGCTTGAGTTATTTTTTTTTTACATTTGATTTTAAATGTATTAGTAGGTCTGTTCCTTTACTTTGAGTTTCTGTGGTTTTCTGTGATTTTTAGTCCGATGTCCTGTCAAGTTCATATAAAAAAAAATGGAATTGACAGAACTTGGGACCAAAATGCACAGAAAATCACAGAAATTCAGAGTAAAGGAACAGACATAGTGCTTCTTGAGTTGATTATGATTTGAAATCAAGAATCAAATTTCTCTTCTCAGAATCGTCAGAAGCGTACTTTTTGTGTCAATGGAATGGTTTCATAAGACTTCCGGACGCTTCTGGACGCTTCCGGAGATCGACTTACCATCTGTTAAAATAATCCAAATACTCCAATTCTTGAGAGGAATAGATTTGGAGGAAGAGCTGTAGGATGAGCAGGCCTCGTCCACCTCTATGTGGGGCACAATAGATCTCAAGGTTGTAGTGCAATAACCCTCAATTTACTATTCATTCATTCATCAATTATCACAAATCACCTCAGTCGATTCCACGCCTGTCTTTTTACAGGAACGCTAAGGAAAATCTCATTTTTTAGAAATTGGCTAAGAATTTAACATAAAAACGTTCATCTTGAAATTTGGCACCAAGTGTTTTTTGATAATTTGTTGGTGGTTTAAAAACAAAAAAAGAAACAAAACTATAATGCATAATAGCCGTAAACGTTGGTTTTGTCTTCCTCGAAGATTTGCAGAAACGTTTGATGTCAATTTGATAAACCTTATTTGAAAATATCTGAATTGTTAAAAATGTTGCTTTTGATTTTTTTCATACAAAAAAAAAAAATTAAGACAAAAATATAGATACAAATTGTTGAAGCGTTGAAAAGAGGTCTTAAAATATAAAGATTGGTTTTTAAAACATAACAATATGTTATTGTTTTGTTAAAAAATAAATCTTAAGAGACGTTTTACAGATTTTGCAAACCATCTATGTCAAAGATATATATAATATTAGGGGGATTTGAGTTAACTACACATCCATTTCCGGAGAAATGGTACGGTAGTTCGGTGGTCGATAATATAGTTTTATTCATTTGGTCGAGAAACGGCGAAAACTGGAACAAAACTCATACGAATTGTTTCAATTCCCATCGTTTCTTGCCAATTTTTATCGACGCGATAGTTAAAGAACAGGGGTCCAGAACCAGATTGGATATTCTTTTTCTGTACCGGCTTATGTCGGTTTCGAGTTGACGACGGTTCGGAGTTACTTCTTCTACTCCCAATTTTCCATACTCGAAAGGAATAGAACAGAAACAGTGAAAAAGGAGTAACTTCGGACGACCAATCAAAATGGCATTAGTGAATCGAAAATGTGAAAATAATCCTTGATGGCGCATATGAAAATTCACTTTTTCACAGAATTAGAATTGGCCCAAGACGATAATTGCTTGAAAATAATATGGAATATGGGACTTGAGCAAACTGCATAATAATTTATCAAACACGGTGCACCTTAAATTCTTATTAGGGTTTTCCAACCACAGACTTCTGAAGTTTGGGATTAAAAGTATTTCGCAAGTGTATGTATGAAGAATATTACCTTTTTGGAAACCGATATACTCGTTAGTACAACAAAAATCGAAAACGATTTAACGTTTATATTTTAATATCTCGTTCAGGTACGAATCGAGAAATACTGAAGTCAGATTTAAATTTCGAATAAACCATTTTTTCAACAATAAACCCTTCTTAGGCTCCAGTTATAGCTTTCATTGAAAACCATAATTGAAAATTTTCTTTCAATTTTAATGCACTTAAACAAATAAAACTGATGGCGTTTTGGTACCAAAATGAAGGTTGTTAGGTTTATAGTTTTTTTACCGACTTGTCAGAAAATATTCCACCATTTCACTAATTTGTGTTTCAATGATGGATTTCAATGAAAAATATAACTGGGCCCTTAGCCAGGGGCTCCATTGGCAATATTTGAGGCAATAAATTGCCACTTTCATCAACATTTCTTTGAATTCCACCAATGGAGTTGTCTTGGCAGGGCAACATTGCACGGTAAATAAATTTGGAGTTTTCGCCTTTTTGGGCAAATAGAAAGGTAATTTATTGTCTCAAGTATTGCCAATGGATCCGTTCGGTTAGACCGCTTTTTCTGTCAAATTGATAATTCTAATTAAATGTTGCATAAAACTGCATTAAATTTGTTGAAATATAATGTATAATAGTTTATGGTATTTATTGGTATATGTAATTAGTCGTATGTCTAAGGCCCCAGAAAAAAGGAAAAATTGTTTCCGGCCCCTAAAATTTTAAGACGGCGCGCTTGGTGATGCTGATTTGTCATAAGTGCAAACTAAATACTGTCCCAAAATATGTTTCTCCATTATTTTATGTATCGCATTGTAAAATGACAAATTTCTACTGCGAAGAAAAAAATATTTTGGTGCGGGGCGGTCGATAAAGCATTTCTGAAATGTTATACATTTTTGCACTTGAATTTGTTTATGCATAGGTATCTGAGTAAATGCTTCACAAAATCATGATGAAGAAGAAGCATGGAGGGTAACCAGAAATAAATAATCAACTCCGAATGTTCAACACATTTGAAAATTAAAAACGTGAATGACGCTTGAAAATTCCCCTCGGATTTTATTCGTCTTGGTATTGGAATTCGACTGTTATTAAATATGATTTTTGTTCAAGGGAAATTTATTCCGTATTCGTGATATCAGAGAAAGATTTCATGAGAATAAAATATTCCATTAGTTATGTTTTCGTAATTAATTTGCAACTTAAGACTTTATATATATATTTAAATCTGAATTCTAGCAAATGCCCTGCTAAATCATTAATTCAGAGTTAAGCCTTTCCATATCGGAGAAAAGTTTGATAACGTTCTGCCGCGACCCAATCACACTTCTAGAAACAGAAACACGATCGAAATATATCGTTTTGGCATTGGAAACTAAAAGCTTATCCCTATCATACATGTGGATTAAGAAAGGAACTGCAGGTATCGCTCAAACAATATTGGTCGATCATTACCGATTTACGTAATAGCTATGTTCCAGAAATTTCGTTGTGAATAATTCGTATGGTAGTCCAGGGGCCTGATCACGTACAACAAAAACGATTGAACGATATCGTTTTGGAGAAAACTGTCTTTATTTTTTTCTACAGAAGTGACAGAGAGAGCAATATTGAAAATGATATCGTCCTGTCTTTTTCGTTTTACGTGATGAGACACCCCAGAAAAATAAGATATTCGTTCCAAAAAAAATCCGACAAAGCTGAATTTTGGTGGAGAGCTTCATTTTAACATTTCCTTAAAAGTATCCTAAATTTTTGGTGGAGCTAAAAATGTTAGGGGGGTAAACGGGGTAAAATACACTTTTTTCTAAATTACTCGAAAACTACAGGTTCTTTTTGAAAAAAGTTATAGATACACATTGTTGCTTATAAAATTATGAACAAAATAAATTATAACACTTTTTTTCGTATAATGGATAGATTTGGAGAAAAACTGTCGAAAACATTTGGGTTCAGTATATTTAATTAAACAAATGTAGGTAATATTGGAGGACATTATGCAATTATATTTTTGGATGGGAATTTTTGTGGGCGTTATGTTATTAACGAACCAAGTTTTAAGAGTGGTACCGGAAGATTCTTTTAAACCATAACCTTCCAATATATATTTATAATGAAATGAAAACCACCAAGTTTCACAGTTATTTTTGAGAAATCAGAGGTTTCATCTGAAGATGCAACTATTTTTCTGCTTTTATAAATTGAACTTTGAACGGCCATAACTTAAGAGCGGATTGCTGTACAGAGATCGTTAATATGTCATTTTTTAGATAATTGTACTGTCTATAAGTTGTTTTTAAATTATTTTGTGAATTAATTAATTTCTCAGGAGTTATTAAGCAAAATAAAAGAAATTATATTTTTCAAACTGACAGCATTAAACTTGATTCGTTAATAGAAAATATGTTCCAAACATAACCCCAAAAAAAATTCACATCCAAAAATATAATTAATATCCTCCAATATTACATTTTTTTGACTAAATGTACTGAACTCAAATGTTCTCGACAGTTTTTCTCCAAATATATCCATTATACGACAAAAAAAAGTGTTATAATCTTTTTTGTTTATAATTTAATGAGCAACATTGTGTACCTACAACTCTTTTCATAAGAACCTATAGTTTTCGAGTAGTTAAGTAAAAAGTGCATTTTACGCCCTCTACCCCCACCCCTAAAATGTTGAGTTCCACCCCAAATTAAGGGTACTTTTTAGGAAATGTTTAGAACAAGAAAATGAAGCTCTCCACCAAAATTCAGCTTTGTCAGAATTTTTTCGAAGTAAAGACAATTTTGTACCTAAATTTCCTGGATATGGTGTGGAGACCCACTACTGAAACATATACTTTTGTTATCTCGCACTGGCTGGCACTGTCATTCATTACTATGGTACCTTTTTCAGCGATAGACATTTTTAAGGCGCTACACAACTGAGAATCAACAAGAACTAACAAAGCAAGCAAATGGCTGCATATATTAGATACATTTTACTTATCGTGATGTGAAGTCTTGCGACAGTCAAAACATATCTTGTTTCTGTTTATCTTAAATATAAATGTTTATGAAATATTAATACTAATATTTATGTTTTTTCTTCTGTTTATTACGACAAAACCAAACTTCATAAAACACGCAATCCTTCATAAATTACATGTCTTATGCCTCTGAGATAGATAAGACAAAACTATCACACAATAAAAAACCCATTTAAAATGAAAAAAACAACTTTACATAGTAAGTAGATAGAAAACGAATGTTCAAATTTTATCCAATTCTCTATGAGAATTTGTGATAAGCTTATATTTCTTCAAATCCAACTTAATTTTCAACCCATATCTTTAAAATTACCTTATCTCACAGTGGCACATATCACACTGCTTGTTTGTTGGAAAAATAAAAGTAAATAATATGTTTACCCTATCAAAATGTTATTCCCATTTCAAGAGTTTAAATTAAAAAGAAAAAAAGAAAAAACAAAAACAAAAACAAATCTTAAATGTATTTGAAATAGTTTAAATGTATCACTCATCAAAACTCTATCTGTCAAATAAATGAATATAATTATGTAGATAATCGTAAGATAAATTAAATATAAACAATTTAATTATGTATAATTAAAACAAAAATTGAGTCAAAAATAAATAAGAATTAAAGAATTATTCAGTGCCTGCATACAAAAGTAGCAAAAGATTATTATTAAAACAAAACAGTACATTCATTAAATGCCTTTTACTCTATTTTATGTTGCATTATAATTTTAATTAATTTATTTTTTTTTGTGTTTATTAAATAAATAATTTTGTATTTTCAAAATAATTGATAAATTTTTTTTGGCAAATAAAAAAAAAAAAGCATAGAATAAAAAGAGCAAAACCAAAAATGTTATTTATGTATATGTGAAAAATAAAATACAAACAAAATACTGAACTGCTTGCTTCTAAAGCTAAACAAAACATAAAATACAATTATTTATTTCCTCATGTATATATTGTTATCATAAATATAATAGTATAAACAAGATATCTTATAATGTCGTCGTCCTTGTATTTTTTATCTAAATGTACATTACTAAGCTAAACCAAAAAAAATAATAAAACAAAAACAACAACAAAAAACTAATTAAAACAAAAACATCCAGTAATATTCACACTTTTTACATATTTAGCATCTCTTTCTTACTCAAAAACAAAAAAAAACTTAAATGGCATTCTCAATAGCTAGCAATATTGCAATTTTAATAACAAAAATGAGATAAAAAATAAAACATAATACAAAAGCAATATAAAACTAAATGAATTAAGTTTTGCATACATAAATACATTACCATAATGAAATGTTTTTTTTTTTGTAAACTTTTTTTTTTTAATAAAGACATTCACATTGTTTCTTGTTTTTTTTATTTAAATAAAAAAGAAAGCACAAATTTCAATTCTTGTTCATAATTTTGGATCAACATAAATATTTTTTTTGTATACCTAAATCTAAACTTTAAAAATGCGCTTATATGCTAAATGTGCCATTCCATTATAAACCTAACGACCGATGAGGAAAATAAAATAAACTATTCTACTTTTGATTTGTTTTTATTTTTAAATACAATTTTAAGAAAATAAAAATCAAAAATTGCATAAAAAAGGGAAATTCAATAGATTTATCAATTTAAATCTGGCAAAACCAAAAAAACAAAAGCTCTAAGTTTATTTATGACTTATATAAATATGTAATTAACAAATTAAAAAAAAAAAAACTGAAATACAATTTAATAACTAATAAATAAATAAATAAAACCAAAAAGCCTATGCTATAAAATATTTACATATGAATATATTATATATAAAATAACTTAAAACAGCATTAAATTATTTTAGATTTAAAATTAAAAAAAAAAAATGCCGCGCGGAAAAATGAGCTAACATCTTAAGCAAAAACAGAAAAAAAAAACAACAAAACTAAAAAAAAAAAAAAACAATAAATGCTAATTATAAAATGATCACTTTTATTTATGAAAATATAATTATGATTAGTTAAAAAAAAAATGAAAAATAAAATGACAAATTTTTAATAAAAAAAATACATTCAATTGAAAAAAGTGAAGCATTTTTATTATAATACTAGCGGTGCCCGGCAGACGTTGTTCTGCCCTTTCCAGTAGATATAATACATAAATATTTCGAACATTCCCAACATAAACTCGTCGGCTAAACATTTCTCATTATAGCCTTTCAAAACAAAAAGAATTTTAAAAATCGAAGTTGTGGTTTTTTGAACAAACAAATGCAGCAACTTTTTAAAAACTCGCGTACACAATGGGCCCAAATAAGCTTTTGCGTCTCAAAAAGTCGTCTCCTAACCTTTAGCACCTCATATGTATATGGGATATTCGCAAAAAAAAGGATGCCATCTAAAAGGTCAGTAATTGGTCAAAAAAGGTCAACTAGTTTCAGAAATTGGTCAGCCATAGGAAATTTTGTATCAATGGTTAAAATTTTTCAAGGTCGCCAACTATTTTTTGCATCTCATTTATTAGATATTCGCAAAAAAAGTGTACCATTCGAAAGGTCAGTCATAGGTTTTTTTAATGAATTTTTAAAGTTTGTTTCAAGGTCACAGTATAAGACTTTTAGCACCTCATTAATAGAATTTAAAAAAAAATGAGTATGCCATCTAAAAGGTCAGTAGTTGGTCAAAAAAGGGCAGCTACTTTCAGTAATTGGTCGGCCATAGATTTTTTAAAATAATTTTTTTTAAAAATTTCAAGGTCAAAACTATTTTTAGCACCTCATTTATGGGATATTCGAACAAAGTATACACCATCTGAAAGGTTACCTAGACCTATGAGTGTTTTTTTTTAAATACAAATTCTATATACTACTGAAATACATCAGCCAAGTAGAAGACTAAGCATTATTTAATTGGACTTGTTGAATTATTGATTCAATATAGCTTTTAACGGCCTTTATCATTGTTTATTGCTTGTGGAATGAGTCAAGGTTGGTTCACAATGCGACGAGAAAACGGAACGTGAGCGTGACGAGAACTCGTCTTTGTTGTCAAACCGATATCAAACCATGTAAGTATACAACTTTTTGTATATGTAGATCTATTTGCGTAATGTTTTAAATAAATATAATGTTATATCGTTTTAATTTCTTTGCATTTTTAGAACACGAAATCAGCTATGGACAAACACAATTATAATATTTAAATAATAAAAGTAATTTCAGTTTGATTTTGTTCATTATTTTGAACGCACAATGCACAGCAAGAACAAAAACATTAAATAATGTAACGCTGTCAAATAAACTCGTCGTCAAGAATCACGTCGCATTGTGAATTGGGCACCGATTTTATAACCAACAAAAAAAAATGACAGCGAATCACGACGTTTTCTCGTCGCATTGTGAATCGACCTTCAACTTTCTATGGAAATTTTATTCATTCTGTTTAATTGATTTTGCGCATGCGCTACCTTAATTTTGAATGGCAAAAAATTATTCTCATAGCACAGTGCATTTGCCAAACAAATAATTTTTTTATCGATAATAATCTATTTAAAATTATATTTCAATGTAAAAAATACATATTGGACATGAAAATCATGCGCATACGCCGTAGAATCTCTAAAACTTACACTAATTTTAGACGAAATGTCAGTTTTTGTCAAATGCACTGTGCTATGAGAATAATTTTTTTTTTTGCATTCAAAATATTCTAAATCCATAATTCTTTCACTTAAAAAAGGGACAATAATAACTTAATTGTTCCAATTTTTGATATTAACAAAATTTTCATTTTAAATATTTATATTTATTTAAAGCTATACCAAAACTGCTTGGGAAGTGGTGGTGCTACAAAGTTATACAAACAAAGAGCGGCCCTCATTTTTGGGGAGCCCTTAGCACTGCCCAGTAGTTTCAGCCATGCGGATTGATGGAAATTATAATCGCTTCCGTATGAATTTTTAATATTATGTATTTATGTCATAACGAAAACAGACGTTTTAATTTTGCACACTACAAATAGAAAAACCAATACAAAACGTCACTGCAGCTAACACTGAGAAACTTGACACAATTAAATTATTTTATTTATTTGATTTTAGGAATTTTTGTATATGCATGGAGCGCCTGGAAATCATCTTATCGTAGAAAAAAAATTGTTGGCCTTGATAGGAGTTCTAGCTTAACTTTGGATAAAAACGCATTTATGCATAACGCTTTGCAAAATAATCCAATTAATTATTATAAGTACTTTTTGTAAATATATTCATACATAACATACGAATATGAATGTGGGTATACGCCAACTTTCCATTTTACTAATAGTAGTTTATCAATTCACTTAAATATAATTATTATTATAGATAAAAGAATGTGTATGCAATACATATTACTCGTGTACTTATTGTATTGTGGGCGGTTATTATTATTGGTTCTTTCATTATTTTAGGTATACTTATACATAATATATACATTAGACTGATACAAACAAATTAAAAAATCTCGGATATTCAATGCGACTATAGCTTTTTAGTTAGAGCTTAGTGAAATTATAAGCCTTTTAGATAAATATCACTGTGCTCGTAAAACAAAACATTTTATTTCCGACAGACTGCGTTCATACACACAAAAGACACACAATAAAGATAAAAATATGCTGATTTCAATGGTTATATTCATTTTTCAGGATTGGTTAAGATAAGAAAGATTTTTCTTCTTCAAAGTTGGCAAGGGCTTGTTTTTTGTAACGTAAAAAAAGTACTAATATTCTTCTGCAACACTTAATTCGTTCAAATCCGTTCATTATTATTTGAGAAATTGTTAATTTATTATTTTAGTTTTCGCCTGTTAAAAATTAACATGTTGTATTTTTAATAGCGTTAAAGTGATTTAGTCGTGACTCGTGAGACCGCAAATCATCGTATTTTCCATTGGTAAATTCAGATTTAATTTTTCGTGTCGAATGCAACAAAATTTCAAATTGATTTAGATTTTACACATGTATTCGCGTAATTGTTTCATAATTTAAAAAAAAAAAATTCATCACCTACGAAAGATAAAAATGAACTTGAATTTACCAATTCATTATAAACTGTTTCAATTTTATATAAGAAATTATTTTTTACATAAGAACTAAGAAAATTCAAAAAATCAAAAAAACTAATTTGTAAACTGACAACGGCGAGTTAGTCTGTCAAAACATTTAGATCTGCAAATTTGATTTTCAATCAAATCAAAACAATAAATCGATTTATTTTCAAATAGAATTCAAAATCTGCGTTTTGATAGATCCAAATCAAAAATAAACTGATTTATTTTACCAATGGAAAACACCATTAAGTATACCTTTAAGTTATTTTTCAATTTGTTTAGGAACAGTTATTGTTTTCTTAAATTTGTCTATAGGCAAATTTTGATGAATTTTTGCATGTTCATTTTGTGTCAATTCTTATATCAAAATAGAAAGGAAAATGTGCATTTTGGTCTGCCTATTGCCCACGAATGCGTTATATGTCGTTGGAAAGCTTAGACCTAGTACATCATTTTTTTGTATGGACACAAAGCTGTTAACCATGGGGTTAAGGCAGTATATGGTAGCAAAGATTGCAATTAGATCTAAACTTAATTGCAATAATGTTCCATTGAAATAACAAATAAAGGAACTTTTATACCAATGGCCAATAAAAGCGAATAATGTCATGGTTGGCTATACAGTATGACACTTCTAATTTTCTTATTCGATTTAGCGAATTTTGGTGTTCAAAAGGGTAGTTATGTGCATTCAAGAGGACACAAGCGTCCACAGGTTTTTCTCAAAATCCACCTCTGTCTACCAACTCCTACTCTCACCTCCACGTGGTGAACATCGGGTGTCTAGTACCTCAGCTGGAGACGGGGTTTAAATCCCCGTGGAAAGCTGTTGGGGACAGCCAACGAGAGAGGGGGGGGAGGAGTGTTCCCACTAAGGCACTTCTCCTTTCATCGAGGCGGCAGCGGACGAATTCTCTAGATGGAATCAACGGTGGCGTCTACAGTCCCAGTTAGGTTGAACTACTTAGTGAACACCTTATATGGGCTACTACGACATATTTGTAGCTCAGGCCTATAAGGAGCGGTTTATCCGGCTCCCTACCCTTGGAGTTATACGAAGGGTCTGGTCCTCCGGGTCGGGGGTTGTGCGTCGGGGTAACTTCCCTACCACGTAAAAAAAAGTTGTTCCGAAACAACAACAAGCCTCGGATATGGATGGTTTTAAAGTTGACGACCCCAGCAAACGAAACAAGGACAATGAATTTCGGATCTGCACGTGGAACGTCCTGTCCTTATACAGAACACGTGCAGCCGAACAATTAGTGGAGAACCTGGACAGGCTAAAGGCTGACGTAACAGCCATCCAGGAAGTGCGATGGGATGGAGAGGGCGTACGGAGACTGAAAACGTGTGACATCTACTACGGCGGGTGCTTGAAGGAACAGGGTCAGCGGCTCTTGGGTTGTGGTTTTGTGATAAGGGGAAGACTTAGGCAAGAAGTCTTGGGCTTCCGAAGTGTAAGCGAGCGCCTGGTCACAATCCGCATCAAAGGCAAATTTAAGAACATTTCGCTGATTTGTGTTCACGCCCCCCATGAAAGGAGAGAAGACTCAACCAAAGAAGCATTCTACGATCTCTTGGAGACAACGTATGATATGTGCCCGAAGTACGACGTGAAGATCATTCTTGGTGACTTCAACGCAAGATTCGGAAAGGAGGGCATCTTTGGTTCGATAGTCGGAGGACACAGCCTACACGACGAAACTTCCGGCAACGGACACAGGCTGGCAGACTTTGCGGCGGGGCGAAATGTCATCATCTCAAGCACCTACTTCCCACACCTCAATATACACAAGGGGACTTGGCGGTCGCGTGATCAAGTAACCGTCAACCAAATCGACCACGTTGCGATAGACGCGAGACATGCTTCCAGTATCTTGGACGTCCGAACGTTCCGAGGGGCCAACATTGACTCGGATCACTACCTGGTGGTAGCTAGACTACGTATGCGGATATCCATGACGCGACAACGCAGAGCAGATGCTGTGAAAAGATTCGATGTCGAGAAGCTTAAATCGCAAGAGACTGCCAGAACTTTTGCAGACCACGTAACTCTTAATCTCTCAGGAGGTCCGCTACCAGCATCAAGTGCAGAGGACCAGTGGGAACACTGTCAACAAGCCATTAGAAGTGCCGCCTCTGATGTGCTGGGTTTCACTAGGCGAATACAACGAAACCCCTGGTTCGATGAGGAGTGCCGGCTAGCGCATGCAGCTAAGGACGAGGCCTACCAGGCAATGCTGCAGACTCGAACAAGAGCTGCTGAGAGAGTGGCCCGGGAGCTCTACGGGCTGAAACGAAAAGAGGAACGCCGACTTCTCAGGAGGAAAAAGAGAGAGCACGAGAAGCGGGCGGTAGAGTCTATTGAGGGTTGTAGCGGTAGGGGGGATGTTCGAAAATTTTATCAGAGGGTGAAGCGATCCACCCAAGGATTCAAGGCTAGAACGGAAGCCTGCCGAGATGAGAGTGGGAATATGGTAGTAGACACACAGTCAGTGCTGAGGATCTGGAAAGAACACTTCTCTAGACTGCTTAATGGCGAAGACAGCCAAGATGCCGCTAATAGGCAGAACGCTCCATTCAACTTGGACGATGATGGCCAAGAGTTCCGTCCACCCGACCTAACCGAAGTTCGGCTGGCGATATCCAAACTTAAGTCGTACAAGGCTGCAGGTGCGGATGGCTTACAAGCCGAACTATTTAAATCAGCGGGAGATGAATTGGCTAGGAGCATACACCAGCTCATCTGCAAAATTTGGTCGGAGGAAAGTATGCCCGATGAATGGAACCTCGGTATAGTGTGCCCCATCCATAAAAAGGGAGATGTTCTGAAATCTACCAACTACAGAGGAATTAGTCTCCTAAACGTCGCTTATAAAATCTTGTCGGCCATCCTGTGTGACCGCTTAAAACCTTTTGTCAACGATCTGATCGGCCCTTATCAGTGCGGTTTTAGGCCAGGCAAGTCAACCGTCGATCAAATGTTCACACTCCGACAGATTTTGGAAAAATCCCGGGAATTCCAGATCGATACACACCAACTTTTTATCGATTTTAAAGTCGCGTATGATAGCGTGAAAAGGGACGAATTATACAGAGCCATGTCGAGTCTCGGCATCCCTGCCAAACTCGTCCGCTTGTGCAGGATGACGATGGAGAAATCTCGCTGCTCCGTCAAAATTGGTAAGAACACCACCGATTCCTTTGATGTTGAGAAAGGATTGAGGCAAGGCGACGCGTTATCATGCAACCTATTCAACATCGTTCTTGAAGCCATTGTACGCAACGCACATGTCAACACCAGCGGTACAATCTATCAAAAGTCCGTTCAATTGCTTGCATATGCGGATGACATAGACATTGTCGGCAGAACGAAGCGAGCTGTGGCAGGGGCATTTGCGAGCATTGAATCGGAGGCGGCTAGAATGGGATTGGCGGTTAATGAGGACAAGACGAAGTATATGCTGTCATCGAGAGAGGAATCTCAACATCGTCGACTCGGGCAAAATATCACGATGGACAGATATAACTTCGAAGTTGTCAAGGACTTTGTCTACCTGGGCTCCACTATTACATCGCAGAATGACATCAGTGCAGAGATCAAGCGAAGAATTACTCTTGCCAACCGCTGTTTCTTCGGTCTAAGAAGGCATTTAAGTAGTAAGACCCTCTCTCAGAGAACCAAGGAGACTTTATACAAAACCCTAATCATCCCGGTCCTGCTTTATGGGTCAGAAGCATGGACACTGAAAGATTCGGATAAAAATCTGCTAGGGTGCTTTGAGGGGAAGATTCTTCGTGTGATTTTCGGTCCGGTGTGTATCGAAGGAGTATGGAGGAGAAGATTCAACGACGAGCTATACGGGCTATACAGCGACGTTGACCTGGTCAAAAAGCTGAAAATACAGCGGCTTAGATGGCTGGGGCACGTGGAGCGTATGGACAGCAACGCACCTGCCCGACGAGTCTTCGAATCCAACCCCGATGGGGTACGCAGCAGAGGAAGAACCCGTAACAGGTGGCGCAATCAAGTGAATGACGACATCAAAGCACTCGGTGTGCGCAACTGGAAGCGGCTAGCTAGGGATAGAGCTGGCTGGAGGGGCTTGTTAGTTGAGGCCGAAGCCCATCCTGGGCTGTGAGCGCCATCAAAAGTAAAGTAAGTAAGTAAGTATTTAGCGAATTTAATGAATGGAAATAATTGTGCGTCTAGTGCCCACAATTGAGATATACAACATTGGAAAGCTTAGTTCAGGAGCATCATTTTTGAATATGGATACAGAACTATAAACCATGGGGTTTAGGCAGTATATTACAAAATATAAAAGAATTCATCTATTCTTTTCAATTGAATTTGCATAGTGTTCTTCTTATTTTTTTAGTCGCTTTTTTAGTTAACTCCCATTCTTTAGGATAAAAAAATACTCGTACGTTGGTGCACTCCTTAGTACTTAATCATTTTTATAGGTCTCGTTTCTGGTCCAGGTCCCATATATTTTTGCCCATTTTCTTTTGGTCTGATACTCACTATAACCCTTTAAGCACTTTTATTCAAAACTCTCACAGTCAACACGAACCAATAAACATAAAATATAGCTTTTTCTTATTTCGATATATGGACAACCTTATCTAATTTAAACATACACACATATATGTACATAAGGGTGTCCGTTATTTCCCAAACTCATTTCTTTGGATAGCACACCCCGTCAATCCAAAGTTTCTGAGGTCATTAACCCGTGCCTCTAAGGTCATACTTTTCCCATACAAATTTGTATGGGAATTTAACATTTTTCACATTTTATTTTTTTCTTTCTGGAACTATTAGAGCTATTCTAAATTTAATAAACTGCATTTAAAAATGTATTACAAAATTTAAATTATAATTTATTTCGATTTTTTAAGTTAATAAATACTTTAATATTATATATTCTCTCTTATTTTCCTCTCTCGATCCTCAGCGGTTTTTTTTTTTTCTTTTTTATTGATTATCATAAAGTAATAAGTTTTTTTAAAAAATTGCATTAAAACAAATAATGAAAACAAATTAGAAATAATTTATTTCGATTTTTCAAAACATTAAATATTTTTATTTTTTTAAGTATTTAATTTTTTTCTTATCAAATAAAGTTTTTTTTAATGATTTGTTTTGACCAATATCGTGTTTGAAAACCACATTTAAAAATTAATAAAAAAAAACTTTATTTGATAAAAATAAAATAAAAAGTATAAAAATATTTAATATTTTGAAAAATCGAAATAAATTATTTCTAATTTGTTTTCATTATTTTTTTTTAATGCAGTTTTCTTAAAACACTTGTTACTTAATGATAATCAATACAAAAAAAAAAACCTTAAAGATCGAGAGAGAAAAAATAAGAGAGAATATATTGAAATTAAAGTATTTATTAACTTAAAAAATCAAAATAAATTATAATTTAAATTTTTTTAATACATTTTTAAATGCAATTACTTAAAGGACCAATAAATCAATCAGAAATCCTAAAAAAATTAGATTAACTGTTATAGTTCCAGAGAAAAAAAAAAATTAAATGTGAAGAGTCTAAAATTCCCATACAAATTTGTATGGGAAAAGTAATGACCTGGGAAAAATATTTGTTGGTCAATAATTTTTTTCTTTCAACACAAACTTTCGATAAACGGGGTTTGCTATCCGAAAAAATGAGTTTGGGAAACAACGGACACCCTAATATAAAAAGGTATTTATAGATATTTAAACCGTTAAGTTTTGAGATCGGTAAATAATAAGGTTGTTTCTATAATTTATCTAGGTATCTTTAAAAATTTTCTTACACAAATCTTATTTCACAGGGAACTCCTTTATTAATAAATTTATTATTCTTCATCTCGAATACATTTTGTCATCATAAAAGTATAATAATAATCACAACATAAGCCATAAACAAACTGATAGCGGTAATTTAAAAAAATTCCATCCCCTTGTTTCTTTTTTTTTTTTTTTTTTTTGTTTGGTGTTATTTTACTATAACATAAAACAACAATAAAGAATAAATATGTTTTCCATAAACGATTTACAAATTGAGCATTCCACACACAGAGTGAACTTGTAAAATAATTCCATAATGCTTTATTGCTAGCCTTGCACATGCATTCGAAGAATGCTCCAATTTTCCTCTCGTTTCAGCTTTGGCATTGGAGAACGCGATAGTAAAATTACTTTTTGTTTGTGGAAAATTTCCAAGTTTTGACCATGCTGCTGACCGGCTGTTATCGCTCCTTGGGTTTCATTGTACTGTCTGGAACCATACCTATAAAATATATTTCCCATACCATCACACAGTAGGGTAGAATACCATGAAGAATGACCTTACAAATGAATCCCAACATTATAAAACCAATTATCTGGACTCGTGTCAGAGGTCAGTTGGACAAGCGATTTGATCCGCTCACCGATATTGATGGATTTCGATGGATTTAACTGAGCATGTGTGCGATACGATAGCAAACTTTAACAATCTGTCACCAAAAAAAAAATTACTTTGGTGAAATGACAGATGGATGATGCAAAATTGCAAAACAAAAATAGGTAATTAATTAAAGAAGAAAGTCTATAAACTTTTGACAAACTCTATTACCTAATCATTGACTGAAATTGCAAAGGAGCAATATCAGCCTCACTGACTCAAAACATGGAAATTTTCCACAAACAAAAAATAATTTTTTTATCGCGGTCTCCAATGCCAAAGCTGAAACGAGAGGAAAATTGGAGCATTCTTTGAATGCATGTGCAAGGCCAGCAATAAAGCATTATGGAATTATTTTACAAATTTACTGTGTGTGGAATGCTCAATTTGTTAATTGTTTATGGAAAACATATTTATTCTTTATTGTTATTGTATGTTATAAAAATGGATTTTTTTTGTATTATCGATATTAGTTTGTTTATGGATTGATTTTGTTGTAATTATTCTTTTATGATGACAAAATGTATTCGAGATGAAGAATAATAAATTTATTAATGAGGAGTTCCCTGAGAAATAAGATTTGTGTAAGAAAATCTTTAAAGATACCTAGATAAATGATTTTATTTCGTGCAAAAATAAATAACAACAAATAGCTAAATGCAAATTCATTAAAATGACGATTTTGAAGTTTGTAAAATAAACGATACTCGCTTGTTGAAAAGCCCTATAGAGCTCTTGGCAAATCTGTTAAACTCAAAAATGACAGCTAGCACTTTGTGGGGTATGTCAAATAAAACAAAATTGAAAAAAAACGAATGCTGGACATTAAATTTTAATAAAGTTCTGTGTTGACAAAAGAAAAGTGATATAGTGGATAAATAAAAAATAAATAAATTTAAAGAAATATCTAAAGACCAAAATATTGCACAAGTTCTAAAAGTTTTTTTTTTGATTTTATTGAAATAATTTTACACAATTTGTTTTTCTATGTCTTCTTTGTTATGACATTCCCTACAAAGTGAAAATGAATGAGACAGCGATATATTGCCATTTGGTAAATAGCTCTATTGGCTGTTATGACCACGATATAAATGTATTTATATTTGAACCCTGAGTTCTGATTAATCATCTGTTGATCCACCCAAATCGACGATTTAAATTTCAGATCAAATTAAGTGCATGTGTATACATACTCGTATGTACATAATGTAATGTTCACCTGGGGCTTAGTCTTATTTCGATTGTTATTTTAAACGTAAATTGTTTTTCTACGTAAAAATTAATATGACAAAAAAAAATGTATTTTAATTTAAATTCCAACTTCACAATGCGAAACTGCCCCACTGTTGAAGTACCGGACAGATGTTTTCGAATAAATAAAATAATTCAATTGATTTTATGAATGTCGAAAATTTAATTCACCTACCTTAGCTTGACCGTTAGATTGATAACAAAGAAAGAGAAGTACGCCTTATGACATTCTTTTATTATTATTGTTGAGATTTCTCAAAAAAAAAAAAATGTAATCGACATTTGACACGTGCTCTGTCTGGAATAATTCCTATGCAAATTTGATAAGAGCTACACAAAACAAGCTCAGATTGTGATTGTTCAGATGGTTCCATAGCGGCTGATCGTATTGTTTACATTTATTTTGTGTTCGAAAATTTAATTACCAAAAACCACTGTAGGTACCAACAATGTGATTACTCGAAAGATCACAGACATTGAACTCATTTAAAAGATAGGTAAAAACAATAAAAATATTATAAATATAATTTATGTTTGAAATGCGCATAAAGTTTAATTGTTTTATTCCTTAATATTTGAATTTGAATGCCACTGCTTTTTATTAGGATTTTAAAACGCCACTGATTTTTTTTTTAATAAACACCTACATATGTACATTATTTTTATCAACAGTTTTTTTTAAGAACTTATTTGTCTTGAAACCGATTAAAACAAATTTTTAATTTTGTTTGGACAAAATTGTTTCTTTAGGCTTCTCAAACCCGTAAATTTTGATTTTTATTCGAATTTTTAAAATACAGACCCGGATAAAATATCTAGTATAAGTGGCTCACCCGCATAAATAAGGTAGGTAATAGGGCTTTTTAGAAAAAAAGCAATATATCTCCGTCTCAGCTTCTCAACGTCAAATCAAAAATTTTGGGTTAATGACGTTTGAATCAATGGTTGGCGATATTTGGTTTAGTGGTGCGTTCTCTTAACTAACTATGGTCAAAAAGAAGAGTGGCAATTTCAAAGTTAAAAAAGTTTTTTTTTATTTAAGAATGATCAAAGTTAATAAAATGGGAAGGGGTTGAAAAAACAATCGAAAAAATAAGAAATAATAAACAAAAGACAAAAGACAAAATTTTGATTGCGTTAAATTTATTGATAAATAATTCACTATCAAAAATGCATGGTTCTTACAAATTAAATGACTATCAACTTCATTTTTGCATGAAATGGAATCTTAATATAAAACATTTGTAATTTGTTTTTGCTTTTGCTTTTTTTGTTAATTTTTTATGAGCCACACATTTCTTTATTAAAAAATTGACCCAATCGGGAGAATAAAATTTCGATGAAAAGTGAATTAGTCAGAAAACAATTCCAAAAACCAAATATCAAAATCAATAATAAAACAATTAGATTTATGATAAATTATTACAAAATTGAAAGCAATTATTCAAAAACGGAAAACGCTGAGTCTCAACTATAATTAAATTTATAAACAAAAAGAACGCACAAATGTCATTTCATTAACCCAAAATTTTGACTGTCAGTTTTGAGTTTGACAATTTGGTAAAAATTCCCATTGAATTTCCTGACACCGACAATTCAAACTCAAATTATAATGCTTTTTCCTTGAGTAACCTCCCGCTTAATTGCATCTTATTTTGTATACTTTTATTGAAAATTACCTGGAAAAACTTTTTTCTTAAGTACTAGGTGCCCACTGATATTAATTTAATGCTAATCACTAGAAGACTGTTAATATGTACAACACACATTTTAATCTTATAATGAATTAAATGTGTATGTATGTAGGTATTCAACTACAGTGATGTACCGGATAAGCACCTCTCAAATAAGGACATTTATGGTGGTTTCACTGTAATATTTTTTTTTTTAAATTATGTAGGTATAGCTCATGGAAAAAAAAAGTAAATTTTCGTTTGTAGAAAGGCGAATATTTTAAAAATTTTCCATAGACTACTTTTCGAGAGAATACAGGATACACCGTTTAAGAGCAGGTAGAGAGGTATCTAATATGCGAAAAACCTATATTTTCGACATCAACCTTTCGTGGAAAAATCAAATCCTCTAAATGCTCTTTTTCTTATGAACAAAGTATGAAAGTATTTTGTAGAAAACCTTTTTGTCTACAAATTGTCCTGAAAACATTTTACAAAATACTTTTCTCTTCTAGAAGACATTTCATTTATTTAAAATAAGTATGTTTAATGATAACTTACAGAGAAAAAATGTGAATGTCATTTTTTCAAATTCATTAAGCCTATGTTCTATGTAGATCTATTTTGGGCAGCTTTGTGTTTTTGTTATCCCCTGTAAAGACACAACTGATGACACAAAGCTATCCGGATTGGCTCTACATATATATGTTTTTGAATGTGCTCGAGATTTTTTTCTTGGCAACAGTTGTTTTATCATATATGTATGTCGATTTCGATTCAACTATTTTGGATTTGGTGGTCAGACTTTAGATCAATCGTAGTAAAAAGAACTAAAACGTGATTTGATTTATGTTTGCAATTGTGCGAGTCCCATCCCCTCCTGCACGAATGCAAGCTCAACAGCGTTTAAAAAACTGTCTTTTAAATTTATTGTGCTTGGCGAGTTGCTTATTTCTGCAACAGAAACCTGAATACGTTGCTGAAGTTCACGTATGTATGTTTAAAATGAGCTTAGCATGGACTCTTTCCAATAAAAAAGTCCAACAGATTAAGGTCTGTTGGCCGAGGTGGCTATAAAATTGGTCCACCACGCCCAATCCATCGTTCATGGTAAGAATTGTCCAAAAAACGTCTCATATTAATACTGAAATGAGCTGGGCAACCGTCGTGTTGATACCACATTGACTGTATTATGGCAAGTGGCACGTCTTCCAACAACAAAAATGGCGTTGACTTCTTCCTTGTCCTAGACTTCTCCCTGGAGTTCTGCCCTCCAAATAAGCCAAGTGAACCCGTATGAAAAGGCGATGGTCAGGATGGGAAGCATTTAGGTACCTCTCAGCATATGTTCTGGCTGCTGCTCTGGCGTTTCCTCCACATTCTTCATAAATGTAATGCATTGAAGCATATTCCCGTGGCGTGTAAGACATTTTAAATTATTTTTTATTTCAATCAAAAACGTTTTAGAAAAACCAAAAAAAAGACAATTATCTCCCTTTGAATAAGAGCCAATTCTTTTGAACGTTTTGAAATTCTTACCAGCCATACCATTTCCGGTAAGAATAAATAAATCATTAGTACAAGGAATGGCCAAGCGTGGCGTCGCAAAGTTTAAGACCGCCATTGTTAGATGTCGCTAATATTATAACGAAGTAAGAAAATATGGGTTAAATTGTCGACAGTAAGAAAAAAATGAAAAATAAAAAAAAATACCTAGAAAAACCAAAAACAAAAAAAATCATAAAATAAACAACAAAAAAAGGAATTTATTTTAATTTTTCTTAAAACCACGACTGTGAGTTTAAATGATTGTAACTTCTGATTTAGAGTCTGCATTGGTAAGATGTATACCTTTTGAGAAAGTCCAAAAGCAAGGCAATTTTTTAAAATCAAGAACCAGTATTGCGTCATACGATTTTTTTTCAGGACACTCTTTCAATTCAAAGATTGAAGTAAAAAAAATTATTTTGATCAAACTATGACTTTATCTAGTAATTTTATAAAAACGGTGTATAAAATCAAAATTATTAGAATGCGCAAAAAAGTCTATTATTGGTCAATGTTTAAGTTTAAAAATAAAAAAAATAAAAAATAAATCATGGACGGGGTGAGCGAAACAGTGGTCCAAAGTAGGGGTTCGGGCAAATTTAAAAAAAACAGCGGTTCCTCGAAAACCGTTATGGTTCGGGATAAACAAGCTACCAAATTCTGAAAGGTCACGACCTGGCCTATCACCATATTCAGTTTGGACCATCCTTTACGGGACACCCTGTATATAAATTAATACCCACACAATATGAATTTTTAACTGCACTAAAGGGCAGTGTTTCCGAATGTCATGATTCTTATCCTCAACTCATATCATGAAATCATGAATTCATTGGAAATCTCACGATTTTTTAGTTTTCCAAAAAAAAAGTAGAAATCTGTTTCCCTCGAATCAATTTTCTGTTATCGTAAATCTCCCTCGGCATAAATTCCCCCCGAACAAAAATTTCTTTTGAAATGACAGCTGAATTTTATATTGTAATTACTTTATTTTATAAAATATGAAATATTATGGGCTATGGCGAATAAAATGTCCTTAGGAATGCATCCCTCTTTCGAAAATTGGGAACAGAAATAGATTTGATTAATTGGGGGGAAGGTTAGGAGGTAAAATAATCTCTTTTTTTTTTGTTAAATCATGAACAATTTTTTTGTAATCTAAACAAAACTGCTGAGGGGTTAATAAAAGCTGATTATTTGTTGGCATCCTTTCACTTAGAGCTTAGGTGGGCCAACGCGCGAAGTACGTTGAACAATTTTAACTTTTATTACCGCATACTGTTATAAATCAACATATTATATATTATTATATTATCTAGTATTCATTCATTGAAAAGATCAAATCTTCGGACAAACCAATGTTAAATGTCTTAATCTTTTTTATGGATAGCACCCAATCAATGCAATTAATAACAGTTTTCATGTATAAAAGTACTGTTTATGCAGTCCCGCAGGGTCAGGGCATTCGGCTGGCAGGCATACTTCATCCTATATAGTGACCATACGTCCCGCATTTTGTGGGACAGTCCCTCATTTTACATGACTGTCCCGCGTCAACAACTGTCCCTCATTTACAGATTTGTCTCGCAAAGTCCTGCAAAATCATAAATACTCACAAATAATACAAATGTACATATGTATCTGCACGTAATGCTTATGCATATGTAAAACTTGCTCAAAGAATTATAATTTTCATTTTGCTCAGTGTTGTCTGTGCTCAAGAAATTATTTTATCTAAAAATGAGGAGATGAAGTACCAATTACTAAAAAAAAAAAACTACTTGTTTTTTGTTTAATTAGAATATTTTGAATGACAAATCATTTATGGACGCAAGAGAAAACCCAGATGAGAGTTCAAACGGTAAAATCTATTGTTCTGTTAAAAATATTTTTCGATAGGTTCTCCTTTTTTTTGCAGAAAATTAATGCAACTGAAAAATATAATTAGGTAATCGTACTGCGCGGATTATTTAGAGATGTTTTTTCTTAATTTTTTTTTATGAAATGTTCATAGAATGAACTTTTATTTGTGTGATACCTTCATAATCTTATTTCTGATTCAAATGTTCCTATGCATTAAAATTTAAAAAAAATGAAGAATATTCTGAATTTAAGTTTCATATAAAAATTAAAAAAAAAAACCAGCGCGTGTAATACTCGTGGCAAAGGGAAACTTCTTTGGTGATCTAAAAATCTCGATAATTATAGGGATATTAAGCTCATATGCGTAAGACGCAGCTATGTGCTCTATATCAAAATGATCGATGGGTTGCGGTTGTTAAATTGAAAATTAAATAATAATGGTGAAAATTTAAAGTAAAAAAGGGGAAAATTTAAAAGATATAAATCAGTTTATTTGAGTAGGTTTTCCGACTATTTCCAAAAATTCCTACACTCAAAATCATTGCAAAATCAAACATTTGTATATGACAACTTTAATTTGGTTTTATTTATTTTGCAACCATATATAATTCAAATTTTTAGCGGACTCTCCTGATTTAATTCAATTTTTTGAAATTAGCCCATTTTGAGATAAAATGTTTAAAATAATTTTTTATCGCCATACCAGTAGGATATAGATAAAAATCTTAAACTAGAAAGGTTCTCAGAATTTCATTATCTATTTCAAAACTCTAGCATTGTAATTAAAGAAATTAGAAAAAAGACATAGAAGGACTTTTACTCTACCTCCCACCACTTAGCTAATCAACGATCTCAGCGTTGCACATGCGGCGTTACATTTTTTCGTTTCACATAAACGCGTAAAGAAGTTTCACTTTAAAAAAAAATGTTATTTAAAAGAAAAAAAAGTTTGTTTTCAAAGTGTCCCGCATTATTTTCAAAAAGTTATGGTCACTATATTTATCCACCCAGTGCTTTTGTTCAAACCACCTGAGTTTGAGGACAAAAATCTTTTACCACTGTTATAAATTGGCATGTCTCGGATACAGCATCCTATAAATAAATATCGTTTGATTTAACTCTGTTTCTTTCAAACAGGCAATATTCATTACGATTATGCAAAAACAGCCATATTAATAAATACAGCGCTTAACACGCCTGTAACTTTCGAGCTCTCGTGTAGACATGAATTAACAGATAAATAGTGAATAAAAACGTATATTTACTTTACTTATTTAACCTTTTGCTAAACAACCTTCCTTGTTGGTTTAACTAGCTCGTAAGTGGCAGAAATCTAACTCCTAAGCCACGAGTTAATGATAACTCACTGCTAGCTCCGGTTATTGATATGGGGGTTACAGTCTTAACTGCACGTATTTTACAATGAAAATTGATAATAATTTTTTTATAAATTGATATTCGGTGAGAGTGTGTAGCCAGCTCAGTAATCATTTGTATACCCAAACAAAAAAAATAATATACTTTGTTATCTATAATTATACACCAAGCTAAAAGTGAATACAAAAAATAAATGAATCAGAAACTTAAGTGACACACACTCGCTCTTATTTATCCAGTTGGAGGGGCAAAACCCAATTACTTAATCAATCTCTGTAACTGTAGCATGGAAATATTTTAAGCTTACCTGCTGTAGGATTCTGATACATGTATTTAAATAAAGTCTCTTTTTTTTCATAAACTTTCAAACATAAATTTTGCATTTATTATAATATAACTTTATTTCTCAAAGATTGTACACATGATATTGTTTGTTTTTATTTTTCAACAAGTACAAGATAAATATATATAAATTGTTTGTTTGTTTATTTTTAAAACCAAAAGTACAAACAAATATGTCATAATATTGTTCTATGATAAACGTTTAATATTTCATAACAAATGTTTGTCTTTTGTTTTTTATTTTTAACTTAATAACCTAATAATATTATTGTCATTTCATTTTTGGGATTTTTTCCGCACCGTTTTGTTGCTATTAATATTATAAACTTAAATTTAAAATTTATCAACAAAACATAATTGATATAGATTTTTAAAACTTACATAGTGATTTTTTTTTGGAAAAGCACCAAGGTTTTATCGTTATTATTGTCACAACAAAAAATAAATCATACACAAATCTAACTTATTTTTTTTTGGAAACAATAAAATGTTTGGTACATTATTTTTGAATATGCATCATTTAAAACAACAATTATTATTTCTAACTCAAACCTAATAGACCACTTTATTAAACAAAGGGAATGTTTAAACACAAATTATTTTGTTTGTTTAAATATAAAATAAACAACAAAAATTGCTTTATTACTTGTAGTATACTTCTACTTCTTTTTATCATACATATTATTTTGAACTAATCTTTAAAAACAAAGTATGAAATTGGCAATTTACTTAAATAAATCACAGAATAAATTAGCAACATAATAATAATACCTTTGGATATATTTGTATAGTATGAAGGTATGTGTTTGTTTTATTTATTTTGTTTGTTTTTTGTTTTTTAATTATGTAAAGCACCGAGATGATTGTGAACAAAACAACTTGATATTTTGTTCTATACTGCTATGCATTAAGATTAAAATTATAATAATAACAAAAATCAACTTGAAGAGGGTGGTTCATTGAGCAACGAGAATAAATTTGATTTTGATGAGAGAAAGCAAGAAAAACTTAAATAAATTTAATCTATCTACTTAGCTTGGCAACGATTAGTCAAACATTTGTACATCATATACAAAGGTGTGAACGCCTATAGAATAAACGAAAAAGAACAATATACTCTTTCATCATCTACATATACATACATACAGTTCTTAGATCACGAAAGTCTTATGAACGAACCTAATATTAAATTAAATAATCTTACAAAACAAAAAGAATTTAATGAAATTGTTATTAATTTTAATTTTTAATTTCATAAGTTGGCTTAAAATTTTAGCCATTTCAAAATGGGAACAATTTATTTAGATATCTTATTTATTACTTATAATAAGTTTTTATAAATTAATTTTGTGTTCCTTGGACTTAACCTATCAATAAAGATTTAAACTCCTTAAATTTAGTCTGAAATCGAGTCTTAACCTGTCAATTGCATATGTATGTACATATATGTAGTTACAGATTTACTCATATTTGAGTTAATGCAATAGGAAATCTGCTGGCAAAATGGATGTTTCTGTTGGCTAACATAATAATTATAGGTGCCTTATGTTTTTAAACTGTTCGACCAGTTTTAATGGTAGATTACCTATAGTTTTTTTTTTTTTTTTGCTAATCAACGGAAAATGCTTAATAGGTAATCTTAAAAGTTTGTGAATTATTTTTAAAAATTGCGTCAAAAAAGCGAAAATCATACTGAAAAACACCATAAACCAATTTGGAAGAGTTCTGTCTTGGGTTTTTATCCCTTTTTTTATCAGAAAATGGAAAATAACATAAAATACATATAGGTCAGTAATTACCACCTAATAATTATCTAAATAATAATAATAATTCTCCGGCACTGGGAGTTCATTATGAAAAAAAATTAACTAGTATAAAAACAACTTGTAGGTCTATCTTTTATAGAAAGAAATATTTGTATGCCAATATATTAAAACCATACAAGATATTCCTTAGATTTTGAACTTTAATAAAGTTAATTAGAATTAATTTGAGACAAAAACAAACTAACCTCTTAAAGTAACAAAAAAATATAATAAACTCCCAAAGTTTAAGTGCACATTAATGAACAAATAGTTCTTATCTTCTTTATTTTCTTTGGAAACTTTTTCTACAGCACCGTTTTTTTTTTTTTTTTTCCTTTCCTTTGTAAATACTCTCATTTAAAAACTTAAAACTATACTGAACCACCCTGTTAAATTATTAAAATATTTACCTCACTGGCTTTTGTGTTAATATTTCGGCATTTTTTTCTAAACAATAATTACCTTAATTTTGTACGTTCATTCATTAATTAATTAATTTAAAAAAAAATATCAAGCAACTTAAAGATTTACTGGTGGGTTGAGAATTTGTGCTACGCTAGTATAAGTTCCAAATACAAAGCCCAATAGACCAAAGATCAAAATCGCTATATCCTTCCAGAGCATCCAATTGTAGCGTCCATAGCCGACTGGCCAGAATGTTATCATTTCAATTAATGGTGGTGCAATGAGGGCAACTATGGAACTGGACACAGCTCCAACAAGAGAAATAATCGGTCCGAGATTGGGAATGCAGGCAGCCAGGACGAAGGTGAATGTTACCATCATGATGCGAAGACCGTTAGCAGCGAGGTCCTTTCCTCTTTCTGTCTCGAAATGATCTCGCACTGTGGGTTCTATGATGTTGACAGGTACATAAAACTGCAAAGTATAGGAAAAGAAAATCGCCACTGCCATGGCCAGGCGAACGATTTGCGATAGAATTTCATCAGAGGGAAGATTGAGTGTGACACTGCCCTCGACTTTATCGCCATACTTCAAGTAGCCAAAGAATCCAACAGCTGTGTAGGCGGACGCGACTGTTACCATTCCGGTGTTTAGAACTCCTGTGGTTCCTCCAAAGTCTTGGGGATTCGCCATGTTGTTCTCAAGCGGCAAGACAACTCCAATACCCTCAAAGGCGTAAATAGCTGTTCCAAAGTAGAGCGGCAGAGTAGACCATGATCCTACATGGGTCACAGTGTCAACATGTGGTAACTTATCCAGCATGTAGTAAAAAGTGATGCCCAATCCTGTGACTGTGAGAACAGATGCGAACAGTGACATCGGCGTGATGAATTTCAAGTTCCTGACCATGTTGATAAGAATCATCGGAATGAGGAGAATCATGAGATATATTCGGACATCAAGTTTTATAAAATAGTGCGAGACAACCTCTTGGATATTGAGCGCCACAAACAGAAAGTACACACAACAGAAACCGAATTGCGTGATGCAGAGAAAGGTGGTGATAGTCTTAGTGGCTACTTTCGAGTATCTTCTCAGAGCTAGCGGACCAGTGTCGAAGCTGGCAGCTGCCACTTCCGGAAAACTCAAAGCTGGCACTTGCAGACGCATGCAGAGTTCATGAGAGCACTTGACCAGCATGTGCATGCAATGTGTACATATTGCGCCCATTATCAGCGTTCCCACTAAACCAATATACAAACCCGCATTTTTAAATGCGTCTGGCATAGCCAGAATGCCAGTTCCAATGTTTCCCTTTAGCAAATGCACTAATGTGTCCAAATTTGAGGTTGGATGTTCGTTTGTGCGATGTTCGGAAGGAAGGTAGTCACTCTTTAATTGTTTCTCCATGGAATCGAGGCTGTTGTCGCTCTGGACATCAACCAGGCCATTGTCGGGCGAGTTGCGAATATCGGGTCGAGCGATGATGCGTCCATGTTCGTAGTCTGGTTGCTCTTGGAGCGGTAGAAGTGGTTGTCGTTCCGTCATATTATATAGAATCTATTTCTTTTCTCAATGTCGGATGTATCGATTTTTGTTTTATTCTTTTTTCTTGTTCCTCCGTATTGCTGTTGAGTTTTTTTCAATGTCAAGTTTAAAAGCAATATGAAAAATATTATGTTATGATGGTTTTGGTGATTGATTGATTTTTATACTTTTATATTAGAGACAAACACGTATTGAACAATTTGGACACAATTTCGGGTGGAAAACTACAAAATTCACTGACCACTGAAATCCGAGAATAGGTATAATTGATTTTTTCACAAAGATAATTTATACAGAATCCGAATGGGAGTGATATCAGTGCTGGCTAAATGTTGAATGAATATGAAGATTGTAAAGAAATGACGATATTGCTCGGAAGAGAGTTCGCGCGAACCTGCGCGTTTTGGGAAAACGAATTTATTTCCTTGTTTTCATTTGTGTAAAAAAATGTTGATAGGCTGTGGTGAATTTGATAACAAGTGACAGATCACAGATGACTTTTCTGTGGGGCCGTGTTCAACAACCAGAAAAATAAATGCGTTCAGCGCTTATAATATTTATAATAAAAAAAAATAATTGAATTACCTCGTTTACAAGTAGCACAAAAAGATCGAGTTGGATAAGGGTTCGATTGTTCATCCAAGATGAAAGTCCGATTTGGAGCTTAATTGAAATGGAGTTGAGATTATAGAATTAGGAATGGAGTATATGTATTAATTTCAAAATGAAACATTTAAAATCAATGAACTTTAGTAGTACAAAGTTAACCTATGAAAAACAAATAAATAATTGTACTCACACATAAGCAAAAACATAGTCGTAAAGTATATCTGCTTGTTTGACAAGTTTCAAACTGACTCCGCTCCTGTAAGAGTAAATAAGAACCCCGTTACATGAGGTTACTGAACAGAGTTTCAAGCTCACTTTACACCTTTGTAAAACTTAATTGAGTTGAAATGAGTTTCAGCCGACTCGATTCCCTTTTAAAAACCCTTCACACCATCCCACTGTGTATTAATACATGTCAAAAAAGTGGTAAAGATATCGTGTGTAACACTGTGGAGCAAGACAGCCCATCCTACACAACGCAATATTCTATCCTAAACGATTTGACATAATGTGTGAATACATTTAAAGAATGGTTCTAATTTTATCCCACATTTTATCAGACTTTTTTTTAGGTTAAACTAATGTATTAATACAAGCAAGTGTGGAAACAAAATATGAAGTCGCATTTCTTTCTTGGGCGACCTGCATCGTGCCTGATCGGGAAACTATTGATTGCTCAGAACTTGGTCTGGGCCAGTAGCGCAACAATCAGTCACGATGAAGTGCTTGTTTTACCTCCTCGTGGTGGTCCCCGGGCAACTATTTGTGTATCCCAATATACATAAATAGGCCAAAATTACAAGTGCGAAAAGGCCTAGCTTTCTAGAATAGGCTACGGAGGTTAGCATTCTCCGTAACTGAAATCAACCCGCTACCGAAACCAACACTACGCCTCGGATAATTAAGGATAACTCGTTGACGACTTTTGGCTATTGTACCCGGACAAAGATTGGTTTCTGGAATGTGAAGACGCTTCTTGACAATGGAAAAGAAGGTCCTCAGAATGCCAGATTCCTGCAACTAGAGAAGGAATTCATGCGGTATAGGATGGACATCTTAGGGATAAGTGAAGTTGAAGGGATATGCGTAGTTCAAACTAAAAATTCATTCAATTTTAGTTGTTTTTCTTGTGACATAAATATATTGACGCCATTCCTTCTTCTTAATTTGGTTCTAAATTCCGAACTTGGTACTAATTGGAAATGGGGTGGTTGCCAATTGAACGCATAGAACCTCACTTATATCGTGTGGTGAAAAGAAGTGTAAATTATTTCCATAACGCACTCTTACGGTAGAACTATAATTTTCGACTGGCACTCAAGCTTATGCCAAAAACCAACGAAAATTAGCTTTCCGAATAGTTAAAAATACAAGTCAACCATTTTGCAACTCTAGTGAAATTATTCAGATAGATAGATAGATAATTTGATTTATTATTTGCTTTTAGTTTACAATTAACAGAATAATTTTTACAAAAATCGTTGAGGCATGGCTTTTGCCGTCTGCCCGATTGACATCGTTTCAGTAATAATGTATAAGTATAAAAGTTGTTTACTTAAAAGAGCAAAATAAACAAACAAAAAAAAATTAGTTAAAGTTAACATTTGTAAGACTTTTTCTTTTTTTAAAAGGCTTCATTTAAAATTTGGTTACGGTAAGACATTGCGGTTTTATAGTAATTGTAGAGTTGGGTAACATTGCATTCGCAGTTGAGCAAGGCAAGTACTTCTTCATCTATTTTAAAGTTGCTGTTTAAGGTATCCCTTCTTGTCCCACATAAAACAGGACATTTGCCAATGAAATGCGTGATATCTTCTCGTTTGTTAAGGTTGCATAAGGTAGAGTAAATGGGTAGATCCTCTTTATGCGGCATATAGTGCAGGTTAATCATCTCCCCTCTCATTTAAAGGTTAGACTACACACAACTGCAGCGGAACTACACTTCACGACGCGGCAAAACATTATTTGTATGAAATTGTATTGAGCTATATCGCACTAAGCGGCAACTGAACTTCATACAATTTCATACAAATTATTTTGAATCGCAGTTCCGCTGCAGTGCAGTTACGCCTAGTGCGGTCTAACCTTAATTCACACAGATTGTGGTTCAGGCGGCTGTAAATTGATCTGTGTAGCGAAGACGTTGCCTCATTTATACAATCGATTCTGTACTGATCGTCAGCCTTAGAAAGAAGCTTTGGAGTATCTTACATTTTCTCTCACCAAACCGAAATCGATTCTGCAGTAACACCTAGTTCCCCAGTTTCTTATACCAAGAGCTTTTTTCTCAATCGTCTCCAATGCTAAGATTTAGGGTAACCTTTCATCCGGCATATCAAGAACTTTTGTAATGTAATCTACATGATATTTTAAAGTTCTTATGAAAAGAGGTGACAGTCCAGTCTCAATTGTGATCATGTAGTTAGGAGTGTTTTTAGGCAAACGGAAGCATCTTTTAATGAAGTACCTTAGAAGTTTTTCGACATTTTCATATTTTTCACATCCCCATATTTGAGCTGCATATTACATTTCAGATTCAGCCACTGCACAGAATACCTTATATTTAACACTAAGTGAAATTGTTTTATTCAAAAAGCATTTATTCCATGTTGCGTTTATGGCACTTTTCGCTACCATCAGTTTATTTTTAAGGTGGTGTTCCATACTTAGATTGTTAGAAATAGTTACTCCTAAATACTTGTATGTTTTGACTACTTTGATAGACTGTCTATTGAAGTACCATTTTTCATTCCTTGCTGTTCTACCAGGTCCTTTTCGGAAAATCATCACCTTTGATTTGCTCAAGTTTACCCTCAAATTCCATAGTTCGCAGTACACTGCAAGTTTATTTATCATCAACTGTAGAGTTTGGGGAGAGTTAGCAGTTGAGTTAGTTGATGATTACTCTCGAGGTTTCTATTCCACCGGGCAGAAAGTCCATTAAGTCGTTAATAAATAATGCAAAAAGGTTTGGGCTTAGAGGAATTAATCATATTTCTCATTTTGTCTTTGCTACTTCAGATAGATGATATCAATTTTTTCTAAGGGAGGTGCGCCTCTGAGCGCTCTTCCCCACCGAAGTCAAAGGTGAATGAAGCTAAACAAAAAGTAACAAACCGCAATTATAGACGCATCGTATGATTTCCTTGTATTAGTTTGTTGTAGTCCGACCACTTCAGTGATCTTACTGAAAATTCATTTCATTTCTGATTTAGCTATAAGATGTTTTTTTTTTACTTTTCAAGACATTCTTGCTCATTTTGACTGTCTGAAAGTCAAAATGGTTCTGTTCCTAACCAAATTGGTTCCTTTAGAAATTCAGTTGATCCCAATTCCGTTGTAAAAAATGCTACTTGGGAAATTCCGCAAATAATACAAAAGCGATTTCTTATGTCACCACGAAAATCATAAATTATGGTTTATATGTAAGGCCGTCTCGTCGATTGCGTTGAAAGTGTAATTAAATTAAACGCAAGGTATGTCAATGGGAAATCCCATTTAATACATTTGACACAGAAAAACAATACATTTATTCACCCCTTAAAAAACGGATCAAATATAACCAAACTGTTAACGCTATTATAAAAAGAACATACATTTCGTGAGTTAGCTTTTTAATCAAACCCTCTTAACTGTCCAAAAATGTATAATTTAAAATAAAAATGCTCTTATTTACGTTGATTTATTTTTGAATCATTTTTCAACAAATTAACCTTACTTCCGTTCTAAGTTCCACTTTGTTTCATTTAACATTTTTTTAGCCACATATTTCTCCAAATCCCACCCACCGTAAACAAAATCAAAACAATAACAAACCCACACCCTCTTGACACACATTCAACTTCAAAAACCACCCCAACCCTAATAAACAAAAGAATCAGCTGTTAATAAAGCTCGTTCGGAAAAGGAAGTTAAGACTTGTGTCTGATAAATTCTTCAAATTCAAAGCCATTTATTCATTCTTACCTCAGCTTAGTTGAACTTGAGGTCTAATTGGTTTTGCGGTTTGAAAAGAAAATTTGTTTAGACCAAAGTGCAACCCCGTACAGTTCCGGAAACGCTTTCGTGCCTTAATATTCGTAGTGCCTGTAGTGCGTGCAATTCATTTTCTTTGTTTTTTAAATATTATTAGGTGAAACTACTATTTTGTGGTTTTATTTTGAATTCCATGGAATTAAGTGATAAAGAGAAATATTGCTTTTATTCGCAATTAATCATGAGAGGATAGAGAGAAATCTTTTGAAATATTGAAGCTGATGTTGCCTAAAAATTTGTGCCTTAAATAAAATTTATTTTAAAATATAAATTAAAGTTTAAAAAAGTAATAAAATTAATTTATAAGATTACTAACTTTCTTTGGGCAACAAAAAAATAAAAAAATTAAAAAAAATGAGAAATATAAACAAAAAAATAATGTCAAATAGAAATCAATGGGAATTATAATCCTCTCGCTCAAGGTGTTTTGTTATGTGTGTTATTTTATATTTTCCCTTGTAATAACTGAGTGTTAACGTAAACAAAGAAAATAAAAAGTGTTATTATAAACAAAAAAAAAGACATGGTGTAAAGGCTTTTCGCCAAGAAAGCAAAAGAAGAAAATGTTAACATTGTCTGACGCACAGCAAAGTCATATTAATTTTCAATATTTATACCTAAGGCAAAATGTAAAAATCTATAGCCCACCATCACAGCTATTAAATATAAAAAAATGTTCTTTTTACGCTCATTTTTTGATAGCATAACAAATAGTGAATTGAGAAAAGAAATATTTTCGAAAATCTGTCTTTTTATTTTTAATTACTCATTAATCATTATCAACAACCACAAATCAAACAAAAAGGATAGCATGAGATCAGTTCTAACGTTCAGGTAAGAAATATTTTATTGTTGTACCCAGCCATATAATCATTCAAAATTTGTTAACAAATACGATTGTATGTTAAAAATCAAAATACTTTTCAATTATTTCTTTACACTACTTACTTTATAGAAATAAATGCCTTGACCATCCGTCCCGATTTCCCGGAATAGTCCCCTTTTTTTTTAAGTGTCTATCCCGGATTTTTATTAATCAAACACACTGGGTCGCATTATATGCCCGGTTTTCATTTTAATTTTTATTTATCAACGAATGTGGTATCGATAGATTTGTGTTGAACATTCTGTAGGTTAATCATTTATCATTTAATATCTTATTTTTTCTGGATATTCAATTTGCCTCAGATTAGTTTTTGAAATCTACCATCCTCCAGCCCAAAGTTTCAACGCTTTTTAGTTTTGAAGTTGTAGCGATAATCTAATTGTTTAAATTTATACACATTTTTGAACCATTTCTTCCCTCCGAATAGCGTATAGCAGAATACAAACTTTACGAAAATGAACGTTTAGCAGAATGGGTCTGGTTGTCTTTGTCGATTAATTTAAACCCCGATAGCAAAATTATTCAGTGTAAAACTGGCCCAAGATATACCCACTTCCAATCATCTGTTTCTTAAAGTCTACTTTCAGGCGATTGTATTTTTTTTTTATTGTATATCTTTCGGAGTTTGCAATTCTGCAAAGCTCTAGGAATTGCAAACAACAATTTTAAAGCAACAATTTTATTGAAAATACTCACAACTTCTATAACAATTTCAAATGCCGCACCAATTTATCAATCTTCTCCCCATCATCCGGACCAATGCCCAAAACAGTAGCTGTTCCTGGTTCTAGTTGTGTCCTTCCCGCATCTTTAACAATTTCTGCAACAACATTCACTGTTGTTGCCTCATCACGAATTCGCAGAATTTCTTCCAAAGAATCAACTTTCAACACGATTTTAGGTTGACCCCAAATGCACCACGACTCCAATGCACTACCATTGACTTTTTGTGAACGTTGATAGCAGAGAATGGAAGCGTGTGAGCACTGAGCGGCTATTTTTCCCTTGGACATCTTAAGATCACCTCGAACTAATAGAGCTAATTTATTTTGACGCCTCGTCAAGTTGGAGAGAAGACGGAAGACTTTTGTCAGCATTATTATTGAATGTATAGTTTTGGTTTCACTTGATGTTTTTATATTTTTCAGTTTGTTCTTTAGTGTATTTTAACATGCACTCCTTGAATTCCTTAACTTTGTCTTGGCAACTGCGCCAGTCCCCAGTTTCGGCAATGCACTCCTGTTGGTGCAAAACATTCCTTTAATTAGTGCCGATAGATAAATTGCTGCATTTATGTTTTTACCTGAACTTTGTAATGCAATTCAATGCAACCGGTCTTTTTCAGCATCAATTCAACGGGATCTTCAATATCTGACATTATCTTTATTTCAATATTTTCATTTATTTTATTCAATTTAAAAGCATAACCTTTTGAAAATTTAAGAGGAAACAGCAAGAAAACTAAAACCGAACGCTGACAGAAAATACAGCTGTTTGGTAAATCTTCTGGTTGTCAAAATTCAAAATGACAAATTTTGGGTGGATGCACAAGTGTCGCCTAATGCTGTGTTTTCACTGAAAATAATAACTGAATATCCACACTCAAATAATAGGTATGATTCATTTGAATAGTAGGTTGGAGCTTTTTGTTTCCGTTTACTTATAGTAAAGTTGTGTGTAGATAGGTGACTTGCCTTTTAAATGTTGATTCAGACTCATGTACACAGTAAAAGGAAAAAGTGAGTTATTTATGCTGTTTACTTGAGATTTGTTTTTTGTGATTAATTAATAGAAAGCACGTGTGGCTGTTTGGCCCCGCTTATTTGAATTCATTAATTTAAAATATTAAAGTGCTATACATCAGGTAGGCACCTATAAAATGCGTATGTAACTCCTTTTTTTGCTTGTAGTTATTAGGTGATTTTTGTGCACTTTATTGTAGCTTAAAAATGAATTTTAGGTAAAGGCTCTCCCAAACCAACACGAAACATTCGGCGCGATGAAGAAACATTTGCCAGTCAAAATTTATTTACATGGTGATAAATGAATGTGCCTTCACCAACGCGGCGGAGAAATATTCGCCTGTCAAAATTTATTTAAAAGATGATAAATGAGAAAATGTCCATACCAACGACGAATGTTTCTCTGCCACGCCGAATGATTCGCGTTGGTTTGGGAGAGCCTTAAAGGTTCTCCCAAATCAATGCGAAAGCCCTGCAGAGCGAATGTTCCTCATTGGTTTGGGAGAGCCTTAAAATACAACAATTTCACTTAGTTCGCGGCGATAAACATCTCCGCTGATTTTATAACAAAATTACAACTATTGTTAAACCTAGGTAAACCTGGTAAACGAGATAATTTTATGTCGGTAGAAATGAACGGTCAAAATTTGTATGGGAAAAATATTCTGCAAAACAGATGATTTTATCTCACGAATTTGATGCGGAAAACGCAAAAATTAAATTTGATTCTTTCGCACGTTTACGCAAGTATTTTTAGGGGTGTTCATTTAAACATCTTGCGTGAAGTTATATTTTTCTGCAAAGCGGAAAATTATCAACCCGATTACAGAATCCGATGAATGGTCTGCGGATGGGTTCCGAAAATGTTTTCCAGTTGTTTCTATTAGAAATCCACTGTAAGAAATTGCAGGAATGTCGGTAACGTAGTTTGAGAAGCCCATATCCGTCCATAACTTTTGACAATTCAAATCCGCACCAAAGTCGTTGCGGATCAAGTCATCTCCACCGGAGCAAAATTTTGCGGATTTTGTAAATGAACATGTATCTCGTTGCATGAATAACATTTTTATTTTTTAGAATCGAAAAATACAACTTGACCTAGATTGAAAAATTTAATAATCGAGATTTAAGTCTGTGTGTATTTCAATTTGCCTTGTAAAAAATTCTTCTTACCTTAATAGCCTATTCACACAAAACCCAAAACCCGGTTTTCGCGAAAATATCGGTTTTGGCTGAAAACCTAGATCGAAAACACAAGTTTTCCCATACATTTTTGCTAAACCACAAGTTTTGATAAAACACAAGTTTTAAATTAAACCTGTCCAAAACATGTTGGATTTGCAGGATGAACTAAACAAACACACCTTGTGAAACATTCAGCGCTCAATTGAATGTCATATAGATAGCTGACGGGTTGCTGCCAGGAAAAAATATTTTTTCTGCTGTAACACAAGAGAGCGCGATGCAGTGTCGCGCATCCTAACTACTACGTGAAATTGATTGGTTGAGAAATAAATTAATTATAACGAATTAGGATTGATTGTATTTCCATTATTAAATTCCAATATTAATAAATTGTCTTTTCATTGCACACAAAACATTTGATTTTTCCCTTTTCAGTGGCACTGAAAATTTTCAAAGCAGCGCGGCTCTTCCTCGAAACCAGAAAAACAAATGAAATGTCAAATTAAAACTTGTAAATTTTCGGTGTGAACGCATTTCAGGTTTTCGTAAACCAATTGCCGAAAACCCGGTTTTGGGTTTGGTGTGAAACGGCTATAAGATTAAAGTCAATAGTCTTGCTTTTTTGTTTCAATATCCACTTCAAAATAATTTATGTATAGGTATGTACATGTTTCACAATTGTAGAATTGTTGTACTTTACATGGAAATTATTTTCAAAAGTAGCGTAGAAAAAGCACAAAAAAAACGGCCAATAATAAAATCAAATACATACATAAACAGGTATAGAAAAATAATGCATGAATTTTCCTATAATCACCAAGCGTGCAAAATTTCTAACCTTCATATGATATTCTTAAAATCATGCAAATTTACAATTTAATACCAAGCAAAAATACTGCATGTACATATTCATCACATTACCAACACGTAGTACAGTTTTCTTCAAAATAAATAAGACCTCCTTTTCAAAGTGACATGAACCACTTCAATATAATATCGCGATTCAAAACTTTGTATTTCCGGTGACCTTGTTCGATGAGCAATAAACCATGCACCCAGCGTGCAGTATTTTTATTCTTAATGAAGATAAGGCCCTACCACCTACATTACTTTGCAACAGTTTGTTTTATTTCTTGTTAGGTATATGTAAGGTACCAATGTGATTTGCTAGGCTTAAATGTTTTAAGAAAAAAACACAAATTTAATAAAACACCAAAATAATAAACTGGAAAAAGTAAAAACCATATTGCATTGCAACATGCAGTACTCTGCCTTCAAAACAGGGTGATTCAAAATTTATTAAAATTAGATTCAATCCCTTTCGAATATGTTGTTTGATGAAGCTGAAGATCGCTGCTTTTTTTTTTTTTTTAAAGTAGCAGACCTCGAAAAGTGTCACTGATATTGCAGAATTTCAAATACCAAAATGTTGTGCAAATAATTTTCCAGGGCCGATATCCGTTACTTTTTCAAATTTGCATCCCGTTATATTTTTTTTTAAATCAGTTTTTAACATTTTAAAATTTACTTTTTTTTTTAAACGAGCAGATACACCAAACTAACGGTTAAAAAAGAAAAAAAAATTGCGCTGTGTAGAACAGACCTTTTTCTAGAGGCGATGTTCCTAAGTTTTTTTTTTATTATTAAGCGTTTTTAACAATGAAACAAAAAAAAAAACAATAACAGAACTTTAACCCCTTATAACTTCGGATCAACGAATGCTACGTAAAAAAGTACACAGAAGAATTTAGTTTTCCAATCTCTAGAGGCGATGTTTTTTATTTTTGTTCATGTTCTTAAGCCATTTATTTTTGCCTAGCATTAGGTATAACAAAACGAAAAAATAACAAAAAGGCCAGTCGACAGGTTTTTGAATTTGCAAAAAAATACCGCTCGAATTTTATGATTGAAATTGGTAAACAGGTTGTCTCTGAGTATAGAAAAAAATCGGCACAGCTTTAATTGTTGTGCGTCAACCGCAATTTTGAAAAACGCGATTTAGCTTATATCTCGAGAACGACTTATCGTACAATTTTTTTTATATACTTGGTGTCCCGTTAAGGATGGTTCAAACCGAATATGGTGATAGGCCAGGTCATGACCTTTCAGAATTTGGTAACTTGTTCATACCGAATCATAACGGTTTTCGAGTAACGCCTATTTTTCGAAATTTTAAAAAAACTTTACTTTGAACCAGTTTTTTGCTGACCCTGTCCATAATTGACTTTTGTTTCTTACAATTTTTACACTTAAACTTTGGCTAACAGTTTGACTTATTTTACCCAATAAAAAATGTTCATTTACATCACCATTTGCCTACAAACTAAAAGATAAATTTGAACTTTCACCAAACTTAATTTTTGACCTCAATCTTCTTAAGAGCTCCATGAATAAAATTCGTATGACAGAATACAGGTTTTATATTCCAAAAATATCCCGCTTTTTTGTAGTTTTTAAAAAGGTATAGAACTTGCTTAGGCGGTGCTCAGATAGAACGTTATAACCGTTTGAATCCAATATAACAGGTTAAAAATAAAACATTTTTGTTCAAGTATATCGATAAAATTAAAATATCTTTTCAAATATAACTCCGACAAAGCTGAGGGCTTCATTTTGATGTCTTACGCATTTTTTAAATAAAAACCTTAAATTTGGGCAAGGAATTTCGATTTTGTAGGGTGAACGGGGAAAAGTCCAGTATTTTTGAAAATTTCTCGAAAAGCATCAGGTTTTTTAAGAACTGTCTTTGGAAAAACAGTAGCTATTAAAATTCCGCACAAAAAAGATTAACCACTTTTTTCGCCTGAGCAAGAGATTTTGAAAGAACAGGGACAAAATGTGGCCCTTCTTTAATGTGTTATTTTCCACACCGTTGCATTTGCGCTCGTTTGTCTCAAAATCCATTAGTCTAACAAAAAAAAATATAGTCATCTATTCTTTGTAGAATATTATAAGCTACAATTATTCAAAAGATATTTCTTAAAAAATACTGATGCTTTTCGAGAAATTTTCAAAAATACTGGACTTTTCCCCTTTCACCCTACAAAATCGAAAGTCCTTGCCCAAATTTAAGGTTTTAATTTAAAAAGTGCGTTAGACATCAAAATGAAGCCATCCACCAAAATTCAGCTTTGTCGGAGTTATATTTGAAAAGAACGGGATATTTTTGAAATATAAAACCTGTACTGTGTCATACGAATTTTATTCATGGAGCTCTTAAGAAGATTGAGGTCAAAAATTAAGTTTGGTGAAAGTTCAAATTTATCTTTTAGTTTGTAGGCAAATGGTGATGTAAATGAACATTTTTATTGGGTAAAATAAGTCAAACTGTTAGCCAAAGTTTAAGTGTAAAAATTGTAAAAAACAAAAGTCAGTTATGGACAGGGTCAGCAAAAAACTGGTTCAAAGTAAAGCTTTTTTTAAATTTCGAAAAATAGCCGTTACTCGAAAACCGTTATGATTCGGGATGAACAAGTTACCAAATTCTAAAAGGTCATGACCTGGCCTATCACCATATTCAGTTTTAAACATCCTTAACGGGACACCAAGTATATAAAAAAAAATTGTACGATAAGTCGTTCTCGAGATATTAGCTAAATCGCGTTTTTCAAAATTGCGGCTGACGCACAACAAAAGCCGTGCCGATTTTTTTCTATACTCAGAGACAACCCGTTTAATAATTTCAATCATAAAATTCGAGCGGTATTTTTTTCAAATTAAAAAACCTGCCGACTGGCCTTTTTGTTATTTTTTCGTTTTGTTATACCTAATGCTAGGCAAAAATAAATGGCTTTAGAACATGAAAACAAAAATTAAAAACATCGCCTCTAGAGATTGGAAAACTAAATTTTTCTGTGTACTTTTTTTACGCAGAATTCGTTGATCCGAATTTATAAGGGGTTAAAGTTCTGTTGTTGTTTTTTTATGTTTCATTGTTAAAAACGCTTAATAATAATAAAAAAAAAACTAAGGAACATCGCCGCTAGAAAAAGGTCTGTTTTACACAGCGCAACTTTTTTTTTTAACCGTTATTTTGGTCTATCTGCTCGTTTAAAAAAAAAGTAAATTTTAAAATGTTAAAAACTAAGTTTAAAAAAATATAACGGGATTCAAATTTGAAAAAGTAACGGACATAGGTCATGGAAAATTATTTGCACAACATTTTAGTACTTGAAATTTTCCAATATCATTGATAATTTTCGAGGTCTGCTACTTTAAAAGAAAAAAAAAACCTCGGATGCAGCGATCTTCAGCTTCATGTTGTTTGAATAAAAAACGAGAGATGAGTGTTTGGATTAAAAGACACTACTCCTTGGGTTGAAAGACACAGTTTGACAAGACAGGATGAGTTATACTTTCTCTCTTCTTCTATTTTCTTTTTGTGTTGGTAAAAGCCGCCCTCTGTCCTATCAAAGTGTGTCAATTTGCGCCTTTCAATGACAAATGGAGACCGAGCGTTAGTTGAATTTAGTATTCCTTAAATAAAACTAACGGCGACGCGACGGCTACAGTTCCCGTCCCTGTATTTGCAATATAAAAATCGTATAAGATTCCAAAAAAAAAAAACACGATCCTTAATCAACTGATTTTTTTTAAATTCCTTACTTTCAAGATAATTAATTCATAGATTTGTTATTTCTGAATCACCCTACAAGGTCAACTTGCTAAAATTCAAGCCTGCTTTGCATGTTATCTTCCAATCTGAACCCAAAAAAACGGCATTGAAAATATTAATCAAAAAATGCCTCATTACTGATTTTCGGGTGAAGTTGTTTTGTTTTTTGTTGAGTAAATACATTTTTTTTTTTTTTTGAACATTATGGTATTTATTGAGTTATATTGTGTTACTTTAAATCGAGAGTTCTATAAACAATTTTTAAGTTGACTGAAAAATCAAATTATCTGCCCCTCTTGTCTCTCCTGTTGGGTTTATAAATATACGTAGATATGTATAAAATCATTGGCAAATTTTGAGAGGATTGGCGTGGCGTTATACATATATATATGTATATGCATACAAATCAATTTATTAATAGTTGCTTTTGATATTTTCATTATATTAAGCTTTGTATGTTGATTGTCTCATTTTGAGTTGAGAATCCTTTTTCCTTTGGGGCTAGTTAAACCGATATGGAAAACTGTTTGCATTCGATTTGAAATACAAATGCTACTCTTATCGATGATAAATAACTCGTACAATTTTTTGATGAAATAAATTTTTCGATTAAACAGTATTTATCTCTTGGTAAAAAATGTATTTATTTATTTATTTTCCTGATGCAAATTCATGTTTCGTGTCAGCTGAACGTTATTTCTTACAAAATGAGACAAAATGTTCTAATGACTTGAGTTCCAATTTCATTCATTCCACTGACAGAATTGCGGACCAAAAAATTTTACGTGTGCATTTCAATATGGCTCATTAATAGCAAAATGTAGGTATTGCTCTCTAGTTTAGGCTCCAGTTATAGCTTTTATTTCATTTTCATTTCATTTATTTATTTAAAGAATCTTTTACAATGGTCTACAAAGCCTACAATAAATAGTAAAAGTTAATAAGATGAATTTAAATTAAAATTTTACGAATTAACATTAATATTTAGAATTATGTAGATTTATTTTCAAAACAACAAATTAGATATCTCAAGATTTTTTTTTTTTTTTTCTTTAAACTCTATAACATTAATTAACTTTCAAATAATTTTAACTTATTGCCAACTTATAGCTTTCATTGAAAACCATCATAGAACATTTTGTCTTTGAATTTTGATGCACTTAAACAAATAAATCTGATGGCGTTTTGGTACCAAAATGAAGGTTGTTAGTTATATATTTCTTTTAGTCAAAAAAATGTTTAGTTTGCTTTAACACTTTCTAACAAAATCACTTTTAGTTTTTCTATGATCCAAATAGTTTTAAATGATCAGCTGTTATTTTGTTCCCAAAAGTGGAACACATTCGTTCCAATGATATGGGTTCCTTTCTCTTTGTTCTCGTCTATTAGTTTTTCGTTCAATGATCGACTCTAACCTCAAAGTTGGTTTTCGTATGGGGACTGGAAATTTCAATGAAAGAAATTTTAATGATTGCTATAATCGACTAGTCAAAAAATATTCCACCGTTTCACTGATTTGTGTTTCAATTATGGTTTTCAATGAAAGCTATAACTGAATCCTTATTCACAAGCGTTTATTCATCACTTTGTGGGGATATTCCAGGATATTCATATGTTGAACATAGAAACAAAGTGCTAGATGTCACTTTTGAGAGTGACAGATTCGTACAGACCTCTATCAGATGCACTTGGTGGTAGGCCCCAGTGGCTAAGATTTGAGAGATTAAAATGATACAAATCGGTGGCAAATCAATTGAAAAATAATTCCAGAAATGAATATTTTTTGTAAAAAACTAAATTTTTATTTTACTGATGAAAATTCATTTTACTGAACATCAGATTGTCAATTCACAAAAAGTGGAACGTTTCATTCTCCAGTTTTGTGTGTTCCATTTTTTTACTGTTTCAACTCATTAGTAAAAAAATTATTAAAGCATTTTGCCTTATTAAAAAAAGATTGTAGCTGGAGGTTTGACATTACATAACTGATATAACTTTACTGATTGCTACATTTACCCGTACGTACAAAATTCCATTTTTCATCTTTTTCAAATTTTACTGATGTTTTAACTGATCGCTATAACTGGCCCCTTATTAGCAATCAGTAAAAAATATCAGTAAAAGTTGAAACAGGTGAAAACTGGAATTTTGTACGTACGGGTGGTTTTAGTAATCAATAAATAGTATATCAGTAATTAAATGTTAAACCTCCAGCCACAACCTTTTATTTTATTTTTTTATTTAATGATCTAAAATGCTTCAGTATTTTTTTTTTACTCATGGAGTGGAACAGTTTGAAAATGGAACACATAAAACTGGAACGAATATCATCTGTCCAGTAAAACGAATATCCATCAGTAAAATAAATAAATGTTTTTTTTTTAAAGAAAAAATATTCTTTCTTGGGAATATTTTTTGCCAGAAACAAAAGTTTTAGTTCGTATCAGTTTTAAGTCTTTCTATAACATTTAAAATTATCCAAAAGAAAATTTTTGCTGATGGTTTTTACTGGTCGCTTTAAAGTGCCATTCATATGAACTGCAAACTGCGTCTGCGAATAATTCTTTTAAAGCTATTTCTGAAGCAATTATCAACTTATTCTTATTTTAGTTATTTAACAAATAAAATAAATTAAAAATTTAAATAGAAAATATTGCATTAAATTAGTTAAACTTACAAAAACAAACACATTTTAATATTTTCTACGCGACCAACAACTGCTACCTACGGACTGTCAAATGAAAATTCACAGTCCACAAATACAAGACGCATTCCACAAAGCTGCGAACAAATAATTCGCTCGTATTTAACCTCAAAAATAAAATATGTGGTGTTACTCGTGTTGTTTGGTTTGGACAGTTCGCAGTTCTCTGCGACCACTCATATGAATGAAATGTCAAATTCTGCGACTATTCGCAATTCGCAGACGCAGGTCGCGGCTTCATATGAATGGCACTTAACTGACCCTGAGGCCATTGAAACACAAATCAGTGAAACGCTGGAATATTTTTTGGACCGTCGCGTCGTCGGTTATATCAATCAAGAAAATTTCTTTCATTGAAAAGTTCAGTACCCATACAGAAATCAACTTTGAGGTTAGGGGCCAGTTATAGCGATCAGTAAAAACCATCAGTAAACATTTTCTTTTGCATAATTTCATGTGTTATAAAGAGATTTGAAACATAAAAATGGTACGAATCGATGGCAAATCAATTCAAATATTTTTTCTGGCAAAAAATAATCCCAAGGAAGAATAATTTTTGTAAAAAAAGCATTTATTTATTTTACTGATGGAAATTCGTTTTACTGAACAGCCGATTGCCAACTCACAAAAAATGGAACATTTCGATTCAGTTTTCTGTGTTTTTTTTATTACTGTTCCACTCCATCAGTAAAAAAATTACTGAAGCAATTTACATCATTAAAAATAAAAAAGGTTGTTTCTGGAGGTTTGACATTTAATTACTGATAGAATTTTAATGATTGCTATAACCGACTGTACTTAAAAAAATCCATTTTTCACCTGGTTTAACTTTTACTGATGGTTTTTACTGATCGCTATAACTGGCCCCTTAGAGTCCACCATTGAAAGAAAAACTGACAGACGAGAACAGGAAGAGAAAAGTACACATATCATTAGGCGTGTACCATCAATTGAGCGCTCCGAGCGATCAAGGATTTTTTAAGTGAGACAAAAATATCAACTGAGCACTGAGATTTTTTGCGGAGATTTCTGATCTAAAGAATTCTTGGATTCACTATTCAATTTTTTTTCTCATTTGAAACAGCTGTTTGTTTGACAACCAAGTTATAATTTTTTGAGGGTGTGCAAATAAGAAAGTGGTACATAAATACAAAATAAAGACGGAATGTTGGTGAAAAGTCAAACTAATTAAATAAGCTATAATCATTTTCATTAATTTCAATAAGTTTTTTGCTTTAACAATTAAATATTTAAAGAAAAGTTTAAATCTTATTTTCAAACTTGTATGAGAATAATAACACATATTTTTTGTTTTTAAAGAGAGCGGAGAATGTTGTCCCACCAAATGATTCTGCTTCCGTTAATCTGACATTGAGCGCTCAATGAGCGCTCAGTTTGTGGTACACGCCTATTGGAACAAATGTTTTCCACTTTTGAGAACAAAATTTCAGCTGGTCATTGAAAACCATATTTATTAAAGAGTTCAAATATCAATAATTACTATGGTACATATTTGATAATTATACATTTTCTTTCGCTTCATATTAAAAATTTGTATAAGTGAGTGAAGAAGTAGGCGAATAAATCGAATTCTCGTTGAATCAAGAATGTGCACGGATTAACCATAATTAATCGTTCTCGGCAAAAGAACTTTGATGATGGATTACGTTTTCCGTTATGTATTTTTTATGTATTATTCTAAGCTCTGACCTTTAATTATTTCTATTAACAGTTAGATTTTTCCTTCCGTGCTGGAATTATTAGTTATATTACTTGTTATGTAAATTCTATGAAAGCACGAACATTGAACAAAATGTATGTATATTGTGTATGTTCTTGGAACATACCTTACAAGAAGTATTATATAGCTTTCCTTAGTGTTATGGACGTTGGTTAACTCTTATTTCTTATCTAGATAAACTCATATAACCAATTAGCTTGTATAGTTGTTGAATATGTTATATTTATAAGTATAATTGAAAAGCCATTGATTTGATGGTTGTTATAATTACCTTATGATAAATAGAATATTCATCTTTTGTAAAGTTGCAAATGGGTCGTATTGATAATTTTGACATAGTAGCGAAATAGAGGTTACTAAAACCATACCGACGCGAAGCAGGGAAATAACTAATACTAGTCATAGGAAAATAATTTCACTGATTTGGATTTAAAAAAAAAATATATAATTTTTTTTTTTTTTTGAAAATTCACTATTTGAAAATAGCTTTATGATTTTCTTAAATTTTGTTATAAATTGTATTTTTATAAATACTGAAAATCGGCATAACATTTTATTATTAAAAATGTTTAAGAAATTTTCTATATTAAAACAATATTTGTTATGTCCACCTCAAGCAAGTCGAATCCGGCCGGTTCTGGATGCGTTCTCATATGAATACGTCCCTTGTTTTGGCGGACACTTTGGGGCGGAATCGACAAAAAGTTGATATCAGTTTTTGTAGCTTATTAAATACTAATTTGTTGCTCAATCCAAAAATTTGTAGCTCGCTTAGTTTTTGAGTTATTGAAAATTCCGCTAAAATAAGTTTGAAGTTAGCAGACTAAATCCAAAATAATAAGAATTTTGAATTAAAATTGGTACCCAAGTTTTTAGCTTTTTCATGGTGTCAACTTTTTTTCAAAATAAATTTCCCTGACTTTCCGTGACCAAAAAATTAAAAAAAAAATATTTTTTCATGAGTAGGTACGTATTAAATAAATATTGCACAAAGTGGTAGAAAATGTACATATTTATTTGAATGCAGTTAATTAAACCTTAGGCAAAAAGAACTCAACTTGTATTTTTCAAAGATCTATCTGAAGGTATACATAACCGATTGTATTAAAAGTGAAAAATAATAACTGAATGAATTAAAAAAAAAAAATAGTTTTGCTTAACAAAAGTAACGACGATGTCTATGCAATGTAGTTCATAGTAATGAAATGACCATTTAAATAAAATCCTTTTATTCCCAACGTTTTGTAAGTATTCCTCACTTCTTCAGGGGTTATATATTTTTTGAATTTGATTGTCAAAAAAAACTACATACTCTGCTTCTTATATCCTACTATTGCATCATTCCCGGAGACGGCACTAACACAAAATTGAACATAAATACAAATAAATAATAAATTAATAAGACATTAATTAACATTAATAAACAGTATGAAGAAATAATCGTTAATGAAATATATAAACTTGGACGCGTCGTTCGTTGAATCTCACAGTCAAATTTAACAGTTTTTATTTTTTGTCTCGAAAACGAAAAAAAAAAAAAACGAAAACGACATAAATATATAACTGTGTTTGTCCATAGCTGGGCTGTGGAAACGATTTTCGACTAAAAATGCTAAGAAATTAAAACAATACAACATTAAAATATTGTCAACACAAATAGATCTATAAATTATATTATTTCATTGTCAACAAAATTTATTTTTTACTTGCGATATATGTACGTAGTGTAGGGCAAGTTTAGGATTCGTCCAAAAAAAAAATTCGAGATAATAATTTTCCCTAACATTACGATGATAGAGAACGCGAAAAAAGTGGGTCTCACAATTCTGTCTGTCTGTCCGTCTGTCTGTCTGTAGCTCGACCTGCAGCCTAAACGGCTAAAGCGATTTTCTTCAAACTTTGGACTTAAGGTTCTTATGGGATTCCCTAGGGGGGAAATTGAACTTTTTTTTAGCTCAAAAAATAACGATACCTGCCATACAACGAATATACAAAAATTGATTCATTTCAAAAAAGGCTATAAAGATTTTCGAAAAAAAATTACGAGTTTTTTTCTTTATATTTTTCTTATAACGGTTATCAACGGTACCTGTCATACAACCGATTTTTTGGTTTTTAAATTTCTCGTTAACTACTACACCGATTGGAACCAAAATTCTTATGCAAACGGTCGCTTACAATTTTAACAATTTTGCACATAAAAATTGTCGAAAAAATAATTTTTGGATTCTTAAAAAAATATTGATTTTTTTTTTTAATTCAATATCTTGAAAACGGGCAAATGAATAAAAGTTGGCATAACAAATTCTATTTTAAAAAATGTTGAAATTTTTGTATATATAAAAAATTAATTTAAAAAAAAAAACCGCTCTAACGATTTTTGAATTTTTTTTTTCATAAATTCATATTTATTAAGCAAATCAGATGGCATACTTTTTTTTGGGCTCTATCTGTTTTAACTATTAAAATAATTAATTTATAATAATTCATAGTAATCATATATGTATATTTTAAATTGTTTTCAAAACTTTTATTTTTAATGATATCATAATGTTATGGAACCGATAAATATTTACATTGTCTATTTCAAGCTACTTTAAAGTTGTTAGCTACGAGAGCAAGTTTTGTGCAATCCAGTCGTGCCCATTTTTTTTTTTTTGATTTCCGCTTATCTGCTGTTTTCTTTATTCTTTTCTACAATTTCACAAAATTCACTATCAGTCAAAAATAAAAAACGTCGACGAGAGCGTCTTTTTTTTATTTTCCTAACTTTGGCGTGACGTGACGGCGAGAAACGTTTCATTGTATACTTACATGGTTTGAAATCAGTTTGCCAACTACGACGAGCTCTCATCGCATTGTGAATCGATGTTAAGATAGTTTCGTATCCATACATAAGTCTTCGAAAGGATTGTTTATTTTTGACGTTTCGCTTGGGATACAAACGTAACATTTTTCAGATAGCATGGATAGATATCAAACAGCAAAAGCTGTTTTGTCATCAGCTGTTTTTACACGGGATTCCAACAACACGAACCTATCTGGATAGCTCTACATTGGTTTCCGATCGCGGCCATTACTGTACGCAATAACACAATACAATGAAGTGAAGTTAGCTGTGTTTCCCTAATTTTTTTGACACATTCACAGGTATGGCAAAAGATACGAAATGAATAATTTTAAACAAAGATGTAATCAAAACGAAATGTTTGATCAGAATAAAGTTTCTTATGAGAGAAAGTGAAAAAAGATTTCAGTGAATTTTTTAAAAATTGATAAGAAAAAATTCCCTGACCGCTTCCCGAATTCCCTGACTTTCCCTGACCAAATTTTGTTCCCTGAGTTACCCTGACTTTCCAGTTTAGTGAACACCATGTTTTAAATGTTCTTAAGTTCTGAAAAAAATAAATTCTGTACCTACAATAGTTTTTAAATATTCAAATTTCCGCTAAAATAAGTCAAGTTAGCGGACGAACATTCGAAAATAATAATTTTTTGATGTCCAAAATTGAAGCTTTTTAAATGCTTATTTGTTACCCAAAAATTAATTTCTTTTCTTATTAAGGATAGTTTTTTATTTGAATTTGAATAAAGCCTGCGGACACAATCTAAAAAAATGAGATTTTTGATTTTTTTCTTTTGCCTGAATTTGTAGGTTACAAAAAAATGGAAAATTTCGCTAAAATAAGATACCAGAAATTGTGGCTTTTGAAATGTGAATTTGTTGCTCAAAAATTAATTTTGTTGGTTTTTATGGCGATCTTTATTTGATTTTTACGTTGCATTCCTCCACTTAAACAATTCAACCGTAATACTCGTGCTTCTAGGAATGCCCATCAGTTTACCCTTGAGCCCAACTTCAGACGTACTGTGAAGTACAGAGATTCTTTCTTTAGTCGCACTACAAGAATGTGGAATGCTCTACCTGACACTATTTTTCCCTGCCATTTCGATATTCAGAGGTTCAAAACCAATGTGCATCGCTATCTCCTCTTAAATCCTTTCCTATTTTCCTAACGCTCGCACTGTGTTTAAATATTTTAAGGGTAGTAAAAACCCCTTTAAAAAAAAATTAAGTTTAAAAAAGTGCACTTCCGGTACGCTGAAGCTGGCGGACAAAATCTAAAAAAATGAGATTTTCAATTTTTTTTTTCCCACAAATTTGTAGCTCTAACGGTTTACCAAAAAATGCACCTTCCAAAATCTTACAAAAATGAAAACAGATTTTAGAAGGTCCATTTTTTGGTAACTTTTGCCTGTATTAATTCCTATATAATTCGAAACTGTATTAATTCCAAAGTTTGTTGATTTTGGCCTGTCAGTAGCACTAGCGATTCAAAAATAAGCTATTGTCAAATCCAAAATATTTCCTTCGATTTTTTATTCATTTATTTTAAATTTTATTATCAGCAAAATAAATTAAAAGACAATTGTCACACTTTTCCACACTTTTATTTATTTTTCCGAGTAGTCGTACATTGGGAAATAAAAATTATGAAATCAATCAATATAGATTTTGAACCGGTTCAAATATCATTTTCAAATTAGGGTACCTACCAGAGATTAAAATGAGCCGAGTAAAGCCTGATCCACATCTGTGTCGTGTGTTGTGGAGTCTATTTTATGTGCCACACTGCAACACAACACACGAGACAAATATGGTTCTACGCATATGAAATACATTGTAGCGATAGCGACACACGACTCGAAAACACATTACACGACACAGATGTGGATCAGGCTTAATGTTCATGAGCATCGAATACTCACTCTTAAAAAGCGATCTCGAACAAACAGAGTCAACGCAACCAAGATGTTTACGAGTATCTTTGTTCATGAGCATGATGCTCGTAAGTCAGCGCACAAAGCAAACGAGCGCAAACGAGTAAAGGCTGCAGCCGAGTTCGAATATAAACGATCAAGCGCCTTGTTCACGATCAATATGATCAAACCCAAACGTACTTGACTCATGACTCATGAGTCATGAACATTGCGTGGCGTAGATGTGCATTCAGGGTTGGGGGCCGATGGTGATGGGTAAACTATTTTGTGTGGACGGTGGTTGGTTTTTGCGATGTCATTTGAATTTTTTTTTTCAGAATAATGACTGAGCAGGAAGCATCACTGAGATATTATGTGCCTTAACCATAATTGAAATTAAATACAAGATGAAATGTAGTTTTTTAACAATTTATTTAATTAAAAAATAAAGCGTAGGATTTACTAAAACAAAATAAAATAAAAATAAATTAATTAAAAGAAATCGAAAATAAAATAAAAAATAAATTCAGAAAATCATACACGAACAACGACCGATGACCGATCCACGACCATCCATCGAATAAAACTTGCACTTTCCATGAATCGTGATGTTCACGATCATCCACTTTCTTTCGAGTATACTCACTTGGTTTCGAGTACTCGAAAGTTGTTGCAGCTATTCATGATCAATTTTGGTTTGTGTATGGAAGTTCGATCAACTTGCTTGCATTGACTCGTGCACAAAATGACTTAAGCTGGCTTTAGACTTTCGGTGTTATCATCGGTGAACGTTGTTCGTTGTTGTTCGTACGCGGAACAACGACAATTTAAATGATAAAACCGAACAACGAACTAAGAACAAATGAAGAACGTGCAAATTCAAATCAGGTCAGAAATTTCGGTGTTCGTTGTTCGTTGTTACCCGGACAACGTGTGTTTAAGTGCGAGAACTATTTAAATGACATTGTTTTGGGGTGTTGTGTAACATGAAGGGACATTTTCGAAGTTCTTTTAATCAATGAATGGCACAAGAAGCCTAGGTATACAAATAAACAATTTTGTAAATAGGTTTTAGCCTTCTAATGTAAATGCTTTCTTCGTTGTTCGTTGTTCAGAGAAGAACGATCACCGAACAACGTTCACCGAATGAAGAACGAAAGTCCAAAGCCAGCTTTACGAGTATAGATACAGAGCGATCGAGTATGAACGATCATATAGACAAAAATGGAAATGTTCGAACTGATCGAACATGCTCATTTTAATCTCTGAATCGCTGTGAAATAAGTGTCACTTTTATATAGAAATTTCATTAACACTCGAGCTGAGTACTAGGCTTAACATAAAAATAATAAGCACAAATAAACTTATATTCCTGAGGTTTGTTTTGTTATACTCGGGGAGAGCATTTAACATTTTCATAAGGAAGAAAATATATATAAAAAAAAGTATTGTCCTCCAAAAACTCGAACCCCATTTGGTCTCTAATTTAAACAAATTAAATATTCGTCGCAAAATGTAACAAAAACCAAAATCTTTAAAACTCTTTAAAATACATGCTACTTACGTATGTATATAGTTAAGTGAAAAAAGCCAAGAAATTTTGTGAGTGGTCATATTTACATACATATATTCCATGGCTGACCAAATGTTTGTTAGTTTTGGCGCCATACCAAAAAGAAAATACCCCCAGTCACGCGTAGGAATACTTGTTTACTTGTTTTACCTCTTTTACCTACCACAAGGTGAAAGTGCATTCCTTGCAATAAAACTTTGTGCCATGATATGATTACCTCACCTCTTTGAAGTCAAATGCATGTAACCTATAATTTGCTTATGAAGAAATAAATAAGGTGTGTCCTATAGAGTCCGCTTGAACTTGCATGGCTTTTACTGAAAGGTGTCACGCTTCTGTTCGAGTTTTCAAATAGTTACTCTGCGAGCCTGTTGACATAGTAAAATACACAATCACGTGTTGAGGGTTTTTTTCTTCGGCTACTCACTTAAGTAACCCAAGGCGCCACTCATGGAAATGAAAATTATTAAAGTAAAAACATAGATTTTAGTTCAAGGATATTAAAGAATTTGATCTCACAGAAGTTTGTTTTAAGTTGTCCATACCTACACTGCCGATCATAAGGTTAGAAGCAGTAATTTTTGAGAATTGAATTCGCAATATCTCGTGTTATACGCCAAAGAGATCGAAATTTTGTATGACACAAGAGAGACTGTTTAATGTGCCATTGCAAAACTTATGCTTGCACTTCAATAACAAAAATTAACGGCAGCGAAGAGAATAAATGTTATCTGAGTCACTTTTTCTAAGTAATTTTATTGGATCATAAGTTTAGAAGCACATACAAAATTGAAAAAAACGATGGTTTACATTTTTTTTTCGACAAATTTTTTCACTTATTTATTAATAGGGTATTACGACCCAGATCATTACGCCTCCTTCCCTGTTGTGATGAAGGTTCAGAAATAACTAGTTTTTCGTCAAAAGGATGGCTATTGTAATGTTTCCACGATATGAGAAAAGAGGAACGATTTCTGAACCGTCATCACAACAGGGATTGAGGCGTTATGATCATGGCCGTAATATCCTATTAGGGAACAACTAACTTGGCAGTTGAAAGTACTAAGATGCCTGATTTCCAGTCATCTTGGTACTACAAAACATTGCCAGAAGCATTTGTTCCGCGAACCAATGATCTTTCGGACAAACTGCATTGGTTTTCAACAAAATAATGCTCTTTTTCATGCAGCTCGAGTGTTTAAATCATTATTTTAAGGAAAAATGTCCCATTGCTGCCTTGGTTTCCTATTCACGGGACTTCAAAATAAAAGAAAATTTATTGGGATGGCTCACATGTAAAGTATACAAAAAATCGAAGCTATGCGATGACTGCCTTACAACGTTAATTTGACCTTGAGTAAAATTTCACTTGACTATCTGAAATCACTGTATAACTCTCTTAAACATCGAAATTTGGAATTTTTGTTTTAAGCTGGTGGCAGCACACACTAATAAGTAAATAAATTTGTCGACAAAAAAAAAAAATAAATTTAAACCATCGTTTTTCTTCAGTTTTGTATGTGCTTCTAACCTTATGACCCAATAAAATTACTTAAAAAAAGTGACTCAGCTAACATTTATTCTCTTGGCTGCCGTTAATTTTTGTTCTTGAAGTGCAAGCACATTAAACAGTCTCCCTTGTGTCATACAAAATTTCGATCTCTTTGGCGTACAACACGAGATATTGCAAATTCAATTCTCAAAAATTACTGCTTCTAACCTTATGACCGGCAGTGTATCTACTTATTCTGCAGTGCATCCCAGGCATGTGCATATAAAAACTTGACCAATTGCAATATTAACCTTTTCTACCAGAACTTATTATTTTTTGACAAGGTTTATCAAGTCATTTTATAGGCAATTTGTTTTTAATAGGCTGACTGTTTTAAATAATATTCTTTTCAAAATGATATAAAATTTATAACGATTAAGGTTACATAATGATAAATCGGGAATTTACGAAGTTAAATGCGGAAATTGCAAAGCCAAGTACATCGGTCAAACGAAGAGAACCATCGAAGTACGCTTCAAAGAACATTCCAGCCACATTAAATACAACAGACCCGAAAAATCCTCCGTTGCCTCCCATGTCCTCACCAACAAACACTTCGATGTGAGAACCGAAGATGTGAAATTAATCAAACACGTCACAAACCCCAGACGACTTGATGCGTAGTACTACGTTTCCACCAACCACTAAACCGAGATTTAGGTAATGAGATTTGTTTGGTGTTTCCACTGCACAAAAAGAGGATTATGGCAAAACATTCAAATGGTGTTTCATTTTATTGATATGAAGTGGAAGTGAGATAGATAGTTTTTGTTTACATTTCCATCTGTCAATGAACGAAAATAGGTCGGTTCCACAATTATTCTTCTTAAAAAAAGTTTGTTTGATTTGACAAACTAATGTTTCCAAGTAGATTTGAATGAGTTTTATTTGAAATCTTCATTTGAGGAGATTAAAATTTGTATGGTAAATCTTGTAGATTTCAAGGAGATTTGTGATAATCTTGCTTAATCTCGGTTTAGTGTCTGGTGGAAACGTAGTATATGAAAGTTTATGCATACACATCAACAACAACTTGATGAACAACGATGACGGGAATATTATTTCACCGCTTTTCAACTTAATATAACTCTCTCTCTCTCTCTCTCTCATATTTATTTTAATAATAATGTTTAATGTTTTTTCTTTTCATTTACTTTATTGTAATACCTACCTTCTTTGTTTACATTTTTGTATTTTCTATTTGCCTTATGTAATAATGTTTGTAATTTTCTATGCCAATTAGTGTGTTGCTGAAGATGAGTCACATTATACTCGAAATGCATCGAATTTAAATAAAAAATTAAAATATTAAAATTAAAAGATTAATAACGTTTTTTGTTTTATTTTTCTTGTTTCTTAATTTTTTTGATAATTTTGTGGTCAATAAGGTTTTAGCTTTTATTTGTAATAATGTATAAGCTACAAATAAATAAATTGGGTGGCACAACGCCTCGTGAAGAACCAGGGCCTAGTGACTAACAACTCGCAACCATTCCTGTGTGCGCCTGTCGACTGGAATGGAAGGGACCTATAATTTTATGCCGAATCCGAACGGCTAGACGAGAAGCAATTTTTCGTGACAAGTGATACTCTTGGAGGATTTGTCAATTCCTCGCAAGAGGCAGTAGCCCTGAAAAAACTTTTTAGTTTTTAGGTGGACGAGGCTGGGAAGCGAACCCAGACCTCCAGCGTGACAGTTGAACGCACTAACCATTACGCTACGGGCTACTTCAATAATGTATAAGCATGTTTTTGTTTTATTTAACGTACCTTCAACAATTTAAAAAAAAAAACAGTATGTTTTAAATACACGCAAAATTTCAATTTTTTTTTTTTAATAATTAAAAATTATTAATAAGTAATAATTTCACTATTCTGTGTCTATTATACTTTTTACAGTTTACTGATGTTATTGCTTCTCAAAAACAATGATATGATTACAATGTCCGAGACAGTGAATTCGAGTTCCTCATTAGATTATCATATGGATGAAGGATATGACAAGAACCAACGACCAAGTAAGTATTCGTAGATGTTTTTTTTTTGAAAAAAAAAAGTATTTTCATAAAAAAAATCTTAGTTTGAATTAAGAAATTGTACACTGTCCCACAGTTTCTGAAAAAGTAAATTCTTACTGAATTTACTTTTTTAGACACTGTGGCGTATACGTAACTTATTGTATATGAAACTTCTTTTTTTTCAATAGGGCTGTGTTTGTTTCGTCATAATTTGATTCTACATAGATTCACTAAGAAAATAAACTTATAATTTAAAATCCCCAAAACTGATTTTCAAACAATGAAATTGATTTGTCATAAAACTTTCAAGCAAACCATTGATGACAAACAAAACTATTAACTTTAATGATAAGACCACACCTAGCATTTAATATTTATTTTCTTAGCCCTACAACAGCTAACAATCAACTCCTATATTTACTGTGGTAAAATGGGTACAAGGTCACGTCCATTATAAAAAAAAGACATCCATAAGAGTTGTATGACACATAAAACCCTTAAGAAACAATATTTGAATTCCGATTGAACGATAATAGTAAGCATTAATAATTTTTTAATAAAAACAAAAATCTGGTACGATAACGAAACTTTCGTGCTGTAAAAATTGTAAAATTTGCATCTCGATAAACGAGAGCCAAAGCACCCAACCGTTGAAAACGCGTTGTCAACAGTGATATTACCGCTCCGAATGTTTCGCGTTGTTTTGGGAGGGCGTTGATTTAGAGTTCCAAACAAAGCCTGAAACTACCATACATTATTTTACCTATCGGAAAACTGTTACTTTTGTGGGTGCAATATATTTGACAATATATATAATTAATGTTTGTATGTCAAATTCAAATTTCAATTTTTAAATTGATTTTTTCTTGGCGAATGGAACACCCAAATTTATTTGTTTTTGTTATTGTGTTCGTATAGTTTTATATATGTTTCATAACTGTAAAAAAGGCTTGATTACTTGATGCACATTTAGAAGAGAAAAATAAGCTTGACAAATTTGTCAACTCATTTTAAACTGCTACATTTTATATTCGAAATAAATTGAAGCTGACAGCTCATAATTGTATTGGTGCGCAGGGTGGGGTAAATCAGCCGATAATTTAGATCTGCAGAATTAGTTTTAAATTAAAAATAAATGCATTTATTTGACCAATAAACAAACAAAAATCGGGAAATCAAAAATAAATTGATTTTGTTTACCAATGAAAAATACCATAAGAGCCATTCCATATGAAATCGTCTTATCGGAATCGCCGCAAAATTTTAGATTTTTTCAAATGAGAGAATGGAGAATGTTCTAAGGGAGGAAATCCAGCGTCGTATAGTTTTTGATGCATCAATGCGGATAAATAAATAAATAATAAATAAATACATTTTTCAATATCTATCAAATTTTCTACGATATCAAAAATATTGAGATGTCATTGTAAGGCTCGTTTCACACACATTCGGTTTCATTCGGTTTGGTCTCTATTCGGTTTGTATTAAGCTGTGCCTGATATGTGTGAAACGATAAAACGGCAAAAATAAAAACCTAATAGAACATATCAGGCTAAGCCGAATACAAACCGAATAGAGACCGAACCGAATGTGTGTGAAACGAGCCTAAAGCTTGAGAGTATTAATGGGTACATTCAGATGACTTTGGGGACTTGCAAGTAAGGCAAAATTATAGACTTGGTCGAAAGTTCTCTTCATTTGAAACAATTTTTCGACAATTTACCCTGAGGATACACGAGCCAGTACTGGCAAGCCAGTTGGCTACATAGATTGACTGTCAAGTTCGTATACGTGAATATGATGTGACGTAGGCGGCAGGCAACTTGTAAGCAAGTTGCTTTCAAGTATATGCGGTCACGTTCAGCTTTTACTAGGACAAATACACAATTTTATTGAATTTGCTTTGGCATCGGAAACCGATTTTTTCTTAAACAAAAAATGACGTCGAGTTCTGCATCAAGTCTTTCGATGGGCACCGCATAATACTGCCAATGCGTTGACGGATGCATTGACAGACTTTTCTGCCGCGTCAAATTAACATGGACTGATTTTTATCTAATTCAAAAATTTCGATTTTTTTTTATAATTTTTATATTTATGTATATACTTTCAAAAAATTAGGATTTTTAAGAGGTTTTGTATATTTCATCAAAAACATAGCCATCCTTCAATCGTATTTGACAGTTGCCTATTTTGGAAATTTTAAAAATTCTTGGTCCCTCCTCTCATTAAAAGTTGTGGTAGAAAGAATATTTAATTTTGCACTAAATTTCCAACGAAAAACTAAGCTTTATATACAGTCTGAACGAAGCCACTGTCTTCTCTATTGGCTTCGAAAATGGCAAGCCAGTTGAAGAGCAAGTTGCTCAGGTGTGTATGTGATAGTAAGAAAATTTAAATGTATTGTAACTTGTAAACCAGTACTGGCTCGTGTAGCGTCAGGGTTACTTGCAACCTTGCAAGTCCCGTAAGTCCTCTGAACCTACCCAATGGGTTCGTTCAGGCGACATAAGGGACTTCATAAGCAGTAAACTACAACCATTGAACGCACTTGTCACTCTGTCAAACCTTGAACTTTACTTCAAATATTCGTTGAGAAAATACTTTTCCATTCGATACACGGTCGAAAATTTCTTGAGAATCCTCGACACTTTCAAGCCCCTTAAGCCTGATCCACATCTGTGTCGTATGTTGTGTTGTGGAGTCGTGTGTCGCTATCGCTACAATGTATTTCATATGCGTAGAACCATATTTGTCTCGGGTGTTGTGTTGCAGTGTGGCGCATAAAATATATGGAATGACAGCGACGCACGACTCCACAACACAACACACGACACAGATGTGGATCAGGCTTTAGTCATCTGAACGTACCCAATGGGTACGCTCAGGAGACATAAGGGAATCTATATGCAATCAAATGCGTCTATTGAACCTCAAGTAGTCTTTAAGAAAAAAAAAAAAAAAGAGAATCCTCGACGTGGATACTAAATTCCGTCGTAATGAAAATTTCGATTTCGATTTACTTCAACGCGTCCGCACAAACAATTTATAAAAAAAGTTGAACTATGTTTTAATTTCAAAGCTGACAACATTGACAAGAACACACTTGATTTGAAATTAAGGCAGATATTTCTTGACTAACTTTCCAGTCACTTTTCAATAAAACTTCCCTTCATTTGTAGGCAATTTTCCGACAGCTGGCCAATCACATGGTAGAAATTTGGCTTACTTGCAAGTCCCCTAAGTCATCTGAACGTACCCAATTTTTGCAAACAAAATTTAAAGTCATAAAATCGACATCTTACAATATAAAACACGGTGATAAAAAAAAACTGTATTTTACTGATTTTTTTATTTTTAACTGACTCCAGTGACGCCTCGACTGGATTGGCAATTTTTCAAATATACATAATTACATTAAACAAACAAATATTAAAAAACAATACCTAGTTACCTACTGAAATTAAAATGTACATATGTAGTATGTATATGGCAAGTAAAAAAGGACCTACTTAACTGCTAACATTCTATATTGTTTCCTATTTTTATCAAATTTGTTTGTTTTACAATTAATCATTTCATAGACATGCGGTGTTTTGTTTTTTTAAGTCCCGAAATGTATGCAATCAATCATTATAGAATTCGAGATAGCAAAGACTTTTGAACTCAATTAATACAAAAAGGGAAACGCATACGCACACTTTTGCTAAGTGCAAAAAAAAAGGTTTACCCAACAGCCAGCAAATGACTTATAATATGTTGACTTTGAAATCATAACGGTTTATTTACACGAACAAAAAGAGATAGCGTGTTAATAGAATAAACTTTTATCGCTTAATTAATTTGAAACAAAAATTGTTTTGACATCAGAACAAGAACTGCCAACATATATTTTTTGAAAATCTAGCTATGTACCTATGTATGTATAAATAACTAGTTTTTAGCACGACTTCCTGTTTAAATGTGCAAACACTTTCAATTTAAAAAGCTAACTTTAGACAATATGTATGTACAGGTCTAAAGGATGTAAGAACACCATCTTATATACATACCACCTATACTATATTTACTGTTTACCCCTGAAACTATAGCATGGCGAGGATAATAGAGGTGTTTTTATTTCTTATTTTTTAAACTGCTACTGCTCAGTTCTGGCAATGAAACGACATACAATAACTTCATCCGCCTTCAATATCTTAAATGAAGAAGGATTGAGTGTTGACGTTGCGGGCAAACATTTAACCTACAGTAGCCCACTTATTACCGCCATCGCCACCTTGCTTCACTTCCGACTGAAATGCGTCTTGTTCTTTTGCCGGGCTCATGCATGGCCATTGATGATGGACTCACCTACAACTTGCTTATAGAAATGGCGCACCTTTTCATTGATTTCAATATTTATGGTATTTCCTTCGTGGGGTTCATTTGCTTCGTTGTAAACATCGAGTGGGTCTCGGTCTGATGTTTAATTTTTTTGTTTGTCTTGCCTCTCAATTATCTTGAAAGTTATACGAGTATTAATAGATATTAAACTGAAGGGCATCAGATAATTTGAAACGTGTGTTATTTCTTTTTGTTTTGTTATATTTTTACAGATTCAACAACATATGTTGATGTGGGCCTTTTTATTAATCGCATCTCGGCAGTGGAAGAGAATAAAGAAGTAAGGATTTAGCCAATTTGGCCGTTATGCATACCGTTTAAGCCGATTGATAAGTTGTCTAAAACATTTCAGGAAATTTCTTTCGATGTGTTTCTTCAAGTTATATGGACGGATCAGAGGATACGGCCGCGTGAAACCAATTTAACAAGAACAAAAAATTTCACAGAATTACAGATTGAAGAACGACAGAAAATATGGGTATGCATTTTTATATGTTTACTTGGTATTATTTATAGATACCTACTACATTAGTCATTGAATATCATATTTAAGGTTATACATGTATGTATGTAGGTACAATGTACATGCCTGCATTATGTATATGTATGTTGAAAACGGCTGTTCGTTTTGTATGCTCTTAAAACTCGAAACATTAAATTGGTTGAATTGTTTCCAAAAGATGGCGCTGAAAACAAAACAAAAATTAATAATTTGTTGATAACTAAAGAGCCAATTGCCTTAAGGCATTTTCTATTATTTAAATGTCAAAATGGTTTGACGCCAAATTGGTTCGCACGTATACCTACGTCCAGCTTAACAATTCGATAGAGCCGGAACTTGCAAAATATATTTTGATGAAGTCGGAAGTTAACTTAAGTCAAAAGTTTAAAATTTGTCTGAAAGATGGCGCTGAATAATATATTTTAAAATTTTCTAAACAACAAAAAACTAATCATTCCGTAAATCAAAAGTTTGATGACGTTGAGCATCAAGACACCAAAATTACAAATAGTATAACAAAATAGCTACTATCCGATGGAGCTAAAATAAAATACATAAATCAAGATTTTGAATTGTCTTGACTTTAACTTTTGTATTATTTTCTCCAAACAATACAATTGTATTAATAATAAAGGGTTTTCCAATAGGAACGGGTTGATTTTGACAGCTCGTGGAAGCCATATTGTTTCTTTTACTTTCTGTCAAAATATCGTCTTTTAATCATTTACTAAAGACAAATCATCATGGTAAGTTACAGCATTGAGCAACACGTGCAAGTGATAAAATTTTATTATTAAAATTCAGTTGGAAGTTGATCCCAATTTTGGTCGAAAAATAATCTTTAGCGATGAGGCCCATTTCCGGATTTGGGACGATTACAATCCACGCGAGATTCATCATCCAAATAAAGTTACTGTTGGGTGTGTATGTTGGGCTGGAGTCGTCATCGAGCCGTACTTCTTCGAAAATTATGCTGGCCAGGCCATCACCGTCAACGGCGATCACTATAGGTCGATGATCACCAATTCTTGTGGTCTGAATTGGATGATATGGACACCGAAGACATATGGTTTCAACAGGATGGCGCAGAGGCGACGTGAAAGTGAACTGGCCACCAAGATCGTGTGATTTGAGTTGACCCCTTTGGACTTTTTCTTGTGGGGCTTTCTTATATCGAAGAACAAGCCGCAAACCACCGCGGCCCTCAAAGACAACATAATTGATGCCATCTGTCAAATTCAGCCTGCTCTATGCGCCAAAGTCATCGAAAACTGGACATTTCGAATCCGCGCCACCCATCCAAGCCACGGCGGCCATTTGAATGATGTTATATTTCACACATAATGTCATTGATATGGCTCACAAATAAAGATAAAACCTTATTGATATCTCATTTACAACTTGTTTTATTCAATTTTAAAATCGACTCGCCCCTAATGGAAAATCCTTTATAATCGTCTTTTTTAACCACAAAAGCAAGTGCATTTTAGTCAAGTCTCGAAGTCTAAAACTTCAATAATTTCAATATTAAACAATCGGACAAACCCAAAAAAAAAAGAAACTGATACGAGAATTTGTCTATTTGCTTTGAGATATTCTTCCGACAAGCAGCGACGCGACGTGACAGGAAAAAAAATCATACGATTCGTATAAAATCGAGGAATTGTCTCTTTCGACGGTTATGTCGATAGGGTCAATTGTAATGTTTGCGTACGTTTATTATTTATGTATGTATGTACATACATAAGCTGTGTTTTTTGAGAGAGTACTAGCAGCTCAGCAAAATTTGTACACGCAAAACAAATTATTAAGGCTCTCCCAAACCAATGCGAAACATTCGTTGCGGCGAAGAAACATTCTTGAGTCAAAATTAATTCATAAGTTTCTCCGCCGCGTTGGTGTGGGCACTCTCATATATCACCATGTAAATAAATTTTGACATGCGAATGTTTCGCATTGGTTTGGGAGAGCCTTTATCGAGAATTTCGTTTGTGTGTTCTGTGTAAAACTTTTACTGAGTGGCAAGTCACTCTCTCAAAAAACACGGCTATATTCTCTTTTATGTAGAATTTTATAAGCGACAATATCTGGATTCTTTTAAGAAAAACTGACAGGTTTTGATGAATTTATAAAATGTTGACTTTTCACTCCATAAACGCTCTTAGGCGAAAAATAAAAGCTTTGCCAAAACTCACACTGAAAATAATCAGCCCTATTGTGAGTTCCGAGTGAGAGAAAACCCACCTGGAAAAATTACATTTCACTCTTCCCTTATTGTGAGTTTCGGGCGAAAAATGTGCCCTGTTCGTAAAAATTCAATTATTGACTCTATTGACAGCATTTTGTTCGTGTGAAATATGTCATTTCATTTACAGCTAGATTTCCATTTAATTTTTAGTGGCGAACAAGGACGCACTTGTTGTAAAATGGAGGTGAAACTCGCAATAGCTATTAAAAATCCGGACGAACAAAATATTTTCGGGCGAAATGTTTTCCGAGTGAAACTCACAATAGGGCTAAATATCTTTTGTAAAACGACGAAACTCGCTTCATCAACTACAAATTCGTTGGCCCAACGAAGTTTTAATTGGCTCAACGAAGTTTTTCGTTATTCACAAATTTAAAAATTTCATCAATTAACGAAACCGCTTCATCAAAATTTGTATATGTACAGGGGGGACTGAGATTTTTTTTATTAAGGGTTTCATCACTCTATGATTGAAAATTTTACGAAAACAACTCTATTTAATGCAATTTTTCCATAAAGTGATTAAATTTTACATCACTTAATTATTTTTTTTTTCATACTTTGACGAAATTTTATCAAGTTATGGAAATTATACATCTAATAATTAAAATTTTACATTGTTTTACGAAAAACTTTATAAGATAATGAAAAAAATCGTTGTTTCATTAAAATGTTTCATTCACTGATGAAGAACTTCATAAGATTAATTTAAAAAAAAATTTAATAATTTTTTTTTTAATAATTAAAAAAAAAATTATTTAATATTTTATGAAAGAAATTGTTTTTTTTTTTTAGGAAATAAAAGTAACGAAAACCAACTCATGAAAATACTTTGTTGCTTGATGAAAACCGTCACACACTTATGAAAATAAATCGTTCGTTTATGAAAATTTAACATTAACTAATGGAAAACTTCATTCGCTTATGAAAAAATTTCGTTCCTTTGTGAAATTTTTCATTAAATAACTTGTTTTTTTTTGGAATGCAAGCAACGTAAATCTTCATCAACTTATGAAAATAAATCGTTGGTTTATGAAAGTAAATTTAAAATTTTACATCATTTAGCTTTGAAAATGTTATTTTTTCTTATTTAAATTCAATACAAAAATCATACAGCCGCGTTTAAATTGATCCTGTTGATATCAAATTTCTTCATATTAGCAATTTCACCACAAATATACTTTTTTTGAAAATCTTAAAACGGATTCGTTATGAATAAAGCAAAAAAAAATAAATATTTAGTAAGAAAAGTCGAAATTTTACGTTCATTTTGAGTTATTTGACTTAGAAAAAAATTATCTCGACTTAAGGTAAGACCGCACTAGGCGGAACTGCACTGCAGCGGAACTGCGATTCATAATAATTTGTATGAAATTTTGTGAAGTTCAGTTGCCGCTTAGTGCGATATAGTTCATACAATTTCATACAAATAATGTTTTGCCGCGTCGTGAAGTGTAGTTCCGCTGCAGTTGTGTGCGGTCTCACCTTTAGAATAATTTTTTTTTGTGGTACTAAATTTCTCTAAAAACATGTTGTATTTTTTATTTAAAATCGGATTCGGTAAGATTTTAGCAAAACAAAAACAAAATATTGACCAAAAAATCGAAATTTCACGTATATTTCAAGTTATTTGACTTTGAAAAAAAATCTCGACTTAGAATATTTTTTTTTTTTCAGTACCAAATTTCACCAAAAACATGTTTTTTTTAATTAAAAATCGGATTCGGAACGAAATAAATTGAAATTTTGCGTATATTTCGAGTTATTTAGCTTTGAAGTGTTTTTTTTTTATATTTAAATTCAATACAAAACCCAAGCGTTCTTTTGAAGTAATTTTTCATGAAAAAAACTTCATAAATTTATGAAAATAAATCTTTGTTTTATGAAATTTGACATCGAATAATGAAAAACTACATCATCCTATGAATATAAATCGTTGCTTTATGAAAAATAACATCGAATAACGAAAAACTTCATCAGCTTATAAAGACAAATTGTAGCCTTATGAAAACTTACATTAAAGCATTTACACCCTGTCAACGGTTCTTTTGAAGTAATTTTTCATGAAACAACGGAAAACTTCATAAAATTATGAAAACAAATCGTTGTTTTATGAAATTTGATATCGACCAACGAAAAACAACATCAGCCTATGAAAAAAAATCGTTTGAAAAATAACGTCGAATAAACGAAAAACTTCATCAGCTTATGAAACTTCAACAGCTTATGAATTGTATTATTAATTGTATTATTAAAAATTACATAATCTCATGAAATTTTAACATTAAATCACTGGGAAAATGTGCAAGCAGTACATTTTTAGTCGGCATTCTGCAATAAGTTCTTGTGAGAGTCGGATGTCTTGGTGATACAAGTGTCGGGTGTGTGATGTTTTACATTAAAAAAAGAATTTAATTTGACTTACCATCAATTTAAGACTACAATTGAAATCAAAAATCAGTTCATTAAATTTAATCAGCACTACGTGAATTATAAAGGTAAGTTTATTTTAGCATATAAGCAAAATAACGTGGAGTTCAGTAGTATACAAATTCGGCAACACAATAAAATTTGCCTTTAATTCAGTAAATTTACTGAATTAAAGGCAAAAAAAGTATTTGATCTCAATAATAAATCCAGCATTAACCATACGTCAATATTGCTATCTGTAATAAAAAAGGCGCGATCAAATACAAACATAATGGGGCATATTCATAGTCATTTTAGACCTGGGTCTAAGTTAAACATAGGTTTTGTTGAATTTTCGGACGTTCATTCTATTTTTTTATGTTTATAATTTCAAAATATTTGAAGCTATTTGTGTAGTTTACCAAGTTAATTATCTTATAAAAATATAAAACCACCAATTTGAAATTAAAATCGGTCTGTATTCATTGAGCCAAAATTATCTTAAACTGTTGTTTAGTTAAACCTGGGTCTATCTGCGATTATGAATATGCCCCAATATATATATGTACATACCTACATGAGCAAATGTGTAAAACAAAATTTCTCGTTAAAAGCAGTTGCTTTCTCATTTTTACAATGTTCAAATCAGCGTTGCCAGATCGTGGAATCTTCTAAAATAAGAAAAAAGGGATAAAGGGAGTTCTCTAACCACATAGTGCAAAAGAAGGGATTTTACGTAATGCTCAAATACCCATTACTCGTTTTATAAAAAAAAAGATAATTTTTCCAACTAAACAACAAATTTGCAAAAGAGAACTCATTCTTTATACCTGAATTCATTCATTTTCATACACTGATTCATAACTTTTATAAGCTTGGTGAATTTCATCACAAATACACATGCACAAAAATACGTCAACTATACTTTTTACAATTCTCAACTCACACACACCATGAAACAAATGAGGAATGCGTCAAATGCTTCACGGCTGATAATAGGGCTTTTTAGAAAAAAATCAATATATCTCTGTCTCATAGCTTCTAAACGTCAAATCAAAATTTTGGGTTAATGACGTTTGAGTGCTTGGCGTTAATTGGTTTAGTGGTGCGTTCTTCTTTGTAACTATGGTCAAAAACAAAAGTAGCAATGTCAAAATTAAAAAAGTTTCTTTTTTTTAAGAACGACAAAGTTAATAAAATGGGAAGGGGTTGAAAAAAAATAATTAATAATAAACAAAAGACAAAATTTTGATTGCGTTAAATTTATTGATAAATAATTCACTACCAAAAATGCATGGTTCCTACAAATTAAATAACTAATTGACCCAAGCGGATGGATAAAATTTCAATGAAAAGTGAACTATTCAGAAAACAATTCCAAATATCAAATTCAATAATAAAACAATTAAATTTATAATTAATTATTATAAAATTGAAAACAATTCCAAATCGGAAGACGAAAAGCAAACACAATCTAACCCCAAAATGAAAACTCAAAGTAACTTTTTCTTATTAAAAGAACGATGAAGGTGAACTAGTTAGAAAAAAAAGAACGCACAAATGTCATTAACCCAAAATTTTGGTTGTCAGTTTTGAGTTTGACAATTCTGTAAAAATCTCCATTCATGCCATATACCTTATGTCATATCCAGAATGGATTTTTTTTGTCGAAATGTATAGGATGTACATCGCCCATTAAGGCCATAATACATAATGATGTAAATATTTATATATTTATTTTTCTTTAAACTTTTATAATTATTGATAATGTATCGCAATATTATAAAGAGACAACCTCAAATCGTTCTTAATAAAATAATAAAAACACTGAATTATAACGATATATATTTTTCTAAATCTTTTGTCTTTCATGGGATAATTGAGGGATATTGATAATAACGGCGTGGGATAAAAGGTTTTTTTTTTTGGATGCCACTGTGGCAAAACGTGTTTCCAAAGTCTGGCATCACTGGTTCAAATTCGTTTCATTTTCACTCTCATTTCAGTCTTAAAGTATGTGAACGCGCAAAGAACAACGCGACGGGTGAAAACATTTTTAAAGCGTAAATTTATTTTTATATGTGTTCTAAAATATTAAAAATCTTAAAAATTCTTACATTAAAGTTATAATTATTAGTTTGTGCATTTCCTTATCAACCCATAAAATATTCGATTTTGTTTTTTTATATAAATACCTATTACCTACCTAAGTTGTCCTGAAAAAACTAATTGCGAAAAGTTGCCTGGACAATTCACGTAGAACGTGGTGTCAAATCGATTTATAGGTATGTACATCATAATTATTCCTACTATTAGTAGGTATTTGCAAAACATAAAACAAATAGGCTCTCTGAAACCGATGGAATTCTGGCAAGGCGACGACGAAAATAATAAAAACAACATGGTTATAAATTAAAACCACATACACTTTTGTATATTTAGAGTTAAGATGAAAACAAAACGTTGCTCTTGCTATTATTAATTTCATCGTTGCCGCCACAATCACAGTCAAATCGGTTTAGGAGAGCCTGAAAGGGAGAGTTTTGTATTTTGTCTTATCGTTTTTGTGATATTCGTTTAGATATATGTACCTACATATAAACCTACATTAAATGTGTTTCATTTTTACTCTTGTTTCAGTTTTTATTATTCAATGCTGTATACAATTCACTACATCGGTTTGTCCGACAGTTGATAAAGGATAACATAATTAAGCGTAAGTGCAGTTCTAAACTGCTTTAAAATTTCTGACATAAAACGTAATAATAGACGTGATTTTTTGTGCCCCCTATTAGCTTAAGAAATAGTGACACAAAAAACGCTGATAATTGCTCCAGAAAAGAGTTTGGCAGCACTGATATAATTTTCTGACATTTTGGCTGTCAAATGTTTGTCAATAAAAAAAATCTAAACTAAATTTCGTTAAAATTTTGATAAATTAAAAGAAACGTCTCCTCCCTGGACCAGGTCTTTATTTTATGTATTGGAAAGTAACATTTATTTTAAATTAATAATTATATTTTAACAAATAAAACAATTTTCGGTTTTTACCTTTTTTCTGTTATCTTTTTCTCGATCATTCGACCCGTGCTTCAAGATCCATCTGCCAAATTAATGAATTTTTGGATGAATTTTTGACTTTTGTTGAGAGTGGCGCGCTGTGACACAGTCAAATAAATTTATTTATTTCGGTTTAAATTTTTTTAATGCAAGGACAAATGTTAAAAGCAAACGAAATGGAAATGACAATTTAGATTTCCGCAGAAGGGGCAATTTTCTAAAAAAATGACTTAAAATATAAACAAAATTATTAAAAATCAACGGCAACACTCAAAATATCATGTTATACCGTTTTTGAAAGCCAAAAACCTATTCTTAAATTAACTTTTTAAACCAAGTTATTTGAGCAAACAGTTTTTGAGAAAATAATTTTCAAACTCAAAACTCTTTCTTCTTTCCAAGATGGCGGACGCCCCACAAGACCGAAAATCCCGCAAATCGAGATTTATGCTAAGAAGCAACCCCTCTTCAAAATTGCGTTCAAACTTTTCAGACGTCAAAACTTTTTTCAGATTGCCCTTATTTGACTCCCCGTTGCCTGTTCTAACTAGTTTATAGTCGCTGCACCCTCCATCCCAAAGCGCTGGTCGTTTCTCTACTGCCGCAATCAAAGCGGAGACCTCGTATTGTTTGGTCCACGAGTAAAGTTATTTTCTTTTACGTTTCTCCGACAACTTTTCCTTCGATTCATCAGCAGGACGCGCATTTACTTATCCAACTCACTGGTGCTTTGGCTCATTTTTTTTTAACTCAAACTAATTTAACTTTAAATAATTTTGTTTGAAAATGTCTTGTTTTCATTTATGTTGCTGTTTCTAAATGAAAAGAATGTCAACGCCAGCTTCTTTGACACAGCAGAAAATTATAGCGTGTCAACGTTGGAACCTGGACAACGCGTTGATGGGCAGTCAGGAAATATCTGTCAATGTGTCCGAAAAATACTGATGGGGTGATTATACGGTAAATGAAAACAGTCAACGCGTTTACTTTTCAAACCATGTCATCGCAAGTGTCAACGCTGATGTCAGTGCGTTGACAACGTTTTGCAATGACAATCACACGACTTGAAAGCCGTGGGACAGAATTTGACGTCATTCTGACGTCAGAGAGTCAATGCGTTGACCATTTTCGTTGACCGTCTAATCATAGCTTTACTATTGGTATTTGCAAAATATATTCTTTGTTTTCTTCAAAGATTTCTAGTTAAAAGATAGAATGGAAAACCATTTACAAACTGCTATAAGTAAAAAAAGAAAAGCAGCGATCAAATACATACATAATATTATGTACATACATACCTACATGAGCCAATGTGTGAAAAAAAATTCCCGCTAAAAGCAGTTGTATTTCCATTTTTACTTCAAATTCGTTAAATTTTCACTCTTATTTCAGTCTTAAATGGTGTAAACGTTCACAGAGCGACGACAGCTGAAAAAATTTTTAAAGCGTAAATATGTTTTTAAGTGTTCTTAAATCATAAAAATTTTTAAGCTACTATTAGACGGTCAACGCAAATGGTCAATGCGTTGACTCTCTGACGTCACCAAAAAAACTGTAAAAGCACTGACATGGCAACGTCAACGCTCACCGTGTCAACACCTGAAATATTGACGATCACACAAATGACACAAGTCCGTCAATGTTGTCCCAAAATGCGTTGACAGGTAACATGTGTCAACGAGATTTATCCAAATCGGTGTCAATGCGCTGACAAGTAATCGTTGACGATCACACGGCTTGACCATGTCCACGCGCTTTGAGCGTTGACAATAGTACAAATCTGTAATTTTTCGAGTTGACGCCTACACATAGTTGTGGCGCGCTGTGACACATTCAAATAAATTTATTTATTTCGGTTTAAATTTTTTTAATGCAAGGAAAAATGTTAAAAGCAAACGAAATGGAAATGACAATTTAGGTTTCAGCAGAAGGGGCAATTTCCAAAAAAAATGACTTAAAATATAAACAAAATTATTAAAAATCAACGGCAACAGTCAAAATATCATGTTTTAGCGTTTTTGAAAGCCAAAAACCTATTCTTAAATTAACTATTTAAACCAAGTTGTTTGAGCAAACAGTTTTTGAGAAAATAATTTTCAAACTCAAAATTCTTTCTTCTTTCCAAGATGGCGGACGCCCCACAAGACCAAAAATCCCCTAAAACTGCGTTCAAACTTTTCAGACGTCAAACCTTTTTTCAGATTGCCCTTATTTGACTCCCCGTTGCCTGTTCTAACTAGTTTATAGTCGCTGCATCCTCCAGCCCAAAGCGCTGGTCGTTTCTCTACTGCCGCAATCAAAGCGGAGACCTCGTATTGTTTGGTCCACGAGGAAAGTAATTTTCTTTTACGTTTCTCCGACAACTTTTCCTTCGATTCATCAGCAGGACGCGCATTTACTTATCCAACTCACTGGTGCTTTGGCTCATTTTTTTTTAACTCAAACTAATTTAACTTTAAATAATTTTGTTTGGAAATGTTTTGTTTTCTTTTATGTTGCTGTTTTTCGTTGTTGCTGTTTCTAAATGAAAAGAATGTCAACGCCAGCTACTTTGACACAGCAGAAAATTATAGCGTGTCAACGTTGGAACCTGGACAACGCGTTGATGGGCAGTCAGGAAATATCTGTCAATGTGTCCGAAAAATTCTGATGGGGTGATTACACGGTAAATAAAAACAGTCAACGCGTTGACTTTTCAAACCATGTCATCGCAAGTGTCAACGCTGATGTCAGTGCGTTGACAACGTTTTGCAATGACAATCACACGACTTGAAAGCCGTGGGGCAGAATTTGACGTCATTCTGACGTCAGAGAGTCAATGCGTTGACCATTTTCGTTGACCGTCTAATCATAGCTTACATTAAAGTTATAACTATTAGTTCGCGCATTTCTTTTTAAACTCATAAAATATTCGATTTTATTTTTTATATAACTAGCTAGTACCTACCTTAGTTGTCCTCAAAAAAACTAATTGCGAAAAGTTGTAAAAAAAAGGAGGCAATTATTGCTACGAGTAAAATAAAAGCAGTTATCAAATACGTATGTACCTCAAACCCATAGTTTTTCTTATTCACTGCGGTATATAATTTACTACATATCGGCTGGCGCGGCGCGGCAGGTGATAAAGGATAACATAATTAAACGTAAGTGCAATTCTAAATTGTTTTAAAATGTCTGACATAAAAAGTAATAATATGTATGTTCCTTTACTCTGAATTTCTGTGGTTTTCTGTGATTTTTTATATGAACTTGACAGGACTTTGGACTGAAAATCACAGAAACTCAAAGTAAAGGAACAGATCAAATTATTAGTTCGCAGATTTTAATTGCAACCCATTGAGTATAGCTTTGTCGAAAATGTTAAAAATGAAAGTTTAATTTGAATGGGTCTGTATCATAAACTTGTTTTATGTTTGTTTTATTTATTTAGTAATCTTCCTTAGCGGGGTATTCGTTGGAACGAAAAATTCTCCGAATTTATACGAATCGAAAGATTTCGTATCCGATTGGATTGGCGGAAGAATACTTCAAAGCAAACATTTTTCCGTTCCGACGGATACCTCGCTAATGCTGAAAATCTTTGGGTTTCTGTGCAACGTTCATAAAATAGAAACTCAAGAAAATCATAAACGTATAACCCAGACACAATGGGGCATATTCATAGTCGCAGATAGACCCAGGTTTAACTAAACTACAGTTTAAGCCAATTTTGGCTCAATGAATACAGACCATATTTAATTACAAATTGTTGGTTTTATATTTTTATAAGATAATTAACTTGGTATTCTACTCAAATAGCTTCAAATATTTTGAAATGATAAACTTAAAAAAAAAGAATCAACGTCCGAAATTCAACTTAACCTATGTTTAACTGAGACCCAGCTCTAAAATGACTATGAATACGCCCCAATATTTTTATTGACCGCGGTTTTATAATATGCAGTAATTTTTAATTTTTTAAGAAAATGCCTACCATTTTTTTTAAATCGTGGTTTTATTAATTATTAATATTAAAAAGATTTGTGTATTATCAACAATTTCATTTAGTTCAAAAATAGGTTTCCTTACTTTCAGGTACCTGACTTGTATATAAGACAACTGAAAGAAATGAAAATTATTAAGTTATTCGAGGATATATCTAGTTTACGACTTTATCAAAATAGTACAATTGTTCTTAGTATAGGGTAAGTTGCAATTTGTATTTAAATTTATTTTACTCTTTTATTATTTTTTTATAAGAATTATTATTTTTTGGGCTCTAATATTAATTTTAACTCAATCAAATGAGATATTCAAAATATACCAATCTATTCGCATTTACAGTGCTACTATTATTATAAAATGTGATATGGACTTCGTTTTGTACCCGTTAGATGTACAAAAATGTCCAGTAGATTTCAGTAGTTGTAAGTAAAAAAAAGACAAAATCACAAACCAATATATTTTTATCCTCATGAGTGTTTAACTTTTATTTCAGATAAATATTCTAGACATGAAATGGAATTCCATTGGAAACGAGGCAATGCCATAACATATCCAAATGATTTTGGAAATGGCTTTTTTCGACTGCCCAAATATGTTGTATCATTTCATCCTGAGTTAGATATGCGTATTATAAATTATGGTGATGGTAAGTAAATTCAAAAAAAAAAAATCACACATACAAAATAATATACCATTTGCTTATTTAAAGAGGACCACTCCTCAGCCCGTTTGGAGATAACACTTTCACGTGAAGTTAAAAGCTATCTCCTCGAAAATTACCTGCCATCAACATTGTTTGTATCAATGTCCTGGGGAAGTTTTGTAGTAGTCCCTGAAGTTGTTCCAGGCCGTATGGTTCTACTGGTGACAACTCTTTTATCGTTAATAACAATGTTTGACACGGTGCGGAATAACTCTCCAGATGCTTTGGAATTAAAGTGCCTTGAGGTGAGTAATCATTTAAATTAAATTTAATTACACACATAAATACTCATACGTAGTAGTTTCTTTTGTCCATATTAATATAGGATGACTGAGTTTATTTTGAGAACAGAAGTACACACCCCCGAGCCCATATGTAAATATGAAGCTCTCAAAAGTGTCTCCTCTGACATTGTCTGTGTCCAATGCTTATTTTGCCTTGGCGATGGCGGTTTTGTTCTGCTCTGTTTACTTATTTTAATATCATTCTTTATTTAATTAAAAATATATAAACTTAAATTTTGTTTGGTTGTATACAGTAGACGACAGTGGCGTGTATGAAAAATAGATTAAAACAACATGACCTGGAAAATAGTTCCTACATTAATTTAATTTATTTATTTTTTTTGCAAAATTTAATACATTTTTTTGTCAAGAGCTCCATTAAAGTACATCATACACGTTATTATAATTTCAGGTGTGGCTAATATCATGTACGCTCTTTGTATTCCTCGCACTTATGGAGTATTTTATTGTTTTGTTTGGTATACGATACGACAAACATTGGCGAACTTCAAAAACACTAATTCCGGGATTGGTTTCACCAACTATCAACTTGGCAGCAAGTGGAATGAGCTCAGAGACACCCGTAAGATAATTTGGCGTTAATTAAGACTGTCAGCATCAATGAATAACTTCATAGTTTTTTTTTTTTTATTGTTTTATTAATATGTAGGTCTTCAGATTCATAAGTCCAGTAAACTCAATAAAAACTAAAAGTTTTTTTGAAACCTCATAGATTAAACTTATCGTTCAGCCGAATTACTATTTTTTTTTTTTTTAATTTTTTGAAATTAGTCAATTTTTTTGTAAAACTAAAAATTTAGCTACTTTCCTTTTTTTTGTTTCCGGTTCCGTTTTTCTAGGCTACAAATAAAATATATATATGCAACTTTTCCCATCGCCCTAATGTAAAATCGTGATTAAGTTAATCAAAATCATATGAAGCACTTCAATTTCCATAACTAACAAGCATTTTTATATTTACGATTGTTACACGTGTCTTTTGTTAGATCTTTTTCTTTGAAAATAAAAACATAATAGAAACGAGCTCATAACATTTTCTGTTAGTTGGTTTCTATGAATTTAAATTTATTTCTGACAATTCCGATATAACAAACCTTGCATAGCACATTCACACCATTTTCATAACTTTACAAAATTATCATAACTAAAATTACTAGGAAATAAAATATTACATATCATTACACCATACTAGCTATGTATTAACTTACCTAATGAAAACGTGCTACTGAGGTAAAAACAATACGATTTATGTGCTTTTGTTTGAAAATAATGTTATATGTTAACGGGTTTACTTTCAATAGAATTTCCCATCAACATAATATAAACAGATTATAATATTTATAATACTTTCAAAGAAAGAATTTAACAAAATTCGAAGTTCGTCACAGAAAAAAAAAAGAATCTATGGTTATAGGATGTTGCTTCGGTATCGGAGCACAAATAGATGTTGAGTATATTATATATTTGTATATTTTTAGATGACTACATTTCGTGGTCCTCGAAGGAATGGCATCGAACACGCTGCAAGGGGTTTCCAGTTAAACAGAGTAAATCCCGAAACAAGAACAATTAAATCAAATAATTCCCTGAGTCCGAATGTGCCTACTTCTTCAGACCATCATCCAAATGCAGCGCAACCACAAACATCAGAAAATGAGGATGCAGGCACAATTGACCCAACCAACAATAATAACACAATGCACCGAAGAAGGTAAAAAGAAAATTACATTTAAACAAATTCATTTATTTCGCTATAAGTTACTTTACTTTAACCATTGATGCTACCATTGAGTCATAAAAAGTAACCTTTTTTTAATCTAGCTTTTACAGATTCCGGAATGCTGCTGAGTATGCCCTTCTCTATGCTGGATCACAGCGTGGTCGCTTAGACCAGATATCTTTGGTTCTATTTCCATTAAGCTTTTTAGTCTTTGCTATTGTCTACTGGGTACTGTATTTGAGTGAATCACGCAAGAAAATATGATACGATGCAGCATTGTTATACAGTTGTATGAGGTTCTATTTTACGAAACTCTTTCAATTGGTGGTTCCTTTTTTAACCTTTAATCCTTAAGTTAGTTTTACGTATTTTTTTTTGTGTCGAGGAATGTGATACTGTATAAAATTTAAATATTTTATTAAATTTGATCTATTTTATTCAGCTTGGAAAAAAAATGAATTCCTAACTTTTTATAATATTCCACATTCTCATTCATATCTTTAAACCTTTCAATTTCATCCAAGTTTTAGAAATAAAACAAAAATACGCTGTGTAAAAATTAATAATATATATAAACAATATTCTTCCGATATAATTCTAACAATCAAAAAATTAAAAATAACTTTTAATTAAGTAGACCAATATTTTGTTTTATAAAATTCAACAATAACAAAATACATTTTAAATTTAAAATAGTATTTACATATAAGAAATGATAAAAAAATTAACATTTAAATAATAAAGTTTTTCCAATTGTTATGTGCCTTCATTCTATATCAAATATTATGTATTATATTTTTAATATATTTAACAAAGTTAAACAGAATTGTAAATTTTTAAAATAAATATTTTACTTGAACGCAACAAAGATAAAATAATTAAATTTTAAACCAAAAAAAAAAGACGATTTGATTTTTGCATTTTAAATGGAAAAAGCTGATGAAAAACCTTTTTTTTTTGTTTAACAATGTACTACAAGGTTATTTTTTTAGGTTTTTGACTCTTTAAAATAATTCGTTTAAATGCTTGCCTCAATCCAGTTGCGAGTAGGTATTATTAGCGAACGAAATAATCCCTGATTTTTAATAAAGTTTCATGAACCAAGAAAAATATAATGGCGAAACGATTCGTTTTAGATGTCTACATGAGTTATTTATATTATACACCCTAATACACACACGATCAATATAATGAACGATGAATCGTTTAAAAAAATTGATAACAAATTATCAGGGCAAGTATTTCTATGTTAAAACATATTGGGGCATATTCATAGTCGCAGATAGACCAGGTTAAAATAAACTACAGTTTAAGACAATTTTAGCTCAATGAATACAGACCGATTTTAATAACAAATTGATGGTTTCATATTTGTATAAGATAATTAATTTGGTAGACTACCCAAATAGCTTCAAATATTTTGAAATGATAAACTTAAAAAAAAATAAACGTCCGATCTATGAATACGGCCCATTTTTTTTTTTTTGACAAACAAAGTAGAAAACATTTAAACTTGTTTTTCGAATCAGTAAATTTCCTTTAAAATGGCATTCAATCGTTAGAGCATATTTTTGTATAAATTTACTATAAATGCATAAAATGCATTTTTTGGTTTATTGGATATATTTTTCAAACAAATGCATATTTTTATTGAGTATTTTTTCGAAATCTTTGAAAGATTAAAAAATTTAAATATTTAAATATTTGCTTTTTCAAAAATTTCGATTAAAATAAATGAATTGGGTGGCGCAACGGCTCGTGAAGAACCGGGCCTAGTGACTAACAACTCGCAACCATTCCTGTGTGAGTGTGTTGACAGGAATGGAATGGACCTACAATTTTATGCCGAATCCGAACGGCTAGACGAGAAGCACTTATTCATGACAAGTGATACTCTTGGAGAATTTGTCAATTCCTCGCAATAGGCAGTAGCCCTGAAAAAAAAATCTTTTTAGTTTTTAGGCGGATGAGGCCAGGAAGTTAACCCAGATACCCAGCGTGACAGTCCAACGCACTAACCATTACGCTACGGGCTACCACTTTTTCGATTCCAACTTCTATAGAAATTCTAAGTTGGCAGCACTAAACACAATTAAAGCGTTTAATCAAAAAAAAATTATAAGTTCCAACTATGGTTTTCTAAGTGAAAGTATAACTGAACTGCAGGCATGGAACACCCTCAAAACGCAAATTGATATGATGGAAGATGCATTATTTGTTAAAATTAATTCAGTCGAAGGTTCAATGGGCAGAGTTATGTTTTATATAAAATCGAGGGGTTAGAAAAATCTCAAACATATTAACGCTGAATAGTAACGAAAAAGAGAATCTGGGGAACTATTCAATAAGTGTGACATCTTTTGACGTTGAAATATCTTTTTCAATGTAATAAAGTTGGAATAGAATTTTTTTAAATTTATTTTATGTTTATTATTTTTGTTTTGTTTTTCAGAGCACATTTTTACTTTTTAAGCGCATATTTTCTCATTTTGCGTTTATATTTAATGCACATATTTTGTTTTTTTTTTAGCGCATACAAAAATTGCCCTGCAAATTATTATTTTGCTTTAAAAAAGTTATAAACCTGTATAATTAGAATTTACAATTTTTAGAAAATTAAAAAAAAAATGATGACTCATTACACTATCTAGTTATAACTATTTGGCTGGATTGAGATAAAATAGAGACAAAAAATAAAACAAAAAAGACCTTAAACCTTCTACTTTCTGTTAATAAATTGATCAGAGCTTTGAATATTAAAAAAATATTCTGTGGTGAGTTAAAACAGTTAGCTCTGGAAAAAGATTTGTCTACAGCTATTTCAAGAGGCAGTTTTTATGGGACGAGTTCAAAAAGCATAGGTTGAATTAATGCGGCCTAACTTTAACTTCAAACTGAAAAAATGTCCTGTGACAATAATTTTCATAAACTACAAACTGAAGCCACGTGATTTAAAAATTAAGAAGAAATTGAGTAAACAAAAACGTTTGAAAAAAAAAGTATATATATAGCATAATAGGGTCAGTGTTGCTTTTTTAATACTGATTGGCGGATTACAACTCGACTTCAATCATAATTAATAACTATTTAATATAAAGGATATAATGTATGTATGTGTATTCTATCGAAAGTCAAGAGACACAGTTTTTAAACAAAATATCATAATAAAAAAATGATTTTTTGACTTACCAAAATTTGCATCCGAAGGAAATATCAGCTTTCTTTTGTTACGGAGTAAATTTTAAGTTGTTCTCACCTCCTTCTGATTTTTGTTTCTACAAATTTAAAATTTTCAATCATATAGGTAGATAAAAATAAATAGTGAATAAAATGATACCCTTTTTAAAATAATCAGTAAAATAATTTTTATATTTTTTAACATAAAAAAAAATTAAGTAAGTATACAAAATAAAGCAGTCCAAATCAATATTTAAATACAAATGTTTAACAAAAAATTTAAGGCAAAATTAAGAAATAAATATAAATGATTTTTTTTCAACTTGGTTGTTCCTCCTTTATCTCTCTGGAATAAAAAGTTAAATATTCTTATTTAATAAGAATCTATTGAAAGTTTGCTGTTTTATTTTGGCATGTAAGATGCATACAATTTTTATTTTTATTTCAATTGCATAAGGTACACAATGCTTCTTGGACCATTTCCAATCGGTCGTTAGAGCCTAAATGGAATTTTAGGTTCTAATCTAAATATTTCTGTTATACAAAAACATTTGAAAAGTAAATAGGTTTGTTTATATAATAGTAGAAGAGAGGGGAGGGGTGGGAAATACAAACTAAATTAAATACATAGAAATAATATATTATGTAAAAGTTTATAATATGTAAAAACGGAATGCATAGGAGTTATTATGGAGTTTCATTTGCCATTCCAGTAGCAGACTTTGCCATTTTCAAAGGCTAAATTAATTCGCGGGTGTGGCAGGAATTTTCCAATTTTAATCAGTCCGACATTTTCATCGACGAAGTACTAAAATGACAGAATTTTAGAAAATGAGTACAAATAAAATAATAAGGTTTATTATGTGTCTTACTAAACACTGTTTGATGAACTTGAGGAACTTTTCATTCATTGCAGCATTAATTCCCGGTAATCGTTGTAAGCTGAAAGATATTTATGCTTTAGAAAAAAGTAGTCTAATTATCGCTTGGTAGTGATCACCTTTCATCGTTGCACAAATTTCGTACAATATATTCACAAATCCTAGTATTGCAGTCAACGTCGAAGAGTGGTACGCCAAAATTAACATCAAGCACAGTCCAGGGCTCACCAAAGTCTTCCTCTGAACGGGAATCCAGAGAGGAGAGCCTTTCATCAGATTGCATAGGAATTTCAACGGAAGCTTGTGATACCAGTTCTCTGGTAGGTTCGCAACTAGCCAGCTCAGATGCTAGCAATTCATTGCAATCCTCCGACATAAAAACATTTGATGGCGAACCATGTTGTGGTGTCACCGAGAAATAATCTTCATCGGGACTCTTCAAGTCTGCACGTTTAATCGGTGTTTGGCGATTGAAGCTGGTCACTTCGGAGGGATCTGTGGGTGATGTTAATTCTGGAGTAATGGTTTTATTTGATTGTATGGTGACTGCGCTTGGTGTAGGGTCAGATTGTGTTTTCACTTCAACCGCTTCACCGGGTACGCTCTTTTTCTTAACCCGTGGACGCTCCATATGCACATCAGCATCATAGTTATCGCAACCGATATCAGCTACGCCAGTGTTAACAAATGTTATAAAACCACATGTATTTTCCAAATCAAGTTGATTGCGCAAATTTCGAACCGCTCTGTGTTCAGACCACTTAGTTTGGCGACCGTCTTTCTCGTTAAAGGGGAATGCTTCATAACGTAATTCACCTGGGGAACGTATTCCATATCCTTGAAGCAAGATACAACCGTTTTTAAGTTGGTCGTTAAGATTTCGGAAATTCTCCGAATTTATAACATATGAATCGCTATGAAGAATATTGACCAAGAGTTTGCCATATCCCAGGAACAGGCGGGGTAATGATTTTAATGTTGTTCCCTTACACAGGAGTAAGCTTGGTGGCCCATATCCAGATACATGATAGTAGAATAATTTAGACCATAAATGAGAGTTCTCAGAACTTCTGTAGAATTGGCCAAAAAATGGAATGTTGAACACATGCGTTGTTAGACCAGTGAGTGGCGATGCCGATATGATAAATCTGAAAGTAATTAGACAAATTTAGTTTTTAATATAGACTCGTACATAGTATGTAGACAGTGATAGTTATTTATTGTTTTTTTTTTGTTATACTAAGTCTGTTTTGGTTAGTTTTAACTTGTATTACTTATCACAAGCATATTGTTATCCATCTATAGTACAGGAAAATTATTAAAAAACAATCGTTTTATGGAACGAAATATAGAACGGCTGAATTTTGTAAACCTCAAAGAGGGCTATTAGAAAAGCTTATGCCCAGTTTTTCGGGACGCCATCCCCCTGGGGAAATCCGCCATTTTGGAAAACTCGAATTGATCTGTATCTCCGAAACTATCGATTTGCAGTAAAATGTAGTTATAATCAGATTTGTTGGAAATAAAATTATCTTTTATTTGTCATCAAAACTTATTTTGCGCGTCGATAATATTTTTGAGGTTTTGTCGTTTTATTTTTTTACTTTTTCACATTTTTCTCATTTCGTAAGAAACTTGCGTAAATTGTTCTCGTGATACAAATTATAGACCACAAAGTTTAACAAATTTTCATATATATTTGAAGATGATGCGATATCCCAGTATTCGAGCTTTTGGAAAATTAGCTGCTAAATCAATTGAAGTACAATAAAGATAGACTTTTTCGTGGAATGAAATATTGGTAAGCTGATTTCTTTATAAATGAAAGAGGGCTATTACAAAAGCTTATGTCCGGGTATTCGGGACGCCATGACCCTGGCGAAATCCACCATTTTGGAAAATGCGAATGTACCTATATCTCCGAAACTAATGATCTTAAAGGAAAAACTCAAGTTTATGTCGTTTTATTTTTAATTTTTTTGTAATTACAAATTTTGTACGTTCCCGAAGAAACTAACGTGAATAACTTTCCAAATAAGACTTTTAGAACACTAAATTTCCATCATTTTGATATATTTTTGAAGATGATGCGATATCGCAGTCAAAAAGTTATAGCCATTTTTGTGTTTGTATTAATTTAAATAACAATTAAGTATTTTTTTACTCCGCAAAATGGCTGTATCTTTTGACTGTGGTATCGCATCATCTTTTTTAAAAAATATATCAAAATGTTGGAAATTTAGTTGTCTAAAATTCTCATTGAGAAAGTATTTCACGTAAGCTTATTCGAGAACGAACATTACCTTGAAAATATCGCCGGCACCAAAAAAAATGTACCAATGAACGAAAGATCATTTAATTGCCTACAAGCTTGGCCTTACAATTTTCCATTTAAGATCAATAGTTTCGGAGATATATCCAGAGATATTCCAAAATGGCGGATTTCACAAGGGGGATGGCGCGGCGCACAGTGGGTGGAAACTATGAAAAAGTGTTCATGGGACTGTAACTCTCGATCTAATGAACGGATCTCAAAACTGTTTTCGATATATTTTTTTGGGGAAATCATAGAATTCAATTTAGTTTAGAAAAATTCACAAAATTTTTAAACAAAAAACTCAATATTAAGCTTTCCTTCGAAAAAATAAAAAAAATTTATTTTTTTTATTAATTTTTTTTTTCATTTTTTTGACAATCTGCTTTACTTTATGTATTCAGTATTTTCATCCTTGGTTTAAACTACCTAGTGCCACTTTTTACAAGGCAAATATACTTTTTAAATGGTTGAAATTACAAAGATGGTGCTAAGGGGACGGGGTCGGATCCAATTTTTTAAAAATATTACTCACAATGAATACAGCTTTCATTCTAGACCACTTAGAAAGCTTGATTATGTAAGATATTTTTTAAGAACCTTTTTAAAGTTGAATTTTAATTTTCAAAAATGGTTATAAGAAAACGTGTTTTTGAATTATTCAATAACATTATTTTGAAATTCTTTTTCTGATATAGCTTTAAGACATCGGTATCTTACCAACAAAATTTCAAGAAAATAACGTAAAAAATGAGCCAGATATATGTATGAGTAAAAAAGTGGCAACAAAAAAGAAACATATTTTTTTTTCTGAAATGGTGCCTGTTTGAGACATTGTATCTTTAAAACCAAAACATGTAGATAAAAGTAACTTGTGGATTATGAAAGAAGGGCCATTTATCTATGCAATCCAAAAAAAAAATTCCTTCCATACGCTAAACAAAAATCAACACCCCATTACCGGAATTTTGTACTAGTCGACCCACTGTGTGGCGTCCCGAAAAACTGGACATAAACTTTTCTAATAGCCCTCCTCCCGCTAGTGTGCGGGAGTGGTGAATTACCTAATTAACAGCCTTATTCTAGCAACCTCACTGATGCCTCACAAGTCACAATAACCTCATAACTCATGGTGAACTCACCTCATAAAATCTTAAAAATTATGATCTGCTCCTTGGCAGATCACAACTCACGCTGTTCTTGTGAGGTTTCTTATGAGGGCTTCCACAGAATATGAAATTGTTACCGCCTTTTACAAAAATAAACTCACAAAAAATTGTGACCTGTGAGCCTCACAACGGCAGAATAGGGCTGTAAATATCCCCAGTTTTTGATAATTAACTACATTAATCATTACAATAGTGTTTATTTCTTCATCGCCCCTTATTATAAATTCCACTTATTCCAAATCTAAAATAAAAAACAAACAAAAAAAAAAATTATAAAAATAATATAATTCTTAAAAAAATAAAAAAAACAATAGCCCATATAAGTAACAAAAAAAAAGTACAAGTGCCACAGTACTTGTGCAAAACAACAACAAAAAATGCACCTCACAAGTAGCGCCGCGCGAAACAAAACAAAAATCAATAGCCCATATTCTTTAAAATACCCAAATCAAAGTACAAGTGCCAGTGCCAGTGCATAAAAGAAACAACAAAAAGTGCACCCATGCATCAAAGATTATGATGCTCAACCACAACTATCCATAGCACAGCGGTAAATTCCTATCTCTCCTTCCCACATCACTTACAGTGCTTTGGTTTAGTCATTATATGCAGTGTGTGTATGTATCATACCATACAATGCTTATAATAGATTGAGCCAAAGCACATCAGATAAATTGTTGTTATTGATTTTGGGTTTTCAGGGGCGGATCAGTGCAATTGCTATTTAGGCATAACACTAGTAGTATTTGTACTGTGAAGTTATTTATGGGGCCCAAAATTAATAACAGCATAGAAAACTGTCTGACTTGGTTTCTTGTGTCTGTTTTTTCGTAATGGGGGGTGAATTTAGGGCTGACTAGAGCAACATTCGGGGACTTAGGCAGAATTTTTGTGCTGCATATGTCCATACTGTGAAAAACAGGCCAGCTGTTTTGGCACTTAGTGAAACCCAGGTAGGGGAAAATAACGATCACTCGGAATTCAGCCTACATGGTTATAGCTTAGTGCCTTTATTTTTTTTCTCATCATGGTCTCGCCGTGTATGTTCGAAACGATGTTGCTTATCAGCCTCGACCACAATATGGTTCTTGTTTGAATACAAAATTTCATGTGGTTTAAATTCACCGTCCATAAGCGCATCATCCATACTTGTTTTATTTATCGTAGTCCTAGTTTGGATGGTAATTCGACTTCCAATGAACTCGATGCACTATCCGACTCCATCCAGAGAATTATTTCCCATTTTCCGCACAGTGAAATCGTTGTTACGGGCGATTTTAATGTACATAATTCTTCGTGGCTACGCTATTCGGGTCAGACAACACCCGAAGGAAGGTACGCCGAGATTTTTGCTGAGTTAAACAACTTAACTCAGCTTGTTGACGAGCCTACTCGGATTCCTGACGTTGCAGGTCAATCCGCTAACACTCTAGACCTGACCCTGATAAATACACTATTAGTATATTATTAGGCACATCAGACCATAGTGTCATATCTTAAAAATTTCTCATGCCAACAAAATCCAGTTAGAGAAAAAACTCCCAAGAGAACCGTTTGCCAATATGAGAAAGCCAACTGGGACGGTCTCGATGATTTTTTCAGGAGCTTTAACTGGTGACTATGCCTCCTCGATAGTGACGTATATGCCAGTACAGATATGATCACAAATTTAATTCTTTGTGGAATGAGAAATTTTAACCCGAATAGGGTAAAATCTATCAAACCCAAAGAAAACTCATGGTTTGATTCGAGCTGTAAAGAGGTTATCGGGATCAGAGAAGTAAGCTTCCGTTGTTATAAAGCCAACCCTACTGAGGAAAACCGGAAAAAGTTTCAACAAGCTAGAAAGACCTGTAACGTTCATATTCGACGAACCAAATTTTTACATGATCAAAAGTTACGGCAAAAAATACTACTATGTCCCAAAGGTAGTAAACATTTTGGGTCATTGGTAAAAAACATAGGAAACACCACCTCGTCCTCGGTTCCAACGCTCGTCTTTAATGATACTGCTTTTGTCAGCTCACTAGATAAAGCCAATTTGCTTGCAGCACAGTTTGCTAATAATTCAACGCTGCCAGAAAGTGTCATGACTCCTCCTGTACTTGAGAGCGTAAATGGTTTTATGGGACAAATCTTCTTCACAAATCCGCTGGCCCGGATAGTATCCCTCCCATTGTTCTGAAGAGGTGTTCTTCAACGCTGGCAAAACCACTGCGTAGCTATTCCATCTGTCCTACTCTACTGGTCTCTTTCCGAGTGGATGGAAAACAGCATTTGTCCAGCCTGTCCCTAAAAAAGGCGTGTCTTCTTCCCCCTCCAACTATCGACCAATTGCGCTTACGTCCCTTCTTTCCAAGGTCATGGAAACGCTGATTAATTTTCAGCTAAAGAAATATCTCGAAGAACGAAAGCTTCTTAATGACCGGCAGTACGGCTTTCGTAGCAATAGGTCCACTGGTGATCTGATGGTATATCTCACCGAACAGTGGCACAAATCTTTACATCGTTTTGGAGAAAGTAAGATTATTGCGCTTGATATTTCTAAAGCATTTGATAGAGTTTGGCATCAAGCTCTCTTATAGAAAATGCGTGCATTTGGTATCGATGAATCTCTTCTTCGTTGGATTAGAAATAACCTTTCGGACCGTTCAATACAAGTTGTATTGGACGGTTTTAAGTCTGAAATCCACAAAACAAATGCTGGTGTGCCCCAGGGCTCCGGTTTGTCTCCGACCCTCTTCCTAATATTCATAAACGATCTCTTATCTGAAACTTCTAATCCATTTAACTGTTTTGCTGACGACAGTACCCTCAGCTTTTCATATTCGTTTCTTGATTCACATCCATGTCCTTCGGATGTGGAACTTGAACGGCAGCGTATGATAAGCTCATTAAATTCTGATCTTGACAGTATTGTCCACTGGGGAATAAAAAACCGTGTAGAATTTAATGCTTCTAAATCTCAATACTGTCTCCTGTCGTTAAAGCGGAACCCACCCCCAATGCTGCTATCCATGAGCGGCACTTGCATAGAGGAAACTGAACAGCTTTCAGTCCTCGGTATGTGTGTCACAGACCACCTTTTGTGGAACGACCACATATTTGACATCGCCAAAAATGCTGCTAGGTGTTTAGGTTTTCTCCGTCGATGCAAGAAATTTTTCTCCCCCTCCGATCTGGCTGTGATCTACAAAGCCTTTATTCGTCCAAAACTTGAGTACAACTCCCATATTTGGGCAGGTGCTCCAATAACCCACTTGAGTCTATTGGATAGAATTCAAAAGAGAGCTCTTAAAATGATAGGTGAAAGAACTATAACGGAAACGTTTACATCTCTGGAGCACCGTCGAAATGTTTTCTGCCTTCCGTTATTTTACCGTTATTTTAACAAACATTGCTCTAGTGAAATAGCCAGTTGCGATCCTCCCCTTAAACAATTCAACCGTAAAACTCGCGCTTCTAAGAATGCCCATCAGTTTACTCTTGAGCCCAACTTTGGACGTACTGTTAAGTACAGAGATTCTTTCTTTAGTCGCACTACACGAATGTGGAATGCTCTACCCAGCTCTATCTTCCCCTCCCATTGTGATCTACAGACATTCAAAACCAATATACATCGGTTTCTCCTTTCAAATCCATTCCAACCTACCTAATCGCTCGTGCTGTGTTTATCACTTTATGGGTATTCACAACCCCTTTAGCGCGCGCTAAATATAAAAAAAAAAAAAAGACGGTTTTTTTTTGATACTGCGATATATGCACCTACAAAACCTCATACTCATATTTTGGTTATCAATCCACTCCCAAAATTTGCTGCTGGCTCTTAGACTAAAACGAAAACCAAAAATATCGCACAGAGGTATATCTTAAATCAATATGAATTTCCCATACAAATTATTCGGTATAAAATGGTTCGAAAGTCAGAATTTTAGAAGTTACAAACTGTTGGAAATATTTGTATATGTAAATCCATATATACATAATGTATGTATGTATTTAACTTTTTTAAATTAAATTTTAATCTTAATTTTTAAAATGTATTGATTAAAAAAACTTTGGCACTTTGGCACCGAATCTGCTTAAATGATTTATTTGGAAGAAATTAGGGGGATTTGTCAATGAAAATAAAGCAACACTGTTTAGAACATTCAAACGCCTAACACGAAAATATTTGAATTCTTCTTGCAATTTAAACCGTGTGGCTTAATAATAATTTCAAAATTTATGTGATTTTTGCATTGGTAAAAAATATTAATATTTTTTCATACATGTCTGGTCTGTCGAAACACAAAACAAAAAAAAATCGGTTGGCACAACGACTCATGAAGAACCAGGGTCTAGTGACTAACAACTCGCAACCATTCCTGTGTGCGCCTTTCGACAGGAATGGAAGGGACCTACAATTTTATGCCGAATCCGAACGGCTAGACGAGAAGCACTTATTCGTGACAAGTGATACCCTTGGAGGATTTGTCAATTCCGCGCAAGAGTCAGTAGCCCTGAAAAAAAAACTTTTTAGTTTTTAGGTGAACGAGGCTGGGAAGCGATCTCAGGCCTCCAGGGTGACAGTCGAACTCACTAACCATTTCGCTACGGGCTACTACTCGAAACACATATTTTGACAAATTAAGCCTTCTATTTGATACTGAATCAATGTTGCACATCTGTATTTTTTGGTGGATCAACTCCACCTTTTACTAACACCAGTAAAATGGGCAGCTGTTATTTTGGCAAGAGTTATTGATTTCATTTCATTATTTTAGTAGAGAAATAAATTTGTTACGAAAATATAAAGACTAAAATGTTATAATTCAAATACATGGCAGCAATTTGCAATGAGTTGATTTCGGTATCCCTCATTGTTGCTCCTTCGTTTAAAACCTTCCAAAGTATAAATATTGTACCAACAAAAAATGAGTTAATCTTATTCAAAACTCAAAAGGCCAATTTCTTGGAAAACTCTACAATTTTATTTTCTGTATAAAATCATTAAATTAATCATTTGGTTAGTTGAATTACAAATAAGAACTTACAAATTGGTTTTAGGAATAAATTTGGAAAAAACAACGTGAACAAAGATTGTAAATATTCAAATTGGAAACAGATTCAACATTAATAGTTCGATGAAAAATTTTAAATGAAAAAATTATGAAAAGAATTAAGAATTAAAACAAACAAAACAGAAAGGTTCTAATGCCGTTTTCCATTGGTTTCACTCAAGGTTCCACTCATTCTAAAATCCAATGGGGATTTTTACCGAATTGTCAAACTCAAAACTGACAGCCAAAATTTTGGGTTAATGACATTTGTGCGTTCTTTTTTTTCTAATTAGTTCACCTTCATCGTTCTTTTAATAAGAAAAAGATACTTTGAGTTTTCATTTTGGGGTTAGATTAGGGGTATTCACGATCCGATGCAACTGGCCTAATATCATTGTAAAAGTGCAAAAGTGTAAAATCTTACAACACTACAAAAACAAAATATACAAGGTTCAATCTTACAACAGTTTCGCACTTTAGCAATACCCGAAACCTAATACAACATTGTAAAATTTGCAAATTGTGTTTTTGACAGCTCACTCATTCTTGATTACGTTAAACAGAAACAAAGGTATGTTAATTGGATACATCCAATTTGCTATCTTGATTGTATTGATGTGACGTCGTCATCATCTTTTACTATTATTTTCCATTTAAAATTCGGACGATAATTAAGATTTGGTAATATTTTCTTTTTCCGTTTTTTTGGCATCTTTTTATGAACAAAATTTAAATTAAATCAAATTGAAATTTTCAGATATGTTCGAAACAAAAACAAATAACAAATGTCAAACTAATTTTGACATTTGCTTTAGTGTTGCAAGAAGATAAGAAAAGTGCGTTCACGATCCACTTAAAAAAAATAAAATTTCGCACTTTTACTAGGCTCGCTGCACCGGATCGTGAATACCCCTATTGTGTTTGCTTTTCATCTTCCGATTTGGAATTGTTTGCAATTTTATAATAATTAATTATAAATTTAATTGTTTTATTATTGAATTTGATATTTGGAATTGTTTTCTGAATAGTTAATTTTTCATCGAAATTTTATTCATCCGCTTGGGTCAATTTTTTAATAAAGAAATGTGTGGCTCATAAAAAAATTAACAAAAAAAGCAAAAACAAATTACAAATGTTTTGTATTGCGATTCAATTGCATGCAAAAGTGAAGTTGATAGTTATTTAATTTGTAGGAACCATGCATTTTTGGTAGTGAATTATTTATCAGTAATTTAACGCAATCAAAATTTTGTCTTTTGTTTATTATTTCATATTTTTTCGATTTTTTTTTCAACCCCTTTCCATTTTATTAACTTTGGTCGTTCTTAAAAAAAAGTAACTTTTTTAATTTTGACATTGCCACTTTTGTTTTTGACCATAGTTACAAAAAAGAACGCGCCACTAAACCAATTAACGCCAAGCACTCAAACGTCATTGACCCAAAATTTTGATTTGACATTTAGAAACTATGAGACAGAGATATATTGCTTTTTTTCTAAAAAGCCCTATAGAGCTCTTTACCAAATGGCAATATATGGCTGTCTCATTTATTTTACTTTGTGGGGAATGTCATAACAAAGAAGACAAAGAAAAAAAAATTGTGTAAAATTATTTCAATAAAATCAAAAAACTTTCAAATCTTGTGAAATCTTTAGATATTTCTTTAAATTTATTTATTTTATATTTATCCACTTTATCACTTTTCTTTTATCACCACAGAACCTCATTAAAATTTAATATCAAGCTTTTTTTTTTTTTTTGTTTCCATTTTCTTTTTTCGCAAAGAGATCTATGGAACAGTTTGTAATGCTTCTGTTCAATTCTGACGTTTTATATTTGTATTGGTGAATCGTCAAAAGATGTAGTTTTAGGGATGAGCAATATTTGAAAAATCTCGATGTCAAAAATTATCGAATCAGAAACACCGAATTTTGTTTAACAGCGATGTTTTTAATACATTTTTTTCAACATGAAAATGCAATACATTAAAAATTTAAAATGCCTTCATTGTTTTGAAAATTATATATTACATCGATGAGTTCAAAATATTAAGATCCAGGCCAAATTTTCTATACAAAAATATATCGAACAAGTTGCCATGATTTCTTTTATTTCGCTGATTTAAGTGTTTGAAAATCGATCTTAAATTATTTAGCATGAATGAACACCTAACAAGTCGTATGTACACAAAATCATGTGTAAACGGTGCCTGAGCTTTCTGAACATCGATGATTTTAATGCTTGAACATGGATCTTAAGTTATTATGCATCAATGAACATCTAACAAGTCGTAGGTAAGAAAAATCTTTTGTAAACTGTGTCTATCCTTTCTGAACATCGATGATTTTAATGTTTGAACATCGATATTAAATTATTTTGCATGAATAAACATCTAACAAATCATTAAGACAACAAATCATGTTTAATTGGTGCCTTAGCTTTCTGAACATCGATGATTTTAATACTTCAAAAGCATTGAAAGCTAAAATAAATTTTTCGTCCGACATCGATGTTTTTTCATCTAATATCGATGTTTTGCCAACATCGATAAACATCTTATCAATTTTTGTTCATCTCTCACAATTTGCTGTCAAAACGCATGTGTTTTTTTTTTGACATTTGATTTTAAATGTGTTAGTGCTTCTTGAGTAGATTCTGATTTTAAATCAAGAATAGAATTTCTCTTCTCAGAATCATCAGAAGCGTACTTTTTGTGTCAATGGAATGGTTTCAGAAGACCTCCGGACGCTTCTGGACGCTTCCGGATAAAAGCTGATTTGTTTTTATTCGGCAGATGATAGCATTTACAGATTCACAGACACAAAAACACACCATTCCACAAAAAAAAAAAAATCAATTCAAATATTATTCCATTCGCCACGAAAAAATCAAATGTCGCATCAAATTCTTTAATTACCAACAGACAAAAATACACCAATGCCATAACAAAAAAAAAAAAATAATTCAAATATTCTTCCAATCGCCACGAAAAAAAAATCAAATTCTTCATTTACCAATGAAAAACCCCAAAATACACCAATACCAGAACATCAAATAAATATCATTCCATTCGCCCCGAAAAAAAAATCAAAATCCACATCTAATTTTACTAATATTTGAGGTAATAAATTGAAATTTCGCCAATTGAGACGCTTTAGACGTATTTAGTCATTTTTGAGCTGGTTCTAATTTAAACAAAGGATTAGTTGAATTTTTGGACTTTGATTCTATTTTTTTTAAGTTTATCATTTCAAAATATTTGAAGCTATTTGTATAGTATAGTTTACGAAGTTAATTATCTTATAAAAATATAAAATCAACAATTTGTAGTTAAACTCGGTCTGTATTCATTGAGCCAAAATTGCCTTAAACTGTAGTATAGTTAAACCTGGGTCTATCTGCGACTATGAATATGCCCCAATAAATTTTGAAGTTTCGCCATTTTGGGCTAGTAGCGCCCCAACATTCAACATTCAATCTCGAATAAAAATTAATCGCAGTTTTAAACCAATTCTCACACGGCCTCAATCACGTTTCAAAGTAAACAACTTATGAATGCCAAACTGACAGCTATTGAGACTAGTAAATACCAATGGCGGCGCTAGTGTCCACGGCCGCTACCATGGAAATTGACCATAGATAGAGAATCCTTAATTTACCGCACCCCCTATGATGGTTTCGTTTTTGTAATGTAAACCAGCAATACTCAATATATACTCAAAGATGCTCGTTTACATTCCAAAAACGTAACCATCATAGGGGGCGCGGTAATCTATGCGGTAATTCAAATTTCAATATAGAGGATTTTTACAACAACACCATCATAGCTGCCAGCTGTCAAAGTTCACGGCAAAGTTCAACAAGAAAAAGTCTTGAAATTTTCATTCCTGCTTTCGTTACTTCCTTCCCTCTTCATTTCTACTCCCCTCACCCCAAGCTGTCAAAAAGACGAATCAACCGAAAAAACGAATCGTGTAATCGGGCACAAATAGTGACAAAAAAAAAAAAAAAAAAAACATCGTATACATATCCAACGACCCTCACTATGAATAAATCTAATTTCTGATCGGAATTCGATAATGTACTCTCTCTATTATAAATTGTTTTATCGAAACACGAAATACATTCATACATAAATTAATTCATGATTTTTTTATTTATCTTGTATTAAAAAAAAATATTTCTTCATTGGTACACCCTGTTCATTTTATCCAGATCCAGACAAACAATTTTGTTTTGTTTCCATTTTTCAAAATAGCACTGAAAGCAGCCTCTAGGTCTGTCATCGGACTGTCACTTTTATGTTTAGAGTTGTGACGTTTCTTTCGACTAGCTACTTTACAAAACATACCAACAAAAATATGTATATCAACTTTAAACATTTTTCACTATTTAAGTATTTTCAGCATACATTTCAGTCGTATCAACGACAGTCGCACATCTAATTCTGATCTCAATAGTCTGAGATCCGTTGCAATAAAATATACACATACATACCACTCTATTATAAAATTATTATTTGAAGAAAAAAAAAAATATAAACCTCTATTTGGATAAAAATCGATTTCATACAGCGCAGCGTACAGTGCATCATAAACAAATTATTGAATTAAAATATTACTGAAGGAAGGTCTAGTTGTGGAAAAAAACCTTTTGTGTTCATTAAGAATATAGTATAATTAATTAATGAAGATGTTTTCCATATTACCAAGAATATCAAGGCAATCTGCGGCGTTTAGGTGAGTTATTACAGAGCAAAAGATGATGCTAACAACAAACTTATTAGATCGAAAAATAAATTAAATTGTTCCTATTGGATTAATTTAAATGATTGTGTACGCAATTGCCAAACTGGTATATTAGAAAAAAAAAGTCTGATGGAATTTTCTCAAACAGATTTTTCTTTGTGTGACTCTAACTTGCTAGACCACAAAAGAGTCAGGATGAAAAATAAAATATTGAAAGCAAAAATGTATCTTACATAAGAATCTTGGTGTCTTTAAAACTCGTTAAGTGAAAGTGAAGAAGTACCAATGATTGTCCGTATGTGTTATTGTGACCAGTTAATTGGTTAAAAATCAATTTTTTTTGTATAGCCCCTCTGGCTATTCTTCCTATTTATAAATAAATCTTGGATAAACATTTTTGTCACAGACTCTTGTGTACTTTTTGTTAATTTTTAAAAACTGCCAATTAAGAGACAATAGAACATCAATATATTCATATTACTACATTCATATTATAAGAACAACATGCAAAGAAGAACGTGATAAAAGCATTAATATTTATGATAGTTATGCAAAACAAAAAAATAATATCTTGACCGATTTAACTGCAATGTAAGTAGCTATGTATATAAAAAAAAATGTAAAACACGTATGGCAAGATTGCGCTAAACGAAAAAAGTTGCTATGAAACACGAATTAAAGAACCAAAATGTTGTGGGAATATTTTGCGACGTATCGATTTTTACAGTTCACGGCCGCAGTTAAAAAAAAAAATAAAATAGTAAACACAAATGCACAGGAAATACTATGAAATGACTTAAGTTATGTTAACTTCCTTTTTGTAAGGGCTTTTGCACAAATGAGGTGTAGAGGTTTTTTTTACATAAAAAAAAAATGTTTGGAGAGTCAATTAATAATAAAGTCTTATTCAAGCAGGAAATACTTTGACACTTTGAAAAAAAAAACAGCTATTCCATTTCCTATTTTCATTTCCCATTCAAAATTCTTTCATTTAGAATAAAGAAAAATGTATGTACGTATATAAAGTCAGTTTTTCTATAGTCAGTTAAACCTCAGATTGTACATATTCTTCAGATAAAGCGAAAATGTGTTCCTGTTGCCAAAGTATTTATTCCTCTGATAGCTTAACTGATGATTGAAAAATCGGCTCAATTCAAGAAAACTGGTAATCTTGCATGTTTTGAAATGTTAATCTTAAATCTGGCTTAAGATCACAATTATTTTCCAGTATTTAAAATGTTTTTTTTTTTATTATTATCAAACTTTGTACATATTCATTTGTGTAAAATAAATGAAAGATATTACTTTGTATAGGTATTTGGTACAAGGTTTTTGATACAGGTTTTTTACATTAAATTCACCCTTTTGCAACTGAAATAAGCAAATAAACATGGTAAACGTTTTATTTGCAAAAGGATTAATTAAATTCACAAAAGGGTGCATAAATTGAAACCTGAGTATAAATGCCATTTTATAAACTTATATTTGTTGACAAACATTTGCGATCAGCAAATACATATGTACTACATTTAAAAAAAAGTGTTTGTTGAAGGTGTTTTAAATTTATTGGCAAAAAACGTCATTGAGCTTGCTACACTCGCAAACAAAAGATTTCTAACAAAGACGATTAAAGAAGGGGATTCTGGAGAATATTGATTAAATACCAAATAATCAACAGACTCTTGCATGATAAGGCAATGGAATATATACGGAATATTACAACTAGGACAAAACTAATGGCTTACAGTATTTATAAATTTTAACTTATCTATAAATTTACTTAAAAAAGTATTAGTTGCATACGCAATTTAAAAAAATATCTGATTACGCCTGAGTGTATTTTTGGAAAAATAGGAAATGATTGAATCGTAAAAAAAAAATGTCAAATCATTCACTCAATCTCTCTCCCTAATAATGTGCAACGAATTGTTGGCTTGTAAATCGAGTACAGAGAAAAAGAATGAACCCGAATGTACAACAACTAACATGTGTGTGGCTAATAAAAAAATACAGTTGTTTCAAATGCAATTTATAAAGGAAAAACCTTCATGGGATTGACATGATTACGTGACGAGTAAAGCAAAGACATCTGAGGTAGCTTGTTCTAGGTTCCATTCCAATTTATAAATTTAAAAAATTGTAACATAAAATTGGCCATAAAATAGCTATAATTAGAGTCTAATATAATACTTTGTGGAAGCCAACTCAAGTGGTTGTGTTCAATGCAAACCTTCAAAAATATGTCCAATTTGATATCAAATCTCCCAAATTTGAGGGTGTTATGGTGTAGTGATCTTATGTATAGATTTCTTGAGTAAAATAAGAAAAATTGAAAGAAGACCAAATCTTTTCATGGATTCAATTTTAGTCTAGAGACTCTCGTACTATTAAGTTTAATGATAAATAAAATACAAATTTTAACTCGCCTCGTGTTTGTCTTAAAAACCTGTTGGGTATTAGAGGTGCAATTTTTTGTTTCTTTGTACAATTCCGGCAGTCGTAATAGAAGGATATCAGAATGTAACCTCAGGAAAGTACTCTCTGCCGAATCAGTGTAATCGGTTGAGAAATTTTTGAAGTGAAACTTCTTTGGGCGCGTTGAAAGTGAAATTTCAAGGTTGAATTTTAGTGAAACCAAAAAAATGTAACGCCACATGTGCAACGCTGAGATCATTGATTAGCTAAGTGGTGGGAGGTAGGGTTAAAGTAAATAATTTTATTGATAGGCTAATATATTTTGTAGTGGAATAAGTTTGGATTTTTTGATAATCTATATTATTGTAGCAGATAAAAGGCAAAATGTCCTTTTATGTCTTTTTTCTAATTTCGTTAATTAGAATGCTAATGAAATTCTAAGAATCTTACTAGTTTAAGATTTGTAACTATCTCCTACTGGTATGGAGATATAAATTGTTTAAAAATTTTTTTTCAAAATAGGCTATTTTTAAAAAATTGAATTAAATCAGGAGACGCCGCTATAAATTTGAATTATATATGGTTGCAAAATACATAAAACCAAATTAAAGTTGTCATATACAAATTTTTTGATTTTAAAAGGACTTGGAGTGTAGGAATTTTTGGAAATAGTCGAAAAACCTTCTCAAATAAACTGATTTAAATCTTTTAAATTTTCACCTTTTTTTACTTAAAATTTTCACTACTATTATTTAATTTTCAAGTTTACAACCCGAACACATCGATTATTTTGATATAGAACACATAGCTGCGTCTTACGAATCTAACCTTAATATCCCAATACATATCGAGATTTTTAGATAGCCAAAGAAGTTTCACTTCTGCCACGAGTACTGAATTACACGCGCTCTTTTTTTTAAGCCTAAGGCTAAGTACACACGTTTTGTCAAATGTGATAATATTTTCAAATACGTCACACATTTGACGTGCACTGCTTGGTTGGAAATTTTTGTGCTATAGTTTATACAATTTCATATCAGTTGGCTGGACAATGACTTTTTTAACAACGTTATCAAAATAAATTAAAAAGCAAAGCAGTCGAATTGGTGGTGAAAAAAGTATGAAATCTAAGAAACGTGAAGTGGCTTATTGTTAAGAGGATTGTAAGGTATCTGATTACTAGATGGCTATTTGACAAAATTACAAGCTCACAAGGTTACATGTTTGTATTAAATCAACATATAATTTAACTATTAAAATGAAAAGTATTATAGTGACTTTGATTGTTCATCACCAGTTTATTTGAGTTGAAGATTGGCATATAACCTTAAACATTTGTATATAATTTTGCATCGATAAATTGAAAACTTAATTCTTTGATTTTTACTTTCAGGTACCACGAACGCTGCATTAGTTCCGTAGTACCCAGTGCTAATCTACCCGATTTCGGTATTGTAAACGAACCAATTTTGTCATATGGCAAAGATTCTCCCGAGCGAAAAGCTCTCACGGCTGCCCTTAAATCGACCGCAAATAAATGCGAAGAAATTCCCATTGTTATTGGTGGGCAAGAAATTAAAACAAAAGACGTACGATATCAAGTGATGCCACATAATCATTCGCACAAAATTGCTAAATTCTATTGGGCCGATCATAAAATAATCGAGAATGCAATCGAAGTTGCTTGCGATGCACAAACTAAATGGGATCGTACACCATTAAGCGAACGAGTAAATATATTTAATCGAGCTGCAGATTTGATGGCTGGCAAATATCGTCAAGAATTAAATTCGGCTACAATGTTGGGCCAAGCTAAGACTGTTATTCAGGCTGAGATTGATTCAGCAGCTGAATTAGTTGATTTTATACGGTAAGATAAATTTGTGGCGTGTTCGAAATTTTCTTTATATATCCTCGAAAACAGAATGAATGCGTATTTTCTGAAAGAATGCACAAAATATCAGCCAATTAGCGAAAATGCTAAAGTGACAAAAAATTCGATGAGGTATCGTGGTATCGATGGTTTTGTTGCTGCTGTTAGTCCTTTCAACTTCTCAGCGATCGGTGGCAACTTGGCCTATACCCCAGCACTAATGGTAAGCTAAAAAGATTCTAAGAATAAAAATTCTAATTTTTATTTAAAGGGTAATGCAGTTCTATGGAAGCCATCGGACACGGCTGTCTTATCGAATTGGCGAATTTTCAATATTATGCGGGAGGCAGGCATGCCCGATGGAGTTGTGAACTTTATTCCTGCAGATGGACCAGTTTTCGGTGATACCATCACAAAATCTCCTCATTTGGCTGGCATCAATTTTACTGGTTCAGTTCCGTAAGTTTTTTTTTTTTTTTGGGGCTCTTCATTTGGCGTCATTATAATGATACTTTGTTTAGAACATTCAATCGTTTGTGGAAACAAGTTGGCAACAACATCGATAAATATATTAACTTCCCACGATTACTTGGGGAATGTGGAGGCAAGAACTTCCATTTTATTCACCCGTCGGCAGATTTAGAGACTGCTGTGGCATCAACTATTCGAGGTGCATTTGAATTTTCCGGACAAAAATGTTCAGCGTGTTCAAGGATGTATGTTCCAGAGTCAATATGGCCAAAAGTAAGTCTCTAATAAATACATACTATTGGGTAAACATCTTACTTATTTTTTTATTTTGTAATTACAAGATTAAAGCTGGACTTGTGGAAAAAGCTGCCAAATTGAAAATTGGAGATGTTCAAGATTTCACATCATTTACATCGGCAGTTATCGATGATAAAGCATTCCAACGGATTACATCGTACATTGAGTATGCGAAAAAAAATTCTAACACTGAAGTTTTAGTAGGTGGAACGTATTCAGATGAGAAGGGATACTTTGTGACTCCAACGATTGTTGAATCTAAGGATCCTCTTGACAAACTAATGACAGAAGAAATTTTCGGCCCCGTCTTAACCGTTTATGTTTATAAGGATAGTGCATTAGAAGAGACCATGAAGATGGTAACCACATCAACACAATTTGCACTTACTGGTGCTGTTTTCGCCACTGACGAGTAAGATAGACACTTGAATTTCTATAAATAATTCGGTATATTAATTTGAATATTTTTTGTCCAACCATAGGTCTTTCTTAACTCATGCCCTGGATAAATTTAAAATGGCTGCTGGTAATTTCTATATCAATGATAAATCAACTGGAGCTATTGTAGGACAACAACCATTTGGAGGAGGTCGAATGTCTGGTAAGAATACTTTTTTTCTATTCCAAGTCATTAGTTATAGCGATATAATTATTTATTGTTTTTTTTTAAGGAACAAACGACAAGGCTGGTGGTCCACATTATATCCTTCGTTGGACATCTCCTCAAGCAATTAAGGAGACATTTGTTCCTCTGCAAGATATTGAATATCCCTACATGAAGGAATAAATAATACAACACCACTTTCTTCTCGAATAAATGTTAACTATTTAAATACACGTTAATTAAAGACAATAAAAAAAAAAAAAAATGTTGCAAAGGGGGCTAAGTTATAGTTTCACATATTTATCATAGCATTTCAAATAAATAATTATTAAATAATTATAATAATAATAAATTAACTTTAGTTGTGCGTGTGTCATTGTGTCTAATTAAAGTGTAAATCCATAACAGAAAATGAAATAAACCATTTTAAAATTATAAATACATACATACATATATAAAAAGGTGGTTGATTAATTTTATTTGTTAGCAATAACTTTGTTCAGTTTTATTTATATAGGTGTGAAAAATTCTGTTTCGGAGATAACTAGATTTTATCAAGTCAATTTACTTTCACGCGAATGCTTTTTTGATCACATGTAATCTGTGAACAAACATATTTAACTAAGGCGCCAGGGATAGGTGCTTTCAATCAAAATTGAATGCAAAAAAAAAGTCCGGTCCCAACAAAATAGCATATACTCAGCTTGCGATTAGAAATGTTAAAAAACAGCCTTCTATAAATTGTATTAATATACATATAGTTTGAGAAACTAAATTTTGCAACGCATACCATTATAACTATTTGTCAAGGTTCTGAATACAAAAGTCATTTCGATATTGAGGTTCAACCTCATTGCAATTTTAAAGTCAAAGTCAAAAATGTTTTATATATAAAAGAAAATCGACCGATCCGTTGAGCATGCAGCCTGAAAAGACAGACAGAATTATGATATGATACCCAAATTTTTCGTCTTCTATATCATCGTTATGTCAAGATTGACAAAAATCTCGGGTTCATTTTTTGTGTACGAATGCATAGCTGGACAAATGAATGTACATACAAATGTTTGTAGTTCCTATGCTTGTTTATATCGCGAGTAAAAACAAATGTGCAAATCCAACTACAAGTGACTTATGTCCGTTAGCTAAAACAAACATTTGAGTTCAACATAAGCACTTATCTTGTAGTGCTCTTTTAGATGAAGAAAACAAAGGAATTTGAAAAAGAAGAGTGCGGAGGCGTGCGGCTAGTAAAAATGCTAGTTTTTTTTTCAAATTTAATTTATAAACAAATACCCTATTGCAGGTGACCTCGGTGGTGCAATGCGTAGTGCATCGGCCTCAGCTTAGTCTAAGTTCAATTCTAGTTGACGGCAATAATTTATAAAATTAAAATTGAACATATTAAGACTAATTTGATGATCGGTGTCGGAGCCGTGAAAAAGCTATAATTTAAGCATAAGAAAAAATAGAGATAGCCAACTCAAGTGGTTGTTGTTCTATCAAACATTCAATGTTAAAGAGTGTTTTTAGACATTTTAAGTATTTTAGACAAAATATTGGGCAAAAAACCCACATTTATGTGCATTGAAAAGGCATACATTTTAAATAACAAATATGGAATTACTTTCTTAAAAAGTTATTCCCGGGACTGGGTATGAAAATTTTTAATAACCAAGTGTTTCTTCTGGACAAAAAAAAGTAAAAAGTGACAGATCTACCTATTGTGGTTGATCCTCGTGGTAAGATATGTCACTAAAATCTGAAGCCATAAGGTAACGAAGTCTTCGTTTACAAAACGCAGGTTATCACATATTTTGTTATGCAAAACAAAAATATTCAATAAAAACCTTAACCTTAATGATTCGAATCAGTCCGTTATAAAAAGTAAATATTCGCTGCATTTTTTTTTATATAATTTGCGCGCACTCAAGGGATTAGGACTACCCTTCTAACGATGTAACACAGTGCGAGCCTTTAGGAGAAGTGGAGAGGATATAAAAGGAGATGTCGATGCACATTGGTCTTGAATTTCTGTACATCAGAATGAGTGGGAAAATCGAGTTAGTTAAAACATTCCATATACAGTAGGTCCGAAGATAGGCTCTAGGGTAAACTGATGAGCATTCCTTGCTAGATGAGTATTAGGGCGGACATTTTTAAGGGGAGGAATGCAACTGGCAATTTTGTTTGAGCATTGTTGATTAAAAAAAACAGTAAAACAATGTAAAACAGTTCGAAGGTGTTCTAGGGACACAAAAGTTTCAGTAATGGATGTGTCTGCTATAAGTTTAAGCGCTCTTTTTTGGATTCTATCCAATAAATTCAGATGTGTTATTGGAGCACCCGCCCAAGTATGAGAGTTATACTCAAGTGTTGGGCGGATGTATGCTTTATAGATGGTAGCCAGATCGCAAGGGGAGACAAATTTGTTTGCATCTTCTAAGAAAACCTAAGGTCAGTAGTACACATACCGACAATGGAAAGCTTTACAGTTTCATCGATGCAAGTGACATTCATGGATAATCGCATGGGTGCTATGTTTCGCTTTGATGACACAAGACAGCTTTGTGTTTTCGAAGCATTAAATTCTACGCGGTTGTTAACGCCCCACTGTATAATCCTGTCAAGATCGGAATTTAATGAGCTTATCATACGCTGCCTTACTAGTTCCACAGCCGAAGAACAGGGTTGTGAATCTGGAAACGAATATGAGAAGCTGAGGGTGCTGTCATCAGCGAAACAATGAAGTGGATTAGATGTTAGAGACAAGAGATCATTTATGAAGATAAGAAAGAGTGTCGGAGACAAAACGGAGCCTTGGGGAACGCCAGCATTTATACTGTGAACATCAGAAACCGTCCAAAACAACTCGAATTGAGCGGTGCATGACCTATTCGACGTATATCCCGCACTATCTTTCGCTTTTTAATCCAAAGAAACTCGTTATTCGCAATGTTTTTACTTTGAAAGTCATTCGGATACTGTCAGACTATAATCAAAAATTGAAACATCCTTTTCCTATTATGTTAGTGTAAAATTCCGAAATAAGAAAACAGTGGTTAAAGTCGGAAAAGATTTGTTTTCATAACTCATTCCGAACTTTTTTCAAATGTTTTCTTGGGCCAAGTCTTGCTCCGGTAAATCTTTTTGTGATTAGGGTATGGTCTATTACCAGACAGTCACTCAATACAATAGTTTTCTTGCATAACAGAACCTTTATTTTCGCATACTGTTGTTTCCCCAATTTTCAAAAGAAAATATTAAACGTCCGCCATGCTTGTAACTATTTTTTCGAAACTGTGTATTCTGTAACTTTGGCTTTTTGAACTTTTATTCTTTGAAACTTTTACGGATTCCCATTTGGAACTATCCAGTACATGTATGTAGGTATATTTTTTCATTCAATACTGTTTTTTTTTTTCTCTATCGCCCTTACCATCTGTGAACAAGAAGAAACACTGCTATTAAAAAAAAAATAAATTATTATAAAAATTATTATGGGCGATAACTTTAAAGAAAATAATTTCATCTTTGATATTTTCAAATCAATGCCCTTTCAAAACATTTATATTTCTTTTTTTTTTTAATCGACGCTGTTTTTTTACATTATCTTGATTGAAAAACAAAAACATACATAATTTTCTTATAGCAATCACATATTCGACGTTGTAGGTTTTCTTCGGCTATGCAAGAAACTTTTTTCCCCTTCTGATCTGGCTGTAATTTATAAAGCCTTTATTCGTTTAAAACTCGAGTACAATTCTCAAATTAGGGTAGGTTATCAAATAACCCACTTGAGGCTAATGACTAGAATACAAACAAGACTTATGAAAATGATAGGCGATAGAAAAATAACGGAAGCAATTGCATTCCTTAAACACCTCCATAAAGTTTCATGTATTTTATTATTTGTATAAAAAGTGTTCTAGTGGCAAAGCCAGGTTGTATGCACATCATTTTACCCACGACCAATTTCGTACGTACTGTGGAATATATTTCAATGTTATTTAAATATTCGGGGGTTCAAAATCTCATCGCATCGGTATCTTCTCTTAAATCCTTCCCTATTTTCGTAAAGCTCGCACTATTAAAACATTTGAGGGTAGTTTGAAAAAACCAGTTCGAAGTTATAGATTTCCAAAGACAAATCTTTTGGCCATACCCGTCAAATTAATAACTGTTAAAGGTTTGGTTGTGACTTGCTAAGAAATAATGTCTCTGGCTAAAGTATGGTACTTTAATCAAAATGCTACCAGTATGGTATTATGAGTCAAATTTACACACTTCCTATTATTTCTTACATAGTACGAGAAAAAGCAACATATTAAGTATATACTGAACAAACTTACTTGTATTTCTTTTCCAAAAGTCTATCCCTTGTTTTGTGGTCTAAGCTTTCCAAACACTCTAACCGTAGCAGATCCAGCCCACCAGGAAGTACATTTCTCAAAGCAATTATAGTTGATCGTAAAATAATCTGCATTTAAAAAAAAAAGTGAATAATAATTTTCTGTTTAAATGATATTTGAATTGAATTCTTACAGCATGGGCAAAATATCTGCTAACATCTCCTTCCCCCTCAGCATCGAGAAGTGAAACCTTCTCCAACTCAGCCAAGAATGTATCCATACTCTCGTCGCACAATTTTCCCACTTCAAACATAGTTACTGCATGATTTTTAAGCCCTGGTGATAAATTACCCATCATCAAAAATGCCGTAAGCGTCGAGTCAAACAAAAATCCGACACGTTTTCCACTCTTCGGACTGGGACTCTCTTTTAAAGATTTATTTGCAGCCTCACTGACATCCTCAAGCTCAGAGCTCAGTTCATTCTCTGAACTACCCTTGTCAGTAGTAGTTGTTCTCTTTGTCTCCTGCACCGGCGAGGGTGTGGGTACATTCGGAAATGAAAAATCACTATTATTCTCATCCGAAACGTATTCAATGGAATTATTGTCTTTTTGTTGTTTTGGACTGTTTTCCTGTGTAATTAGACCTGTGCCCTCTTCGTTCATCAACAAGGAGTGATAATTCAGAGGCGTTACTTGTGGACGATCATCCTGATGTGCGTCACGAGTGTTTTTGTCCCAACTTGCATGATAAATTGCTGTGAAGCTATCGTCGAGCGGATCCTTTCGTTTGGCAAATCCTAGACGACAGAATAGCGAAACTGCTTGCTTTACAGTGTCTAATTCAATTTGCAGCATATTAGCCAATTCAGACATGGTCATATGTTCATCGGTACTGACAAAGATTTTATATAGAAGATTCTCAAAATAATCGCCACTTACGCGATTCATTACAAAATTACGAAGTGGTGGAATGCATATTCGATCTTCTCCACTGATTGGAACATCCAGATAGATTAGACCTTTCCTATTAAAGAATGTGGTTCAATTTATAATTAAATTGAACAAAATAAATTCTTGATATCACAAACCTATAAAGACTATGAATGACAGCATAATCACACTTTCCAGCTGTCTGCGAGCCAAAATCAATCAAATCGTCGATAAGACTTCTCTCAGCATCATTTACGTACTGAAATATAATTGGATATTTTTTTTATTTGAAAGTTTTTTTTTATAAAACTTAATTAAGTTACTTACCCTAATATCACTTTCTAAGACATAGCCAACTTCAACTTTCCACCATGGCTCAATATTAATTCTGATTGGAAATTTGGGCAAAAATGTCATCGGATTGGGTTTGCTGAAAAGCAACTTGGACGTATTCGTTTTGAGATCGCTTATTAATGCCAAATATTCATTGCGACCAATGCCAAGAACTCTTAAACCTAAAGAATACAAAACAAAAAATAGCAATTTAAAAAGAATTTATTGGAATTAAATTAAAATATTTAAGTTCAACATAAAGGCATATACAAATCACTTTTTCTTTCAACAGACACATACTCGCTTATGTTGAACTTTAATATATATACAAAATGTTTAAATAAATGCGCCTGAGGAACTTACAATCAGCAGCAGTGAAGTTTGGCAATGTATCATAACTTTTATCATTTTTAACCAAAGTGCTTATGACATCCAGATAGTAATTGAATGGCGTTACTCGCAATCCTTTTGTTATTATATCAGCCAAATGATATGGAAATAGGCAAAGACAATTGACACTTTTCTGCACAAGCAATTCATAGTAGCGTTGTTCATTGCGAAATACTTTTCGAGCTAAAACAAAAATAATAAATTTAAATTTCAAAATTATAAGCCAAAATGTGATAATTGGTTGAGTTTTTGTTTTTACCTAAATTGCCACGATGTCGAAGTTGATTTTTTAAACTGTAGTTGAAAACGTAACGTTCATAGTCTTTCTGGTTGTTGTGAAGAATCTGCAAAGTAAGGGTAATTTATTAGTAATATTTTATTAATATTTATTAATAATATTGTTTATAGAACAAAGCAAGAATTAAGTAATTTTTGTCATAAACCAAACTGATTGTCAATTTCTACCACAGGTTAAGATAATTTTGATTTATTTTTTTTTTACAAAAATGTCGTTACGGGTATGAATTCTTCATCAAAAGGCAAACAAATGCCCTTTCGCATAACATCAGAAACGATAAAATCAGTTCGTCAAAACTGAAAAGTAGTAAGATACATATATATATTTGTGATACAACATACAAGTTTAATATTTGACGAAGACAAGCTCGAAATACACAACACAATTTTTATTGTTTAAAACTTTATATTAATCTGTGTTTCTTTAATTTTTTTTTATTGCATTGTAAACATGTGATCAATAAAAATACACATTAAATTTATTAAAAAGGTACCCTCTGTTTATTTGATTTTTTTCGCCGAAAAAAATACAAAAAAGAAAAATATTTTACCACTTCTAGAAGATAATAAGTGTAGGCTTCTTCTGCAATGTTTTCTAAACTAAATGTTTTCATTGAATTTCAAGAAACAAACCATAGCCATTGCTAGTCTACTATCATCAGTTTGATCGCAAAGTCAAAAAATTATTTAATCCATTTTTGAATTAAATAATTTTGCCAAATCATTTATTTATATGTAAGAATAACCTCTCACCCCTTTAAAATGCGAAATATAATAGAATTAGTTTTGTTTTGTATGAGAACGTAGATTGTGAAGAAGTGAACCGATGAAAACATTGAAATCGAAATGTTGAGGATCAAAGATCAACGATCAAACATTTCGCGTTTTTCTTTTTTGGCTCTTAAAACAGCTTTGAGTGGAGGCTGATCGATTAGAGCAGAATTCTGATCAGATTATGACCAGAGCCATCAGATTTATTTATGAAACACACTTGAGCACTGAACTGTCATATCATAGGTGTTTTACTAAAATACATTTTTGTTTACCTAAAATAGGGGCCAGTTATAGCTATCATTGAAAACCATAATTGAAAATATTAATTGTAAATTTTGAGAGATTTTAAAGAAAAACAAATGAATATTTTGATGCCAAAGTAAAGCTAATTGACTTAATAATTATTTCTAGGTAAAACGAATTTGGCAAAATTTTTCTCATAAAATGACATTTAATTTTTCAATGATGAACTACCTTACCAATGATCTTGGAAAAAATTAAAAGTTACGTTATGGGGAAGATATGGTTCAAAATGGATTTTTTTTTAGATAAGAAATAATTTTGAACTCGTAAGCTAAATTTCTGCATTAAAATATTCAATGATTAAACTTTCTAATGGTCTCAAAATCAACAGCTAACTTTTTCAATGCTGGTTTCCAATGATAACTATAACTGGCACCATGACTGTAGCTATAACTGGCACCATAGACTGTCCTGGGAATTTATTTTTAGTTTTGTGTATTTCTTTCGTCTGTCAAATCACTAAAAAAATAAGTGAAGTTGGCTTCGCTCAGCATTTCGCTCGATTTGCTCGGTCCTTTTATTCTGAGCTAATCGATCAAGATCTGAGCTAGCTCAAATGGAAAAAAGAAACACACTTTTTGTGCTCTGATATGTCTGAGCTAAAAAAAAATGGAATTTTTGTTTGATAGTTTCGTGATCTGCTCAGAGTTAAAAAAGAAAAATGCCAATTGTAGATTCACAACAACAAAACTTCACATTATCAATTTTTATAGAAAAAAAAAATAACTCCGGCCAATTTTTTAATTGTCAAATTTCATTGGAAAACCATAATTAAAATCAAATATTTAGTTAAATTATCCAAAAAAGGTCACAAACTGCAAAATACTAAAAATAGATTTGATTTTTCACAATAAATTGACGTTTTTTGCAGCGATTTCTCTCATGAGAGTTATGCATAGCTAAGTAGATCATAAATATTTTCTAGCAACAGAGAATAAATTAAGTTGAACCATTGTATATATACTCTTATAGTACTATCATGGTTGAAATAATTGTCGCTGCGTATGGTGAGGAGTGTTAGAACTAACGATTTAAGAGACTTTTCAATTTGTGAAGAGATTATATGAGGGGAACAATTAGAAAAAAATGGGGGTAAGGGAAGAAAAGAAGAATAGAGAAGGCTATACAAAATGTATGAGGTTACAAGGGAGACAAAAAATAACTGTTTTGTTTTGGCTGTCAATTTGTTTTCTATAGGAAGTAGATAGTAAAAGAGGAGTATATAGAATAAAGATGACAAAAAAACAAAAACAATTTGTATGTTCCCAAATGATAATGTAGGAATTATCTGTTTGCGGCGAGCAAGTAGACAGATTTTTTCATCGGCGATGTAGGAAAGAAAGAATGTGTATATGGGTAAGTATATAGGTAAGTATGATCGGGGGTAGGTTTTGGTTTTATGGGTATTCAATTTTCTGGCCAAATTTCAGTTTTATTTTTATGTATGGGCATAATTTCCTTGGTACTTTTCAGTGGCTAGAAGAAGAAATCTTTATGTGATGTTGAGGTAGGTTAAGTGTTGATAGTTTGATTGTTTGCTAGAAAAAATCCCTATGCGATGTTAAGTGGTTAAGTAGGTTAAGTTATTTTATTTGTTATTTTTTTTTATTATATAAAAGAAAGAAAAATTACAAAAGCATTTGCCAATCACGCTACAGCTCAAAAAAAAAAAATTGAGTTTGTTGAATTGAGTTTCAAAATGTTTCTAGGTACCTACCTATGCATAGGTACCTATTTACGTAGGTAACTACTTACCTTCAATTGAAAATAATTTTGTTTATTTTTTTAATACATACCTACTTACCTTACGACCTTACCTATTTTAATTGATAATACCTATGTAGGTACATACATTAAAATAACTTTACCTACCTACCTACTTAGGTATATCAAGTTTTGATTTACCTACCTACATACCTCAATTCAAAATATTTAGGTACCTATGTACCTACCATAACTACCTATTTTCATGCTTTTTTTTGCAAAAAAATTTAATTTCTTTAAATACCTACCCAGTATAGCTACCTACTAATTTATAAAAATGTACATACATATCTACCTACATGATACAATATGGTACCAATGGCCAATATATTAACCTTGCAAAAAACGTAGGTACCTACCTACCTACCTTTAATTGAAAATAATTTTGTTCATTTTTTTAATACAAACCTTCCTACCTTACCTATTTTAATTGATAATACCTATGTAGGTACATACATTAAAATAACCTTACGTACCTACCTACCTGGGTATATCAAGTTTTAATTTACCTACCTACATACCTCAATTCAAAATATTTAGGTACATGTGTACCTACCATACCTACCTATTTTCATACTTTTTCTTGCAAAACAAATTAATTTCTTTAAATACCTACCTAGTATATCTACCTACTAATTTATAAAAATGTACATACATACCTACCTACATGATACATATGGTACCAATTTGCCAATATAGTAACCTTGCAAAATCGTGCAAATAATCATATACCCATAGCCATCAAAAGAAAGCAACAAAAACTCATTGAAAAAAACTGGAAGAACATAACCCAAGAATAAGCCCATAGGAAAACATATATTTTCATTTTCTCATTTTCTTCCCCTTATTCTCGTTGTTGACTGACAAAAACATCTGACTCCCTTACTACCATTATAGTTGTACGAATTTAATCAATGTTCTCCTCTCCCTCTTACTAATTGTTTTTATTTTTCCTTGCATCGTTATCCCCAGGTCTCTATTGTGCATTTAAGCGATTTTAACGCCAATTTCGGCACATTTCGTGAGTACTATTAGTACTACAAAATTTGAGCCATGATATTACTATAAGAGTATATATACAATGGTTGAACATACAAACTATGTTTAACTTAGTTATGATGTAGATTTATGTTTCGTATCAGCAAACGGGCCTTAGTAGTTCATCGCGATATCATCTTAATTTTAGGGTTTAAAGTTGACAGTGGACTATCGACTTAATTTATACTCACGTATAAACCAATAAGGCGAAGAGATATTAATTATGTGTTTGCTGTTGAAAATTTGTTTTAATTAAATAATTACTATTTTCACTCATTTCAAATGGCCGAATTTGGAAAAAAAAAAAAAGTAGTCGCTAGTTATCGCCCATACATACTACATATATTTTTACAATACTATAATCTATAAGGCACCAAAAGAAAACTTTTTTAACGGATAATAATTCTGTTTATGCAGTTATTTCAAAATGTGCTACCCTATCGTCGGCTTAATTGAAAACTTAACACCCTTAGATCATTTTTTCATATTTGGAAACATTTGTACTAGTTATAGATTTTAGACTGAAAAGCTTGACTTGAAATTTTAATCTGACGCTATATGGTCTAGAAATCCATTTTAGCCCAAATAAAGCAATACTAGTCGGTACGATTTTGCTCTTTGAATTTGTCTTGAATTTGAATCATACTTACTCCACCACGTCAGGTTGTCAAAGTAGTCCCGTTAAAAGATATATATAATAATTTTTCTCAACGAAATTTTGAAGAAATCCTGATCCGCGATATTTTTTCACGTTTAGATCACAGTGTGAGGTTCAGTTTTGACTTTAAACTAACCAAAACATGTAGAAAAAGCTAACTCTGGTTTTACTGACTCAGAGTTAACTTACTGAAAAACTTCAAAAACTGTTATATTAAAACCATATTTGGAACAAATTTGGCTCATGAAATCAGTGAGAACTGAGAGAAATAAATGAAGTTCGTCAAAATTAATTTAATTTATCTAGGGGACAATTTATTCATAGTCTATTTAAAACTGGATTGTGTCGATTTAACTAATATGCTATTAATATAATAGTACCATTGAGAATACTTTATTAAATTTGCTTCATTCACTCGCCTTTACTTAACTGGCTAACTTTTTAAAATATCCTTGGGATTTTTTCTTTATTGTGACTAATGAACTGTCAATTTAGCACTAAAAAAGATTCAAGGTTCTTTACTCTTAATTAGCGTTGCCAGTCAGTTTTGTGTTCTCTTTTTTTTTGTATGTTTAAAATGCTATATGAATAACAAAAACCGACAAAGTTGAAAATACCTTCTGTTGAAAAAAAAAATAAATAAATAAACAATCTATTCAGAATATTTTTAGTGCACTGAATCCAAATCCAGCCCCTAAATCCTTTAATTATATTTTTCGAGGTATTCCAATCAAAAATCATTGCAAAACTGTTTTTCCGCTTTTAAATTGGAGAATTTCAAAAACCAAACGTAATAATAATCATGTCGATTACAGAATCCACAAAAAAAATTATTAAGGTTTTAAGTTCAAAAATGCACTTGAGAAAAGTTAAAGTGCGTCTGGCAAGCACAAGGCTGAAACCAAAACGTGGACACACATTTTTATAATCAGGAGAATTTTTCTGATTTTTTGATATATCACTCTTGTGTTTATCACTTCGACCACAAAAGTTGATTTTCGCGCATTTTGGTGGGCGTCTGGCAAGCACAAGGCTGACTTTGCCTCTATTATGCTTAGTTTCCCAAATATGAAAAAAAAAAAAACTACAAAAGGGGACCTTTATTCCCCTCTCCTGTCTAAGGCTTGCGGCCCGGGGCTGGGGACTTTGAGTATGTTATACCTTAGGGTCCCCTCTACCACTATCATAGTACCTTGGGTGGCTTGCTTCACAGGTTCAAAGAAATTATTCATTCATTAACCTCAAGTTCAACGAAACACTACTATCACATACTACACAGTAAATAACAAAAAATAAAAGAAATTGTCGTCGTAACTTTCAATTTTCTCAAAAACTAGAAGACATAGAACCATTTGGTTATCAGTTTTCAATTAAGAATTAATATAGGTAGTGAACAATAAAAGCCAATTCTGCATTTTATTTTACAATTTAAATACAAAAATCAAAAACGAAATTTTCAACTTTTTTTTTTTTTAATTTTGAGGTTGAAAGTAATTTTTACAAAAACTATGGACATCAATAACTTGATTTGAAAATAAAATAAAACGACGGAGTTCTTGTAAGTGTAAGTGTTGCCGTTGTTTTTTAATATTATTTTTAAAAAATTGCCCCTTCTCTCTAAAGGGGGCAGAAAGCACTCCCCTCTATGGCAAATAAATTTTGTATTGTGTTCCTTTAAAAAAAAACGTTATCATTTTTTAGCGCTATATGAAAACAACTATTGCTATTTAAATTTTGCATAATTTAGTATACATCAACTTTTTCGTATAGTTTCGGATATATAGAAAAAAAAAAGGAAATTATATCTCATTTCTTAGCCTCACGACATAATTTAAATTTAAAATTTAAACAGTGAATGAATGTGTTGTAACGTTTTTTTCTTTTTTCTAGGTAAATTGGTCAGAAAACATTCAATATCTAATGTCGATTTCCGAGATTTTTTTCTGTGATTGTATGTGTGTGCAATTTGACAGGCCCGAACGCACAATTCTTTATTTTTTTTTTTTTTTTAAATATGGAAAATTATTGTAATTCTTTCTACATTTAATTTTATTTATTTTATTTTATTTACTAAACAACGTGAACTTTATACTTTTACACGACAGATATAAATCAATTGAACAAATTGACGAAAAGCCAAACGTAAGCAATAGCCAGAGAAATGTCAAATCTTCCTAGTGTGTGTGCAAGTCTTTGTAAATCTTTCTAAAATAAAAGATTTGATTTGTTTAGCAAATTTGATCTTTTCTTCTAAACAAATTAAATTTCCCCTTCACAGATTTGATTTTTTAGTTGAAAGGAAATCCACATAAGGTAATAACAGGTTTTTCAGATTTGTTGACTTTTCTACCGCACGCATCTCCTTTATTATTGATATTAGGAAAAATGTAAATATATATTTTTATAGACAATTTAATTGTCTCTAATTAAGTAGCATAGACTTTTCCGCTAACATGTTAGGTTGTGGAAATATTCACAAAAGTCTAAAAGGGGTACCTTTAACCCCCCCCCCTCCTGAGTTTAGCTCGCGGCCCTGGTCTGGGGACTTTGGGTATGTTATACCTGCGGGTAACACCTACCATTTAAAAAAATAATCCAGAGAGCACTGTTTTTTGCAGTTATTTTATAATTTTGAGTCTTCGTTGACTGGGCTATTTTGATTATGAAACTGTCCGAACGTGACAGTTTCAGTAGTTGCCTATACAAAAATAAATGTATGTTGTACGGCCTGTCATATTTTGTTAAATGTGTCGTCCCATTTTTAGGATTTATTGCCTTGAAAAAGCTCTAACATTTGTCTACCTTTGAATTAAAAATTGTTACCACTCATCACTTCTGAAGCTTCATGAATATCTATATTTGATATAAGCTTAATTTATTGTTTGATGTAAGGATTTTTTTCTTGAACTCTGGTAAAACTAACAATTTATTCAACTCAACAAAACACGCCCTAAGTAACAGATTTATGAATAGAGATGTCTTTTTAGTGCCCAATATAGAGAACGGAAAATAATAATATTAAAAAGCTTATGTTTTAGTCTAAGAAAGATAGGATCGGACCAGGGACAAATTAATTCATGAAATTTTATTTCTGGTATCGACGCAGAATTTTATCCTCAACAACAAATCCAAAGTCCTCCAAAATCCCCGCATTGGCTTTTTGTATAGGCGCATTTTAAGAGGTGGTGAGGGGAGGGAGGCGGGAGTTTGTCAAGCTGAAAAATTTGTTGTAATACAATCTAATCATATTACACATGTTTTTAGGGTGCTTTTCAACGCTGATTCTAAAGAGACCAGAACTGAAAAGCTACATGTATCCTGTGGAAAGTTAATGTCAGTTTTAAGGAATGATCACTTTTTTTAAAGTACAACAAGTAATATAATACCCAAAACCATTTTAAAATAATGAGATTTTAATGAAATTTGGTACACTAAGAATCAAAAGAGTCCCCAAAAATATTTGTGGTGAAAGGGTGTTTTTTTTAGGGCGAGATGTTAGTGCGTCATTATTACCATAACATCTATGAATATGTTGATGAAATTAGCTTAAAATATTAAATATTTCATGGTTTGCAAGTATCAAAAGAGTCCATTAAAATAATTTGATCCAAAGAGTTTTTTTTAGAGAGTTTATGTTTGACCTGCCCTATACGGAGCAAAATGTTAGGTCTTACGAAAAATTGAATTTTGGTGTAGTCGAGATAGTACATATGACATATGATATATGATTTAAAGGTATTTTTTAACCCCAGAAATTATTGTGTTTCGCAATAAAAATCACAGCAAAAAGATACTGTGAATTTTATTATTCTAGGGGAATTTGTTTAAATTCGTGCACCTAGAAAATAAATACCCGTGGTCAGGTTTTTTATAAATTTTATTTTCTAGGTGCACGAATTTAAACAAATTCCCCTAGAATAATAAAATTCACAGTATCTTTTTGCTGTGATTTTTATAAGAGTCGGTAAACATCGACCAAAATTTGTGTCTTAGTAGGGTATAACAGACTGACTGAAGAGCCCACTGTTATACCTTGGGCGAAACACAATAATTTCTGGAGTTGAGGTCACTTGTACTTTTTAATTGAATTTTATTCATTCACTCCACTTAAAACAGAAGTAATTTCAATATTTTAATATTTAAATTTCTTCATCTTCTTATGGTATTTTTTAACGCCAAATCTAATAAAAGAAAAAACAATATGATACAAGCACCCTAAAAAAAATTATATTACTTTTGAAACAGAAATTACTGTTTTTTTCCGTTAAGCAGGTCAAACATTACACCACCAAAAAACACACTCGGACCTTAGATATTTGTACGGACTCTTTTGATTTCATAAGTGTCAGAATTTGTTCATGGATGTAACGGTAATAATCCCTCACTTGCATCTATCCGTCAAAAAACACCCTTTAACCACATATATTTTTGGGGACTCTTTTGGTTCTTGGTAAGCATGCCAAATAAAACATTTATACCAAATTTCATTAAAATCCCATTATTTTAAAATGGTTTTGGGTAATATATTACTTGTTGTACTTTAAAAAAAAGTGATCATTCCATAAACCCGACATTAACTTTCCACAGGATACATGTATCTTTTCAGTTCTGGTCTCTTTAGAATCAGCGTTGAAAAGCACCCTAAAAACATAAAAACATGTGTCATATGATTAGATTGTATTACAACAAATTTTTCAGCTTAACAAACTCCCGCCTCCCTCTCCTCTCCACCTCTTAAAATGCACCTACACAAAAAGTCAAATCAGGGATTTTGGAGGACTTTGTATATGTTGTTAAAGATAAAATTCTGCGTTGATACCAGCAATAAAATTTCATGAATTAATTTGTCCCCGGATGCACATATTAAATTTCCTATCTTTCCTAGACTATTTGGAAGTGTTGCCCTGTACTATTTTGCAAATTTTAAACTGAACATTAATTTCTATGCCCAGCTTGTTACAAGTTTTGTGATCTACCTATACTACTTTTTTTTTAGTTTCACTGTGCGACTAATTTTATTAAACATTTTTTTTTTTTCTTCAAACTTGGTATATATAGTGTTTTTTGACTAATATGCCCAGACAATTTTTTAAATTTATTTTTAAGAAAATAACGGTACCTGCTCAAAAGGAAAATAATATTTTTCTCAAAAACGTGTCCGAGGATTTTGCTCAAAAAAATTCAAATAAATTAAGTTAGGAAATGCTACTTTTAAATAAGTATTTTTATTTTCTCGAAAACAGTTAAGTTGAAAATTTTTCATTTATGTTTATGGTAAATCTTCTAAAAATTATAAACATTACTGTGAACCAAAATTAAAAAAAAATAAAATAGAAAATTAAAAAAAAAATCAATTTTTTTTTTTTGAAAACGACTTGGTTAATATTTTTAAAACTAGGTGTAAGATATTATTTTGTAGAATACTTGAAAAAATCATCTTTCTAAATTAAAAAATAACGGTACATTCCATACAAATGTTGAAAAACCGTTAAGAACAAATTATTTTTCTCGAAAACGGCTCCAAGAGTTTTGATAAAAAGATGTGCGTTTACTTTTAAAGGTATGGTCAATATTTTAATGAAAACAAATTTTACCAATAACGATTAATAATGGTACCTGTCATAGAACCAATTTTTTTTGTTTTTAAATTACTCGTTGACGGCTTTTCCGATCTCAACCAACATTTTTATATAAGAGCTCCTTCACAATTCAAATAATTTTGCATATACAAAACTGGCTAATGAATTTTTTTTATTTTGTGTAAAATTGTATTTTATTAAATACTAAATGTTGGCATACTAGATTTTATTTTTGAAAATGAGACAAAAATTGTATGTATAAAAAATAAATTTTTAAGAAAACCGCTCCAACGATTTTTTTTTTTTTTTTTTTTTTTTTCTTAAATTCATATTTATCAAACAAATCAGATGGCTTACTTGATTTTTACCTCTTACTCTCAAAGCCATTAAAATAATAAATTTATAGTTATGATTTATTTAATTTTTTTTAATGCGACCATAACATTTTGGAACCTACAGCTATATACTTGTACATCATCAATTTCAAGCTACTTTAAAGTTGTAACCTACGAGAGCAAGTTTGTGCGATCCAGTCGTGCCCATTTGTTTCTTATCTACTGATAACATTTTGTTTCCAGTAGATCTAAAGAAACAGCATACAATAAAAGATTCATCGTTTTAAAGCTAAAAGTGTGAGGGTTCAGTGCAGAACAGTTTGACTTTCAACTAACCAAAACATGTAGATAAAGCTAATTCTGCTTTTACTGCATTCAGAACCATTCCTGTGTGCGCGTGTCGACAGAAATAGAAGGGACCTACAATTTTATGTTGAGTCGGAACGGCTAGACGAGAAGCACTTATTCATGACAAGTGGTACTCTTGGAGGATTTTTTAATTGCTCGCAAGAGGCAGTAGCCCTGAAAAAAAAACTTTTTAGGTTTTAGATGGACGAGGCTGAAAAGTGAACCCGACTTGTTTTTTTAATCTTCCTTTGCGGCCATGTTATAACATACACATTTACAAATTATATGTGAAACTTGCAAAATATTCATAATTTAATATATAGAACAGCTGCCCGTACATTGTACAACTGTTTTTATTCAGTCCATTTATCAAAACACACATTTAGGAGGAAAACGGCAATTCAAAACAAAACAACCCAAAGACGAATATAGCAGCGTGTTCGTTAGTAGTGTTTGTAAACTTATCTGTATTTCTATTTTAAATATGTTTTTCTTATCTACTGATAATATTTTGTTGTGAGGAGATCTTAAGAAACAGAATACAATAAAAGATTCATCGTTTCAAAGCTAAAAAGGAAATCACTTATAGAAATGACCGTTTGATTGCTCCGACAAACCAGTCACCACAATCCATTTAATAGTTTTTTTTTTTCGTTTTATGACAAAGTTACTAGATTTTATTTTAACTTGGGCCTTATGAACTTATCTTAGCTTTAAGCATATCGCGATGCAGACATTAAAAACAAAATTATTTTGCCCATTGCCTCCAAGAGACTTGGCTTTTATTAGTTGGAAACAAAATCACCGCCTATGAGTATAAGGTTTCATTAGTGTCTAACCAAACAACAAACGAAGGTTAATGTAAATATATATCTTTGCTCTAATAATTTTATTTGAAGGACGGTAAAGCAATTGCCGAAATTACCTTAAAAAACAAATAACAAAGTATAACAAAAAACAAAAATGTCCCTTAAGCCAGGGAATTATCGACGTTATCGTCGAGAATCAGAAAACACTGAATCGGACATTCAGGTATTATTTAGTTAATATGGTAAGAACCATGAGGTTTGGTTGTATATAACGTTTACTTTGCTGGTATAATTTATAATATAATTTCTGTTATCTTCTTATGAGATTTAACCTTATTAAAGGTGTTTGATTTACCTGTTTAAGGTGCACTGGCAGATTCTGCCAATTGATGTTGTTACGGACACAATTTTCAATTTCTGCATTTATTTTTCCACTCATTTTGCTAAAGAATTTTTAACAGTTTATTTAGGACTATGAATTTTCTGTTTTTTTTCTTTTAAAAACCGTGATTTCTACATTGTTTTGAGCGATTTTTCTTTTGCAAATGCAACAAAATCTTCGTTTCGTGAGTGTAAAATGAAAATATTTTGACACCTGTCTCGCCTGGAGTACTTTGACATAAGGGGGAATGCTCTGGAAATGAAATTAATCATTGCGTTCAGGCGAATTTTGAAAATGAGTGCGCTCAGCAACTTAAAGAAAAAAGGCAGCACAGCGACAGCACATTTCAAAGTCGAGCCCATACAATCTGATACAAAATAAAATTTTGTATCGTCGTAAATTGCAGTCCTACTGAAGTCGAGTGCGGTTTTACATTAAGTGTAATAAACAAATATGAAGACAACAACTCCCTTTCTTGTGTGCTGTGTTGTCGAGTCACGTGTGCACTATACCAAACGGCTCAATTGGCAATATTTGAGATATTAAATTATCCCTCTATTTGCCCAGTGTAGTAGCCCGTATCGTAATGGTTAGTGCGTTCGACTGTCATGCTGGAGGTCTGGTCGCTTCCCAGCCTCGTCCACCTAAAAACTAAAAAGTTTTTTTTTTTTCAGGGCTACTGCCTCTTGGGAGGAATTGACAAATCCTCCATGAGTATCACTTGTCACGAATAAGTGCTTCTCGTCTAGCCGTTTGGATTCGGCATAAAATTGTAGGTCTCTTCCATTCCTGTCGAGAGGCGCACACATGCTATCCAAATCCAAAAAAACTTCAGATTTCTTTGTTTAGTTGTTGCAACAGCTGATATCAGCTGTTTCTTAAAGGCCTTCCACACTAGCTCTACTGTGTATTAATACATGTCAAAAAAGTGGGAAACAAATTATGTAGAATAGTGTGGAAACAAAATATGACAGCCCAGCCTACACAACCCGACATTCTATCTCACACGATTTAACATGTGTTAATACATAAAGAATTTTAGGAATGGTTCGAATTCTATCCCACATTTTATCATTTAGGTTAAGGTAATGTATTAATACAAGCAAGTGTGGAAGCAAAATATGAAGTCATTTCTTTCCCACAAATTTGGCAGTGGCGTCGAATTCTTTCCCACTTTCAATTTGACATTTATTAATACACAGTGTGAAAAAATCAGCCCGAATTTCTTCTGATTAACACCCCAACGCAGCCATACATTAAGGAAAATGGGCAAAACTTTATAACTTAACATTTTACGTTTTCATATTTTTTTTTTTTCAACGAGTACTCGTCTTTTTTTTCAAGAGTCCCCAAACATTTAACAAAGCTTTAGTTTGTCTGGGCATATCTTGAATAAGGTTTGTTACGGTGGTTTCATGTAAATTATCCCATTCCTCGATCTCAGTTCACCAAATGTCTCTGGAAGAGCATGTCACCTCCTTATCGATGGGATTCATGTTTGGGTTCATCGCAAGGCACGCCATCACATCAATTTCCATTTCTTGCAAGTAGTCGGCAACGCGCCTAGCAACGTGTGGTCTAGCATGGAACCGCCTCCGAAATTTTCCCACTGGACAATAATTGTTGCCGAAGAGTATGCATACATATCTCACCTGATTATCTTCACAAATGAACCGTTATACTAGAAAAATAAAGGTCTGCGAAAGCATAACGGTAATAATCAAAACGATAAAAACACATGAAAAAGTATGACTACTACGTCACTTTTTTTGTAACTCAGTTTTGTTTTTGTTTAATCAAACACAAACACCAACGCGTCGCAGAAACATATGAATTAATTTTGACCGACGAATGTTTCTTCGTCGCAACGAATGTTTCGCATTGGTTCGGGAGAACCTTAATTGTTGCAGAAGAGTATACATAGTTGCTCTTGTATGAGCCGATTTTTCTACAGTCAGTTAAAGAGTCAAGTTCGATTCGTCGTAGTTGCCACACCGATTTAAAACCTTGTAAGCATACGAGAAAACGCCAGGGAATGCACAATGAAACGTTTCTCGTCGTCACGTCACGCCGCGCAGGAGTTGAGAAAATTGGAAAAAAAAAACGCTCTTGTTGACGTTTTTTATTTTTTTTTATATTTGACTCATGGTGAATTTTGTGAAATTGTAGAAAAGAATAAAGAAAACATCAGAAAAGTGGAAATTAACAAAAATAAATATAAATTTAGTTGAAAATGAAATTATATTTATATGACGGTGTTTATATTGGACTGACTCCTCCGAATTTACAAAAGAGAACGTCAAAAAAAATGCACAAATTTTTAATTTTTTTAAAAATCTACTACTTTTCTCTCTTTCTAAAAAAATCCACAAATTTTTAATTTACTACTTTTCTCCCTTTCTTACTATGAAGTGGGAGTGAGATAAATTTCAGAGAAGTCAAAAATAGTCGGAAGAGTCAGTCCAATGTGAACACCGTCTATAGATATATTTGTGTTGAATTATAATGTTGTATTGTTTTAATTTCTTTGCATTTTTAGTCGAAAATCATTTCCCCAGCCCGAGGAATAGAACACTTAATCAGCTATCGACAAACACAATATTATAATATTAAAAAAAAAAAGTTTAGTAATTTCAGTTTGATATTTTTCATTATTTTGAACGCACACTGCACAGCAAGAACAAAAATAATAAATAATTTAACACTGTCAAAAAACTCTTCGTTAAGAAACTCGTCGCATTGTGAATTGGGCAACGATTTTATAACTAGAAGAAATATGACAGCGAATCCGTCACGCTCGCGTCGCGTTTACTCGTTGCATTGTAAATCGGGCTTCAGTTATTTACTGGAAGAATAAAGTTATTTGGCTCTTTAACAGTCGGAAAGCAAAATTGAATTTTCCAATTGAGAAAAAATAATCTATAGAATATTATAATTTGAATGTCACTTTCATTATGTTTGTATATGTTTTTGATAGTTTTGTTTCTGTATATCGAACATTTCTAAATAATTTTAATTTTATTTCAAGCAATGTTAACAAATAGTAATGTTTGACTTTGAAAATATTTATCCCTATGAATAACTTTATCTGAATTCTCAATAAGCAGATAAATTCACTCCTCCTATTGCTAGGAATTATTTTTGGATTCGCTTGCTTAGCTTTTGACGGAGCAAAATCTCCGATATCTCTATATCGTGAACGCGCCTATTTAATTTATAATATTCTATAGATTATTTTTTCTCAATTGAAAAATTCAATTTTGATATCCGATTGTTAAAGAGCCAAATAACTTTATTCTTCCTGTAAATAACTGACTCTGTAACTGACTTTTGAAAAATCGGCTCCTAAATAGGGTTCTGTTGTGCAATTGTGTTATTTTTAATTTTAAGAACTTAATTAACAGATTCAATCGGCCCTATTTTTCTATTTATAACAAACAAAATGATGGTCTTAATAAAAAAGAAAAAAAAAAACAAATCTTGAAAATTAAACATAATATTAAATTTATTTAAAATGTTTAAAAAATGGTACATTTTAATTTATTTCTTAAATTAATTTTATATATAAAAATATCTAAAGCTATTTTAACTTTAAAATTATTAGAAACTTTCAAAATTATCTACTTATGTATTTATTCTTAAAAACTAAATTATGACTTATTTTCATTGATATCGTCTTAAATACTGCATTTAAAATATTTCATTAACGAAAAGCAAAAAACATAATTTACTATACACTATGTTTTTTAAAAATTAAAATCATTCACATTCTTATTTTAAAAATACAATTATTTGTAAGGTTTCAACTTAGTAATTTTAATTAGATATTCCTCAAAGAATTCCACACTTTTTCAATACCAATTTCTTTTTGGATGATTTTTTTGCTGGCCTCAGAATTATTGTTCCATTGGATTTTGTAAAGGTTGGACTTAAAGGACCTTTTTTAAATAAAGTAAAATAAAATAAATTCTTTAATTTAGTATGATTAATTTAGATTTTGTTTTAATATGTGGAACATACTTATCTGTGGTTGACCAATTGGCAGAACTGTGTTATAGGACTGTGTCATTTGCTGGTGACATTTTGTTGCCAAATATCGAAACACTGACGCCACATTGACATCTTCTTTGACGGAGGTTCTAATTAATCGGCATCCAAGGTTTCTTGCTACAGTTTCTACTTCATCACTAGAAAAATATAATAATAAGAGGTTTGAGATACATATTTGCAAATTTTTAAAATTAAAACTTACGCAGTCACTATTGCCTGATCCATTAGATCAATTTTGTTTTGGACTATAACAGTGGGTATTTCATTGCACTCGTTTTCTACCTAGTAAAATGAAATCAAAAATATAAAATGGATTTAAATAAATAGTAAATGTTAAAATTCTTTGTTCTTGTTAAAATTCTTTTTTGTGCTAAGAAAATCGTTTGAAGTCGATCTAGTACAGGAAAATTAGCAAAAAAACAATCGATTTTTGGAACGAGTACAGGAAGGCAGAATTTTGTATACCTGAAAGACGGATATTGAAAAACTTATGTTGAGTTTTTGGGACGCCATTCCCCTGGGGAAATCCGCCATTTTGGAAAACGCGAAGTGATCTATATCTCTGAAACTATTGATCTTAGATAAAAAATTGTAAGGCCAAGCTTGTAGGCAATTAAAATATCCTTCGTAAGCTAGTACATTTTTTTTTCGATGTGGGCGACATTTTCAAGGTTATGTCGTCTTATTATTTGATTTTTCACATTTACACATTTTTGTCATTCTCGAATAAGCTAACGTGAATTACTTTTTAAATGCGAATTTAAGAACACTAAATTTCCAACATTTTGATATATTTTTAAAGATGATGCAAAACCACAGTCAAAAGTTACAGCCATTTTGGTTGCGCTAAAATGAAAACTCCGGAGTAAATAAAATACTATATTGTTATTAAAATTAAAACAAATACCAAAATGGCTGTAACTTTTGACTCCGGTATCGCTTCATCTTTTCATCTTCAAAAATATATCAAAATGATGGAAATTCAATGTTCTAAAATTCTCATTTTGAAAGTAATTCACGTAAGTTACCTCGGGAACGTTCGAAATTTGTATTTGCAAAAAAATTATAAATAAAACGAAATAACTTTGAAAATATTGCCTGCACCGAAAAAAAATAGAGATATAAATGAAAGGTGGTTTAATTGCCTACAACCTGGGCCTTATAGTTTTTCGTCTAAGATCAATATAGTTTCGGAGATATAGGTCCATTCGTATTTTCCAAAATGGTGGATTTCTCCACGGTCATGGCGTCCTGAATAACCGGACATATAAGCTTTTCTAATAGCCCTCTGTCATTTATAAAGAAATCAGCTTATCAATATTTCATTCCACGAAAAAGTCTACCTTTATTGCACTTTATTGGCTCAATTGATTTAGCAGCTAATTTTCCAAATGCTCTAATTTAGGACTCGGATATCGCACCATCTTCAAAAATATATGAGAATTTGTTTAACTTTGTGGTCTACAATTTGTATCACAAGAACAATTTACGTGAAATGAGAAAAATGTGAAAAAATAAAAAAGTGAAAAATAAAAAATAAAAATATTGTCCACGCGGAAAAAAGTTTTGATGATAATTAAAAGATAATTTTACTTCAACAAATTTGATTATGACAACTCTTTACTTCAAATCGATAGTTTCGGAGATATAGATCAATTCGCATTTTCCAAAACGGCGGATTTCCCCAGGGGGATGGCGTCCCGAAAAACTCAACATAAGCTTTTCTAATAGCCCTCTTTCAGGTTTACAAAATTCAGCCGTCCTGTATTTCGTTCCACGAAAAATTCTAATTTTCCTGTGCTAATCATAGAATCGAGAAATTTTATCAAAGCTTTTTATTGAAGAATCTTTGTATATAACTGCAGCTAATTTTGAAAAGCGATCGGATGAAAATAAAAGCAGTTATCGACATGATAATTTTAGAAATTATGCTTTCGAAAAAATTGCGTTTAAAATTTCAAGTACACACACAATTTTCCGTTAAACTTTGTTTGAAAAATAGACTATCCCAAATGATACGGGGATAAAATCAACTTTTATTAGACGAAAGAAGTTCTTTGTATGAATTTGCGTTCCCGTACCCACTGTTGCTGAGAGATTTTTTTTTTATTTTCGGTCTTCAAAATTTGAATGCTGTTTCTGTGCATGAAGTAATTGATTGGTCCTATACAAGGTGCCCCGTAAGAAATGGATAACCCTGAAATGCCTCATAGTTGACTTTATGACCGTTCTGAAAACTAATAAAAAAAGTTCTATCCTAACCTCAAGAAAAGATAAATGCAATTTTTTGTTCGGTGCACTATTTTTTGCCTTACCTTAAATTTTTGAATACCATGACTACAATTGAATGAATTCCACCGGTTTTTTTCGTAGCAATATTTGACATTATTTGTGCCAAAACATTAGTAGAAGAAAATTTTAATAACTGTTGGACTTCTTAGAGAAAAAAAACTATTTAACTTTGATTTTCAATTGCAAAATGTGAAAGAAAATAATTTTTGAAAAAGTTTAATCATCACTTGTATAAAAAAAATGCATGAATACCTTATTGGCCAACTATTTTAAAAATATGCGCGTTAAATGTGGATTTCAAATTGGTATAACTTGTTATTTTATCTAGAGTCAATAGTTAGTTATTAGTAAAAATCTGCAATACTAGAGTCAATTTAACAAAAACAAAAGTTTTCAAAATTAGCACATTAAACGTGAAAATAATGCCTTGCATTGAACATGGTAGATTTTTGATTGATTGCCTGTTTTTGTGATGTTGTTCTTATGATAAATCCAGCTTTTAACTTCTAGGGCCGAGTGCAAAATTACTAAAAATGTCAAAAAAGTGCAAAAAACGGTTGAATTTTCGAGGTCGTTTTGAGTTATACCTCTTCAATTGGGCTTTAACAATTAGTTTATTTGTTATTATTTTCTTAAAAATAATTTTTAGAAAATAACAAACAGTCCTGGAATACCCATAGAATAAGAAAGAAACATTTTTTGTACACTCGGGCGTATACGTACTATTTTTTTTGTATGTGTTAATTTTGCTAACGATTAATAGGTTCAAAGAAAATAACACAGCCATCGATTGACAAAATTCATCTCGTTTATCCTGTTTGCAGGCATGCAAGACGAAATATTACAAACCATATCAATTGAATGCCAAATAAAATAATTAAACGGGAATAGTCCAAAAATACGGCTGTTATGGCTGTTATAGGATTTTGTTTGCCTTAAAACTGAGACACAGACATTTTTTGTTAGCAGCTCTTAATCAAAATCGTTATTTGAAATAACAGTAAACATTGTACGATAGCTACCCGTTAAAGTCTTGTAATTCAATTCGATGAACTTGCACACACAAAGATATTCAAGTATTATATAATGAGACACCGGCATATGCAGAAGAAAGTGTTAATAAAGGAAAATGTACGTCTATATCATTAGTGTTCTCCTTAAACTGCATGTTTATTCGTGTTTTTCCCACCGGCAGCATCTACACCACCACAGAAGCAAAAGCAGGAGCAGAAACCTTCAGCACCTCAATCAATTCTCTATACCGCCAACACAGAGAAGACGTGACGTGATGCTACACAACACGTTACACACAATTCGATTCTCCAATAATAAGAAGCAACACAAAAAAACATCACACGGTGCGGCATTTAAATTCAAATTACCTTCATTTTCCAATCCTTTAAGGCCTCGAACGACGTTCGATCTGTTGTACTGAACGTTAGCACACACGCTTGCGCACCGCGGTAATAGGCTTTGGTAATAGCATCGAATTCCTCCTGCCCGGCTGTGTCCCACAGCATTATTCTGACATCTTCACCATCAATTCTATACGTAAATGGAATTAGGCGTACGTTATTAGGTTCAAATTTACAAAGATTCTTACAATAAGCATTTTCGTTTGCATATATATAGCTATGGTTAAAAAAATACTCACTCGATTTGTCTCTCAAGGAAATCAACACCAATTGTTTTCTTATAGTCCTTTGTGTAGATTCCCTTGCAGTAGCGCTGTATCATTGAACTCTTTCCAACGCCACCATTCCCCACAATTACAACCTGAAATGAAAACAGATAGTATGTAGTTGGACGGAGTTGATTTTTTCGATTTTTTTTTTGATATTGATTGGAATTTTTATTTAATCGTGCTTCGGATTTGGGTAGCACATTCAAAGGAATTACTACCTTTACTTAAGTGAAATGAAATTGCTTTGTTTCTTAATTATTTTATTATATTAAGTTCAATGGACATTTGAATGTACCAGTCTGACCTTCAGCCCTAAATTCATTATGTAAGATAACTGTTTCTGATTTTTTTCAAAATTCTAGTATATGTTAAATCTTGCGTTCAAAATTTTGTTTTGGTGATGGGAAACGAAAATATCATACAAAAAATGACATAAAGAACATAAATTCATAATGACATAAATTCACCCCTGTTCTGAGTTCCGATCGTTCGTAAAATCCTTTCGTTTTCAAACTCTGGTCTCTGGGTGTTTTGAAATACTTCTCGTTTTCAATACTTAAGGAACGAGTATGTTTTGTTTTTCGATCGAATTGAAAATTTATTTGACATTAAGAATTAATAGGTCTGTTCCTTTACTTTGAGTTTCTGTGATTTTTAGTCCGAAGTCTTGTCAAGTTCATATAAAAAAAAATGGAATTGACAGAACTTGGGACCAAAATGCGCTGAAAATCACAGAAATTCAGAGTAAAGGAACAAACATAATTTTTATTTTGGTGCCCGAATTGAAGCTGTGCAAATTTTAAAGTGTGACAATCTGTATTTTTTAACAATTATAAACCAAAAATCCAAGATGCCCATTGCTTTTTCTTGTTTTCAATGCGTTCATTGGTTTTGTTTTTTTTTTTTTTCAGTTTTCGAAAGAAAAATAGGTTTGGATACTGGCTACTACGAACGTGAAATTTGGAACACTTTTTTTTGAATCCGTACGGAACAGGGGTTATTTCCTTTTGTTTTTCGTTCATTATTACTGTCATTTATTTTTGCTATTTTTGTCTTTTTCGTGTAAGTAGTTTTAATATTTGTCATTAGGCGTGTTCACAAGAGGGAGATATCGGAGGGCCTCAGAAATCTCAGTTGCCTGAACAGGATTCCTCAGCAAAAATCTCAGTTGGCAGTCAAAATAGGCCGCTTTCACACAAGGAAACTGAGTTGCAAGAAACTAGCTAGTTTGTTGGCGAGAAGGGTGAGAGGGGAGATTTTTTTTCTTCCCCTTACTCCCTTCTCGCCAACTTCCAGTTGCCGGCAACTCAGTTTCCTTGTGTGATAGCAGTCAAACTGATGCCAGATTTACACGAACATCCCAAAAACCCTTATTGCAAGAAAAATGGTAAAATAATGTAAGAAATAATTTTTCTATGACATGCATTTACACGAGTTCAAATAATGGCAGATTTCAAAATACTGGCAACTGCCATCAAAGAATGAGCAAGTTGATTCTTTTTCTAGAATGGCATAATTTGGAAAATGGCGTCAGTAAAGTGATTTCACATAGCCATATATTATTGGCAGCATTTTATGCCAAATAGCTGTGTACCATTCTTTTCAAGGTATTTTTTTTAATAGTTTACCAGTTTTACTGAAAAACAGTCATGTCTGAATAAAATGGACCATAACTTTTTTTAAGATGTCGCCTTAATTTTGATGTCATTAGATTCAGAATTGAAAAATACCCTAAAATCATGTATCATATGTCCAAATTGTATCAATATAATTTTTTTAATTTCGATAAGTCATACCCTCCAAAAAACACTCGTGGGATACAGATATTTTTATGGACTCTTTTGATTCTTTATTCTTATGGTTAATCCGACATTCCCACTATTTCTTGCTGGAAATTCAGATGAAACGTAACTAAACTTCAAAATTAAAAGTACAAGTGACCTCAACTCGACAAATGTATGCGTTTCGCCCACATATGACGGTGGTCTCTTTAATTAGACTGTAAGGTGTGTATTAATTTAACTTAATTTAAAATTTTAATAACTCTCCAACATATTTTCCTGTTTCTATATTGCTAAACTTTTTTATAGGCACTTAAATCTTCGATAGGTTACAATACAGGGACCCAAAAACAAACTTCTCTTCTTCTTCTCTCTAGATAAATCTCATTTATACAAAACATCAAGTAACGAGCAGGCTTAACATCAATTAAGATACTCCAATATACAAACTCCTTATGGACTCACTTTGATTGCGATTTCAATATCCTCTTCTCGCATGCTGCTCGTCCCACTGGCGCTGCTGCTGCAGTAACCTCTGTCGTAAACAGGTTGAAGTCTCATTCAAATTCTTAGATGTTTACCTCTTCTATACAGTATGTTGGCAAAACACAGTTTGGTCTTAGTTAGCCAAAGATGGTGGGTATTTATTTCCGGATAACTATCCTCTCTGACACGCTGATGTAGCTGCTGAAGGTGTCTTAATGCCAGATTTAAATCGAAAGAGTTAGGTACATGTAGAAGAGATGTTAAGTTATTGTTTATCATAGACTCGACCTCTCTGTGTTTGAGAAATCCTGAAAATAGAAATTTTGTTTTATGAATTCGTATAAAAGATAAATTATTTTTGAATAAAAATATTTGTTTAGTGATTACTGATTGATGAAGAAGAAAAATAAAGAAAGTCTGAACTAAGACCTTATAAGATGGAAAAAAATAAAAATAAATTACATAACTTCTTCAAATGTGAATTCACAAATGGAATCAAGTTAATTCGATTTGAGTTTATTTTTTTTTTTTTTTTTTTTGCAAACAACACTCTCATTGAAATTAAGGAAACAACTATTTCTATCTTGCGTGTTAGATTGTGATGTGGTGTTTGGTGTTTCACACATAATTGCAAGTAGAGGTAGGTTTCTTCTTTCAATGGATTCAGTGTAATTAATTAGAGAACTGAAGAGCATTACTAATGGGTACAGTGCCTGATACTTCGAAGTGCGGTACTTTAAGTAATGAGTTTAATTTTGCCGGTATATAGTGAACATTTTGATCACATACCTACACATCTTTCAACTTCTTTTTATTTAATGGTTGAATTTGTCTTGTTAAATCATTGAAAAATTATACCAAACAAACTGATCAGAATCATGATATTCTTGTCCAAAAAGTATCAATTACAATTTTTTACGCGACCAACAACAAGCTTCTTGGAACTTTTAATTGTAAATACGCAATGCACAAGAATAGGACGTGTTTCACATACTTTTGAAAAAATAATTCGCTCGAATTTAACCTCAATTACTTGTTTATATTGCATCAGAATTCGTAACTCTCAGTAACCACTCATGTGAATGAAACGTCAAAATTCACGAACGTTCGCAATTCACATTCGCAGCTCATGTAATTGTATAGGTAATTGAACATTTTATTCGATCAAAAAATTCTATGATTATGTCATCGATTATTGTGTAGTATTTGTCGAATTTCAACACTGTTTGTGCTAGGATAGAAACGGATCACTTTTAGAAAGAAAGAAAGGGATGGCATTTTTTTCCATCCCTTTCTTTCTTTCTAAAAATCATCCGTTCTCTTTCGTGAATTAATTCTTTTTTGCGCTCGTGTATCTCAGCACTTTGAAAGATTTTTCTGATTCATTTTCCTGATCTGTATAAAGACAGAAGACACAAATGTATGAGATCTTTACAATAATCTCACAATCCACATTATGAAGAGCAACGCATGCTGATCTTCATAAATGGTACTCTTTCATTCGTTTATTTTTGCATATATCTATCTTTTCCCCTCTTCTTTTATCTAAATTTGCAGATGATGTAGTTAATAAAGGGGTTTCCAAAAGGGACGGATTGATTTTGCCAGCTCGTGGCGGCCATATTGTTTCTTTTACTTTCTGTCAAAATATTGGGGCATATTCACACTCGCTGATAGACCCAGGTTTAACTGAACACAGACCTATGAATACAGACCTATTTTAATTACAAATTGTTGGTTTTATATTTTTATAAGATAATTAACTTGGTTTACTACACAAATAGCTTTAAATATTTTGAAATGATAAACTTAAAAAAATAGAATCAACGTCCAAAAATTCAACTAAACCTATGTTTAACTTAGTTTAACTTAGACTCAGGTCTAAAATGACTATGAATATGCCCCATCGTCTTTAAATCAGTTACTAAAGACAAACATCATGGTAAGTTACAGCGTCGAGCAACACGTGCAAATGATAAAACTTTTTATCAAAATGGGTTGGAAGTTGATCCCATTTTGGTCGAAAAATCATCTTTATCGTTGAAGCCCATTTTTGGATGAAATGGTACGTGAATAAGCAAAATTGCCGGATTTGAGACGACACCAATCCACGCGAGATTTACGAGGTGCCAATGCATCCAAATAAAGTTACTGTTTGGTGTGGATTTTGGGCTGGAGGCTTCATCGGTCCGTACTTCTTCGAAAACCGTCAATGGCGATCGCTATAGGTCGATGATCACCAACTTCTTGTGACTTGAATTGGATGATATGGACACCGAAAACATTGGTTTTAACAGAATAGCGCTACGTGCCACACAGCTCAAGACACATTCGATATTCTGCACGAGCGGTTTCCTGTCATGGTTATCTCGCGCCGAGACGACGCAACGTGAATTGGCCACCAAGATCGTGTGATTTGACCCCTATGGTCTTTTTCTTGTGGGGCTTTCTTAAGACGCATAGGTATATGCCATTAAGCCGCAAACCACCGTGGCCCTCAAAGAACATACTCGATGCCATCATCGGTCAAATTCAGTCTGATTTATGGTGGATTTACATGTATCTGCATTTGGTTTCTGCACAAAAAAAGGGATGCCAAATACAAAAGGTATAAGGTAAAAGATCGAAATGCAGAAGAACTTCGTTTCTGCACTATAGGAAAAAGCCATAATGCTGAAATGAAGACGAACATGTTCATATTCTTGATGGTTCTCTTTCACTCACTCGGATTTTTTGTATACATCTGTCCTGCTCTACTTTTCTGCATTTTGCAGATGAAGATACATGTAAATCCACCATTATGCGCCAAGGTCATCGAAAACTGGACCTTTCGAATCCGAGCCAACCAGCGAAGCGATGTTATATTTCACACATATACCTTATGTCATTAATAGGGTTCTCAAATAAAGATAAAACCTTATTGATATCTTATTTACAACTTGTTTTATTCAATTTTAAAATCGACCCGCCCTTAATGGAAAAACCTTTACATGTCCTCCATTTATCCTCAATAAAAAATAAAATAAAATCAATGCAAATGGTGCAAAGACATATTCATCATTATAGCCTTTTGGACAATAGGTACTGAAAGTTATGTTTATTATACTAGGTTATATTAGTATAGAACTAACAGTATACATACTAAAATGTCAACTACATTTATGAGTAAATATGTCTTCTTCTTTATGGAATTCTTTTTCTTTTCAAAATCGACTACCAACATAATGTTATATAACAACACCCAAAGTTTTATTGCAAATAATTATATAGCCCACAGGTGTACACTTTCCAAACTAACAGAAAGATACCATCAACTATCTGTTTTGATCAAAAAGATGCTCTTTAAGCATCTCTCTAGGAAGAAAAATTCCCGTAGTAGTTGTAGTCGTTTCTTGAGCATAGAGGAGCATAGAAGAATTCAGATAGTTCAGTTTACACACCAAGTGCAACAGAGTTCAGTGAACCTTAACTAGAGAAACATGTATGGTATACGAGTACACCAATGTTTGGGTTCTCCTGTCTTGAAAACTACGACTCCACACGCGTTGGACATTGAATTTGCAAGGCTATATAAATGGATGCTTGCTGGTTTATATAGCCAGACAGTCTTTGGTGGAAATTTATTTAACATTTTTGTAACTTAATAACCAACTTAAATGGAACAGAAAACGCGTAGAAAAAAAAAAACATGGAATGGAAGTCATGTTTGTACTCTTTTTGCTTTCATTGATTGGATAGCTAGGAAAGACCAAGCACCAGAGAAGCCAAGACAAATCTAACCTACCTGAAGAATTAAAGATACAAATGCGCAGAGAGCAAGCACACCTTAGAATGCAGTCTCTCTATACTTGTGTGCCTGTGCCTGTGATTATATACGAGTAACGCAAAGAAATCGAAATGGACCTGACTTGTATTTCGTTTTGTATTAACTTGAATGGAAGACAAGGTCGATCGATGAAGTAAGAAAAAAAAAAGAAATGTCCGCAAAGACAATCAATTGAAGTTATCGTCACTGACTTTCATTCATAACAGTATACAAATGCTTGCAAAAATAAATCAAAATTACATAACGGCTTTTGGCTGAGACTTGTATGTCCCGGTCTACATTGAACGATTTTCCCAGTGCCGACAAATAATTGTTGTTGTAATCGTGTGCGATTGAGAGGTACAGCCGAAAAGTTCCTTCTAGTTTCGGCTGATGTTTCCATTCAGCACGGGAAAAATCGTTCAATCAGACCGGGACTTAGCTTAGAGGATCAACAAATCTATGATATATAAAAAAAAACAGATAACGCACTCACTGGAATGATGGGAGCATGGGGGGGAAATTCCAACATAGACTGCTTTCACACAAGGAAACTTAGTTGCCGGCAAATGGGAGTTTGTTGGCGAGAAGGGGGTAAGGGAAACAATAGAAATCTCCCCTCTCACCCTTCTCGCCAACAAAATAACTAGTTTCTGGCAACTCAGTTTCCTTGTGTGAAAGCGGTCATATTGATATTGATTAAGGCATAACAGATAACATAAAAAGAATAATGCAGGGGTACGCACTTTACCCGAGCTTACTCCATACACACATACCCACAAAAACACATACACATACACATGCACATACCCACATAAACACTCTGATAACTTCACCGAATCGGTCCAAAACTTGCACCACAAACTGTTAAAATGCTTGGATTTCAAAATTGATTTGATTTTCAAATTTGACATTAGTGGCTTCACCGATTATGAACAAGTTTTTTAAACAAGAGGCCCTTCACAATAAAAAAAATTTGCATACATTAGCTGTGTTTTATTTTCCCCCAGATCCGATTCGGTTTGGATTTACATTAAAAAAAAATACATGTGTTACAAAAAGAACTCAAGATCCAGCTTTGTTTTTGGATTTGGATTTTCAAATCCATTCTTATCATACACCCTTAGCGTTTCCTTTTAAAATTTTGTTTTTACTCTGACTCTGGCCAATAGATGGCTATTTGAAGTAAGAAAAAAGAAAGGAATACATATGTTAATAATAAGGAAGAAAGAGGTGTTTATTTGTCACTGTTGTCATTGTGATTTTTGTTTTTAATCTCCTCAAATGAAGATTTTAAACAAAACTCATTCAAATCTACTTGGAAACATTAGTTTGTCAAATCAAACAAACTTTTTTTATGGAGAATAATTGTGGAACTCACCCATTTAAACGCCATTTTAGATTATTGACAGATGGAAATGAAAATTAAAAATATCTATCTCACTTCCACTACATATCAAAAACATTTAAATGTTTTTCTATAATCCTCTTTTTGATCTATGATCTAAATCTCGGTTAAGTGGTTGGTGGAAACGTAGTTTAAAATGCAGCTATCCAATAAGAGCCTCCTGATTTTTTTTTTTAATGGAACACATACAAATCATTGTATTGTATCATTGTTATTGGTATCATTGTTATTTGGGATTTTAGTTTGGTTCTTGTTTACCATATAATTTTTAAGGAAAATTTCTTCAAATGCTGCCCACGACTAACTCATAAATTGTCTTTTCTATGAACCTTATTCTCGAACTATCGGCCGGTATTCCGTGAATAACACGAGTTACATTTGTTAAGTTCTAAAGCTTCAATCGATTCGGGTTTATCAACGTTAACGAGAGATTTCAATTCTTGAACAGTCTGTGTTTTTAACCAAGATCACGCTTCTAAATACGCCACATCGTTCCATAGGTGATGCCCAAACCATGAGAACGGCGACGAATTGTTTAATCACGAACACTCTCTGCTATACGTTATATTTTACATGCAAATTAGTCAAATTAGTTTCTTAGATATAGATCAATTCGCGTTTTTCAATTTTTCAAAATGGCGGATTCCCCACGGGTAAAGTGTCCGTAAAAACAGAACTTAATCTTTTCTAATAGTCCTCTTCAGATATGAAAAAAATTCAGCCGTCCTATGTTTCGTTTGACGACCAAATGTGAACATTTTTAACTGAGCACTGATTTTGTAAATAAGGTTCCACAATTAGTGCCCGATTACACGATTCGTTTTTTCGGTTGTTTCGTCTTTGTCTTTTTGACAGATTTGGTGAGGGGAGTCGAAATGTAGAGGGAAGGAAGTAACGAAAGCAGGAATGAAAACTTCAAGACTTTTTCTGGTTGAACTTTGACGTTTCTGATTTGGCAACCACAATGCTCCTCGATGTTAGCAAAAAAACGATTTGAACAAGAATTATTGCATTGAAAAATTGTTTTTCGTAATTGGATAGACCTAATATACGGTTGTATTTGAGAAATAAGTGATTAAAAAATATTTGTATTTATTACTACCGATTATTTTCTTACAAAACCCCAAATTCCATGAACGTCAAAATAACGAATGGAAGTACGTACGTACATATTTACGCGAACCATGTTATCATGAACGTTCGTGCCTGTCAAAAAGACGAAAGACGAAATGAACAAAAAACGAACCGCATAATCAGGCTCTTAGTAAGTTTTTTTGGGGCGTAATTCAATTCATGATGAAAGGATGGCAATGACGGTGCTCACATTTGACTGACTCCTCCGAATAATACATAAGAAAACGTCAACAAAAATCCACAAATTTAAATTTTTTTTAATTTACTACTTTTCTCTCTTTTTAACTATGAAGTGGGAGTGAGACAAATTTCAGAGAAGCCAAAAATAGTCGGAAGTCCAGTGTGAACACCGTCAACGAATAATGAACTCAAACGTCATATAGACTAGTACTTACTTTACTTTACTTTACTTTACTTTACTTTACTTTACTTTACTTTACTTTACTTTACTTTACTTTACTTTACTTTACTTTACTTTACTTTACTTTACTTTACTTTACTTTACTTTACTTTACTTTACTTTACTTTACTTTACTTTACTTTACTTTACTTTACTTTACTTTACTTTACTTTACTTTACTTTACTTTACTTTACTTTACTTTACTTTACTTTACTTTACTTTACTTTACTTTACTTTACTTTACTTTACTTTACTTTACTTTACTTTACTTTACTTTACTTTACTTTACTTTACTTTACTTTACTTTACTTTACTTTACTTTACTTTACTTTACTTTACTTTACTTTACTTTACTTTACTTTACTTTACTTTACTTTACTTTACTTTACTTTACTTTACTTTACTTTACTTTACTTTACTTTACTTTACTTTACTTTACTTTACTTTACTTTACTTTACTTTACTTTACTTTACTTTACTTTACTTTACTTTACTTTACTTTACTTTACTTTACTTTACTTTACTTTACTTTACTTTACTTTACTTTACTTTACTTTACTTTACTTTACTTTACTTTACTTTACTTTACTTTACTTTACTTTACTTTACTTTACTTTACTTTACTTTACTTTACTTTACTTTACTTTACTTTACTTTACTTTACTTTACTTTACTTTACTTTACTTTACTTTACTTTACTTTACTTTACTTTACTTTACTTTACTTTACTTTACTTTACTTTACTTTACTTTACTTTACTTTACTTTACTTTACTTTACTTTACTTTACTTTACTTTACTTTACTTTACTTTACTTTACTTTACTTTACTTTACTTTACTTTACTTTACTTTACTTTACTTTACTTTACTTTACTTTACTTTACTTTACTTTACTTTACTTTACTTTACTTTACTTTACTTTACTTTACTTTACTTTACTTTACTTTACTTTACTTTACTTTACTTTACTTTACTTTACTTTACTTTACTTTACTTTACTTTACTTTACTTTACTTTACTTTACTTTACTTTACTTTACTTTACTTTACTTTACTTTACTTTACTTTACTTTACTTTACTTTACTTTACTTTACTTTACTTTACTTTACTTTACTTTACTTTACTTTACTTTACTTTACTTTACTTTACTTTACTTTACTTTACTTTACTTTACTTTACTTTACTTTACTTTACTTTACTTTACTTTACTTTACTTTACTTTACTTTACTTTACTTTACTTTACTTTACTTTACTTTACTTTACTTTACTTTACTTTACTTTACTTTACTTTACTTTACTTTACTTTACTTTACTTTACTTTACTTTACTTTACTTTACTTTACTTTACTTTACTTTACTTTACTTTACTTTACTTTACTTTACTTTACTTTACTTTACTTTACTTTACTTTACTTTACTTTACTTTACTTTACTTTACTTTACTTTACTTTACTTTACTTTACTTTACTTTACTTTACTTTACTTTACTTTACTTTACTTTACTTTACTTTACTTTACTTTACTTTACTTTACTTTACTTTACTTTACTTTACTTTACTTTACTTTACTTTACTTTACTTTACTTTACTTTACTTTACTTTACTTTACTTTACTTTACTTTACTTTACTTTACTTTACTTTACTTTACTTTACTTTACTTTACTTTACTTTACTTTACTTTACTTTACTTTACTTTACTTTACTTTACTTTACTTTACTTTACTTTACTTTACTTTACTTTACTTTACTTTACTTTACTTTACTTTACTTTACTTTACTTTACTTTACTTTACTTTACTTTACTTTACTTTACTTTACTTTACTTTACTTTACTTTACTTTACTTTACTTTACTTTACTTTACTTTACTTTACTTTACTTTACTTTACTTTACTTTACTTTACTTTACTTTACTTTACTTTACTTTACTTTACTTTACTTTACTTTACTTTACTTTACTTTACTTTACTTTACTTTACTTTACTTTACTTTACTTTACTTTACTTTACTTTACTTTACTTTACTTTACTTTACTTTACTTTACTTTACTTTACTTTACTTTACTTTACTTTACTTTACTTTACTTTACTTTACTTTACTTTACTTTACTTTACTTTACTTTACTTTACTTTACTTTACTTTACTTTACTTTACTTTACTTTACTTTACTTTACTTTACTTTACTTTACTTTACTTTACTTTACTTTACTTTACTTTACTTTACTTTACTTTACTTTACTTTACTTTACTTTACTTTACTTTACTTTACTTTACTTTACTTTACTTTACTTTACTTTACTTTACTTTACTTTACTTTACTTTACTTTACTTTACTTTACTTTACTTTACTTTACTTTACTTTACTTTACTTTACTTTACTTTACTTTACTTTACTTTACTTTACTTTACTTTACTTTACTTTACTTTACTTTACTTTACTTTACTTTACTTTACTTTACTTTACTTTACTTTACTTTACTTTACTTACTTTTGATGGCGCTCACAGCCCAGGATGGGCTTCGGCCTCAACTAACATGCCCCTCCAGCCAGCTCAAGCCCCTCCAGTCAGCTGACAAATAAGAGCTGTCAAAACAACCCTATTGGAAAAATGGGTACGTTCAGATGACATAAAAGCTTTGTTCAGCGACGTTGTTCCGAACAGTTTGGAACAGAAAAGTACAAGTTTTTGCTGTTCAATGACAACTTGCTGTTCCAAACTGTTCTGATTTGCTGTTCAGTGAGTCTGTTCCGAACAGTTTAGAACAGAATAGAAGAGGATTTTCTATACTTGCTTTTTAGGTAGAACAGCTTAGAACAGGTTTTATTAAAAATCAGATTGGGGCATATTCATAGTCGCAGATAGAACCAGGTTTAACTAAACTACAGTTAAAGACAATTTTGGCTCAATGAATACAGACCGATTTTAATTACAAATTGTTGGTTTTATATTTTTATAAGATAATTAACTTGGTATACTACACAAATAGCTTCAAATATTTTGAAATAATAACCTAAAAAAATAGAATCAACGTCCGAAAATTCAACCAAAGCTATGTTTAACTTAGACCCAGGTCTAAAATGACTATGAATATGCCCCATTAACTTTTTATAAATTGTTTGTGCGATCGCATTAATTACATTTAAAATTAAATTTTCCGTACATTACGACGGAATTTTTATCCATGTCGAGGATTCTCTTTTTTTTTCTAAACTAAATTAAGGTATAGTATTGAAGGAAAGTCGACATGTCGAAAAAAAAGTGAGTTATTTTTAAGCAAATTTACGTTCAATGGATTTACATAGTTGACTAAATATGGAGTCCCTTATGTCTCCTGAACGTACCAATTAACTCAAGATAACTAACTCTTTATTGACGTGTCACTATGCCAAAGTTTTTCTTCAAAGTAAAAGTGCCTTACCATTCAATATACGGTCGAAGATTTCTTGAAAATCCTCAACATACACCCATGTTCTGATTTTCGTTTCGAACTGAATCCGTATACGAAATTGAATTCGGTACGGATTCAAAAAAAGTATTCTGAATTACACTTTCATAGTAGTCAGTATCCAAAGCATTTTTTCTTTCGAAACTCAATAAAAAACACCATTTTTTCGTTCGAAATCTGAACAAAAAAATGAATTACAACAAAGAAACATAATTTATTGTAACAAAACTAATAATCTAAGAGCCCACAGCAAATTTTGGGAGTGCATTGATAACCAAAGTATGAGTATGAGTTTTTGTAGGTGCATATATCGTGGTTTCGAAAACAATCGTCTTGCAGGTTTCTTTTTCAGCCTTTGGCGGGGGTTAGGATTTGAAAACAGCGATTTATATATATATTTTGTCAGAGGTATTACCACTTCAATACATTTATAAAAAAAATGCCGTGGTGCTCTGTCATTTTCTTTAAGTCAAATCGTCATACCAATAGAACTCAATATAAAGAAAACATTATCGTCTTTTTCTTGGATAATTCTAAAACACAAAAAATCAACAAAACAAAGTCCCCATTAAGATTCGCTTAATAATCTTGAGTTCTATTGGTCGGATTGCCAAGCTTATGACGTTTTGACTTAAAAAAAATGACAGAGCACCACGGCATATATTTTATATATTTATTGAAGTGGTAATACCTATGACAAAATAAATTGGAAATTCGCTGTTTTCAAACCTCCACCCCCGCCAAAGGCTGAAAAAGAAACCTGTCAGACTATTGTTTTCCATACTACGATATATGCACCTACAAACAAACCCTCATACTCATATTTTGGTTATCAATCCACTCCCAAAATTTGCTGTGGGCTCTTGGTCTATAAGGGGCACCGTGGATTTTAAGTTGAAATTTCTTGTAAAATAATAGTTCTTAAAAATTTCAATTCTCACAATTTAAATTCAAGCGTCAAAAGTAAAATAAATTTCAAATAACAAGTCAACTATAAATCTGGACGAAAATAAAAGCACACTGGTTTAGCAAGTTTTGAAAACGAAAAGTATTTAAAAACACCCAGATTTTGAAAACGAAAGGATTTTTCGAACGATCGGAATTCAGAACAGGGGTGATAATCTATGTTAAATTCTGTCGTAATGTTTGTAACATTTCATTTTCTATTTAATTCACTTTTATTTATTTTATTTATTATTTCACAGTTGACAATTTTGACAAGAGCCAATTTTTCGACAGCTGACCAATCACAGACTAGAAACTTGCCTTACTTGCGATTCGCCTTAGTCATCCGAATGTTTACACCATCCATAGTAAATATATCAAAGGTGTACATATATAGTGCACAGGTTTGTCAGAAATTCAAAATGGCTGTGTCTGTGTTTTTAAAGTAAACAAAGACAAATACCGCACACAACCCACAATTTTCTTTCTTCTTCTTCTTCTTCTTCATTTTACCGGGGATTGTCGTGATCTCGAGGGGGACCACAACTCTCCCACTCAACTGCTTCGCCTAAGGTTCCACTTGTGGGGTTCGTCGCGTTGACCTCAGAAAACGTCAACAGGCCTTCCAGTTTTGGATTGTTCCATGTCTGAGGATTGTTCCATGTCTTTCATGTTGACAAATTTTCTTTGATTTTGACAACATTCACAGAACTGAACAAAAATGAAAAGGCTAATAATATTACCTGTTATACGTATAATGTACCTTGTACAATACCTACCTCCTATTCGTTGACGGCTTACAAAGTATTGAAAAATTATTTTTTGGACTTAAAAAAAAATATCATATTTAAGTACTTGCGATATAAAGGTACTATATTCTATGTCGCAAGTTATGGATTCGTAAAAAAATCGAATTCGAGAAAATAATTTTCCTTAAAATTACGATGATAGAGAACAATTCTGTCTGTGTGTCCGTCCTCGCCCGTATAGCCTAAACGGCTGGAGGGATTTTTTTCATACTTGGTACATAGTGTTTTTTGACTTATATGCCTACTCTTTTTTTTAGATTTTTAGGACCAAAAATAAGGGTACCTGCCATAAAATTTTTTTTTTTTCGCCAAAAACGAAAATAATATTTTTCTCCAAAACGGCTCCGAGGATTTTTCTTAAAAAAAATTCAAATAATTAAAAAAAAGGAAATGCTACTTTTTAATAATTTGGTTATTTTTGGTACCTCCAGTACAACCATTTTTTTGGTTTTTGATTTTCTCGAAAAAAGTGAAGTTGAAAGTTTTCATTTTTGTATGGTAAATCGTCTAAAAGTATAAACATTATTATTATTATTTTTTTTTTTGAAAACTTAATTTTTTGAAACGAATTGGTAAATATTTTTAAAACTAGGTGTAAGATAATTTTTTATTATTGTGTAGAATACTTGAAAAATTCATGTTTCTAAATTCAAAAATAAGTTAAGAAAAAACTTATTTTTTTCGAAAACTGTTCTACGAATTTCGATAAAAAGATGTGCATTTTCTATTAAAGGTATGGTCAATATTTTGTTAAAATAAAAGTTACCAATAACGGTACCTGTCATAAAATCGATTTTTTGGTTTTCAAATTTGTCGTTAACGGGTACACCAATTTAAACCAAAATTTGTATGCAAGAACTCCCTTACAATGCAAACAATTTTGCATATACAAATTTTCGAAAAATAAAATTAGGGTTTTAAAAAAAAATATTGACAATATTTTTTTTTTTTTTTTGAAAATTCAATGATTATTTTTTTTATGTCATGTAAGATTGTATTTTATTAAAAACGAAATGTTGGCATACCCGATTTTATTTTTGAAAATGTGCAAAACAAATTATACATATATAAATTAATTTTTAAGGAAACCGCTTCAACGATTTTTGATTTTTTTTTTCTGAAATTCATAATTATCAAACAAATCAATCAGATGAGTTCAGAATTTTGAACTAACTATCAAATGCCATTAAAATAACAAGTTTATAGTAATTTATAGTAATAATTTGTACATATATTTTTTTTTAATGATATCATAATATTTTGGAACCAATACATAATATAAAATGTACCTATAATTTTCTAGCTACGTAAAAGTTGTTAGATACGAGAGCAAGTTTGTGCGATCCAGTCGTGTCCATTTTTTATTTTGAAAATTCAATATCTCGAAAACGGGTTAGTGAATTTTTTTAAGTTTTTGTTTAAATTTGTTTTATTTTTAAAAAAGTTCAAGAAATTTTTTATATGTATAAAAAAAATATTTTTTTTTAAGAAAACCGGCCTAAGGCTGCCACGACACGAGCAAACCAAACGCCTTGGAGCCGTGAGTTCTAGCCGAATCAGTTTCAATGCAGTTATTCAAAGGGTCATCCACTGAGGTTTTGTAGATCCTAAACAATGACACTTGTCTTAGTCTACTAACAACCACTGGTGCTATATGTTGTGCTATGAGAAATAATGAATGAACAATAATTTCAAGTCTTTCTTTTGACTAAACAAAAAATGTGGTTTATGTTATTTATTTTGCATTAAGTAAGGGTAAACGAAAAATATTGCAGATGATTGATCGTTAGAGATTCAAGTTAAATTTCACTTTCTGCATAATGAATCAGTCAAATGTCTATCAACCATGCAATAAAAGTTCTATAAAAATAGCTGTTTAATGAAAGTGCAAATTTCACCAAAGAGGCTTTTTTCTCAAAACAAATCTTTTTATCTATCACTTTTTGTCTCTCTGGATAAATAAATGAACTCATTAGTATTCTCGTATCAACAAAAAAAAAAAAGTTAACGTAAAAAAATTTTGTTACAAATTCCTTCGAGCCGGATTTGAACCAGCGACCTATGGATTTCAACTGATTTCATGAGGCAAACATGTTCGAATCGCTTTTACACTTTCCGAGCACATCATATCATTATTTACTTCTACAGTCCACCGCTCTACCAACTGAGCTATCGAAGGCGTTGCGACTTGCTTCGCCAATTCTGCAAACAAACAATCGAATTCATAAAACAACAACTATACTGACGATGACGACTTGGGGGTTTGAGGTTTGATGACGCTTCGGGCATCGAAGCAACGCGCAACGGAGCTACATATCTGCATCTATTTATAGTAGGGAGAATATATAATTTGTTTGTTTTTCTCTCGTATAAGTTTGTTGTTCTTTAGCCTGACGTTAAATATTATTCTATGTTAGGTTGTAGATATTGTTATAGCTGTATTGGAGAATAAACAAAATTCGCGTGGTGAATTATATTATTTTGTCATTTATTTTTTGCACTATCTTTAGGTATATCTATAACTTCACTTCAACTTCAACACCACCTATTGCAATCTTGACGTTTTGTAGCACTCGATGTGCTTGCGTTTCCTCCACTATCATACATTGTCATATCGGTTGAACAAAGCGAAAGTAAATTACTTATTTGTTGGCCTTTCAGTGTTCGATGACGGGGCACGGTCTTGATTAAGAAATGACTGGAGCTATGCAATAAATTAAGATTTTATCTGGAGTGGTGGTATCATATAATAATGTACTATGTCATGTGGGATTGTTTTGTATTCTATGGATGGTTTATTCTTTTGCGCGCAGTGCGATGTGAAGGCAAGAAACTGAGAATTTCTTGTTGAATGTTAAGGAAGGCGATCGAGGAAATTTAAAAACAGCCATTTAAAGACTATTTTTTAATATAATCTAACTCCACTTTAACAAAATGTATAAAAAACTTGTTAATTTAAATAATTATTTATAAAAAATGTTAAACTACGATGCAAGTAGTTTTTCTTATACCTAGTTCCTTTAGAAATGCCACCAAAGTAAAAAATGGGCACGACTGGATCGCACAAACTTGCTCTCGTAGGTAACAACTTGAACGTAGCTTAAAATTCACAATGTGCATATATAGTGGTTCTATAACATCATATACATATATAACATCTATATATAAAAAAAAGTTTTAAAAACAATTTAAAATATAAATAACTATAAATTAATATAATTTTTTTTTTAATAGCCAAAACAGATAAAGCTTAAAAAAAAGTATGCTATCTGATTTGTTTTTCAAAAATTGTTGGAGCGGTTTCTTTTAAATAATTTTGTATATACATATATATTAGGGTGTCCCTTATTTTCCAACAATTTTTTTTTTCTTACGCACACGGCATAATTTTGTTCGTTAGAGCTTAAAACCGTTGCAAAAAAATATTTGCATCATTTGAACTTCATTTACTATACCCGACTTTTAATCAAAGTATGCCATGCAGTTTATGTAGGGAAATAGATTATGTCCCAAAATATTTGCTAGTATATCGTCATTTTTAGATTCGATAACAAGTATAATTAAATTTTTAGAAGATGGCAATGCAAGTGAGAAGTGCTAAATTTATTTTTTTAGTGGGAAATATAAACTACCAAATAACAGGTGCTAAACTTCCATCAAAACGGCAAGTTTTAGAAGTTTTATTTTATAATATTCGGGAAGTTAAGCTAACTGTGAGTGAAAGTTCAAACCTCGTTATTCGTGAGTGCTTAATTTTTTGGAAAAAAGGGAAGAATACCCACAAAGGCACTTCCTCATTGTGTAAAAAAAACTTGTGAAACTGTATAAGGTGTGGAAAGACCTGCAAAAAAATTCCAAGAAAACTCAGGATATATTCAAACGAAGGGAAGAGGAGTTTCAAAGTGATCTGGATAATCTGTTTGATTTAGCACATGCCGATGCATTGGTGAAAATCAAAATAGAAGATGATAAAATGTTTTTACTGCGTCAGAGGGAACCAGGAAGACCAGGTTGCCTAATTGGCGTCGACAAAAAATTAATGGAAAAGGAAGAAAGGGCTAAACAAAGAATATTACAAGAGGAAAACAGATTACGAAAGTCGACAATACCATCTAGCTCTACGGCTTCAACAGGATGTTTACTGTACCAACAACTTGGCGATGATACCGATACGACGTCCATTAGTGCTACAACAATGGAAACAGAAACAGTACAATCTGAAATTTTGAAAAAACGAGGAAGAAAAGAGTTTCTCAGTGCTAAGCTAGTATCAGTCCTAGACAGATGCCAATTAAGCATTCGAGATTCTGTTTATATTCTTCAGGCTACAGTAGAAGCCCTCGGACTAAACTTTGAAGATTTTCCAATCAATAAATCCACAATTCAACGTGTTCGGACGCAGATGAGAAAAAAAAGAGCTGCATCTATAAAAACTGATTTCGGAAATGATGTTCCTGAAGTTGTTACTGTTCACTGGGATGGAAAATTACTACCTGGGCTTACCGTAAGAGCTTGCAAAGAAGAACGACTTCCTATCGTTATAACGTTTGGTAGTAAGGAACAACTCCTTTCTATTCCTAAGCTTGAAATTTTTTCTGGAAAAGAACAATCTGCAGCTGTTTATAGAGCAATAAGTGATTGGAACCTTGAAAGTAAGGTACAGATAATGTGCTGTGATACAACAGCATCAAATACCGGACGCTTCAATGGTGCGTGTGTGCTTTTAGAGCAGATATTTGAAAGGGAATTGTTAATTTTTGGGTGTCGACATCACATTTATGAACTTGTTTTGAAAAGCGTATTTGAAACTAAAATTCGGCAGGTAACAATAAGCCCAGACATTCCCCTTTTTAAAAAGTTTCGAGACAATTGGAAAAATATCGATTCTTCTACTGTTCAAACTTGCAGTGAGACTATAAGAAAACGTTTCAGAGAAACAACAATAAACGAATTGCTTGATTTTTATTCTGCTGAACTGCAGAAAACAATAGTGAGTAATACCGCGAGCTTATTGAGCTTTCTGTCATATTTTTGGGAGGAAATAGTAACAAAGAATTGAAAATCCGACCACCATGTGCAATGCATCAAGCAAGATGGATGGCAACAGCAATTTATTCACTGAAAATATATTTATTGCAGTCCCAGCTTAAATTAAGCAAGCAGGAAAGGCAAGGGCTTGAAGATATTTTTTTTTTTATTACCACCACTTACGTTCGACCATGACTTGGGTGCAATTTGGCTGTAAAGGCACCATTTCAAAAGCCTTAAAAAACTACGAACGTATCGATTCGGCAATTTCAAGTGCAGCCTTAAATAAATTTTGTGAGCATTTATACTATTTTACCGAAGAAACAGTACTTCTATCCCTTTTCGATGAGAATGTTGATGTTGAAACAAAAACAAGGATGGTTTACAATTTAACGAATGATGGTTCTTTAGATAGCTTCAAACGATATGTTCCTTCAAAGGATGAACTGCGATGTTCATTATAAGGTATTTTTCCTTTAAACTTTTGCATCAAATCAAGTTTTTAAAACAAAATTTCAATTTTATTCTAGATAAAACCCTCGAACAATTTGTGACCGTCAAGAGTAAAAATTTGTTTTCTCGGTTAATAATAAATGACTCTTTCCTTGAATTGGAACCTTCTGAATGGGAGGCAAATAGTTCATACTCACAAGCGAAACTAAAAGTTCTACAACTGAGAGCTGTGAATGATACAGCAGAAAGGGCGGTTAAGCTGGTTCAAGACTTTCATGGACTTATTACAGCGGATGAAGAACAGAAGCAGTTCCTTTTACAATGTGTGCAGGAGCATAGAAAATTGTATCCTGACTGCAAAAAGGAAACATTAAAAAGGAAATATCCGCTTGAAATATAAACTTTTTGATTAAGTTTAATTGAAAATTAATATTTATTTAATAGTATTGTCTTAAACTGAATAAAACCAACGAAATCAATGAACACTCAAAATTGGTCCATACTAATTTGCCTTCTTATCTTTGAAGTCAAGTCGGGTAGGGTTCCTATAGGGCTACGAAGCTAAGATTTTGCGTATAAGTAGATCTAGGAGGTACGAACAAAAAGGAAAGGGTGTGCGTTACAAAAAAATAAAAAAATTAAAAAAGATCATATAAGGGACACCCTAATATATATACAAAATATATATTTTATGAGTTGGGCCGATTCTTTGACTAGAAAAACATCCCCAGGCCAAAACATTTCCTCCTCCGTGGTTTATTGTGCCTTTGTGAAATGTGAGTTTAGCCTTTTGCGTCATTCCATCAGAACATTGCAGATTAAACTTCTAGATTCGTCCGAAAATAACACTGCTTTCTATGGATGGAATGAAGCAAGTCCGCAGACCGAAAGGCAAAATGCTAAGTTAATACAAAGTTTCACAAAGGCACAATAAGCCACGGAGGAGGAAATGTTTTGGCCTGGGGATGTTTTTCTAGTCAAAGAATCGGCCCAACTCATAAAATAAATGGTATACTGGATCGTTTTGTGTATGATGACGTCCTTCAAAACATTATGCTGGCACACGCAGAAGTAGAAATGCCCTTCAAATGGACATTCCAATATGACATCGATCCAAAACATACCGCTAAATTAGTGCAAAAAAGGTTTTTGGAAAATAAAATCATCGTTTTGAAGTCGCCGGCACAGTCACCTGACCTCATCCCCATAAAAAAAACCTATTAATGATTGAAGATCACCAGATTGAACGTGATAGCTGCAAAAACAAGGATTTTCTTGTTGTTCTAACAGAAATTGCTTGGAAGTATCCCCCAGGAAATCATAAAGAACTGGATTGTGTCAATGCCTGATAGTTGTCAAGCACCAGTTATCAAAATTAGTATCTTCATAACAAAATATTGGAAAACAACCACAGAATTTAATTATGTGCTTTTGTTTTGTCGCAATTGCTTTTAATAATTTTTTAAATTTTTTGTTGTTTTTCCTTTACTGTGTAACTAATATATTTTTTTTCTTTGCGATTGAAGAGCTAATGAATACCTACATTAACCAAGTTTAGAAATTTACTTAAGAAAAATGTAACCAAGTGAAATTGAGTGCTTTTGTTTTGTCCGACACTGTATATCGCAAGTAAAAATGTTTGTCCTTATGAGGGAAATTAGTTTCATTTTCTTGTTGAAAAATTGGCTTCTTGGAGAATTAAGATGAACCTCTAAAAATATGATCCTCTAAAATTAACATCTAATGGGGTTCTTATCGCATTCTTTTTATCGCATACAAATTTTATGGGAATTAAATTGCATGACTAGGTCATATGTAATTGCTCTTATGCTTAATTTTCTAAGAATCTTAAAAGTTGTATATGTATTGTATGTGTTTACTTATCACAGAGATATGTTTTTGACGTCTTTGGTTTAAATTGCCTTTTTATAACTCCGGCATAACACGTAAATGGCATTTTTTTTTTGATAATGGGCGCGCACTTAAGGGATTCTTATTACCTTTAAGGTTAATAAACACATTGGGCTCAAGGATGAATTGATATGCATTCCCAGAAGTACGAGTAATTTTTTCAACGCCAGTAGATAGCATTGAGTTTTTGAAGCATTAAATTCTTCGGGCGTTTTGATTGATTTTCAGCCCAAAGCCGTTCCCGTACTCAAAAATGTCGCAATTTTTGACATAAGAGAACGCTCATCAGAGCAGGGTAATAAATTTGCTCTATCTGTTATATATGTCTGTCCGATAAAATTCTTTGGCGAGAAAATCACAGTTCACCTAAATGTCATTCTGATAGGAAATGAATGAAAGCCAAAAATCATCCCGTACTTGTCTGGCACATTAGGTAATACGAAATTTGTGTGAATTTGCGTTTTGGAATTTTGCACAGTTTTGATACTTTTGAGAATATTTCATCCTTGCTCACAAATTGTGGACTGCAAAGTAAAGGATCGATTCTATTATCCGAAACGAATTGAAGGAAAATTAATAAATAATATCAACAAAAATAGTGCATATACGCCCCAGTGTATCTACCATTAAGTTATAATCAGTGTACTAGTGTAAAAGCGGTTTGAGTTTTTTTTTTCTATATTATACTTACTTACTTTATTTTAAGTGTTAAAAACCGCTTGATAGCAATTTAAAAAAAACGGTTGATTTTGAAAAATTGAGTTATCAAACAACATTTAGAACTATTTTTAAAATTAAAAAAAAAATATTAATTTTAAAATTGTTGTATACTGCCAACTTCTTTACAAAAATTAAAACAAATATGATCTGTACCGTTTTCGAGAAAATCAAATATTAAAAATACATAGGAAACATTAGTAACCATTTTTCGGATGTTGTTCAGCAAAAAGTAGAATTCATCTTATTAACTTATTATTTTAAATTGAGAACCCGGGTTTGAAAAACCCGTTTTTTGCTTATTGGGTAAAACAAATTGTATGTCAGCTCCCAACCGTTACATTTGGTCTTCCAAAAATTGTGCAACTATAAGGTACTAGTTTGAATGCAATCGATCTATCTGCTTAGGCTATAGCTAAACAGTAGACGGAACTGCCACCACTTTGTACGTCTTTCTCTATCATTACTATATCAAGTTTGAACAAAATCTCGAGTTCGAGTTTTACAAATGCATTACTTGCCATATATCGAGATATCGCTATCTATAAAATAAAAAATAATAAAAATGTTGCCTTCACAAAATTAATAAATGCAGTTTTCTTTCAATCATTTGAAGCGTATCAGGTACAAATTTTCAATAAAAAGCATAAGTGACATTTTCTAAAAAATATTGAAAAAATAAACGAAATCGCATTGAATGGCAGCTGTTATCAGTTATTGATAAGTTAAAACTAAAATTATAATTTCTATCTACGGAAACTCATGCAAATCATAAAGTACTAATTTTGAAACCAATAGGTCCATGAATAAAACTTCGAAATATTTTCTTCACGAAAACAATATTGTACAAAAAAATACATGAATTTATTATCCGGTAATTCGTGTGCCATACTTCGGGATGTGATTCTCGGTCATATTCTAAGAAAAATATTGTTCTACAGTAAAGTCCGATTTTGAACTTTGACATCACTTTTTGACGATTTAAAAAAAGGATAAGTTTGGTGTACCCTGACCCATGTTAAGGTCAATTTCTCTGTCAGTACTAATGGACATTTTGGACATTTGTTTAAAAAGAAATACTAACCTTTAAAACTACGTTTAAATTAAGCTGATATGTTTTTAGTGTTGCCAGATATTCAATTTTAAATGGCGTTCAATTTTTCTTGCCCGAGCAAAATTTTGACTTAAAGGTCAATTTTTTTCAAAAAATGCGTAATAAACATAAAGTTTTCTTATTTTTACCTGATGAACAAAACAATAATAAAAACGAACTCATTAATAAGTGTATCCAAAAACCCATACATTTTATGGTAACATCATTTAAAATTGAATATCTGGCAGCCCTAAAAACATATCAGCTCAATTTGAACGTAGTTTTAAAGGCTAGTATTTCTTCTAAAACAAGTGTCCAAAATGAGGTCCATACCATTAGTACTGACAGAGAAATTGACCTTAACATGGGTCAGGTTACACCAAAGTTAGCCTTTTTTTAAATTGTCAAAAAGTGATGTCAAAGTTCAAAATCGGACTTTACTGTAGAACAATATTTTTCTTAGAATATGACCAAGAATCACATCACGATGTATGGTACACGAATTACCGGACACCCTGTACATTTACATACATTTCGTTGTGCATTCTTGTTTAAATAGAGCAATTTAAAAATATAAAATGAGTATTTTGACCCTACAAGCAATTAGAAAAATAGGACTCTAATTGTATAAAATACCAAAGGTGTTTTCCCGTGATAACACTTGCAGTTAGGCTGCATAGCTTTCACTCTGTCATATTTAACATTGAAGGTTTTGAATGAACAACAACCACTTGTGTTGGCTACCACCGAGTATTACATTTGGCTGGAATTATTGCAATTTCATGGCTGCCACACCAATCATCAGATTGGATGTCATTATTTGGAGCAATTTGTAAAAATACATACATTTATTGGCGCAAAATTTTAAACATTGCTCGTTTAAGGAATTAAACTCTAGGCTCTAGTTAACGTAGTCGTTTAGTTGTGAACTCTTGTCTAACTATTTCTTAATTTTAAACACGTTAAACAACTCTTCTAACTTAAGTGGACTCCGCAACGTAGCGTAAGCAAATTAAGGTTGAACAGGCACACATTTGACAGATGAGGAGAAGAGACAGCTATAGAACATCAACAAAATGTACAATTTAAACAAACAACTTCAGACAAATAATTTTAATATAACTAGGTGCGTGTCGTAAATACAGATTATGATTGTTTTTTGTTTAAATGTTTAAAAGAAGTCTACTCGCATTATCCCTGATTCTAAAAAAAAATACTCAAGCACATGGACAATTTTGAGACATCTTTGTAAATAGGTACCTACGTGTATGTTGGTTGATGTGTATTGTGTAGTTGATGTTTGTGCCCATGTTTCGCAGAAAAAGTGAAAAATTCAATGCCATATACTATATACGTTTAAAATTACCAAAGAGTTGACTCTCGCTTTAAAAAGAGTTTTTAGAGCCGACACCTATTTTAAAACCGATTTAGAGCCGGTTTTAATTCTTTAAAATTTTGCGCCATTGAATTTTAGAAGCGTTACGATATACATGTATGTAAATTACATATTTAACATAAATTACATATTTATAGGCTTTTTAAAAACACAAAGGTATATATATCTATACCCGGCTGTTTTTTTTATTTTTTAAAGCCTATAAATATGTTATTTATGTTAAATATGTAATTTATATAAATGTAAATCGTAATGATGCTCAGAAATAATAAAATAAAAGCAAGAAATACATTCAGCTGCTTTTTTTCGCTGTGGATAAGATTTAATCAGTTCATCATTAATTGAGTGCCAAATAATTTAGTCTATGGAAAAAAAGGGCTGGCAAGTTATTTAGGCTAACTAAGGCTATAGATAAATTAATTAAGGCTTTTATATTCCATAGATTTTATTAAATCAATCTTAAAAACAGGTCCCAATAAAATGTTACTACCAATTGAAAAAAAAAAAAATACATACAGTGAAGCTTATAACGACAGCCAAGGGTCGATAAACTAATATAAACTGAATGCAAACCAACCAAATAAAGAAAAAGTGGTCGTTAAAATCTACTGTTTATATGAATATATCCTAATTTTGAAAGTTTTTGGGGATGACAAAGTTCCTAGCTAACTACTTGAGAACTATGGAAATGGAGTGACGAATATTGAGTGACGATTAATATAAAAATTTAATTTTAAAATCATCGGAAAATAATAAATAGTATCAAAAAAAATGTTCCACATACGCACAGTTTCCCATATTGATGAAATAGATACATACATAGATTTGTGCATTAAGCCTAGTACGCAAATCGCAGATCGATAATCAATTTTGTTTGGTTTATTTCCTTCGTTACTCAGAATGTCACATATTGGACCAGTTAATATGTTCGCCCGTTTAGGTGGGCAGGTCAAATTAAATAAACTGTACGACTAGATCGCACAAACTTGCTCTAAAATTGATAGAGCTCAATGCCATCTGATTTGTTTGATAAATATGAATTTATGAAAACTAAAGTCAAAAAACGTTAGTGCGGTTTTATTAAAAATTAATTTTTTGTATATAAAATATTTTGCACATTTTTAAAAATAAAATCTGGTATGCATACTTTTAATATTTAATAAAATACAATTTCACACAAAATTAAAATAATATTCATTAACATGTTTTCAAGATATTGAATTTTGAAAAAAAAAATCTATATTTTCTTAAAAATCCAAAAATTTTAGTTTCGAAAATTTGTATAAGCAAAATTGTAAAGGACCTCTTAACGAGAAATTTGAAAACAAAAAAATCAGTTCTATGACAGGTAGGTTAGGTACTGTTGATAACCGTTATAAATAATTTTTTTTCTGACAAAATATTTATTATAGTCCTTATAGTCCTTGTATTTTGTGTTTTTTTTTTTTTTTGATAGCCTATACTGCCGTCCTAAGTAAAAAGGGCACATCCCTATTTTTGTATTTTTGAGATAAATGCGTTTTACTGTTTTTGGTTTCTTTGAAAACCATAAGAAAATGGATTTATGCCCATTTTCATTCGTGATTTTGAACCATTTACAGTTGGAAATATGGCTTAGTTTCTTTTTACTTAGGACGGTAGTTTAGTAGTTAGGGCGTTAAGGGCACCTTATGCACTTCATCCTGACGGGATAAGTTCTGGTACACTAATAGTCCATATCCTAATTATACTTTTAAGAAGTTTTGCAACACTGGCAGATTCACGATATGAGGGTTGCCTCCTGACCAGGTGTAACAACGGAATTCCACATAAATTGACCTTTAAATCGAGAACCAGACATCAGACGATGACGCGGAATGTCTCATTGGATTCAGAATACTTGAATCCATAGGACTATATTACTTCTTTTGCCCCTCGCCCACCCTTGCGGACTGGGTTCACAAAATGCCCTTGGCAGATAAGGGTTTTTGTTTGTCAGAAAATAATGGTGATTATATACATATTCATCAAATATTAAGATTGGTGTCGACGAAGAATTGTACACTCTACAGCATATCCGAAGCCTACTTTAATCCATTTATTTATTTTCTGTATAATCGTTTTATAATGGGGGAAGGTAATAGTGTTACTTTTCGCTTTAACTCAAAAAAAACACCCTTTCACCCCAGATATTTTTATGGACTCTTTTGTTTCTTGATTCTTACGACAAATGCAACATGTGTTCCGAGTTTAATCGCCAAACCGTGAAACATGGTAATATTTTGCTAGTTTAACTGATATACAGAGTGATTTGTATAAGATGCACCAAAATGCTGTAACGAGTAGGTTGGGTTAAGACAAGAAAAAAATCGTATGGGAGGGGCGGTCTGTTTCCCTCCGTTTAGGCGGGAGGGGCAATTTTCTAAAAAATTGACAAAAAATAAAAAATAGAGGGAAATCGATCCCCCTTTCTTGTCTTAACCCAACCTACTCGTTACAGCTTTTTGGTGCACCTTATACCAATCCCCCGTACAGTCATCATTTTATAAAAAGGAATTTACATTTTTTTAGCTATTAGTTTTATTGTTTTTATTTTAGTTGCATAAGATTGGGCATTAAAAACAACTATAAAATCATGTGCCATATGCTAAGATTAAACCAAGACAAATATATATATATATATCGGTTTGGCGTATTTCCACATCCCCCTTCCACCACTTTCAAACCATGTGTTTAGATAATTATTGCTCATACAATTTTGTATTGAAGCCTAATATTTCAAAATTCAATTTAATTTGTTTTGAACATGTTCTCGTTAACGATATCATTACATTATACTAGACCATTAACATTAATTGTCAATACGTCAATGTCTAACTTCATTCAAGCTATTAACGATTAGAGCATGTTAGTACGATCCAGTTGTGATTTTTTTAAATTTATAAAGCTAATAGTCGATTCTTAATTTCTTGTTCTAAATTAATTTATTTTGTAAAGAGTTTTTGAAAAAAAAAAATTGTTCCTCATGAATCAACACTCTTAGGTCCAGTTCACACTAGATTATACCGCACGTTTTTTAGCTGTATACACCCGGACAATTGCGCAGTGGCCCATACATTTACATAGAACTGTTCACACGATGATTTTTCTGCAGAAAAACGTTTTCACCTGCACACGTCGATCGAAAACCGGACGTCCTTGTCAACAAAACCGTACGTTTTGCGACGTATTCACCTCTCGTGGCTCATAGATTTATATCATGTCATTCACATGTTAGAAAATCACACGTTTTTACCAAATATGAAAATCAACCGAATAAAGGGTTTTTTTGAATTTTATCTTTTGATGAGGTTGGTTTAGAAGTCTGAAATTTGTATGTGTGATTGAGACTATTGATTCAAATATTTGGTAAAAAAATGGGATGCGTGTTGTACCCTGGAGGGGGAAAATTAATGTATTACAAAGTTTTCACATATTGGATAGTAACTATTGATTGCGATCATCGATGGATTTAGTTTTCTCTTATACCACAAGTCAATAATACAGCGATTATTTTGATACCTCATTTGATAATGTACGTGCTACACAAGCTTCACAATCTTAAATTTAAAATAATCGAAAAACCGAAAAAAAACAACCGAATTGATTTATTTGTCCATTATTATCTGAATAAAAAAATTATTTCTAATCGGCTTTTTTCCTTTTCAAAAATCCAAACTTCATTTGTACTGGTCAGATCTTTAAGGTTAAGGTTTCTAAAAAAAGCCTACAAATGTGACTTAATTTGTGTATGAACATTTTTGGGAAGGGGTCAACCAATTCATACTAAAAGGGTGTGTAAATGTCCCATGAACTTTATATTTGCTCTTCTAAATTCAAAACTTTATGAAAATTTTCAAAATTTCAAAAAACAAATTATACACGATTGTAGGTCTATAGCTTCTCTACAAATATGTCAGCGGTTTCATATTTTTAAATCTAACGGGGAAAAAAGTATATGCACTTCAATCAAAAAAACTCAATAAAATTGATTTTTATTTAAAAAAAAAAAATAATTAAATTATGAAATAAGCCCGATTAAGCCACCTTTTGAGGCTTGAAACTTGATTAATACTTAATAGATCTTTATGATTGAGATAAATAATTAATCGGGAAATGGTGAAATTTGTATTTAAAAATTATTGTAAAATTTTGAAAAACTTCATACTAAAAATTTGATTAAGTGGTAAATCAATTTGATTTTCGAAACTTAAATATTGAGACAAAACTTACCAGGTATATTAGTCTATGTCTCCTCTAAAATAATGTCAACAAATGTTTTATGATTATTTCAACAGGTGCGGTGCTTATATTGGTTATATCAATTTTTTACAAAAAAAAATGGATTTTGATTAAAATAAAGGTTAAAATCTCAAACAAAAAAATTCACACAAAATGTATGTGTGTAAATTCAAAACTTCATCAAAAATTTAACAATTTAAAAAATAAAAATGATATGCTCCTCTACAAATGTTGTGGTTTTATAACAGTTGGGGAATTTAAATCATATAAATTTCAATCGATTCAAATATATTTTGAATTTGACAAAAGATCAAAAATGAGTTGTATCAATTAGCACTATTCCACTCGATTTCAGAATGAGTGAATGAACCCAATGGAAAACAACAAAAGGAAATTTTTAAGGATATTTATTAAATCAAATACTCTACCCTACCATATTATTTTATGTTATGTCAAACAAAACATTTAAACCGTGGTTAAACACTGGTTCAAGATTTTAACCCACCGATTTTTGCGGATTATCTTTAGTTCGACTATAGTTCAGTTTATTAAATGCTTGAATTCTTTATTGAACCTCAGTTAATCCGCCAAAATCAGTGAGGTTGACCCACGTTTTTACTCTCTATTTGAATTTATGTACCTAGAAAAATATTGTCAGAAGTATGTTATGCATGGCCCGCCCTAACTTAACATATTCATAGCCCGATGATGGTATCGAGGTCTTAACTTCTATTTGTATGATTCAGTAATCAATATATTTTATTCACTCTTTTTCCATTAAAATTCAAGTCGCCATTTAAACTGGGAAATTTTCGAATTTCATAGGAATTTTGTCTGGTCAGTGTTGTAACATCTTTTGTAAAGAAAGGAGTGATCTAACGATTTTATATAAATATGGCGGCCGAATCTTTAGCGAATATAGACATTATTGGACCATTTTATTTGTTTCTTTGGTGCAACAAAAACCCATTTTTTGGGACAAATCACAAAATTTTTATAAAAATCGCGCCAAATACAATGTTATGTGGGAAAAAAAAGAAGATATTATTCGTTTCACCCCAGATGTTTTATTTCCGAAAAAAAATCTTTCCAATCATTTTTTTTTTCGTTCAAAAGAACTGTATACTAGGCTTTAAACATTGTTTTTAGCATACCTACTAGCCTTCTGCTTTTAAACAGGATTTTTATAGATTTTTCTTTACAATTCCAAAACAAGTTTGATTTTATATTTATCTTGAAATATAACACAAGAATTTATAGTCGAAACAATATTACCAGCCTTTACATCAAAATGAAAAAAGTATTATAATAACGACAATAAATTAATCAACATTAATACACTACAATAATTAATGTATTTCAAATGAATTGTTTCGGTTGTAAACGAAAGTTTTATTAAATATAAAGGACAGAAATTAACACAGAATATTTTATTTCAAATTAATTCTTTCTATAATTTTTAAATAGCATTTTGAACAGATTAGAAGTTTTGCTACGCTCCAGATGACGAATAATACGGATACGAAGCGTTTCCACTTCATTATGCAGTACCTTCTTATTTATCCGGCAGCTTTTCGATTTTTAATTGAATCAAAAAGTGCCATGTTTGTTCGGTAAAACCCGAATACGATGAAAAACGTGCGGTGTAATCTCGTGTGAACTAGGCCTTACGGATTTACAAAGAACCCTTTCTATATGTAATTGTGTCATCTTTAACGTCAAAAGGTATCGTCGACGAATACACATCAATGTCACAAGCAAAACAAATCATAAAACATACTTACTTAAAATTCAGGTCGAGCCTAACATTTCCATTCATAAATCATTTAAGTCATCTGCAAATATTAGCAAACATTTAAGCGTTAAGTAAGCACTGCGCACGCACTGCACATACGAGTATATTGTTACTGCGTGGGACAAACAAATCTCAGGTGCGTAGCTATAGGGGTAAAAGAGGGTACAACGTACAACTAGTCTCTATTGAACAAAAATTATATTATGCAGCTATACTAGATTTGCACCGTGTCGTATATTGACACATATTTTGTAGGTACATAAAAAAGTAGAAGAAAACTTAAATTTATTAGAATGTCCTTGATGTTGTCATCATGTGTCTAACCAATCTTTTATGACACGGTTCTTAGCTCAATAGAGATTTATTAAATTTTGTTTCATCTATTACCCCCCCCCCCCCCCCCCCCCCCGAAAACTGATGGCTCTGCCTCTTGCGTACAGAATTCAAACAAACAAGCCATTTTAAATTCCAACCGTGGTTGATGACATAAAGATAGATATTAAAAATTTTATTATTTTGCATAAAAATTCAGAGTTCAAACAACTCAACGATAAAAAAAAAACAGAACTCGTGAACTGACACGAAACACGAATTCCGTTTAAATAAATTGCGCAGATCATGCAATTTCATGTGTGCCATTGTTTCATATATTATGTATGCAAATCCAGAGCATGAACACAACACAATCTATCTTTATCTCCAGATCCAGAGTGAAACAATAGGATTTTGTCACAATGGCCATTGGGTCTATGACATCAACGACAAATGATTACAACTGCTGCATCTTCTCTTTAACACACCACTTGTATTACCCCAACCCCAACCGCACCCGTAGCTTGATATTTTGCACCAAAAGAGTTTTCCAGAGAATCTAGATGCATTATGTCGCCCAGTTAATTAATTAGACAAACGTGATATGTAGCCGATGGCATCTCTCACAGATCAGCCACCTCGACTCGAAATACTTAGTTGCACAAGCCTATAAGTGTTGCATGATGGTGTAGGCGTAATTAACTTTGCGGATTCATAGCGAAGAAGACCGCTTGGATAAAATGGCGCGAGTGAATGGAACGGAGTTGGCGTCGACGTCTTCTTTTGAATACTACTGTGTTGCACCAAAGATTGATGCCAGAATCTGGGATACTTGATGCAGAGATGATGATATAAGTGACGAAGACGAAGATCGTTTTCTTTTAACTGTTGTATAGAGATGGCCATCAACTATAGTTCCAGATATGTTCACTACACATATTTATACGGTTTGGAAGATCAGTAGTTGTTGTCTCAATGGATATGATGATGAAGTTTCGTTTAACGTTCATTGCTAGCCTAAGCCACATACATTGTGTATGTTGCAATTCAATTGTGTATCGTCTAGGTGTTCCGTTTTTTATTTTCTTTGTATTCTTCCACCACTTGTTCCCAACGATGGTTTTTCCTACATTTCTATTTAACTTGGTAAATCAATGCAAAAAATAATACCTCTGGGGACAATCATCCCATGCTTTCCGACCTACTTAAGTGGGATATGTTAAAACAAAATGCAGCAGCTAAACTGACTAAATTCTAGAGGATGGATCTTTGAAGTCATTATTTATTCAGCTTGCTTGCATCAGTACATCAACATCACGGTTGTATCTATAGTTAGGGGATCTTAGAAGTCGAATGCTTAAGATCACTGGAGAAAAATCTACTTAATCGGTCTTTAAAAAGATTTATATGCGAATTTTTCTGCATTGAGTATAATTTATGTAAATTTTGATTTTGATGTAGTTTTTTTCTTTTAACCCTTAAGAACAAAAACCGGGAATAAAATTGAACATTGAAAGAGTGCTAAGGAATGAGAGAGATTCAAATGAATTAGGCATATGAGTTCTGGTGGATGGGGGTCTCCAATTTTTGCGATTTCCAGTTTTCCAAAATGACTTGAAATAATAATATACCGCACTTCTATTTTTAATTTACAGTCAAAATTGAAACAGGCTGTAGCGTGAGACCTTATTGTTCCTCAAAGCCTAGGTAACAAAAAACAGCGTTCCACCAAACACAATTTCATACCTTACATAAAATAAATCGATTTATTTCGATTCTTTTTAGAAGGAGAGAAAAAAAAGAAAGAATTAGGTACGCTTGAAATTCTAAACATTCATGGTGTTTTCAATTGGTAAAAGAAATCAATTTGTTTTTGATTTGGATCTGCCAAAACGCAGATTTTACATTCCAATGGGCAAGTAAATCGATTTATTTTTGATTTAAAATCAATTTTGCAGATCTAAATTTTCACCATGAAATAAATCAATTTTTAGATTGAAATCTGAATTTACCAACCGAAAATACCATTACTGTCTGAAAAATTTCAATTCTTCTATTTTTCAAATTTTAAATTAAACTTCAACTTCAGTTCAAATTTAAAGTTCAATTCCTTGGTTTTTATAGAGTATAATATTTAAATGCATCTTCGTCTGACTTCTGCAAAAAAAAGGGGATGCAAAATTTAAATTAACATTGGTTAGACAGATAGAAAACACCAAAATGTAGAAGGTCTTCGTAAATGCATATTATAGGAAGTGCCATAACGCAGATATAAAGACGAACATGTTCATCTTCTTGATGGTTCTCTTTCACATACTCGGAGTTTTGGCATACGTCTGTCCCGCTCTACTTTTCTTCATATTTACAGACGAAGATACATGTAAAAATAAAAAAACTGCGGTGGTATTTAAAATAGCGTGAGTTATCACAGAGTTGCAGTTTGACGTTTCACCAAGAAAAGTTCCTTGTCTTACTTTTTGTTTCTATGGCTCACTCACAAGTTCTTGATTGTATAAATGCAACTTGGTATCACTTAAATTTTTAAATTCAAATTCGTGAATATAATTAGTCGTGTTCAGGAAAAGGATATCTCAGATGGCTTCAGTGATCGCAGTTACCTGAACAAAAAATATATAAATTTTATTGTCAAAATACCGAGGAAAAAAATAGTGGATTCGTTTGCTCAGCTTTTGACAGACGCAATACCTCTGATATCTCATTTTTCTGAACACGCCAATTCAAATTATAAACTGTCATTAAAACTAAAAAAAAAAATATAAAAGAGGGTCTGAAATAGAAACAGTGGGACATTTTGTATGTCAAATCGTTATGTTCATATGTACATACATTGTACATACATACAAAATTAATCCCAGTATATTTATGTGATGTTTAATGTAATAGGAAGGTTAGGTTAAGTTCTATAAAATTGAAATTGAACACTGATCATGAACAGCTATGCTATAACGGTACCAGCTCTGTTTAATTATTTATTTCCTCCGCCATTTGTTCTGAGTAAAAAATTAAAGGTGATAGAACAACAACGGCAACAATTACATCCATTAAACACCACCGTAATGTCATATGTATGTCACTGTTTTATCGCTATTTTTTTAAACAGTGTTCTAGTAAAATAGTCAAATGTATTCCCCCCTTAAACAATTTGACGCGCTTTTAGGAATGCTCATCAGTGTTTACCCTTGAGACAAACTGCGGGCGTACCGTTAAGTATAAAGATTCTTTCTTTAGTCGCACAACAAGAATGTGGAATGCTATACCTGTCCCTATTCGCAACCCCCCACCCCCCATTTTGATATTCAGAACTTTATGTGCATCGGCATCCCCTTTTAAATCTTTCCTTATTTTCCTAACGCTCGCACTCTGCTTGTCCATATTAAGGGTAGTAAAAACGCCCTTAGTGCGCGGTATATTAAATAATAAAAAATAAAAAAGGAATGTATGTAGTATATGGTTGTAAAGCTCTATATAATAACTCATTTCTTATAAGTGGCTTAAGAGACTATGGCGATACACTGAAAATAATTTCCTAGGTATTATTGATAAAAACGTTTTTGTAGACTTTAACAAAACAGTTTTATCTTCTTCGTATTCTTCTTCATTTAACCGGCGATTGTCATGATCTCGAGGGGGACCACAACCCTCTCACCCAACTGCTTCACCTAAGGTTTCACTTGTGGGGTTCGCCGGGTTGACCTCAGAAAACATCGACAGGCCTCCCGGTTTTGGATTGTTCCATGTCTGAGGCCAACTAAATGCAGGTGTCGTTGCATTTGTTTCATCCAGGAATTTTTGCGCCTGCCTTTCTTCCGCGATAGTGTTGGAACCGTCTTGTACTATTGCCTTTTGAACTGGGTTCTCATGGCATCTTGCATCTTCTTTGTACATGACAGTACCAGCTAAGTTGGTCTTGCTGTCCAAGATGGTATTTTTGACGTGTAGGCTTCCTCAGGTTCCCTTGCTTCTTATTCGATCACACTTTGTCACTCCTGCTATCATGCGAAGCAGTCAGTTTTATCATTTTGATAATATTTTACCAATTTTAATTTTTCATAAATTTAGTGAATTTTAATCAGTTTGACAAAAAATCTGCTTCAAAAAATATTTTCAATTACACGATTTGTCACTTTAACAAAATAAAACAGATATTTTTTTCATATCAACAACTTTTTTTGTGTAGCAAACAAAACGTTTTTTATTTTTTTTTTTTTGTCAATTTGATAGATAATCAAAACATTGATGGAATATTTTTGTTATACTGACAAACATTTTTTTTAGAAGTTTGGTTATTTTGTACTACTGATAAAAAAAGATTGTGATATGGATAAAAAGGAATATGTTACATTAACAATTGTTTTTGTTACTGTTACAAATTTGCTTTTGTTGGATCACCAAAAATTATTTGTCAGATTAACAAAAATCTTTTGTGGGATGAGCAAAATATTTTTGCTGATTCAACAAAAGAATTTTGTTAATCGGACAAATTATTTTTGTTGAATCAACAAAAATGTGTTGTTGAGTCAACAAAAATAATTTGTCACATTAACAAAATTCTTTTGTTGAATCAGCTAAAAATTTTTGTTAATTTAACAAATTATTTTTATTGAATCAACGAAATAAATTGTTGAATCATCAAAAATAATTTGTTGAATCAACAAAAATAATTTGTCAGATTAACAAAATTTGTAAAACTGACAAAATATTTTTGTCAGATTAAAAAAATTCTTTTGGTGGATCAAGAAAATATTTTTGTTCATACAGCAAAAGAATTTTGTAAAACTGACAAATTATTTTTGGTGATTCAGCTAAAGCAAATTTGTAACATTAACAAAACAATTTGTTAATTCAACAAAAGAATTTTGTTAATCTGACAAAATATTTTTGTTGACTCATCTAAAACTTAGTCATGATGAAAAAACACTTTTGTTATTCCAACAAATAAATTTGTTAAGCTGACAAATAATTTTGTGGATTCAACAAGACAAAATTGTTGAATGGACAATTGACTTTGTCAATATGATGAAATAAATTGTATATGACAAATAAATTTTATATAAATAATAAAATTTTTGGTTTATCCAACGAAATATTTTTTTGTTTTTGTAAATTTAACAATTGTTTTGTTGATATGACAAAATAATTTTTGTTACTTCGACAATTGTTTTTGTCACAACAACAAATGAACAAACATTTTTTTTACTTTTATCTATTTGATAGAACATTTTGTTGGACGTATTTTGAAAAAAATTTTGTTCTTTCAACAAAATTTTTTAATTATAATGATAAAAAAAAATAGTTTTGTAACTTTTTTTTTTCTTTTATATATATGCATACCTACATTTTATTTTAAGTGTAAAAATCTCATGCCGGTTCAATAAGTAAAATCGTCTTTGCTTTGCTACATTTCTTAAATATAGCTCAAACAGTAGCACTGAAGGAATTTTGCAGTGATAATAGTATTTTTTTTTTTTCATTTCATGGTGTTGCTAAGTGGGGATGTTTACTTTTCTCAGGCTTGCAAAGAAACGTCTAATTTGTACCTATTTATATTCAACGATTTTTTAAACACTTGATTAACTGTTACCTGACATCACAGTTTTTAGGCCAGACTCTGATAACCGATTTATAAGAACGACTTAAACTCCTAGATTTGTCATGTATTTCGTTATGCCATCTCTTTTTCATCCTCTATAGGAGTAACTAACCTATATCTGCTTCAGATAAAATAACAAAAACAATACTTACTTTATAATAAACTTTCTGTTGTCCTAACCTATTTAACTAAATATTTTTTTTCTATCATCAATCTAATTTAAATGTCATCAATCATAGAAACACCACTGTAATTTTTTTTTTTAACATAGACTTAACCTATTCATACGACTGGCCTCAATAGGTATGCACAATTGTACATATAAACTACATATACATGATGTATGTATGTAGATATGTGCAACTTTTTGAAGAACATCATAGCCGTCAAAATAAAAATCTTTATGCTGATAAACATCTAGTCCACTAGACATCCAACGACCAGAACCACACAACATATAAATATACATAGGTACATACATTTTCTGCAATTATTCTATCTAAGTTTTTTTTGCACGCATAAAATGAATAATCATAATTTTTTTTTGCCGACCATTGCAATTGCAACTCCTACCGACACACAATAATCGAAAGTCCTATTCCTATTCATTTACGTATGGATTTCACCACATCAAGTTGGCACGAATGGTTGGTTAAAACATAAACATGGCATGGCGTTCACACCTTTTGCTGCCGATGCCATGCCGGCCGCTGAGCAAACACTGGACTCAACATGAGCCTAACTTATTGATTGGACTTTAATGCCATACGCGCATTTGGTTATATTAATAAGATTGGTGTTTATCTTGCCGTTAATGCGAATAACTGAACAGATTTAAATGGAGTTTTTTTTTTTGAAAACGGGTCTCAAGTATGTTCGATTTCATTTATTTTGCTCACCTCATATATGTACATTATTAGTGATTACGTTTATGCATTCCATTCCTAGTAAAATATTTTGAGAAGGAGAAAAAACTCTCACTAATTAGGTTTTAGTGGACACTAATGATGACAGTTACATATAATTGAAAGTGAATTTAAATTTAAATGGAATTTGACAGTTGTTTTTTTTTTGTCTTATCAAGCTTGATGTGCCCTGCCCCCTCCCCTCCCCCAATCTTTCGATGAATCGGCACAATTCTAGGGAGCTAAATTAATTAATTCAACAAACAAACAAAATCGTTGCTTATGAAAAAAACGGGCAATTTTCAACAATGAGTTGGTAACAAAATAAGAATTTAGTTTAGATTTAATCTTAAACAATGTATAAAAGTCGCATTTTCAAGGGTTTTACCTTTCGGAAATCCCGATTGATTAATATAGCTAATTGAATGACAAAAAAAAAAAGAGGGCTAAGAAGTTAGACAAAACAAAATCACATAAACGATGCCAATTAAATTGCATAATAGCTAAGCTTTTCAGTATAATACATTTTGTACAACAAAAATAATGTACCTAATAAATAAATTAATTTTTATTTCGATACATCAATTGGCTAACTGTCATGAAAAAAATCTAAAAGTTAACTCATTCGGATGTACTAATACCATATGTATAGATTTGAAAAAGATATCAAACATTATTTTATTTTACCATCTCAAGATTAAAGGCATCATAATTAGATTTGTTAGTCAAACTCATTTAAGAGGTTTTCTTTTATTTTCTCACAAATTAACAAATTGTCTCGTTGACCAAAAAAAAAATATTTTTACTTAACCAGTTTTTGGACTACATAAATAAAAGAAACGTTATAATACACCTACTCAATGAACACTTATAATTTATGACAAAGGTTAACAAAAAAAAACATTTTATGGATAATATGTTAATTAAGTTGACCTTTTTTTCGTTCATGAACCATAACACATCGTAACTTATTTGGGGTTTTATATAGCAATACAAATATTTTGTTTCCAAAAAATTCAACAAAAAACCAAAATATTTCTAACAATAAGGTGGTTCCATATAAGAAATTAAATACACGTCTGCATCGCTAGAACTTGTTATTATGGTTCAATAAATGGCTTTAGATTAGAGTGGGATTGAAGGAATCGAAGATGGTGAAATTTTGTTTATTAATATACAATGGCGTAGTTAAAAAGAACCTCCACAACAATTTGACCTTGTTGTGTCGAGGAAATTTACGTTGGACGAAAAATTAGAACTATGTAGATGTCTTAAATGGAACAATAATGGAAATAAATAAAATCCAAAATTGTAGAAAACAAATAATAAAAAATGCCAAATGTAACCAGTGCAGTGGGTACAAACGAAAGCAACAACCACTATAATAGTGACATTGAATACACTCCGTTAAGTTTTGATTCATTTAATTCCCATTAATTAAATGGCTCACTTTTAATGGCTTCTTTTTTTAAATGATTTTTAAAAATATACCATGGATTTTTATTTATTGTGGGTGGGTGAACTATTATTTTAGTTCTACACCTAGGGTGTTTACTTATTCACTCTCAATTAACGTTGAACAGTCATTTTTTTGGTTGCTTATTTTCATTGTAATCTGGTAGTCGATAGACTTAAAAAAAAATGTTTTCGTATTGTAAAGTTATAAGTACCTAATAATTTTAAAGATAGAAATATATAACTTTTAGTGGGCTGTAGGTTAAAAGTTATATATATCTACCTTTATCGATAAAAAGGTCACAAATATTAAATAATTTATTCCTCATAATTTTAAGTAATTTTATTATTAAAATTTCGTTTTCTTCATTACCTCAAATTTTAAGACTGAAATTAGCAGGTAGGTTGTCTAGGAGTATTAAAACAAATTGGAGCAGCTGTTAGTACTGTGCTTTAGCCGCCATTTTGAGAAACATGTTTCAACCAATATCTCGAAAACGATTCACTATATAAAAAACATGTACCATAAGCCAAGTTGGCTACATACCTTGACTGTCAAATTCCTATACGTGAATAAATGCTCTGACGTAGGCGGCACGCAACCTGTAAGCAAGTGGCTTTTTTACGGGTAGCGTTCAGCTTCTACTGGGATAAACTATCTAGTATTACGAACATACATTTTTATTAAAATTGCTTATAGTCGGGGAGACGGCGATAGGACGACCTACCCTCACTGCTTTACCAGATGAGAGGTTTACAGTTTCTTAGATAGTGTCCAAACAAACAGTTTGTGCATGGGTTGCCTTCATAGGGTTGCCACGGTTTAAAGGTCAATTTTTTCGTTTATTCAATTATCTGAGTGCCCTGATGTGGTAAGCCATAAAGAAATAAAAAAAATATAATATGAAATGAAATTTAATATAAAAATTTTCAAATTAGGGATTTTTTGAAATTTTAAAATTAAGTAGGGTAAATTAGGGCGAACGTATTAAAATGTCGTAATCTAATTTTCTAAGCGGTAAGTCAAAGCGAAACGATTTTTTTTGAAATCGACAGATTTTATTAAATACATGAGTGTTATATATGACAACAAAAAAATATTTTTCAAAAATTCACTTTGCCAAAACAAAAGCTTCAATTAAACATTTGGCAGATACCTATTATCTTTTTATTAATCAGCTTCATTACAATGTACCATATATTTTAATAGAACATCACACTAATTTATAGTAAATTTTTTCTCAAACATCTATTTCGCCATTTTTGACTTTCAAACGTTCATATCTCGAGTTTTTAATTTTTGATAATTTTTTTTGTCGTGTATAATTTTCATGTATTTAATAAAATCTATCGATTGAAAAAAAAATCATTTCGCTATGACTTACCGTTTAGAAAATAAGATTCGACCTTTTAATACATTCACCCTATTTTACCCTACTTAAATTTAAAATTTCAAAAAATCCCTAATTTGAAAATTTTTATATTAAATTTCCTTTCATATTATATTTTTTTTTATTTCTTTATGGCTTACCACATAAGCGCACTCAGATAATTGAATAAACGCAAAAATTGACCTTTAAACCGTGGCAGCCCTATGAAGGGCCCACTATTTTTAAGGCAACCCATGCGCAAACTGTTTGTTTGAACACTATCTAAAAAACTGTATACCTCTTATCTGGTAAAGAGATGAGGGTAGGTCGTCCTACGGCCGTCTCCCCGACTATAAGAACTATGGCAAATCGTACTTCGATGAGTAATATGAAAATAAAAACAGAAAGTCAACGCAAATGTTCAACGTTTTGACTCAAAATGACTTCGAATTCTGTCTCAAGTCGTGTGATCCTTAACGCAAATGTCTACCGAAGGTCCTAAAATCGGCTTTCTCACGAGAAAAAAATTAAATCTCAAGAGCTTTTTATAACCATCATAATTATAGCCATCCTTCAATCGAATTTCTTGGTCTCTCATCTGCTTAAAAATGTCACAAAAAATATTTAATTCCAAAATTTTCATCAAAAGCTCTTCAGATTTCTCTATATAAAAGTCTGAACAAGGCCACTGACTTCTCTACAGGTTTCCCAACTGCCTTAGAAAAAGGCAAACCATTTGACAAGCAAGTTGCTGAGGTTTATAACTATGTATGTGTTTGTAAAAAAAATTTAATGTATTGTAACTTGTAGGCTAGTATCAAGATACATATATTACAGGTAATATCACTAGCGTGTTCATTTATATTCAGTTCTGCGCATGTTGTCAAAATCAATAGTAAAAAATTTAATTTCAAACAATCACCAAAAATTTGTTTTTGTTTATTGTCTACTTACACAAAGTGCAGCCATCTTGAAATTTGACAAGTTGCGCCTGATAATACCTTAGATATGTGTACTGTGGGCTAGTATTGGCAAGTGTGGCCTCAGGGTTAATGAAAATAAGTCACTTTGTAGTTGTTCCCAATGTTGCAGAAAAATAACAAAAAAGAGTAATTTTATAGAACGAAATATATTAGGGGTATTCGGAAACGCGTTAAACCCGGACAAAGCTTAGAAACCATGGAACTTTATACAAAAGTTTATATAAAAAAAAAATGGTTTATAAGCTTTTTATGGGTTTTAGGCGTTTGCATGAATACCCATATTATTTTATATAATATAATTTAATTTCCAACAAATTTGGTCATGACAACAAAGCTCAAGTCAATATTTTTCGGAAATACATAATGTTTATATATGTATGAGTATGTAGATCAATTCGGTTTTTCCAAAATGTTAAATTTGCCCAGGGTTAGTGCGTGGCGTCACCAGAAAACAGGACTTAAGCTTTTCTAATAGCACTCTTTCAGGTATTCAAAATTTATCTGACCTTTTTATGTCCACAAAAAAAAATATATTTCCTGTCTCCTGTGATACCGGTAAATTATTATTATTTGTTTCGTTTCAAAAAATGTTCGAGATATGAAGGAGAAAGAAGAGCATACAAATGGTCATACTCGTCGCGTTTTTCTGACGTACATGCTCATAACAGCTAGATTTTAGTCTTTTTTGTCAAATTTCCTCCTGTTCTTGAAGTGTCCAGTGATAGTAATAAAATTGGCGATAAGCTTTTTAACCGAAAGTCTGATTGCGAAAACTTAAGTAGTGCATACAGTCAGATTATAAAGAGACCGAAACACTTTGCTTAATCAAAGTTGATCTGATTGTGTGCGATGAGGGTGGTGACGAAATCGTTCTTCTTCTTCTTTATTTAAAGTCTCTTCGGTTTTTTGTTTGGAAAAAAGTAAATTTATAGAGAATTTTACTTGTAAATTTTACTTAACGTAAATTTTAAATTTTGTTTTTTCAGTTTATAAATTATAAAAATTATAATGTGTTTTTGTGATATTTAATACATTGAAAAATACCCTAATAAGTTTTGGCTGATGAAGGAAGTATACACTTTCGAAACGTTGCACTAAAAAAAAAAAAAATTGTATTGACCTACAGCCCGCTTTAACCATTAACTAAATTATAGAAATAAAGTTCACGAAAATACTTAAGAATTTTGACAAAAGTTTCACATAACCAGTAGCAGATCTAGGATTTAGTTGAGGACGACGAGGGGCTTTTAGCCGTGGTTTATGGAGGAGTGTACCTATAGCAACTCAGCAAACATTTTACAAGACAATAATAAAACTCTCTATAATAATTCTTGTTTGTTATTGTTTGCGTATAAGAATTTCACTGAGTTGCTAAACATTCTCTAAAAAAACAAAGCTAATAATTAGAAATCCTGTTTATAACATAAACAAACAATCTTTCACGCAAAATTATTGACAGACACTTTTAAGGATCTTAGCGTGACAGAGTAGTCAACTTAAATTTTACAGTTGCCTTACTTTTCCTTAATTAAAAATACTTCATAGTAACTGTTACGCTAACACCATTTCTTTAACAAAATTAAGTTAAACACACTTAAATCAATGACAGTTCGTGTGAGCAAATATGACAAGTAGTGTTATACTACTTGCATGTGCGACACTAAAAAATTAAAATAAGTTTTTGTCATAAAATAAATAAATAAATTGGGTGGCGCAACGGCTCGTGAAGAACCAGGGCCTAGAAACTAACAACTCGCAACCATTCCTGTGTGCGCGTGTCGACAGGAATGGAAGGGACCTACAATTTTATGCCGAATCCGAATGTCTAGACGAGAAGCACTTATTCATGACAAGTGATACTCTTGGAGGATTTGTCAACCCTTCGCAAGAGGCAGTAGCTTTGAAAAAAAAGTTTTTGTCAGGTTTAACTTTAATGCAAGTTTATAACAACATTTAAGCCTTGCACAACAAGAAAAAGTTTGTGCTATATATGTATTCGTGAGTTATATCTTTTTTGTGTTAAAATTAATTAGGTAGATATATTTTGACATTAGTAGTAGTAATTTTTACCATTTAACACGATTTGAAAACCGGTTTAAATTAACTTGTTTGGAGAAAATAGAGTAGGTAAGTCACCTACGACCCAAAGTACACATAGTATACGAGTATAAGGTATTATCAGGCGCAGCTTTCCAAATTTCAAGATGGCTGCCCTTTGTGTAAGTACACAGTAAACAAAAACAAATTTTTTGTGATTGCTTGAAAATCAATTTTTTTACTATTGATTTTGACAAAATGCGCAGAACTGAACAAAAATGAACATGTGCTAATGATATTACCTGTAATATATGTATCTTGCCTACGACCTACCCGTTTAGTTCGAATAAAATTATAATTATTCCCGATTGAAGGCTCACCCAAACCAACACGGAACATTCGCTCTGCAGGTCGAATAAATCACAATGATAACAAAAATGAGAAATGACAGATAAATAATGCTAAATGTAACAAAAACTGCCGTGTCGGCGAATGTTTTGTGACGCTTTCGCATTGACTTGGGAGAACCTTGAAAAATAAAATTTAAAAACTTCAACCTGCCAAAGTCCCTTTACAAATTACCGTAAGGAGTGTTGCCGCTATGCGACTTAAGTCGCATTTTGACCCGTGCCACCATGATTCGACCTTTTGAAAAAGTGTCTGTTTTGACCCCTTTGTTGAAATCTTGCGACTTTTCTGACCCTATCTCTAGAAAAGTTCTCTTTTTGGCTGATAAAAACTTTCCAACCTGTTCAACGGAATCAAGTTGAAATGTATTTGGTTCGACTCGATCGTGTTCGCTCAGTTAATTCGAAATCTTTCCGCGGATTCGCTGCCAGACCGATCGATGGATTCTAGTCAGTATAGGTACATAAGGCCTTAGTAATCACCCCTATTACAGAATTCGGCGAATGAGCTAGAGCGACAATTCGGCTTATTTTCAATTTTATTGCTACTAGTGACTCCGCCGATAGAAAACTGAATGAATGTCGGTAACATTAACTGCACCACCGACATATTGTTCAACTAATTTGGTATTACTGAAAAATGTTTACAAATAATATGGATGTGACGTTTAAAATGTCAACAAAATGACAGCTGCGATAATATAGTTTCGAAAATGGTAAGGAAGTGAAAGAATCGGTAATATAGTTCATTCGACGAATTCATTAATTGGAATAAACGCGATCGCGAATTCACCGCGAATCTTGTCAACTCGCCGGGAGTCAAATTCTGCGAATTCTGTAATCAGCATAAATGTAAATTTGAGCGCTATAAAGCTGTTTTGGAGGGATTCTTACTATTGTTGCATTTTGAAAGTGCATTTTAGTGGTGTTGGGGCCACGATATTGATGCCAGACTGATGGCATGTAGTTTGCACTGATACAAATGACATGGCCACACAATTTGGAGCGGTGTAAAACACTTTGAGTAAATGTTCACCAGCTCTCGGGCTATAAGCTTTTCGTGTTCAAAACTTAAGAAAAAAAGTTTTGTAAATATTCTTAATTTAACAAATTTGGAGGAGTTTTGGCAAAGGATCGGGGCTATTAGTAACCCTCTTGGAGAATATATTTAATCTAATTTATACTCCTTTGTTCACCTAACTCTCAAACTTTTTCCAGTTAAAATATTTTTGGACTTATAAAAAAAAAATATAAATTATATGTTAATTACTTAGCCACGTCCTTTTTTTTGTCTAATAATAATGCCATCTTGAGTGTTTAAAAATATTTTAGATTTGAACGCGGTTGTAAGACTCTACAGTTGGTATTTTATTGCTTTCTATCATTTAATTCTTTTTTAAAAAATCGGCAATTGGGGGAGGGGGATTAAGTCGCTATAACCCCCCCCCCCCCCTTGGATCCACCACTGCACATAATAGAAATCGGATTTTGATGATTTGAGAATTTCGGGTATTTCCGTTTATTTCGTTAATAGCTCAACCAATAATGTTATAACTTTGCACAAAGGTGCTTCTTAAAAATGTTACTAAACTAATCAAAAAATATTAATACATAACATACATTATATACTTTGTCATTTATTAAATCTTATTTTCTAACAAGCCACGCGTAACAACCTTCAACTAAACCTTTATTTTATTGAGTAGAAGAATTTTAGATATTCAATCATCTTTTATGTTAATTATTTTAAAGATTTATATTTTGTCTGACCAACTAAGAGTTCAATGCTCCTGCTTTAAATGATGTATTGATGTAAACATATGGGCAGTCATTTACATACAAATGCTCAATGCTCTCACAATATTGATCATTTTTCAACATGATGAGTGTTAGATTAAGCAATTTATGCAAATTCATAATAAACGAGAATTATATTATATTTATTTCTTATTTTATGAGGAATGTGACAGATATTTATTACAAATTCAAATGATTCCTTAGTTATGGTTAAGCGCCATTGTAAAAACTTGTTGTCTAATAGCGCTTATTAATATGGATTAAACAATAACAAAGACAGTAGCAAATAGTGTAGTCTTTTAATAAATATATCAATTCGGTCTTGATTTCTGAGAATTTCATTAAAGCTTAATAATAATAATTTAATAAGAGATTGCTTTTTGTCGTTTCTTAACAAAATGTTTATAGATGGAGACCTCAACAAAATACTGCCACTTTTGGATTAATAATTATATAGATTTACGAGTATTTCAACTTTTCTACAATCTTTTTGATCTATATGTAGCTTCATGTGGCATCATGTGTTATGGTTGCAAATAAAACGTGTTCGTTCTTCGATTGATGATGGCAATTTTAAGAGATCCGTCATCAGGCCAGAGAATGAAACGTGTTCTACTGCGTAATGATCACGTAATTGCACACATCAGAATTAAAATAAAGATTTTACTGACTACTTGTGAAAGAACATTTTGTTTACATTATAAGAACTCGTAGGTTTTCATGTTCAAGAAACTCGTGCTAGATAATGGGATTAAAGAAAGTTTACTATTAAGTTTTTGTTGTCAATTTATGTTACGTTTATTCCGCTATATATATATGTATAATTATATATAGAAGTTATGCACAAAATATCTTTTGATGTAATCATAAATCTTTGAAAATTCTTTCCTTTTCTTAGTACTGCCATGCACGGTTGTAAGGGTTTAAAACATCGTTATAGTCGTTAGGTATTTCGTTAAAATTATTATGAGTTATTAGTAACTAAATAGTAGAAACTGAATCTATACAAAATTAAAAGGCAACTATAACTATCGACAAGTGCAGCCTCTGGTACGTTGAAAATGTTTTTTTCGCATGTATGTATTTCACAAACTATACCTACGGCAAACTAAAAAATTTGGTGCACTGCGGCGTATAGGTAATTCTTTTTTAATTTATTTTATAAATTCGCAGCATCACTAATTTCGAGAATTAAACACTTGCCGACAAATTGGAAATGTTTTTTAATCATAGTTACGTCCTTAGTTGTTAATAAAAAGCCATAAAAAGAAAAATGTGAAACAAATTTGTGAATTGGAGTGATCAAAAATTTCAATTGTTTTGGTTTTTTTTTACCTTTAAGTTTCATCTCAAGATACAGCAGCTTTTCCCTAACGGTTTTATGGCAGGTATCATTAATTTTAAATTTCCTACAATGGAATAAGCATTTGCGAATGCAATACATTACCAAGTTGGTACATTATATTGGTTCCTACTCTATACAGGCGTGAACGCAGGGGGTTTTGACCCCACCCCCTCCCGAAATGTCAGTAACTTATGTTATGTTATTGAAAAATAAATAACCTAACTAATTACTTAAATTTTTGTCTAAAAAATGAAAAAATTAAACACCTTTAAGTTTTTAAATTCAGTATTCAGGTATAATGTACGATGTTAATAGGCGTCCAGAATAGAAATGGTCTAAGTACACCATAAAATTGATGGTTATAATAAATAACTTACGTTTATGGGGCTATGATTTTTTTAATTTAAAAGCACTAGAAACAAATATTCAAAAACAAATTCTATCCGCTTGTTATTGCTAGAGAGGCATGGGCCAATTTGATTCAAAATTGAAATTTAAAGCTAAAGGACAGATTCGAATGTCTTTATCTAATCTAGAGCGGGTAGCTCCTATAAAAAGATCTTTTAAAAACGGCTCTACAGATTTTGATTTGACTCTGAACCAGGGTTTTAACATTTATTTTATTGTTGATTTTTTGGATTAGTCCTGTATATCACGTAAACGGCTAAAATAATTTAGCTTGTAAGTCCTTCTTAGAAGTAGGTATATACTTATCATATTTTATTCTATGGCCTAATTCTTGCTAGGAAGCAATATGACTGAAACAGTTACAACCTTAAATAGAATGTTTTTTTTTTCGAATTTCTTAATAATAAACTGATTAATTCTCGATTTCATAAAGCCTTTTTTAAAATTTAACAGGCTTTTAAGTCATAATATGACGTTTATTCCATACAAAAAACGTCATTTAAAACTTTAAAAGCCTGTTAAATGTTTATGAAATTGGCCATAAGATTTGTACGCAAATGATTACGAAATAAGTAGTTTTTCTGTTTATAAAAAAAAAAAAAAAAAAAAAAATCTTATGCGGTTTAAGGCTGGAAAGTAATATTTTAATTCAGAGAAAATAATTTTAAAAATCGGTTTGTTTCATTTTAATCGGAGTTCAAACATTATTTTGTCCTTCAAGTCAAGATTTCGACTTTTCGTCATAAAGTATAATATTTATGAACATCTTAAGAAAATCCCTCCCGAACATTTTTCCTACATTCGCTCTTCACTCGCTAGTAAAGTAAGGTCAATTGAAAGTTAATTTTGAATGCTTAATGCTCATTCTTAACTTAAATCTTTGTCTCAATTATAGCCATGGGATGTTATTTACCTTCTTAAACATACATAGATTATGTATGCAATTGAACGTATCTTCATATTTTTATTTTATCTTCTTGATTTAGATACTCTTATATCCATGATTTATTTTAGCAATTTTGTGCATGTACATATATATGTGATGATGAATTATGAGGTCAACCTATCTAATTGGCATTGGTATAGTTTATTCTAATTGAAGACCATTATTTGAGATAAGACTGTAAAAAAAAATCCAAAAATATTCAAGATAAGCAAAAGCTACAAAAAAAGATTAATGAAAATTATTAGTATAACGTAAATCGATAGTTTTATTGATGCCATTTTTGACCAATAATCAATTTAATGACAACCGACAAACCCATTGTTAATTTAATACAAATTATTTTTAGAATATTAATTTTACGTTGAAATATATCTACCTATTATAATTTCTTGTATTTAGAATTATATCATATTTTTTGTATCTTAGCAAGCGCGATAAAAACAACTCAATTAAGAAAGTGTCAATAAAAAATACAACAGATAACCGAGTTATGTCTAAAAAAAAAAATATTAAAAATCGAAACGAAAATTTTCTGTTTTGTTTTGTTCAGTTTATAGGACGGGAGGCGACCGTAGGTTAACCTATCTCATCGCGGCTTTAGAAAATAATGATGCCAATTCATAGCTTTAGTCTTAACATTAGCAAAACCGCTGGTCGGACAAGGTTTTTCAGGTGCCAATGGGTAGAAAACGCATTTTTTTGGTTGCATTTTTGGCTTAATGTACCTAAACCATGATAGATTTTTATAAATGGGGTATCAAATGGAAGCTTAGACTGCTCTCTTTATAAAACCAGTGGTCGGACAAACTTTTGTGGGTTGTTGCGGCAAATCCGACCACTTTTGTAAAAAGAGCTATTTTTTTAACCTTTGCATTTAAAATGCATTTAAGTGGTAAACGCGTTTTTCTAGGCTATATGAAATAGTTTTGCATAGTTGTCCACCTGTTTAACGCAATGGATACAAAGATAGCTGTTTTTACAAAAGGTCAGACTCGCCAAAACAACCAACAAAAGACTGTCCGACCACTGGTTTTGTAAAGAGGGCAGTCTAAGCTTTCATTTGATACCCCATTTATAAAAAAAGAATCATGGTTTTTAAGCCAAAAATGCAACTGAAAAAGTGCGTTTTCTACCCATTGGCACCTGAAAAACCTTGTCCGACCAGCGGTTTTGTTAATGTTAAGACTGAATTGGCATCATCCTTTTCTGAAGCCGCGATGAGATAGGTAAACCTACGGTCGCCTTCCGTACTATTAGTTTAGATTATTTAAACACTGTGATAAATCTTATAAAATAGTGAAAGTTACGGCCAATTTCTTGACAAAGTTCTAACTCCTAAAACTCGGTTTATCAAAAAATTAAAACTAAATTGAGTTCTGACTCATTTCTTCACTAAGTTCTAACGCTTAAAACTCTGATTTAGATCTCAGTTTGAGATAGAACTCCAATTTATTTGAACCCTCAAATTTGAGGGTCTAGGAACTTAGAACTCGTTTTAAGAATGTTTTCATTTCTTCAAAAAATTGATATTGATAGAAATTTAGGTAAATAAAAAAAAAGAATGCAGGTAAAATCAGGTTGGGATAAATTTGGGAAGAACACAAGTACCGTTACGGTGCATTATTTATAAATGCCCAAAAATCAATTATACGCAAAATTTTAGGAGAACACATTCACCCGTTTGATAGTCCTAGAGATCATTTTTATACATTCAAGACGGGGTGGCGGGTGGTGCCCTAAACAGTTATCGCATTCAGATTGCAACACAAATATTGTTTTTAATTCAGCCAAGTTCGATGAACTTGAAGATATATTGGATTGGAGGTAGTGCTACTTAAGGTGGCAATGCATGTATACCACTATATTTTTAAATTAAATTTGTGAGGGCAATCATTTCAAATGCAACACCTCACGCCTTGACATTACGCCACACAATTCTAAGTTTAAAAGCAGTAGCCCGTAGCGTTATGGTTAGTGCGTTCGACTGTCACGCTGGAGGTCTGTGGTTCGCTTCCCAGCCTCGTCCACCTAAAAACTAAAAAAAAAAAAGTTTTTTTCAGGGCTACTGCCTCTTGCGAGGAATTGACAAATCCTCCAAGAGTATCACTTGTCACGAATAAGTGCCGCTCGTCCAGCCGTTCGGATTCGGCATAAAAATTGTAGGTCCCTTCCATTCCTGTCGACAGGCGCACACAGGAATGGTTGCGAGTTGTTAGTCACTAGGCCCTGGTTCTTCATGAGCCGTTGTGCCACCCGATTTATTTATTTATTTATTTATTCTAAGTTTAAAGATAACATCCTGCATCTCGCTTGACAATTAAGTTTTATATGCAAACAGCATCAAAAGTATACCATTTTTGCTTACCATGTTCTAAAACCTATCCGCATACTCATAAATTACCCATCCCACACTTATTCTATATTCTATATTCTGTAAGTTTGCACTTTTGGTGCACTTAGCACATGCACACTTAATATTTGTAAGCTCCTGGCCTTAAAACATTTTCTTGCGCACATTCAAAAATTATCACACGCAAAATAACACAATCACACAAATGCATTTTTAAAATACCGGAAATGACACCAAACTTAACTACAACAGCGAAAATTCCTTATTTATTTCAAATGAATAACAGAAATATGTGCCAAAAAAGGTTACCGCCAAAACAAACTGATAGATATTTTTTAATTTGTCAATAGAATGTCAGATATTTGTGTCAAAACAAGCTACCGGGTGCTACGAAAATTGTAAAAAACACGTTAGAACTTAGTTTCCCTAAACCGAGATCTATTGATATAAAACTCAATAATGATTTTAGACCGAGTTTTAGGAAAATGATTTAAAGTGAAGAAATGTTTGAGTTCTAGATATTTTAAAAACTAAGTTCCAAAAATAAACCGAGAATTACTAGATCGAGTTTTAAATTGATTTTAGAACTTTGTTAAGAAATTGGACGTTAGTGTTTTTACATTGTTTAAGATTATATAAATAGTAATAATGAAAAGAATGACAAATCCAATTAACAATTATAAAAAGTTAAAGAACCGAGGCAGTTTTAAAATAGAAAAAGAAGAGATTAAATTAGAGGAAGAAAAAGTTAAGGAATAGAAGAAGTTAGTTGCTTTGATCAAGGAAAAAGAGTTTGTAAAGTACTCTGAAATCATTGCATGTTGCTTATATCTCGCAGATGGAGTGGGAGTGAATTCTAAAGAAGGATTCCAGCAATAAAAAACTGTCTCTCAGATGTGAGACAAGAAAACCGAGGAAGTATTAAACAAGTTGAAGTTTTTCGCAGAGATATGTTGGTTGACGTATTTTTAGAATATTGAAAAGTAATAACAGAGTAATATGAACGATGGCAGGACTATGAACATGTCTAAAAAAAATCTAATGGAGTCCAAAAATCCATGTCCATGCAGCGACATGTCGACAAAAATAACGTTTTGAACAAGACATGGAGGGCTGTTCAAAGCTTGGCCATGAGATGACATTTCATGTGCGTGGTGAATTTTTTTGTCTGGTTTTTCTTGAATGTGTAAGTGAATTTTGTTATAAAAGATAGAAGTAGTTGTGAAAGGCTAATGAACGACATGACATGATTTGCCCAGTGAGTAAAAATGCACTGTTTGTTAATTGGATTGTGGTTGTGATTTTGGACATCTGTATGGCCTGTCGGCCTGTTACTGAATGAAGTTTTCAAGAGACATTTTAAATAGATTCTTAGATAGATGTTTAATATTGTTCAATAATGATTTGTTGGTAGTTCTAATGTTTTTCTTAAATTCATTTTGAATTTTTTTTAAGTTATGCCTAAAAAGTTTTGTTCCAGACAAATTGAGTCGTTGACTAAAAATACTAATACACGTATTTAGATTTTAACTAATTATTTTTTTTGTCTCAAAAACAAAACGTTATGGAATGTGAAACAACTAACATATGCATATGCAACTTGAGCGGGAAATGTACAACAATTTGTAGGTGCAACATTTGCTTAGCTCAGGGATTTAACTTAAAACCTCAAACATTGCAAAAAACCTTGTTGTCTGTTTTTTACTTACGATAAACGTAGTATAGGGCAAGTTTAGGATTCGGGCAAAAAATCGAACTCGAGATAATAATTTCCCCTAACATTACGATGATACAGAACGGAAAAAAAAGTGTCTCGCAATTCTGACTGTCTGTCTGTCGGTCTGTCAGTCTGTCTGTCAGTGTGTTTGTACCTCCACCTGCAGCCTAAACCACTGAAGCGAATTTCTTCAAACTTTGGACTTAAGATTATTTGGGGATTCTTTAGAGGGAAAATTGAATTTTTTTTAGCTTAAAAATAACGGTAAAATATTTATAACGTTTATTAAGGGTACCCTTCATAGAATCGATTTTTTGGTTTTTAATTTTTTAACAATTTTGCATATACAATTACTCGAAAAAATAATTTTTGGATTTTTAAAAAGATATTGAATTTTTTTTTATAATTCAATATCTTGAATGCTGGTTAATGATTTTTTTTTTTACAAAAGTTGGCATACCAAATTTTATTTTTTAAAATGTTCAAGAATTTTTATATATAAAAAAATCATTTTAAAGAAAACCGCTCTAACGATTTTTGATTTTTTTTTTGTTTTCATAAATTCATATTTATCACCCGGGGTTTAGACAAGCGAGTAGAACTAGAAGCATTTATGTGTGTTAGTGTATCAGAACAGGAGAGAGACAACTACTAGGCCAAATAGTATAATATTTTTGCCTGCAAGTAGCCTTCCAGTTATCCTACCAGTGTAGTGTATTTTGTTCATTTATTTGTTTCGTTTCCATAGTTTCCATAATTTGTATATTTTTCTGTATGAAATATTTTTAAAAAATCATACTAGTTGACAAAACGCGCAGAGAACTACTAGTCACACATACATCCATAAAACTAACACTATGATACAAATGATCAACTTTCAAGCTACGTTGAGGTTCTTAGCTATGAGAACAAGTTTGTGCGACCCAGTCGTGTCCAATTTTTTTTTTTTTATGTAACAATTTTTTTCTCGTAAAGAAAATAAAAAACTGAAAGTATTAAAAATTATTTTTAATGGGAAAAATGCCAAGTTTTTGTCTAGTTTCGGCAAAGCCCTAGTAAGTTTTCAGCAAGGAAAATCTAGACGAGGAAAACTTGGCAGTTATTTGACAAGCCCTTGCTGAATTTGAGTACCAACAATTTAGACGAGGGAAAAAAATACTCGTAAGGCCCTCTCTAGTAAAAACTTATCGAACGTGTTTCGGTACCCCATCAGGAATGTCTCTTGTACACCAAAAAAACAAAAATTTTATAAGCACACCATGCAATTTCATTACAATACGACACTTCCTTCTCTCTTTCCCTTGTCTTCTTTTTCATATTACACTTTTTACTATGCGTGTGAGACATCCTGTATAGTATAGGATTGATTAGTGAGGAAAAAGTCAGAGAACAGAATGTCACAGATTTGTGAGTTGTGAGAAACATCAGACAAGTTAGAACAGAAAACCGTTTCTAAGTTATTCTTCCTAAAGAGCAAGTACATACAATCCTGTTCTATTCTGTATGTATTTGTTGTGCAATATGGTGTGAAACATTTGAATATGAAACTTATTAACTTCCGACATTGAATTTTTGTAAGCACAGTGGGAAGCGCATTATACTGACAAGTAGAAGATCACGGGATCAAGTCCCACATAAGCCAACTTTTTTTTAGTTCACCTGACGAGGCAAAACCTTACTAGCCCCTTGTTAGAATCTATGTAAAACTCTAGGTAATAAACTAAAAAACTATGTAGGTAATAAACGAATTTAGAGTCGAATTTAGCTCATAGTCGAGCTTAACCCATACAAAAAAATCGAATTTAGGATAGTTTCGACTCTAAATTTGTTTATTACTTAGGGCTTAAGATTCCATAACGTTTTGTTTTTTTTAAACAAATCAATTTCGTGATAGGTTTAAAGACGCGATAGCGATATCTTGTAAGCTATTGATACGTAGGCAAATTATTATAATTTTTTGTCTAGCTTTAATTTGTACATAAAATAAAAATGAATTCTAAGGAAAAAAAGAAAAACAAAAGGTAGCCATATCTAAAAAAAACACCTTCTTTGATAAAAAAATGAATGCTGTATGGCGACAAAAAATGTGTTTGGAAACACTTATTTTAGGAACCTATAATGAAACAGAAAAACATTATGTACCTACATATGATCCTACATACCCAAATTATATTTGAGTATTGTCTATTCTTTAGTGTCATTAATAAATTAAATTATTCTTACTTTCTAATTTCAATTAAAAGAGGGTTTGATGACCCTACGAATAATAATAAGCCACATTCACTTCTTAATATCTTTTTAAATCTTATTAAAATTATGTTAAATGTATAAAGGTATGTTTATTTTAATTGTATCTTCGTTTTGTATATTTCTTTACTAATTATAAAAAAAAATATATGCATTTTTAATAAATCTTCTCTAAAAAAAGGCATTTTACCTTCTCTATTCCCTTTTATTCTATTTTTAATTTATAGTGGAAACAAAAAAAAAACTTGCTCGTATTTTGATTTGAATCTCTTTTGGTGCTAACTGGTCTTAAGTGTTTCACTTTGATATTTTTATGAGTTTAAGTTATAGGTAATAGATACGACTGATATAAAAAAAATTTATTATGTTTATTTTATTATGTTTTTTGTAAGAATTCCAAAGATAAAGTTAAGATCGATTAGATGTTATTTTCCAATAATTATATTGTTGTCAATTTACATTTCAAAATTATAACAATTAACTGTTAAACACCATTAAGTATATTCATAGATGCAAAAAGCACGTTTTCTGTATACGTACATAAGTATATAATGCATACATAGGTACTAAGATTTTGAAAAGAAAAGAGAAAACAAATTTTAATTTATTTAAAAACTTTAATTTTTAAAAATAATTTAAGTTTATTTATTCAATAATTTAATTAGTTCACAATATTTACAATTTAAATATGAAGCGACGCGTTTCGGTTTTAAATAACCATCTTCGGGCTTTAATATTTTGATATGTCTCAAAGTGAAGAATTTCAATAAATAAAAATGAGTATGAGTAATAACTTAAATATATTGTTATCCCAACATTTTATCCTTTAAAACAATAATAATAAAAAAAAACTTTTGTTGCAAAACAAAATGTATAAAAAACAATATATGAGAACAGTCTGCATTAGGGTTAGTACAACTACCCAGATTCATTACTTTTAATAAACTAATTCCACAGACACGAACGAGCACTTTTTTGGAAAAGGATGTTGTGAAAAATGACTTTAAAATTCAATGTTCCCACCTCCAAAACCGGCATCATCAAAATATAAAGCTTGACAGGTTTTTTTTTTTTTTGTTTATTGTCAATGGAGAAAATGACATTTGGATAAGTGCGTTCCACGAAATAAGGTTTGTTTGTTTTGACAATCTCTTATACTTCCAAGAAGATTTCGATGAGATTAATTTCTAATCTTTTGAGGAAATTATAATTTGTAAGGGAAATCTTCAAGATTTCAGAAGATTTTAAACAAGATTTGTGGTAAATCCACTTAAATCCGGATTAAGTGGTAGGTGAAAATGTTAAATCTTCGAGATTTCAAGGAGATTTGTGATAATCTTGCTAAATCCCGGTTTAGTATCTGGTGAAAACGTAGTATAAGCCATTGAGGCCTCATAGTGTATTTTACAGTATAGGCGGCGAATCATTCACCAACTCCTTTCTGAAGGAACAACTTTATACGGAGATTCAAATTTCTGCTATAAATATGATAAGGAAAAACCCGAAAAACTGGGCAGATAACGGACTTTGACCTCGTTATCGGTAAGGAGGGTTGTGAAATGCCCAAAGGCCTAACCCTACTTGCCGGATACTAAGAAAAAAATCAATTCAATTTAAGCGCAAGTGTGGAAACTTTCAGAAGAATATTGAGAATAAAACCTCAGCCCCAAAGAGAACCTTTGAGCAGATGTTAAAAAGTAGTTGCAGGTTTAAAACCCCAGCTTTGGGCCACAGTGGAGACAGCGTGGAAAAAATATGCCGTTGGACTGATGTCAGGCTTTGGTGGATTCCATGAAGCGACGATGTGAAGCCGTAATAAGAATAAAGGGGTCTAACAACCAAATACGAAAAATGTTGTTCCTTTTCCTAATTTGTATGAATATTATTTTTTGTATGTCTTTTTTTTCTTGAACATATTTTATTTAATTTATTATTTGATGAAACCAAACAATTTTTTGTCATTCCATGGATTTAGGTAATGCTTAATAAATAAAATTAGTTTATAACGAATCACAAACACTGTGTAGCTATTCATTGAATATTTTTAATGTTTTTTCGTACTGCTATTATTTTGAGCTCAGCTACAACTACACTCAACAAATATTAAAGCTGCCTTATTATGGTTAAATATCTTGACTGCATACTAGGTACCTTTATATGTATAAAATGCGTGATCATCTTCATCAGTATCAAATAAACTAAATATATCATCAACGGCAAAAATGATTAAAACACAACAAATATTATTATATTTAGGTACATGTACCTATGCATGTATGTACGTAAGTACCTACCTTAAAACTACTTGTAGATAAATAAAATACTTTTCAAAAAAAAACACAACTCACCTGTACATACATATAAAAGCCACTGATGTTGAATACAATTTCCAATTCGATGCTAGATTTAAGTATAAAATAGAATGATCTTCTTCCTTTCATATGAGTATCTATAAGCTAAATAATATTCTCGCAGTATGTGTGTAAATAAATATACCACTCTCGAAGAAGGGTTTTAATCCAAACTTTATAAACTCAAACACAAAAGAATACAACAACAAAAATCAACAATTTTAATCACTTCTCTTTGGACTTGTACATTTTCTTATTTTTTTTTTTATTATTATAACTTATTCCTTTTATAGATATTTCTTGTATTTTCTTTTTTTTTTCTTTAAATTTTTCAAATACACATGCTACACTCACGAAGCACAGCATACAAGAATAACAATAAAACATATAAATCTATCTATTCTTTTATTTAATTTTCTCTTTTTTTCCTTAGTTGTTTTAGATAGAGATGTATGTTGGTTGTTGGTTGATGGATAGATGAACTAATGGATAAATAAACTAAAACGCCAATGGCTATGACGATCAAATGCGATCATTGCCTTTCTCACTGAAATCTTTAAGAAGTAAGTTTTCTTTGGCAATTTTCACTTTTTAAATGCAAATATCTTCAAAATTAGAGAAACTCCTAGTTGCAAGATTGAACCGTACTTAGATAAAAACTATTTTATATTTTTATATTAAATCGATGGGCCGCGACACACTAAGTAAGACCTCTTTCACTCTATAGAACCGACGATCGCAGAGTTTGAACTCAACTGAGACTTGGTAATATTCATCTCTCGCAGTCGAACCGCGGCTTTACAAATAGAAATAAAAAACATAGAAGAAGAGTGGACGAATAGTGGAAAAATACTTTTTAGATACACCACACAACACCAATATTTTCTTAGACATGAATTTTCTTACTCTGCTCAGGTGTATCTTGTACATAGGTAACCAATCTACCTGTTGTTTTGTGTTAAGTTTGTACTTCAGCTCTTTTGAGTTTTTGTTTCCATTGCGTTGCATTCTTTGTGCATTGTGAATTTTATATCTTTTAAGTTTTAATAGTACGTTTGGTTGGTTTGGTTCGGTTTGGTTGGATGTAACTTACTATGTTTTCTGTTAAACGAGTAGCTTGTGACAAATACAACAACACAACATTTGACTACTTCAAAAAGACTCACTTCAATGCGATCATCATTCCGCACTGATGAAAGACTCTTTTAACAAACTTGTGGGAATGGAATCAGCAAAGTGTGACCATAGAGGACATGAGCATTCGTTTATGGTTGCCCGTCTTTCTATAGATGGATAAATGTTGTGAATTTGTTATTCGAGTCGAAACGGTTAGGATGCATGCATGGTACATGGTGATGATTGGGTTGGATTTTGATAGTGAGACTAGGTGCATGTTCAACCTCATCATTTAATTATGGGGTGTTGCTCAGGTCTTACGTAAAATGTCATAGATATCTTTCAATACATATACATATTTATGTGCCTACCTACGTACATATAATATAAGTTGAAATTATATTATAATATCTTGCAAGGATATGGGAACGAGAAGTGTTGGGAATTTGCAGCATTTTAATTGCAAAAATTTGTTTTTATTATAATTTGATTTTTAAATTGTTCTGCTTGAAGCTGTAGATTTCCTTATTTTATATCACACGGCATACGATACTTAGCTAGAAAAACAATTGAAATTAATTTGTGACGTTTCGCGTAAAGATAAATTGCATAAAGGTGGATAAACCCACTCCTGCTCTTTTGTAATTATTACCTACTTTTAGCTTTGATTTGTTTGTATATACATATACATATGACTAAGATGAGGTTATAAGCTTTGGATTAATGAATTGTTATTATTAAGGCAACATACGATGGCTCTAATAGTGTCATATTGAGAACAGAGAAGGATTGTCAAATTTTCCATTGAAAATCTCTGGCAGGATATATGAAATAGTTTTGCATATTTGCCACGTGTTAACGCAAAGGATAAAGAAATAGCTGTTTTTACAGAAGTTATCCGACTCGCCCCAAAAACCAACAAGCCTATCAGACTACTTGTTTTGTGTAAAGTGGGCAATCTAAGCTATGATTTGATACTCCATTTATAAAAATCCATCTTGTTTTAGGTATACATACTTAGGGCCAGTTTGTTCACAGCTGATTATCTTTAATCCATGATTAGTGGAGCTGGGAAATCGTCAAATGATTTTGTTGATCAAATTTTGTTTGAAAAATTCAAAATATGAGTTGCTAATCATGGATTTCACTAATCAGCCAATTTTGGTTGATTAGCGTTATTTAATTAAAGCCTATGAATGTCACATACTAAATTTAACCCACTGTGAACAAACTGGCCCTTAGCCCAACATGCAACCGAAAAAGTGCGTTTTCTACCATAGCAACAACCCTGTCCGACCAGTAGTTTTCTTAATGTTCAGTTTAGCATCAAGCTCCACCAACCCATCTGCCTAGCAACAGAGCCAACAGAGAACTTCATTAAATATAGACGACTGGATGCTGAACGACTCCAACGGGACATTGAAGAAAATATTACGCTTCCCCCTCCAAACCGGAACCTGCTAGACAGTGAAATAGACGCTGCTATAGATGGTCTGGAGCAAGCTGTCGGTGATGCATTGGAAGTCCAAAAGCGGCCTAGGACGTCAAGAGATAGGTACCAACATCTGCGGCTGAGGAAACGACTCTAACGGATTTATCAGAGAGAGCTGAACATCACCAACAGCAACTACCGGACGGTTTGGAGTGAGTTGCAACGTGTCAACGCCATGTTCCGAAACTCTGTGCAGCATCATAACAATATCCAGTTTCAGAAAAGGCTACAAGCGATCAAGCCAGGACTAGAAGCATTCAAGAACATTAATAAAATCGGTGGAAAACAGGCCCCAATTCCGGAAATCCTAATTCACAACAATATAGAAGTATCATCAACACAGGACAAAGTGGAAATGTCGGCCAAACACTTCGGGGGAAACTTCGCACCAAACCCACCTGATGAGCCAGCGTTTCTGAACGAAGTCGAGCCATCTATTCAGCAAACCCTGCAGCCAAATCCGGAAAGAGTAGTTTTAAGTGACACCAACCCAGCAAGTAACCCAACCGATAGAACACATCTCGATTTCTGCAATCTGGAGGAGGTAGCAGATATCATTGGAAAATCAAAGCCAAAAAAGTCAGCCGGACCAGACGAAGTTTCAAACTACACCCTGAAAAGGCTGCTACATGCAGTGATGATTCTTTTAACGATCATCATGAACAACTGTATCAATAACTGCTACTTCCACCAAAGGTGACAAACAGCTAAGATCGTAGCCATCCCCAAGAAAGGCAATACAAATTTTGTGTCCAATTACAGGCCAATTTTGCTTCTGAACAACATAAGTAAAATACTGGAAGAAGTATTACTTCGGCGACTAAAGCGGCTTTGCAGCGAAAACGTCATCATCCCGGACATGCAGTCTGGGTTTAGCGAAAAGCACTCCACTTTACTTTCTGGATGTCGAGAAAGCATTCGACAGCGTATGGATTGACCCCCGTCACAAATAAAATTCTTTTTTCTTTTCTTTCTTCCAGAAAATTCTACGAACAAATGGACAACTGCAAATCACGAGTGAAGAACATCAAAGCCGGAGTTGCCCAAGGCTCGAAGCTAGGCCCCTTCCTCTACAGCTTGATGACATCTGACTCTGACCAGCCTGTGCCATCTGGATGCGAAAATCTCCTGTATGCTGATGACTCCCTTACGTATGCCACCTCGATGTCTCCTCTGGTACCTTTACGCAAAGTTGAGCACCACGTCAACAGACTCTACGCCTTTCACAGGAAATTGGGCATCCGGATAAACACCTCCAAATCGGAGCTTGTGTGCTTCAGGAGAACCAGTAGAGGCAGCGTAGCCAACTGCAGAAGTCTGGTTCTGAAACTTCCGGACGGATCTACAATAGCAGTCAAAAAGTACGTGAAGTACCTAGGCATCCACTTCAACGAGTTGTTAAGGTTCAACCCACACTCACGAAACGTGCTCAAAAAAGCCAACTGGGCCTTCCACGGACTCCACCCATTGATGAAACGCAGAAACGGACTAAGACAAAAGACGAAGCTTCTTATGTACAAGCATCTCCTGCGGCCTGTAATCAGCTATTCCTTCCCAGTCTGGTTCTTCATATCGAAGACGGCCATGAAGGAACTTCAAATGTTCGAAAGAAAGCTACTAAGGATTTGCACCGGACTACATTTCGACCGGCAGCGAATGAGACATCACAACAAAGAGCGTCTTTACACAGAGGCGAACATCATCCCCCTGGACCTACTGCTTCAAGCAAAGAAGCTAGTAGGACTCACCAACAGTCACCATAGTCAACTGATGAGAAGAATGGCCACTCAGCAACGACACCCTGAGCCGAGATATCTTAGTACGATGGACATCCTGGGCAACAACATCATCACTAACAACGAGAAAACAGTTTCGTTCTACGCTGACACAGGATCAGCATATCACCGAGGCTAAATGCCAACCGATCCCCCACCTAAACCACAACTTGACAACCCGGACTGAACACTCCGAGGACAATAAAGTCAACCGACTTTTAGAATTAATTCTTTGACATGTATTTTATATACAGCCAAGGAACCACTCTTAATGTCTTTCATACCTAACAAAAAAGACATATCAAATATGGTAAAAAAACACTTTATAATAGAAAGAAGGAACCAATGGACAACGTATCACCACTATTACACCAACATCAATCCAGAAGCTCAAGAGGCAGTCTATCCAACAAATTGCTCAACATTCATGATTCGTAGTTTTTTACGTCTCCGAATGGGACACTCAAACATCACCCATAGCTACATCTTCGAAAAGAAAGACCCCCCAACATGTCACTTCTGCAACAGAGAAGTTCTCACCATCCATCATCTACTCTTCAACTGCAACTCAATTAAAAATGTTCTACATACCTTCATTAAACACAAATCATTACTCGACATCTTGAAAGACCCATCCGAAGAAAATATAAAACTAATACATACATTATTAAAAGCATTAAATTTAGATAAACTTATTTAATTTCTCATAAAATTGCTTAAATTCTTTTTTATTTATTTATATTTTTAGCTGATAGTCCTGGTAGCTATAGCTTTTAATTATTGTTTTGTAATTCATTACATTGTAATAAAATAATAATAATAATAATAATAATCCTTTAAAATTAATGCCGTTTTCCTTTGGACATCCGGAAGCGTCCGGAAGTCTTCTGAAACCATTCCGTTGGCAGGCACAAAAAGTACGCCTCTGACGATTCTGATGAGACAAATTCCATTCTTGATTTAAAATCAGAATCCACTCAAGAAGCACTAATACATTTCAAATCAAATGTCAAAAAAAAACCACTCAAGCAAAAATTGTTCATCGATGTTGGCAAAACATCAATGCTAGGCGAAAAAACATCGATGTTAGACGAAAATTTATTTTAGCTTTCAATGCTTTTGAAGTACTAAAATAATTGATGTTCAGAAGGCTAAGGCACCAATTACACATGATTTTTTGTATAAACGACTTGTTAGATGTTCATTCATGCTAAATAATTTAAAATCGATGTTCAAACATTAAAATCATCGGTGTTCAGAAAGGATAGACACAGTTGACAAAGATTTTTCTTACCTACGCCTTGTTAGATGTTCATTCATGCTAAATAATTTAAAATCGATGTTCAAGCATTAAAAGCATCGATGTTCAGAAAGCTCAGGCACCGTTTACACATGATTTTTTGTACATACGACTTGTAAGATGTTCATTCATGCCAAATAATTTAAGATCGATTTTCAAACATTAAAATCACCGAAATAGAAGAAATCATGGCAACTTGTTCGTTGTATTTTTGTACAGAGAATTTGGCCTGGATCTTAATATTTTGAACTCATCGATGTTATGGAAGAAAATAACTTGAAAATAAAAGAACATGTTTATAATTTTCAAAACAATGAATGTATTTTGAATTTGTAATGTATTGCGTTTTTATGTTGAAAAAAAAAGGAATTAAAAACATCGATGTTAAAAAAAAATCGGTGTTTCTGATTCGATAATTTTTTACATCGAGATTGGTTCTCCGATGTTGACTTATCGATGTTAACATCGATGATTTTTCATCCCTAACACCACATCTTTTGACGATTCACCAACACAAATATAATTCTTGGTTTCCACTTGTCATTGAAAAGACGCAAATTGACAAACTTTCCAGGATAGGGTGGCTTTTACCAACACAAAAAGCAAGGAAAGTAGTAGTATCGAGCAACTATAACTCACCGTGTCTTGAAAAGTTTGTCAATTTGCGTCTTTTCAATGACAAGTGGAAACCTTTGTCTTATGCCGTTTTCCATTGGTTTCAATCAAGGTTACACTCATTCTGAAATTCAATGGAACAGTTTGTAATGACGTTTTATGCTAGGTTTCCACTTGTCATTGAAAAGACGCAAATTGACAAACTTTCCAGGACAGGGTGGCTTTTACCAAAACACAAAAAGCAAAGAAAGTAGTAGTACGGAGCAAGTATAACTCACCCTGTTTTGGAAAGTTTGTCAATTTGCATCTTTTCAATGACAAATGGAAACCTAGCATAAGATTAGGCCCCTTTTTATGCCAATAAATGTATAATATCATCGTATCTAACTAGTTATAAGTCAAATTGTAAATATTATTTTGTTAAATAAATATATAATGTCCCAGAACTTATGTCGTTTTCTTAATCTTAAGACTAAAAGTATGACTAGGCATAATTTTTTTTAAAAGCTGCGATGAGATAGATAAGCCTACGGTCGCCTCCCGTACTATAAGTCTATTTGGGGCTTTTTTTACAATTTGAGGATTTATTATTAGTTAAACTTAGTGTCTCCTGGATTCAATAACAATATTTATAAACTCTTTTAAACGCTTAAATGTGACGAAACGTGGAAAAAAGAACTTTTCCTTCTTATTCAAAAACGACAGCTCAATTATATTTTATGATTTAATCCTGGTATGCCCATAAACATCAATAATTCGTATCAAATTTATGAACGCACATCTTCTAATACGAATACTTATGCATTTCTCTTTGTAAATTTAACTTTATTTGGTTAGATTAAATAAAAAAACACATTTTTTTTTTTGTAAACCTATGATATATAATACAATACATAATTTCTTGTAAACAATACACTCTAAACTACTTTTAAGTCTTTTTTGTTTGATATATTAATACATTAATAAATTTTATTTTTTTTATTTGGTTTCAATTTTTGTCAAAGTTCCATAGATTCAACAATTATAAGCTTTTACGATTAAATAATAGACAACAATGATATTCGATTGGTAGTTTTACAGTAAAAGGTAAGCGTTAAATTGACATAATTTTATAAAATTTTGGTAACGATTGTAATGAAAAAAAAAAATATTTTTTTTTTTTTGTTTTCTTTTAAAAGTTTTTTTTTAAGCTAAGCATAGTTTTATTAATTAAAATATTGTTTTACTATAGTTAAAGCATTTTAAATAATTTTGTTCATATTATGATTTTTTTGTATAGTTATATTTGTTTTAAGTTTAGAGCATGAACTATAAAAACGATTATAGTTATTTTTTTTATAAGATTAAATACTTTTTTTTAAGCAATTTAATTGTATTTCTAGCTTCACAGGTGGTGAATGGTGATATGATTAACTGAGTTCATACTTCATTTTACATACATTTTTTTAAGTTTATATTTTTTTTGTTATAATTAAAAGCATAATATTCGAAACAACACTCTTCTTAGGCATATATAATCTAAATATTCAATTAATTATTTTTAAAATATTAATTTTAATAGTCTTGTATATTTATATATATATATATATGTATATGTTTTTTTTTTTTTTCTTCTTTGTTTGTACGTTAATCAATCACAGATTTTCAAATATGAATTTTTATTTATAAATTAAAGTATGTTTTTTTTAGTTTAATTGTTCTTTTCAATCGGTGAGCGATATAGTACTTACAAGATATTATTTTTTTTTTTTTTAGTATTAGAATACTTTGCCTTTATTTTTCATGTGTTGGTGGAACTATTTTTTTTTTTTTTGTAATTAAGTTTTCAAAGTTTAGGTTAAAGTAATATGGTTTAAATAACAATCACTGGTAAATAGTTTTAAATAAGAAGATAAAATAAACAAAAACGAATAGAAAATAAAGTTTAACAGTATTTTATTGGAAAAGTTGGAACACGCCACTTGCAATTAAGAAATAAACATCTTTAAGAAACTTTTGTTTTCCTTTTTGAATGTATGTACATATGTAGATCGACGATTCAAAGGCTATTTTGTATGTAAGATGTTACCAGTGGCCAGCTTACAAGTTAACATCTCAAACATGTAGAACAACTCTGTCCCATCTACACAACAACATTTTCAACTACATGACAAAAACTGAAAAAGAATTTACACATCGCTTTTTATTCGTAGATTTTTTTTCGAAAACAAAGGACAAAAAAGCCAAAACCGACAAGAACGAAATACTTACTAATGAGTTAGTTATTTGTGTAATTTTATAAATGTCAGGTAATATTGACATTACTCCTTTTTTGCGATGCCGATGCACAACGCAGATGATGCCTTTGCAATCATCAAGAAATCATTTGATTCTCTTTTGTGTGAAGTTTGACCATCAGGTGATGCAAGCTTGCAATAGCATAGTTGCCACTATTTTTAATTTTCCCTGACTTTTCCTGACTCTCCCTGACCAAATTTCATTTTTTTTAGTTTTTAAGCGAATTTAAAATAATAATAATTATTTATTATTTCCGTTTTTTGTAGGTTCTATAAGATTCTCTTGTTATGATTATTCATTTAAAGGTGTTCTCTCGTGATAACACTTGCAGTTAGGCTGCATAGCTTTCGGCTCCGTCATATTTACATTGAAGGTTTTAAATGAACAACAACCACTTGTGTTGGCTACCACCAAGTATTACATACGCTGGAATTATTGCAATTTTATGGCCGCCACACCAATCATCCGATTCCTTTTTAGTTATTATTCATTTAACTGTAAAAAGTTTTGTAATAAGGATATACTATTTGTCAATGCCAAAACTGCAGTCTACGTTTTAGTCTTAGAGCCGACAGCAAATTTCGGAAGTGGATGTATAACCAAAATCTGAGTATGAGGGTTTATAGGTGTATAATTTGTGATATCGAAATCAAAAGTCTGGCAGGTCTTTTGTTCAGCCTTTGGCGAGGGTCGGGGCTTAAAATTTCTTATCAGGGGTATTATCACTTCCAACTAATTTGTTGAAGATACATCATGGTGCTCTGTCATTTTCCCTAAGACCATTCACCTTAATCTTGGTGATCCGATTAGAACTCAAGATAAACACTCCGCTCCACTTGAATGGAAACAAACTTTTTTTTCTATCAGAGCGTGTAGCGCTTTGGTAAATTTATAAATTCTTATTTTGGTTTTACTTACTGAAAGGGGGATCTATTGCGAATAAAACTGCAGGGACAGAATAATTCAGGAAAATACCATTAGGTTATTTTATACCACTTCTAATTGCTTACACTTTTTTTTTTTTTTGCGACCCCTGAATAGAAATAGTGTGCGTTTTGTCTCTTGATTACGGTAAGAAGAAAAAATATTGTTCTGATAATGGAAGTGTAGATTAAAAATAATAATTGTTGTATCAAAGAAAAGATGGGCCGCGGAAAACCATTAAAACCCGCAGAAAAGGCCAAAATAAAAAGCAAACGCGGAAAACAAGCGTCCCCTACGCACAATTGACAACAAAGTAAGTAGAAGTGTGAAAATTGTTTGGTCGCACCTTAGAAATAAAGAACACTATGGAAAAAATGTGTACGGTAGGCAATCAAGAGCCACAACAGAAGCAGACCGAAGAAAGATAATTAGACTGGCTTCAAATTCAAGCGAATCTACTGCAAAATCAAGGCGAAGAGTGGTATTACAGCGGGTCTTAACACTATTAGATGTGCTATTCGTGGGTCACAACAAAGCACCTAAAATTGATAAAAAAAACAACCGTTATATCCAATACAAAGACACAATATAATAGATTTTTGCAGGAAGAATATGAAGTGGAAGGAAGAGTGGACAAAAGTGGTATTTTCTGACGAAAAGAAATCAATATAGATGGTTCGGATGGATATAATTACTATTTTCATTATATGGGGAAGGTACCCAGGTTTCTGGAGCACCACCAAAGCCGAGAAGGCGATGTTATGGCGTGAGGTGCGATTTTCTGGTTTGGAACAATTTATCTGGAGTTTCCCACATTGAAAATGACGGCAAACTTCTACAAGGAAATATTGCAAGAAGGTTTCCATAAGTTCAACGATGCCTTTGGGTCAGTACCATGGACATTTCAACAAGACAACGTATCAATCCTCAACGCAAGGATCATTAACAGTTGGATATCCGAGAAAAATGTTACCTTACTTCAATGGCCACCGTATTCTCCGGACCTAAATATTATTGAAAACGTATTGGTATGGATGGTTCGTAGAGTTTACGATTCTGACCGACAATATGAGGACAAAGAATCACTTACTTCTGCAACCAAAGAAGCATGAAGTGCAATTTCTTTAAATTATATTAAATAACTGCATTATTCATTCTTTAACAGGGTTTTTCACACAAATAAAAAACTACCCTCTTACTGCATTTTTTTAATTTGTTTCTTTATTTAAGAGAATGTTTCTATTCAAGTGGCGCAAAAACAAAATCAGTGTTTTAAATGAAGTAATTAGAAAAGTTCAACTAAAAAGTACAAGCGACCTCAACTCCAGAAATAATTGTGTTTCGCCCAAGGTATAACAGTGGGCTCTTCAGTCAGTCTGTTATACCCTACTAAGACAAAAATTTTGGTCGATGTTTACCGACTCTTATAAAAATCACAGGAAAAAGATACTGTGAATTTTATTATTCTAGGGGAATTTGTTTAAATTCGTGCACCCAGAAAATAAATACCCGTGGTCAGGTTTTCTATAATAAGAAGATGTTATACCCTACGAAGGAAATTTGGCCCCAATGAAATATAGCCCCAAACATAAAATGAAAAATGGGCCCAAAAATTTATATGGGAAACAACAAAAAATAAAATAAAGTTTAAAATTTGTAAATTGGTCCATTTTTCATTGTTTTGGGGCCTTTTTTCATTTTTAATTTTGGGGTAAAATTTCATAATGAAAAATGACCCAAACTTTTATTCTTAAACCAAAAAACTTTTACAACAAAAACTTTGATAGCAGACCGACTGAAAACATTGGCGCCTGCCAGGCGACTGAGCATACCCCAAGCGGAGCGACGGAGTCGCGTGAACGGGACAGAGGACCCAAAAAGAGAGTTATAATCCTTAAACCAGCGAAGTTGGCCAGGCAAAGTACTTTCAAGTCTCTCCCAAACCGACGCAAAACATTTATTGTACGATTGTAATTTTTGTGTTTTTGTTGCTTCTTATATTAATTGGGTCAATTTTTCATTTCGTGTTTGGGGCAATTTTTCTTAAGTTTGGGGCCAATTTTCAATTTTAAAAATGGGGTCATTTTTCATTATGAAAAAAAGCCCCAAATTTGGCCCCTTTTTCATTTATCGTTTGGAGCCATTTTTCATTGGACCAAATGCCAGTGCGAAGCACTACTGTTTTTAATGTCACCAGAATCTTAAAGCTCTGTTGATTGACCAGCGCACTGCTGGTTCTGTGTGCTTCCAGGATCGGGGTATTATAACACATAGGTACATATTTAAATCGACTTTGGGGAAACTAACAGACGAATTCTCAGCAGGAGAGTAACTCACGAATTGAATGGCTTAAAACGTACTTAAAAACAATAACGTTTTATAAGTTTAATTTGAATAATTATTTTTTGTATGTAGTTTCAAAACAATTTCCAATTGATTAGCGCAAAAATGTTCAACTATCTTTAATCTAATAGAAAAATATTAAATAACAATAAAATATAAATATCATTAAAGAATTAAAAAGGATATCAATACTTAAATTTTAAAATATAAAACATTGCTTTTAGCAATTAAATTTAGAATACAAATTTTCAAAATTAAAAATAAAGACTGGACAATGAAAAAAATTGTCTCTCCGTTTCCCTCCGTTTGCCTGCACTAACTCTAAAATTGAGCATTTGGTTTTAAGCGCTCGTACAAAAATTTAATTTTTAAAAACTAAAGCGCTTTGAAAAATTAAACATTCTTCTATATGATATGTTGCGCAGCAGCATTTTTTCTATGAAAAGACTTAACTATGCGTAGAAAAGTTTTAAACTTCATTGTTATGATGGCGTTGCAAGACATTGTTGATTTTCAACTTGAGCGGGGAAAAATCAATTTTCTTAAATCTAGGCAGGGAGGTGAACTTCTTTACATTACTGAGATCATTGTTTGTTGCATTAGTCTTGCCTTTCGAGCATTTTTCAATGTATTTATTGCTGGGGGTGATTCTCGCGAGAGTGGCATACTTTTGATAGATCCTCGAGGCACTATCCGATCCTTGCATGCAATTATTCTTCAAATCGGATTCGTTTTTGGTGTCATCAAATTTAAAGTCGATATTTTGCAAAGCAGCAAGATTCAGAATCCTCTGGGACTGACTGTGGGCCAATTGGTGTTCGGCCACATCGTCAATGTTTCTTGTAACTGTGTAGACGTTATCGGAAATTTTTCGCGCCATTAGCGGCGAAGATGATGTCTTTTTTGTTGGACTTTTGTGGTGGTCACCATCATCGGTAACTGCTGCAGAACGCAAGCGGTGATCAATTATCTTCTGCGGGGACGATATGTAGTGATTTTCGCGGCGAATAACCTTGATGTTTGCCAAGTGACGGAGATTATTTGAATTTCCGGTTTTTTCGGCAATCGATGGACTGCGACGTCGCGTTTTGGCTGTGTCACAACTGTTTGGATAATAAGACGGAATTTTATCATCAATGCTTATCACTGACTTGCGCGGAGTTTGATAGTAGCTCTCATCTAGATCGACAGAGATTTTATCCCCGGATGACAAGCGTATACCAATGTTCTCATAGAGGTTTGATTTGTTAGCAGACGAATTGCCCATGTTTTCATAGACTGCACTGTCGTTGTGAGGTTGTTGCTGGTCATCCGCTTTATCATCTTTTTGATCATGGTCATCATCATTTTCCTTGTCACTATCTGAAGATTGCTCTTTGACTATTGGTGCCATGACACAGTAACCCGAATTGTCATCGATAAGAACCTGTTGCTGACTGCTTTTAATGTTTAGATTCGAACCAACCAAATTAACACTTGATAAATTGCATGAGAAATTGAAATTCGGCTGAATCTGCTCGGATATATTTAAACTCTCCAAGGACTCACGTTTTGGCGGTGATTCTTCTTCCCGCCCTATGATCTCTGCTGAGGAATCATCAAGATTTTCTTGTGGTAACAATTCCGATGATAATGAAATGTTTTCGTCCACATTTGATAGATCTTCAAAAACATTGAGTTTAGATAGATCTGGACTGGAAAAACTGTTGCGTTTGTTGGCAATTGCTTTTTTGCGCGCCATCAGTGATGTTGTGTATTGTTTGTGACGCAGATGACTGTTGGGTGTGTTTGCATAGTTTTGTTCAGGTGGATTCTCTTTGTCCGGGCTGCATTTGATAAGATCTTCGGCATTACTTACCTGACCTTCGCTAACACTTTCAGAACGTTTCGAGCGTCCGAATATATTTTCCAAGACGTTTTTGTATTTTTTCTTCTTAGCCATTTCAGATTCGGGATTTGTATTGGATCGAAGAATACCAATTTCTTGTTCAAAAGTGTTGATACGTTTTCGTGGTGGGAGTGGTGGTGCTGGTTCAAGGGCCTCTTCGCTTGAAATTAAAAACCAAAATTAAGTGTGCATTGTTAAATATTGTTGTCTTTTAAAATAAATCGTGTTTAATAAAACTTAAAGGCTTAGGACCAGTTTCAAAGTGACAAAAGTACTAAATTGAATAAGTTGCACTTAAGTCTCCCATGTTGGACACTTAAGTGTGGTTGGCAATGGCACAGTGAATATAGTGTTTGACTGCTAACCTGAACGTGTGGGTTCGGCCTCAGTCTAGGTAGTATTCTATTCTGTATTCCACAGTTTCAACTGGATGCCACCCGTGGAATTTCATGAGACGATTAATCACCCCTATTGCGATTGGCGTTTCACTAAAACGACAGTAGAACGACAGGGCTCTAGAGGCGGCAGTGTGCGATTAAATAAACCCAAATCTTCGACGTTCTCTCCAATCTCCACGCATCGCATCATATGACGAAATTCGTTTGAATTAAACATCAATTGACGCCTCCATGGAAGTGTCGTTTTAGTGAAACGACAACCGTAATAAGGATGAATATCTAAATCTCAATCCATTGTGCCAACAAAAATCTTTCCTTTCCTTCTATTCCTGTCTTACAGGCATATAGTTAAAATTATTATTATAAGTGTTACTAACTCAGACTAAAAAAATGACCACAAAGTACCAATATGGAAAACTTAATTGCAACTTATTCCGGTAAGTATGCCCTGAAACTGGTCTTCAAATTCGTATTTATTACATTTCTTAAACGGTTGTCTAGTAAGACATTGCCTTAATGGTTTTAAATAGTTGGAAATATGTTTTTTTTTTTTTTAAATAAAATGTCACTTTAGTTAAGGCTAAGTCAATCGATTTTGTGTTCAAAGTAATGGGGTTTTCCATTGGTGAATTAAGAATTTGATGCGGAATTTGATTTTTTTCGTGACGAAAGGAATGATATTTGAATTGATTTTTCTTTTGATATGGTATTGGTGTATTTTTGTGTTTGTGAACCTGTAAATGGTATACAAAAAAATCAGTCAACAGTTTTTATACATTCAAGTTTGTTTTTTCATTTGATGGGATTTCAATTATTACTTTTTAGTCCTTATATTTTCACAAAAAAAATTCTTTCTCTACTGAAGTGAATTAATGAAAACATGCACTTGTCAAAATAAGAGATGGCAGTTGTACTGGTGTTAGTAAAAGGAGGGGTAGATCCACCGAAAAATACGGATCTGCAAAATTGATTCAGAATCAAAAAAATATAAATATTTTTTGGCCAATAGAAGGTTTTTTTGTCAGAATCGGTGTTTTGACAGTTATGTATCAAAAAAGTATTGAAATTTTGTACCAATGGAAAACCCCATAAGATAGCATTTAGACAACCACGAAAAATGTTTATTTTAAACTTTTGGGAGTAAGAGGACTTTTCAAAGTTAAATAATAAATATACATTAAGGCCTTGGTTTTAAAATAACCTTAAGCAAGAAGAGTATTGTGAATTGTGAAATATGGTAACACAATATAAATTTGAATATTTGAATACAGCCAAAAGCCTGTCGTTTTTAAAGGCTAGTGGGACGCCATATAGCTATTTCATTCATAGAGTCGGTTTGGAATAGAATAAGGCTAAGCGCGCACATGCAATTCTTGCCGAAATTAAATAGTTTAATCACTAGTTGATCATTGACCCCGTAGATAAGCAACTTTTTTACCAACTTATAAATTTTAAAATGCCAAGAATCGAATTGATTTTCCAATCAATCACCTTTTTAGTATGACCTCTTGCATAATTTTGCAAATATTTTTACACACAAATGCAGCCTGACATTTTAACTTTATTTGAGTACTTTTTAAATAACCAACAAATATAACTGAAGTTATAAGCCTTATAAAGTGGCCAAATCGACATTTTTTAAAGGTTTAATGCAAAATCAAATTGACGAGGTCTTTTAACACCATTTTAGTATGAAATTTTTTGTCCCATCGCAATGATTTTTATACTAACATTAAAGATCTGATCTTTATCATCCAAGTTATAATATTTTGAATGAAGCCATCTCGGTTGAAAAATTATTTTTTTAAATTCGGATAACTGTGCTTCCTCACTGGAGCTCGTCCGCTTCAAGGAATATCTACCACACAAGCAGAGCAGCTCATTTGTGTGATCGTTTAGTTTGTGTCAAAACACAAACTGTTTAGTTGCTTCAATCGGTGACTGAATAGTTTCTGCATGTGCGCGCACTCTCATATAAGAGCATGGGATTCATTTTAGCAACCAAACTGTTTCGTGATTGAAAGTTACATATGCGCGCTTAGCCTAACGTATTTTTGTTGAATGAAAGTGGGAGTTCTTTGAAAGCGACAGAACGCGACTCAGGTTGTGCACGCAAGTGGCACCTCAATAATTTTCTTTGCTTCTTTAAAAATGAATATGCTACTATTCAAACAATATTAGTTTGATATGAGGTTTTGTAGACAAACGCAATATTAATATTCCTGTACATTTTCAAATTGGTTCATTAAACCTGAATGATCAAAGTTTTAAAAATCAATTCAAGAGACAAATTTTATTCTCAAATGAACAGTTTTTTTACCTTGAAGGAATTTCAAGCAAAATTGTGAACAAACACAACGAAAAGTGCTAATTGTGTATTATTTTGATTATGATTTATATTTTATAATGTTTGGGAACTTTACAAATTAATGCACCTATTATGAATCGCGAGTCGCAAGAAATATTAGGCGAATCTGACTTTTGGCACTACCGTTTATGGCTCACCTAACTATATTCGGCTAAAAAGTCAAAAATGTGTTGAATTGAGATGTTGCTCTATACGAACGTCGCAGTTTGCTATTCTTAAAATCACGACATATGTGATTTTAAAAAAGTTGGACATGAGTCGAATCAAATATTCCCAACAAATAAAAAACACAAAAAACAGAAGGAAATAAAAATAACAAAAAAAAATCAAGTTATCTGACTACAAAGATGAATAAAACCCTTGAAAAATAAATATTGATATACTTATGGTTGTTATCTAAAAAAAAAATATTTTCTAAGAAAGTCTCAAACCAAAAATATAATGCAACTATTAAGATAAAAACACCCAAACTAATTTGTTTCTGAGTGTTTGAGTGAATCTGTTGCCTTTATTTGTTTGGAATTTGTATTTGTTGTGAATAAAATTAGTATGAATATTTTGATACTTAAATATATAATAGCCGTGTTTTTTGAGAGTGTATAGCAACTCAGGAAACATTTTATACGCAAAATAATAACAAAACAAATTATTATAAAGAATTTTGTTTGTGTTTTTGTAATAATGGATTTGAGGTCTTTTGAACTTTTCAATTATTGAATTTTAAAATATATGTACATAGGATTTCCGACAAGGGCCCCATTTAACTCAACTTTAAAAGTTCGAAGATTAAGACGAGTCTCATTTCGGTTATTTTTTTTTAAATTTTAGGTGTCTAATGTTATGCTTGGCGGGTAATCTAAAAAGCATTTTTGGTGGCTTAAACTCCAATTTTATCTTTAGTGTTGATAACTTATAAGGTTGAATTTGAGGCTTTTCGGGGTATGGCCTGTCGATCTTGAGGTTATATTTGTTGTTGGTTTGTTGTATTTTATGTTTCCCCTATTTCGAAGGTAGTTGCATACTTCGTCCAATTTTGTTGCCTATATAGCTATGACTATCGTACTTATCGTTACGAATTTGAGACTTTTCTTTACAATAAAGACACATGCTCATGACAATATTGATAATTTCATGAAAAAATGTCTTTAACTTTATTATTTGATTTTTTTGCAAATTATGTTTAACTATTTTCTCACAAACAAGCTTGTTTTTCAAGGTGTATTTAAACTATTGTTCAAAGAGGCATAAATAAAGTTTATAGAGAAATAGTAAAAAGTTTATTGAAAAAAAAAAATAATCTGTATTTAAACGAATGACACGGAGTGTATTATATACATATAAATAAAGATAACAAAGTATTATTAAGAATAATGACGGCTTTTTTTAAATATTTATTATAAGATATAAAGGTTAAAAAATCTCTGAACACTAACAGCCTTATTCATAAAGAAAAAAATTTTATTTTAGCTCCCGTGTTTAGAAAAACTACACCATAGAATAAGAATGTCCCGGACTCAAATGGAGCAGTAAGCAATTGCTTTTAGTTTGAACCCAAAAAACTCTTATTCCATGGTGTAGTTTTCCTAAACACGCGAGCTAAAATAACTTTTTTTTTCTTTATGAATACGGGTGTAATAGTCTAAGAGCCGACAGCAAATTTTGGGAGTGGATGTATAACCAAAATCAGGCTGGTTTTTTTCTCAGCATTTAGCGGGGGCGGTATGTTGAAAATAGAATTTTTACAAATTTCTGATCGGGGGTATTATCCTTTCAATTATTTTTTTAAAAATACATTATGATGCTCTGTCATTTTCCCTAAGTCCAAAGACCTTAGTCTTTTTGATCCGACCGATAGAACTAAAGATATAAGGTTTTTAATCGAACCTCATCCGTTTTTTCTTGGAGATTTATGAAACGCAAAAAATCAACAAAACAAATTCTTCAAGAAAAGACAATTAAGGTTCGCTTTAAATGCTTATATCTTGAGTTCTATTAATCGGATCACCAAGATTAAGGTCTTTGCACTAATGGAAAATGACAGAGCATCATGATGTGTTTTAAAAACAATAATTGAAGTGATAAAACCGTTGAAAAGAAATTTAGAAAATCTCTATTTTCGATACCCCGCCCCCGCCAAAGGCTGATACAAAAACCTGCCAGACTTTTGATTTCGATATCACAAAATATGCTCCTTTAAACCCTCATACTTAGATTTTGGTTATACATCCACTCCCAAAATTTGCTGTCATCTCTTGTACTATAAAGTTCTTCCCAAATGACTTTAAGAATTAATTAATGATAAATAGTAGCATAAACTTAACTATACATACATTTATGTGAGTAAGATACGATGTATTTTGGTAATACAAATTATAAAAAAATATAAATCTTGGAACTGCGCAGGTAATAAAAGCAGACCAATGCCACTTGGGACAAACCACAAACAAATTTTACACTTGTTTAGCACTTAAATGAGTCTAAAAGGTAAATGTAAAACGTTTTCTATGACGTCCCCAGCCATGCAAGCAAAGATCGTCAGGTTGACTCAATCCTGTTTAAAAGTTATTTCCACTTATTCAAATCCTGCGTCTGACACAATCAAACCAGGAATACTAAACAATTGAAATTTGCATCTTTTCTGTACGATGCGATGTAATTTTTCTGTTGTTGTTGCTTTACATAAAAATTTTCGGGCAATTTTTCATATTTCGCTCGGGCCATTTTTCATTGGGGCCAAATTTCATGGCTTCAAGTTAATCGAAGGACAATTTGAAATCTGAATTAACAGATGGTAACCCTACTAATATCTTCTAATATTTCTTATAAATGTGTGGTTATTTATCATGTTAAGGACAGTCCTGTAAGCGCTTTAAGAAACGGACATCTTATTGAAATCGACTACAGAGTATGAAGCAAGCATCCTATCTTCCCTGTACTGACTATTTTTGTTGGACAGACTATACAACCATCCGGTTTTCAATGTTTGACTAAAAATTGATAAGACCATTGAATTTTGAAAACAAAAATAGTACTTAATTTTTTTGATAAAAAAAAAACAATTTTTGAGTTTGAAAAGTAATGTTTCAAAAACTGTTCAATAAAACAAATTTATTTAAAACTAAAATAAAATAAAATAAGTGATTTCTGGCCTTACAAAAAATAATAGTATTTGATTCATTGAACGGATTGATATGATACGAAGAGATCATACATCCTAAAATGAAACGTGAGCAAGAAACTTGACTATACAAATTATGTATGTAAGAAATCCATTTTATTTTTTCATTTCGTGTGGGAAAAGTGAAATTTCTTTTATTAAAATATAATTCTTAATCATATAATATTATGATTCATGCAAGTACGAGTCAAAAAAAATTGTATAATTCAAATGTGATTCATAGGTCAATGAAGTTACTCATATTCAGCAAAGGATTAAGTAAAAAATCTAATTTATAAGTTAAAATAGTTTCAATTTGAGAGCAAAATAAATTGAACAAATGATTTACCTTGTTTTAAATTTAACTTTCTATAAACGATGTCTCAATTATTTTTAATACAAAGAGATGCTCAATCTTGATTGAGCTGACGTTACGAAAAGATGTTTTTGATTTTATCTGAGCTTGTACTGTAGTGAGCAATAAACTAAGTTTGGTTAGTTAACTCTGATTTAACTCACACTGAAAAACTGTGCCTAGTGAAAATACATATAGGTATTTTGAATTGAGTTCAATCGAAATTACAATATCTTAAGCAATTTTAAAGGAATATTATTTTTAATATCAAAAAAAGATATCGAGACATTCTTACCGAAAGTTCAAAATTACAGGTTTTTTTTTAGATTGGTTTGACATAAACTACGAGTAATTAATTTCTCAATTTGTATGGGAACAAAATAGTTTAAGATTTTAAATTTCAGCCTCCAGAATTAAACAAACTCTTTTAAATCCATTCGATTGGAAAGTAAAATGCCTACCCTTACGACGATTTCAAATCAGAATAAACTAACTCACCTTATTGCTTTGCAGTCAATAGCTGTCGGTTTCATCTCCTCATATATTCCAGATGCAACTGATCCGCGTGGTTGTGGTTTGTCAAGTCCATCAGGTATCTCTTCATAAATTCCAGACATTCCAGAAAATCGTCTCGACCAATTAATGCTAACAAAATAAAATTTAAGAACAAGATATATGCATATAATGTACACACATTTACCTATCACCATCTGGAATTTTAGGCAGCGGCCCTAAGATGGCTTGTAAGTTCTGTTTACCCGATTTACTCGAAGAAGTACCTTCAAGGCGACCTCGGCTCGAGCGTCGTGTTTCTAGAAATACTAAAAATTAAAAAAAAACAAAACAACATCAATTAAGAAATGTTTGATGAATATAATGAAGATGTAGTGCGTCATAATAAACTTACTCTGTCGGTGTAGTTCGAGATTTCTTATAGATTTTTTCATCCATTTCATGTGACGGCGGCAACTTGACTCAGAGTCAACGGCAAAATAAATGAAACATCTTTTTCGATTTTGCATCCAAAAAATACCATACGAGTGCTGTTTGGTCCTCGACGATGCCAAGCTGATCGTAATGCCAGGAATATTGATCGAAACACTTAAGTTAGCCGCCTCTTCTTCCACATTTCGTATGAAAGTGATGCGCAGGAAACAAGGAAGACACTTGATTGCTTCGATTTTAACTAAACATTTCATCCACGACTATTAAATTAAAGAATTAAAGAATCAAGATTGTACATAATTCTCAGGTATCTATAATTATTCAACAACTTGGTCAAATGAAATAAATCATCAACAAATACCGAAATAAAATTCATTAGAAAACCCAGACAGAAATAATTAAGCGTAAATTCATAAATGTTACAAAAATGGTGCGAATGATGGTGCTTTGAATCAGCAATTAGTTTTAGTATACGGCAATGTACTATACTCGCGTCAAGCATGATATACGTACCTACATAGATTGTGATTGTGAATGCAATATTTTAAAACTCACCTTAAATTTGAGGGCTTCAGATTTCTTATCATGGATGTCTATCTTGACGTCCATAAACATTGAGATTTCATTGCTTTCCATTATGCGTAGCGAGTCTGCTTTCGGGAAATGGGAGGGACGGATAATTGACTTTAATTTAATGTTTTTTTTTTGTAGTATTCCGGGAATAGATCCTGATGGGGTATGTTAAATGCAAGACCCAGTTTCTGTTGTTCAAAGCTGCATTGTTATTAATTTCATTAGCAATTTGGAATATACTTGTTTCCTATTGTTTTGAGGGTTGGAATAACACGAAATTAGTTTAGGATCAGGATTCAGGAAAAATGTAAAAATCAAGAACCACCACACCCGATAAAATGCTGCTTCTTTTACGAAAAGGTGAAAAATTAAAATATATTATTTTTTGACATGCTCATGCTCAATGCAACAAGAAATATCCTTTGGGAAAAAAGGCTCGAAAGGGATATTTTTTTTATAATTTTAAGTTGGCCATGGTGGTGGCAAGCGTTAATTTTTAGAAAAACATTTGTTAATGATAGCATTTAGTTGCAATGTAAATGTAATGGTTGTAATGAGTTGGAATTAAAATTATACTTTTGAATAGCAGTAAACAGCGGACAAAAACAAAGGCAGCCCACTAACGAGAATTTCAAAAACTGATGTTTGATTTGATTTTAAGTTTTTGTATGATGTTCGATGTAGTGTTTTGAACTGTTGATCACAGATAAGCAATACCTAGATGGGAATCTACGGCTGTCAATTCGGTTTGCCTACAAGCTCAAACGTCAAATGGCCGTGGTGAACATCGGATTTTTGCACTAGTGTACGTGCAGACGACCGTGGTGAAAATCGGATTTTTGCACTAGTGTACGTGAAAAAAAATCCGAGTTTCACCTCGGTTCGTGAACAAAATGGCGGATAATTTAAGAATCCAAGGGTTTGTTTAAATGTGCTAGGTTCTTGTATGCCGATTTCCTTTCGACGATTGCAGATTAATTTTTTTTGTTGTAAGGAAGTCGCAAAAAAAATCGTGTAGCAGGTGTAAATTTTCTATATGAAAGATTTGATTTTTGATCTTTTTTTCTAAACAAATCCAATTTTTCTATCACAGATTTGATTTTTTTGTTGAAATGAAAGTTACATTTAGGTTTAACTACATATACCTACCTACTTTTGCAAAACAGTACAAAATTGAGAATTTAAAATGATCGCTAAAGAAACCTACTTGCAAGAAAACATACAAAAATTGTTTTGACAGAAAACGTAGTAATAACTTAGTAGTTATAACTTCTTATTGGCTGTAGAGCTACTAGCGATGTTGTATTTGTAATGCCTGTAAAATCGTACTGTACTATGGATGGCTTTTGTGATAAAACACGCCTATTGTGTTTTTTCCTCAATCAGAATTCACTTTATTGCAGTTTATGTGGGTGCTTTCTTTTATCCCCATACAAACTAATTCTGGCAGATGGAGGTTTTGTTGGTATTCCAAATGTTTCGCATCGGCTTAGGAGACCATTTTTGTTGCAACACAATTTAAATTGTGTAAAGGATCTTTCAAATCAACGTTAAAGGCTCTTCCAAACCAATGCGAAACATTCGTTGGGGCGAAGAAACATTCGCATGTCAAAATTTATTTACATGGTGATAAATGAGAGTGCCCACACCAACGCGGCGGAGAAACATATGAATTAATTTTGACTGACGAATGTTTCTTCGCCGCAACGAATATTTCGCATTGGTTTGGGTGAGCCTTAAATCGGAGCAAAACACTCACGACAACAAAACATTCACTTTTTAAAATTAAGTTACATGAAAATAATTGAGAGTATGTACCCACAATGAAAGCGGTGCGATTTTCCATATGAACCCGATGACTGACAAAAATGTTGTCCACGCATCGGTTTGGGGGACCTTAAATTAATTTCTAAAAATTTACGTCGGAATTCGACCATGATGCAATCCAACCCCTTACGTATAAATTAAAATAATTTCATATATTAAGTGTGTCTGTACCCTAAAACTAAGAATATAGTAGCTGTCAAATTTGCCATGGTGAATTTAATTTTTGTTGATTTCTCGAACCTTATTATTGGTTGGCGAGATTTTTTTTATAATTATTGTGCTGTAGAGCTGAACAAAATTGAAATTATGTTTTTAAATTTCATAAACATAATTAGGTCTTTTGGCCCTTTCCTATACTCTGCTCAAACAGGTCCCCTTCGGAGGCGACAGAGTTCTACAAAAAGTTCTCATGGCGCATCGTCTGCCAAGTAGTTTTTTGGCGAATTGGAAGAAAGAAACATGAAAGCACCAAAAGATTTTTCATTGAAATTCAAGGACTCGTTCAAGTTCCGCTTGCCATGCGGGCATTGTGCTTGGTGAAACAATTATTTTTTTGTTAATTTATTTTTTAATGAAAATCACAAACACCGGAATAAAAATCTTCGCACAGCACATTTATGAAAAAAAAATGAACTGTCAAACAAATCAAATTCACCGCGTTAAATTGTTGTTGCAGTTCACATCTATTCATCGACACGAAATGAAATTACAAAAACAACAATGTAAACAAATGGGTTTTGGGGGGTGATACGAACGAAAGATTCCTATCTAGGTATTGCTTATCTGTGCTGTTGATGTTAAATCATCCTCGTCATCCACAACAAAAAAATGCATTGTTGCCAGGTTTTTAATTCGTTTTTCAAATAAATGTAATGGTTGCGTTCAACGCTATAAGTAAGTATACCTTGTTTAGAAGTAGTGTCGAAAGATCGAGTTGGATTAGGGTCTAACTTTATGCTGCATTTACACGAATGGCAGATTGGCATTTTTCTATCTTTCACACAAGGAAATTGAGTTGCCAGAAACTGGCTAGTTTGTAGGCGAGAAGGGTGTGAGGGCAAATTTATTGTCTTCCTTTTACGCGCTTCTCGCCTAGAAACTAAAACTCGCTGGCAACTCAGTTTCCTTGTGTGAAAGGGGTCATACTGGCAAAAGAGACCCCGTTTACAAACAGAATCGAAAGCTCGAGTTGGATTAGGGTCGGATTTTCCACCCAGGTGTTTCGTGACGTGAGTTGAGAGCCCCATTTGAAGTTGAGTTGATATGGTGTTGAGATTACATTTGATGGAATGGCAACAATATATTTATTTAACACAAAAACAGTTCAAATTTATGAATTTTAGTACATACTTTAAATAGCTATCAAAACAAATACCTAAATAATTTTACTCGCACATGTTCAAAAACACTGTGGTGAACACTTCCTCAAGACCGACTCTTCGACCCAGGTTCAACAATTATTTCGAATCGACTCCGCTCCTGAAGCGGAATCGAGTCGGTTGAAGCTCATTTCAAGTCAACGCAGGTATACGAAGGGGCCCAAAGCGAGCTTGAAGCTCGCTCGAATACCTCATGTAAACGGGATAGAATGAGCAAATACAACCTTTTGACAGTCAAATGACAGAAATGCTGACAATTTTCCAATCGTGTGAATAATAAGATTCAAGTTGTTCGTCACTTGAGCTGACAGCCCCATTTGGAGTTGAGTTGAAATGGTATAGAGATCACAGAAGAAAGAATGGCGTCAATATAATTATTTTCTAACAAAAATACTTAATACTAGGATTTCATAAGTGCCGAAATGAGGTAATTTCGAAATTTGGCAAAAAAGTGTTTTCATTCTCAAATTAGCTAATTTCATTTTGAATTTGGAATGGCAGTTAGACGTTTATTTTTGTTGTTTGTTCTTTCTGTTTTATGTTGTTGAGTATAGTGTATTGATGTTCTCATACAAAAGCTTTTGATTCGTTGTGGCGAAGAAACATTCGCATGTCAAAATTTATTAAAAAATAAAAAAAATAGATTGGGTGGCACAACGGCTCGTGAAGAACCAGGTCCTAGTGACTCGCAACCATTCCTGTGTGCGCCTGTCGACAGGAATGGAAAGGACCTACAATTTTATGCCGAATCCGAACGGCTAGACGAGAAGCACTTATTCGTGACAAGTGATACTCTTGGAGGATTTGTCAATTTCTCGCAAGAGGCAGTAGCTCTGAAAAAAACTTTCTAGTTCCAAGGTGGATGAGGCTGGGAAGCGAACCCAGTCAAAATGTATTACATTGTAATATATGACAGTGCCCACACCAACGCGACGGAGAAACATATGAATTAATTTTGACTGACGAATGTTTCTTCGCCGCAACGAACTTACCTGAATAAGTTGCACTTAAGGCTCTCTCGCGTCAATTTGGGAGAGCCTGAACTCGAGAAATTAGTTTTATCTTTTTTACATGTGTGAGTACAAGGTATGAGGGCCAGTTTCACTTAAGTTTTGCATATAGGTACTTTATGGAAATTGTCGCACCATGAGTTAGTGCCGGGTTGGGGTCGAAATTCTGCCGAGGTCAAAATTCTTTTTTCAAAATTCTGCTTTTCAAAATTCTGCTTTCAAAATTCTGCTTATTATTCGCAGACTTTTGTAAAACTAAATTTGGGAGAGTAGTAGGTACCTATGTATGTGAATGATTGATCCCGTTTTTTCTAAACTGAAAGTAATGAAAGTGGAAGTGAAATTGTGCTTTAAATTATTTATAACAGTTTAAAAGCAACGAAAGAGACTGTTGCGGCCGTCCTGCCGGTGTCATCCATTGAAGGAGAGGCTTTAACTAAATGAAAAAAAAAAAAGATTGATTAAAAAAATATGAACAAATAAAATAAAATAATTACTTACCATCGCAATTTATGTCTTCTTTACGTGCTGCTGCTGTTGTTTGTAGTGTTGTTGGTGATGCGGAAAGCTGAAAGGAAAACAAAAAAAAAGATAAATTGCAATTGGTCGCATTCGATATTAAAGATCCAAAGAATATTCGACAAAGAAAGATAGGAAAATTGGTTGCGTTCAGAAGCCTATGCGATAGCCTATCTATGTCCCGATCTACATTGCCCGATTTTTCCACGAAGATTTTTCCAGAAAGCGTGTGAAATGTACACACAGAACGATTTTTTTTCATAAGATTTTTTCTTTTTTCTTCTTCCTTCTTTTATTGCTGTGCTCTTCATTTTTCATTGATATTCACTCACACCATCAAACGAACGGCACACTGACACCGAACACACACAAAAAAACTGGAAAGGAGAAGAGAGAACATAAATGGACGGGAAAAATCGTTCGAGTTCTCTGGTACAAACGATTTGATCCCTACCCCTCACTTTTCACTCCCTTCACTAACGAACAAAAGATCGGCACTGGAAGGATCGTTCAATGTGGTTCGGGACTATGATAATCTATAGTGGGTTTACATGTAGCTGCATTTGAAGTATGCGAAGAATATGGGATGCCAAATACAAAATGTATATTGGTTAGATAGAGAGAAAAGATCAAAATGTAGATGAACTTCATTTCGGCAGTATAGGAAAGTGCCATAAAGCAGAGATCTTCTTGATGGTTCTCTTTCACTCACTCGGATATTTATATACATCTGTCCCGCTCCACTTTTTGCACTAGCAGCATTAGTATCCATATTAGGTAGGTTTGGTAGGTTTTAGGTAGAATGGTTGTTATTGACATTTGACATGGGGATACAAATACCTACCAACATTTCTATCATCAGATGTGTGTTTACGTGGGTTTCCGATGCAGCTGATTAAAATGATCATCAATGAAATCAAATAAATTTTTAGTGAAAATGTCAATTTCAAAGCTGGAGTTTTTCACCAAACTTAATCGGTTCTATAAACGTCAAATTGTTCCTTCGGTTTATTAATCTGTACTATACTGCAGTAATATGGTATAGCCGGGAAAAGATACCGAAAATTAATGTAGACTTGTGGTGTTTTCACCTATGTTTTGGTGTGGTGAATTTTGGGTATGGTGGGATGGATCGGTTTCAAGGGAGTTGGTTGTTTGAGGTTGGTCGTTTTATGGAATATAAGTACAGAATAATTTGCCGATAAGCAAACTGGGTGCGACAAAACTTCACCTTAAACCATATGTGCACGTGTGATTAAGGCATGAGTGCTGCCATCTATCCAAGAGTAGTAATACTATGAAAGGACTTTTGGAAAATGGTGATGAGGTTACATTTTTTCGGAATGTCAATTCATGAAGCGAATTGAGATCTCCCACTACATTGACACATACAGAGAAAAAATATTAAACTAAAAGAAAACTAGCGGGCATATTTCACCGTATGACCTTAGGTGTGTGAGGGGAAATTTCATAGAAAAGAAGTGGCATGTTCAAAGCAACGAATTTGGTTGGGATAAAGCGAAACGTCATAAATGAACATATCCAAGGGTGAATAGTGGACACGAGCAGACGTGAAATTATATTTGAGTTCGGCTTACACCTAAACGTTTTCTTTTTTTTTGATGAAACGTATTAAATAGTTTTAAATGTAAGAAATAAGTGCCGGTTGAGATTTAATATTTCTGTGAAAATTAAAGCCAGGTTATAATCGTCTTTTTTTCATATTGTAGAAATACTTACTTGTGCAAGTCCGATATATTCGCTAAAATAATCACCCGAGCCAATCATTTTTTTTTATTAGCGATAAAAACTAGTGAGGTGAGTTTTGTGTCAGAAAACGAAATTTTTAATGAGGAAATAAGTGCTTACACGAAAATTTTCTACAGGCTAGCTTTTCATCTCGACATTTCTTTGGCGGTTCCAGCTGGCCAGCAGAGCGCTGGACCGCCACACAAATTTATTTTCATGCAGTATTGTTGGCCATACCTATAACTCGTGCTTTTTCTGGAGGAGAATTCTTGCTGTGAAGAACCGAAAACCATAACGTTCATGTGCCGTTATTGGTGTATCCTGTATTTTGTGGTTGATACTTCCTTATCCTTACTTCTGGTGGTCTATAATCCCATCTATCTTCGAAAAACTGGCATTCCGAACAACATAAATTGGTATCCCAAAGAAGCTGTTTTTTTTTTGAAATCCTGGACCAAGCGGTATTGGATTGTGGATTAATTATCCAGAACGCCCTCTCATCTAGGGCAACAGGTGAACCTATCAAGAATTTAACGAAAAGTTAAATTTTAAGAAAACTTGAAAAATTGAAAAGTTAAGCTTCAAATTAAGCAATTACCTTAATGGTCATAAAAAGTATATTACTTAAGATAAAGGACTTCCCAAGTCCGTTTAATTCCTGTAATTTTTGTTCCTGATTGCTGGTTCGTTCCAGTATAACGTTTATTTTGCGGTTAATTTCCGAGACGTGAAGTTTTATTTAATCAAACAGATTTTTTTCCTTTTTGCTATAGTATTATATTCCTTTTTTTTTTATATTAATTTTCATATTCAATTGGGTATTATAATCAATTTTCTTATATTATTATATTATATTATTTATTATTTTCCAAAGTTTGATTTTTTATGTATTTATTAAATTTCCTTTTGTAAGTGAATGGGATTATTTTTCAGGGTCTATCAATTGTGTTACTCTTATTTCGATATTTTATTCCTTTTGCGATAAAAACCACCTCCAAAGAGCTCTTAGTAGGTAGGGTACTGTTTTATGGTATCTATGTGTCTTTACCATCAGAGTTTAATGATAGCCCTTTTGAAAAAAAAACATCTATCTCACGTTGCTTAGTATCTTTTATGTTCCTTTTTTTGCTAGCTGTAAAACCAACAAGAAAAGTCAATTTTCAAAATTAGTTTTCATTTATATATTTGGATAATAGTAAAAGTTTAAATTCAAATTTAAAAATATTTCTAATAATCAAAAGTTTGAACTTCAATAAACTTCATGCAAAGTCTCGTTTTGATGAAATCATGGTTTTTTTCTTTTGATTTCTTAAGAGAAATCATGTGGTGCTAAATTTGAACTACCAGGGGTGTGGATAGTGGCAAAGCTACTGCAGTGAAGATGGTATGACCGGAACGTAGTCGTTGCCAATAAAGGGGGAATCCTAAATAAGGCCACTGGATTCCTAGGTTGGGTGGGTTAGGCCATACTGCGTTTACACCAGCAGTACCTTGAAGTGGTGATCGTCGGTCCGCAGTCTTATTCTTTTGTTTGATTTTTTTTTCAGGCCTGATTTGTGTTTATTTGTTTGCAGGCTAGGTTAAAGTTTCGGGGGCAAGATCCCCCCCCATTCCGGCGAGCTAATGTCGAGCATCGCAAGCAGGCCGCGTTCCCCGGAACTTACCACTCTAACCATTTTCTGATCGCTTCCTTTTTTTCAATTTCCTAACCTTTCCTTATTTTTCCTACCCTACCACCTCACAAACCATCCAATGATTCCTCTTGCCCCGCAACAAATATGGCGCCCAACGTATTGGCTTTTAGCTAATACTTTTTGTAGTCTACGTTTCGTGATAGTTCAACCAAACTTGCTATGAATTTTCAGGAATCGTATGTCTGCATCGAGAAGGTCACAGACGCACTCAGGTGTATTGCGACGATTTCTTGGAAGTTCATAGCGACTGCGGTTATTGAGTGTTTTATTTCTTCCTCCAAATGGACTGGAAGTAGGTTTTCGGATTCGTATGTCTTCACTTAGAAAGTCTCAGACATACTATGGTGAACTGCGACGAATTCCGGAAATTTGCTGTCAGTTCACTTCTTTTTCTAAATCCTGTTTACCCTGTATCCCCTATCCCAAATTTCAACTATTTATCTCTAAATTTCATTTTCATTCCTCATGCCTTGTCTTCTTAGTTTTCGATTTGGATATGGTGACCGTGTTCGACAAATAGTTGAAACAGCGCTGCACCATTCCAACCTTATCTTCTTTCTTCTTGTCTTTTCGGGTTTTAGCTCCTTTTTTTTTGCGTTTCGTTTCCCTCACCGTTTCAAGTCTTTTAACAAAGTCCCAAGAGACTTATTAGAATAGCGGGAACGGTGAGGTAAAACTACTTCTTGTCTATTGTGAATTCTCTTCTTACTGTACTTCCCTTTTTACATCACCACTTCAAGGAATTTAATTAAGTCCGTCTGATGTCAATTTTTTTTAAAGATGCTATTAGTAAGGTCGTACCATGTCGAAAAGAAACCACTGTAGACGCCACTTGAAGCACTCCGTACCTTTATGAAAACTAAATCCTAAACTACGTTTTGAAATATATAGTTTTTCGAGTGAAAGAATCATTCATTTCCTTTTTGTTAGTAAAAATCACACTTATTTTCAAGTGAAAATGTTCGTTATTGTGAAATAATTGTTAAATTTTCGATTTCGTCGTAGATCTTTTTGTTAAAAGAATTTTCTTCAAAGAAAAACTTCTTAGTTTTGATTTGAAAACAAAGTTGAATTTATTAATCTTCATAAATTTTCTTATACTTATATTAATCTAACTTATTTATTATATACTTGTTTATCAAGACAATATTTTTTTTTTGTTTATTTTTGTTGAAAAAAACTTTTCAATGTTTTTTTCTTACAGTTTTTGAAAATAGTTTTCTAAAAATAGTTTTAGAAATTTTTTTTTGTTGTTTAACTTAGTTTGCTTTTGCGTTATTTATTCTTTTTCTTTAAAGAAACTTTACGTTTCATAAGCAAATTATAAGTTATCATTAGTTTTCGTTAATTTTTTTGTTTTCTTGTTTTGACAAGTTAATTTTGTAAAGTTTTCTTGCATTATTAAGTTATTTTTCTGGTACAGAAAAAAATACTTTAATTGTGATAGAAAACAATTTTTTGTTTAGAAGAAACCGATACTAGGTTTTCTAAAATAACGTTTTTAGAATTATTTTTGGTATAAGGCTATCTTAGATTTTGTTTTACGTTACTAGTTTTCGTAATTGTATTTAAGTTACTTTTGTTTCAATTATTTATTTCAATTGATTTCATTATCAACTGTTTTTTTTTGTTCTAAGTAATAAAATTTTCGTAAGAAACATTTCTTGTTTTTACATACTGTTTCTTTGTTGCTTCTACTTTGAATTATTTCATTATAATTTTGTTAGTTTTTTTTTCAAATATAATTTTGGAAATTGCTTTACCAGTTCAGATTATTTATTAAAGTTTTCTACAAGTTTTTCAAATGTTAGTTAATATTACAAGTTTCAGTTCTAAGATAATATTGCACTGAACTTGAATTAAGAAAACCTTTCTTTGAGAAACTCACCATATTGATAATCGTTTTTGATTTTTGTATTAACTCGCCGTCGTTTTCCGATAATTGTGAAGATGGCTTATTCCAGCAAAGAGGAGGAGGAACGTATCAATCGCATAATACGTAATGCTGAAATTAATGAAATTAATGAAGAAAATAGATTAACTAGATCAGTAAGTCAAGGTTTAGATAGTACCACTAGACAGAAAGTCATGTATTCTCCACTCATTTCGGATAGACAGCTCCGAGCCGAATCGAACCAACCCGCTAGGTCAGGTGGTCCTCTTACCGATAACGATAACTACAGCCATATCGAGTCCGTCTCTCCTCCCTCTTTTAGTCAACTTAGTGGTATGGGAGCAGCGAGTTTGCCTCTCAGGGAAAGTACCGATTCGATAAATGAAACTATCCGACAAGTGACAGGAAGGGTACCTGACACCACCAATAGGCCTCTTTCAGGAAACTCCGTTGGTTTCGGGGGCTCTAGGGATATTCTAGATAGTTTAGCTCAGAGACCTCCTCCCCCTGTAAAGAAAGTAAAAGACAAAAGAGTAATACCTGAGGACTTGAAAGCCTACATAAACTTGGCCATGGTTGAAGGTTTGTCTACCACCCGGCAAGTTATTCAAAGGGAACTGTCAACTACCTTAAAAGAAGAGATCCAAAGTCAACTTAGTGGATTTTTGAGGGAGTTGAAATTAGGTAGGCCGTCTCCGATTTCCACCGAGCAAGTACCAAAACTACCCGCTCCAGTGTATAACTTTCCACCACCAAATCTTCCACCACCGAACTATCCACCTCCACAGCAGCCTCCTCAGCCAGATCCAAGGAGGAATGATTTTGTGCAACCTCCTCCACAGCGACAAAGAACACGAGAACCCTTTCGTCAAAGCCAGGATGGGTTAAACCAGCCTGACTATCGGCAAGATGCTTGTTTTGGACCTGAGAGAGCTTCAATGAATCCGGACTTCCAAGATTACCAAGTTGGTTATCCACCACCCTGGTGGACTTCTGGTTTCAAGGCTCCGATCAAGATCGATCACTGGAATATTCCTTTTGATGGAAAACCCGGTACTTTATCGGTGGAAAATTTCGTTTTGCGAATAGAGACCCTCCAGGCCGACCATAGGTGTCCGTGGTCCATAATATTGCGGGACTTTCACCTTTTAATGAAGGGAAACGCCAACGATTGGTACTGGCAATTCATTAGAACGCATTATAAGCCCGACTGGTCCACTCTTCGAGAAGCACTGATGCGCCAGTTCAAAAACACTCGCTCCGATTATGATATAATGCGTGAGATAATGAAGCGTAAACAGGGTTCCTCGGAAGACATTGACGACTTCTTGGCCGCGGTCAGCAAGATAAAATCCCAACTGAGGATAACAATTCCGGAAGTGGAATTGGTGAAAATCCTGAAGAAAAGCCTGAATGACAGATTGGTTCAACTGGTATATCCTATGCCAATTTATTCCTTGGATCAACTGAGGAACGCGTGCAAAGATGTTGAATCCGCCTTTCCAAAGAAGGAAAAAGATTTTCAAAAATCATTTTTTAAGCCATCCGTCAAATATTCAGCAAATGAAATAGAATACGATGAGACGTTGCAGCACCCTGACGAACAATTAGCAGCTTACCAGTTTGGTGGAGCTCGTTCAAAACTTCCTCCACGGAAATACGCTGACCCGTCTAAGTTAGTATGCTGGAATTGCAAAGTACAGGGTCACACCTATTTTGACTGTGAGTCTGACGTCCGCAATCTGTTTTGTTTCAAGTGCGGATTGGCAGACGTAACAACACCACAGTGCACTCGATGCAACCCGGGAAACCAAACCTGGGACGCGAAAGCTTCGGGGGAATCGCGTCCGAGCCAAAACCAGAACCCGAAGTAAATTCAAAAGTTGAGTTCAATCCTCCAATAAAAAGGGTTGAATGTCCTCTTAAGGAAGAGGGACAAAATCAAATTACTATACTGAAAAGAAACCCAACTGAAAATAAAAATGAAGAAAAAAATACAAAACCAACATTTTCACATATAAAACCTCTGCATATTAGAATTACAGAATATAATCAAGCACGTAATAGAATATTTAACAGCGCGATTTATAAACCGTCTAAAAAAATCCTTAAAGCCCGAGGAAGATACAAGGCAAGAAAAGACACAAGAAAAAGAATTTCCTCTTCTGTAGTAGACTTAGCATCTGACCCGAGACCCTATGCGAAAATTAAATTAGGTAACAAAGATGTTTTAGGTTTGCTAGATAGCGGGGCCAGTGTAAGCATTCTCGGCAAAAATTGCTTACAGCTGGTCAAGGAGCTAGAACTGTCTATAGCTGCGTACAGATCCGGTGTTAAGACTGCTGACGGAAAAAGTCAAGCGATAGTGGGGAAAGTAGAGGCGAGAATAACATATAAAGACAGAGAAGCGTTTATAACCTTTTTCCTCGTTCCCAGTTTAGACCAGGAGATCTACCTCGGGGTAGACTTCTGGAGAGTTTTCAACTTAGCACCGAACGTTATCAATGCCATTTCGTTGACTGAAGCTTCAGATGTTTCGAACGCTCATCAGCTGAGCAAAGACCAACAGGCTCAGTTAGATTCAGTTAGGGATAAATTTCTTTGCTTCGACCGTGATGGTCTGGGAAAGACGATGCTCATGGAACATGTCATTGATACTGGAGATGCACTCCCTGTGAAACAGCGTCACTACCCTGTCTCTCCAGCGATACAAACCATTTTGTATGAAGAGTTAGATCGGATGTTGAGCCTCGGCGTTATCGAAGAGAGTGAAAGTCCCTGGTGCTCACCAGTAGTGCTCTTGCGGAAACCAGGCAAAAATCGACTTTGCCTGGATTCTCGCAAGGTGAATGCACTGACTAAGAAGAATGCTAATCCTCTTCCACATATCGAGGGGCTCACCAGCCGACTACCGGATACGTACTACATTAGTAGTATTGATCTTAAAGAAGCATTCTGGCAAATTCCACTGGAGAAACAGAGTAGGGAAAAGACTGCCTTTGCGGTACCGGGAAGACCCTTGTACCAATTCACTGTCATGCCTTTTGGCTTGTGTAATGCTGCTCAAAGGTTGTGCCAGTTAATGGACAAGGTAATTCCTGCACGACTTAGGGATCGCGTCTTCGTATACCTTGACGATTTGTTAGTCATGGCACCGGATTTCCAAACGCATATAGCCCTGTTGAACGAAGTAGCCGACTGCTTGCGTAAAGCAAACCTCACCATCAACATGAAGAAATCCAAGTTTTGCTTCAAAGAGCTTAAATATTTGGGCTTCATTGTTGGTGGTGGGAACCTTAAAACCGATCCTGCTAAGGTGGAAGCTATTGTTGACTTCCCAGTACCCAAAACCGCAAGGCAAGTTAGACGGTTGCTTGGTTTAGCAGGGTGGTATAGGAAGTTCATCAAGGATTTTTCTAGCCTGACTGCCCCCCTGACTGACCTGCTGAAAAAGCGAAATGAAAAGTTTAAGATGACAGATGAAGCGATGAGAGCGTTCGAGGATTTGAAGCAGACGTTGATCAAGGCACCGGTTCTTACGCATCCCGATTTTTCAAAACGTTTTTACATCCAGTGTGATGCTTCGGATGCGGGAATCGGTGCGGTGTTATTTCAGAAGAATGCAGACGATGAAGAGGCCCCTATCTCATTCTTCTCACAGAAGTTCAATAAAAGTCAGAGAAACTATAGTGTCACCGAGAAGGAGTGTATGGCGGCGGTGACGGCTGTACAAAAGTTCAGGCCGTATGTCGAAGGCATGGACTTTACTGTAATTACGGATCACTCTAGTCTCCGCTGGCTAATGACTATGAAGGATTTGAGCGGTAAGTTAGCCAGATGGAGTTTGCTCTTACAGTCGTATGTCTTCGACATACAACATCGAAAGGGCAGCCTGAATGTTGTACCGGATACTCTTTCTCGGGTGCACGTAGATTCTCTGACCATAGAAGAAGTTGCCCCACTTATCGACTTAGAATCCCCTGAATTTCGCTCAGATGAGTATGTGAGCTTGATAAAAACTATAAATGATCATTCTGAGGAACTCCCTGATCTTAAGATCGAAGATAATTTTGTGTATAAGCGTGCTTTTAGAAGTGTAGGTGATGAACCAATGCAGGAGCATACTTGGCTTTTATGGGTTCCGTCTGGTCTTACCGAAGACATAATTAAAAAAGCCCATAACCCCCCAAAAGTAGCCCACGGAGGGATTGCTAAGACCCTACATAGAATAAGACAAAATTTCCATTGGCCAAACATGACCGTTCAAGTGCGCGAGTATGTTACTAACTGTTCTATATGTAAAGAATGTAAAGCGTCCAATCAAGTCTCACGTCCTCCTATTGTCCATTCATACTGTTCTGAACGTCCGTTCGAAAAACTGTACATAGATTTTTTAGGTCCTTATCCCCGATCGAAATCGGGAAATGCGTATGTTTTTGTTGTGCTAGACCATATGTCTAAATTTGTGTTTTTAAAAGCTCTAAAAAACGCTAACACTTTAAGTGTTATAAAGTTCCTACAACAAGAGGTGTTTAACATGTTCGGTGTGCCACGGATAATTCATTCTGACAACGGGAAGCAATTCCTTGCGAAGGAATTCCAAAACGTGTTGCAAAAATACGGAATTCGACACTTTAGGACCGCGAACTACGCACCTCAATCAAATGCATCGGAGCGAGTCAACCGCACGTTGTTGGCAGCAATCCGTTCTTATCTCAAGACAGACCAACGAGACTGGGATTACCATCTGAACGACATTGCTTGTGCCTTGAGAAGTGCAGTTCATAGCTCTACCGGCGTATCCCCTTACTTTGCTTTGTTCGGAACGAACATGATAATGCACGGTAGCAGTTATGAACTGGCACAAAAGTTAAGTGCGGTTGACGATAGCGAACTGTTGATTCTCCCTCGCCGTGATCGTTTGGAATGCATTCGCAAAAGAATTCGCGAAAATATTCTTAAATCCAATGAACGATCAGCAAAAACATATAACACCCGCACAAGAAATGTTCGATACCTGCCCGGGCAGGAAGTCTATCGAAAGAACTTTATTTTAAGCGATTCGTCCAAAAACCTTTCTGCAAAATTATGCCCTAAATATGTAAAGTGTCGTGTAATCAAACAAGTAGGACGACAAATGTATGAACTGGAGAATCTATCCGGCAAGAAAATCGGCATATTTCATGCAAAAGATATAAAACAGTAGGCTTCAGCTGTAACTGTACTACCAAAAACTCTTTAAAGTAAACGAATCCAGTTCCGACATTATGTGTCACGTTATAACCATCGAATTCATAAGCGGTCCGTTCACAACACATAGTTTCAAAAAAAAAAAAAAAAAAAAAAAACATGTTGCTTGGGTCTACTGAAAGAAGAAAAAAGTCCAAAAGCTACCGTACTTAAAACTACTCCAACTCCGATTATATAGAATCAAAAAAAAAAAATAGCTCAATTAACTAAGTTCGTTATGTCCCGAGTCCCGCGTACCCGGTAGTTGTTTAATCAAAAACAAGAGAAAATTCTTCGGATTTTTATTAACCCAAATAAGGAAAAACACCTAGTACCTAATCGATTTCACTTGAGAACAAACACTGATAAAATTATAATTCACGCACAGTACCTGAAAGTAATGGATTATATTCATTGATAATTTATTATACTTGATAATACTTTGATTAATTATTTGAATTGTCATTTTTATATGTGGATGTTAATTGTTGTTAATTGCATGCTCAAGTACATTCAAGTCTTTGTTGGGATTAATAAAAATAAAGAAAACGTAATCCAACTGTGATAGTACTTGATGTTTGTTTAAATTATACACTATTTAGGATTCGTCACAAAGTACCTGAAAACTTTCCTAGTAAAAACAAATTTATTTATTTTTTTTCGTTAGTAATTATTTATTTATTCTTTGACTTAACCTACTTATTTTAACTATTTATTTATTTATAAGAGATTATTTATTTATTTATTAAAATCTATTTATTAGCTAGTTTTTATTTATTAATATACTTATACCATAACATCTGTGATTTAATAGTAAGCATCCGTAATGATTTAAAACTACTGTGATATTTTTATTTATTTAGTTTGCATGTTAAATTATTCTTGTTTTGTTTTATTTATTTATTTCTTAACTAATTTATTTTATTTATTAACCTTTGTAATATTCAGAAAGTAAATATCTAACGCTCACCAGAGATCCTAGTCCAAAAATCCTGTCTTGAGTGGGTGAGGGTTGTAGTGGGTGGTAGATGCTGGCCGGTGCTGATGCCGATGTTTTGTATCGAAATTATAGTTTCATCAACATGAATGTAACCTATCTGAAATAGAAAGAAAACAATTTGTACAAAACAAAATACCTTCAAAAAAGATAACTACCCACCTTTGTCAGAGTATATCATTGTTCGAATCTATTTCAGATCGGTTTCCCTCTGTCAGTCAGGTGAAATTAAATTGACAATGATTCAATGAAAGGGTAAATGTACATATATGTGTTTCGGATCTACTCCTTTATAAAATCCGGAACAGAAAAACTCTCCAACATTACTCGGCACAGCCAATCGATTTATTTTGGAAGAAGTGGAGTCAAATGAACACCCACGAACACCCCATTAAAAATACTTGAGCAAACATGGAAAATCCCCAAACTGCATGCCACATGTCATTCATTGCTGCGTATGGAATAATTTCTACGCTATCCGCTTCCAATTTGTGAGATGAAATTCTGTTTTGCAGAATATTTCCCCTATATAAATGGTGACAGGTCATTTCCGATAAAAAATTCAATGTTTGTATAGGTTTATAGATTTTACACGTTTGCATATATATCCCTTTTGATTTCTCCGGCTACCCCAAAATCCTAAGCGACAGGTAAAAAGAAAAAAAAAAACATTATAAACAAATATTGTTTCGTGCTGATAATATGTAGGTACTTACCTGTTTTTGTTACATGGCGTCCCACGCCAACAACGAGATTTGCTTGGCCCTGGCCGTATATAGTTTGCCCGGCGTCTTATCATGGGTTGACTCCCCACCTCACTTCCTAGGTAGGCAAGAGGAATCCCAGCGTCCTTTTTTTTTGTCCGTCTGTCGGAGTGTATCCGACGAACGAACAAAATTTGTTGCGGCCGTCCTGCCGGTGTCATCCATTGAAGGAGAGGCTTTAACTAAATGAAAAAAAAAAAAGATTGATTAAAAAAATATGAACAAATAAAATAAAATAATTACTTACCATCGCAATTTATGTCTTCTTTACGTGCTGCTGCTGTTGTTTGTAGTGTTGTTGGTGATGCGGAAAGCTGAAAGGAAAACAAAAAAAAAGATAAATTGCAATTGGTCGCATTCGATATTAAAGATCCAAAGAATATTCGACAAAGAAAGATAGGAAAATTGGTTGCGTTCAGAAGCCTATGCGATAGCCTATCTATGTCCCGATCTACATTGCCCGATTTTTCCACGAAGATTTTTCCAGAAAGCGTGTGAAATGTACACACAGAACGATTTTTTTTCATAAGATTTTTTCTTTTTTCTTCTTCCTTCTTTTATTGCTGTGCTCTTCATTTTTCATTGATATTCACTCACACCATCAAACGAACGGCACACTGACACCGAACACACACAAAAAAACTGGAAAGGAGAAGAGAGAACATAAATGGACGGGAAAAATCGTTCGAGTTCTCTGGTACAAACGATTTGATCCCTACCCCTCACTTTTCACTCCCTTCACTAACGAACAAAAGATCGGCACTGGAAGGATCGTTCAATGTGGTTCGGGACTATGATAATCTATAGTGGGTTTACATGTAGCTGCATTTGAAGTATGCGAAGAATATGGGATGCCAAATACAAAATGTATATTGGTTAGATAGAGAGAAAAGATCAAAATGTAGATGAACTTCATTTCGGCAGTATAGGAAAGTGCCATAAAGCAGAGATCTTCTTGATGGTTCTCTTTCACTCACTCGGATATTTATATACATCTGTCCCGCTCCACTTTTTGCACTAGCAGCATTAGTATCCATATTAGGTAGGTTTGGTAGGTTTTAGGTAGAATGGTTGTTATTGACATTTGACATGGGGATACAAATACATACCAACATTTCTATCATCAGATGTGTGTTTACGTGGGTTTCCGATGCAGCTGATTAAAATGATCATCAATGAAATCAAATAAATTTTTAGTGAAAATGTCAATTTCAAAGCTGGAGTTTTTCACCAAACTTAATCGGTTCTATAAACGTCAAATTGTTCCTTCGGTTTATTAATCTGTACTATACTGCAGTAATATGGTATAGCCGGGAAAAGATACCGAAAATTAATGTAGACTTGTGGTGTTTTCACCTATGTTTTGGTGTGGTGAATTTTGGGTATGGTGGGATGGATCGGTTTCAAGGGAGTTGGTTGTTTGAGGTTGGTCGTTTTATGGAATATAAGTACAGAATAATTTGCCGATAAGCAAACTGGGTGCGACAAAACTTCACCTTAAACCATATGTGCACGTGTGATTAAGGCATGAGTGCTGCCATCTATCCAAGAGTAGTAATACTATGAAAGGACTTTTGGAAAATGGTGATGAGGTTACATTTTTTCGGAATGTCAATTCATGAAGCGAATTGAGATCTCCCACTACATTGACACATACAGAGAAAAAATATTAAACTAAAAGAAAACTAGCGGGCATATTTCACCGTATGACCTTAGGTGTGTGAGGGGAAATTTCATAGAAAAGAAGTGGCATGTTCAAAGCAACGAATTTGGTTGGGATAAAGCGAAACGTCATAAATGAACATATCCAAGGGTGAATAGTGGACACGAGCAGACGTGAAATTATATTTGAGTTCGGCTTACACCTAAACGTTTTCTTTTTTTTTGATGAAACGTATTAAATAGTTTTAAATGTAAGAAATAAGTGCCGGTTGAGATTTAATATTTCTGTGAAAATTAAAGCCAGGTTATAATCGTCTTTTTTTCATATTGTAGAAATACTTACTTGTGCAAGTCCGATATATTCGCTAAAATAATCACCCGAGCCAATCATTTTTTTTTATTAGCGATAAAAACTAGTGAGGTGAGTTTTGTGTCAGAAAACGAAATTTTTAATGAGGAAATAAGTGCTTACACGAAAATTTTCTACAGGCTAGCTTTTCATCTCGACATTTCTTTGGCGGTTCCAGCTGGCCAGCAGAGCGCTGGACCGCCACACAAATTTATTTTCATGCAGTATTGTTGGCCATACCTATAACTCGTGCTTTTTCTGGAGGAGAATTCTTGCTGTGAAGAACCGAAAACCATAACGTTCATGTGCCGTTATTGGTGTATCCTGTATTTTGTGGTTGATACTTCCTTATCCTTACTTCTGGTGGTCTATAATCCCATCTATCTTCGAAAAACTGGCATTCCGAACAACATAAATTGGTATCCCAAAGAAGCTGTTTTTTTTTTGAAATCCTGGACCAAGCGGTATTGGATTGTGGATTAATTATCCAGAACGCCCTCTCATCTAGGGCAACAGGTGAACCTATCAAGAATTTAACGAAAAGTTAAATTTTAAGAAAACTTGAAAAATTGAAAAGTTAAGCTTCAAATTAAGCAATTACCTTAATGGTCATAAAAAGTATATTACTTAAGATAAAGGACTTCCCAAGTCCGTTTAATTCCTGTAATTTTTGTTCCTGATTGCTGGTTCGTTCCAGTATAACGTTTATTTTGCGGTTAATTTCCGAGACGTGAAGTTTTATTTAATCAAACAGATTTTTTTCCTTTTTGCTATAGTATTATATTCCTTTTTTTTTATATTAATTTTCATATTCAATTGGGTATTATAATCAATTTTCTTATATTATTATATTATATTATTTATTATTTTCCAAAGTTTGATTTTTTATGTATTTATTAAATTTCCTTTTGTAAGTGAATGGGATTATTTTTCAGGGTCTATCAATTGTGTTACTCTTATTTCGATATTTTATTCCTTTTGCGATAAAAACCACCTCCAAAGAGCTCTTAGTAGGTAGGGTACTGTTTTATGGTATCTATGTGTCTTTACCATCAGAGTTTAATGATAGCCCTTTTGAAAAAAAAACATCTATCTCACGTTGCTTAGTATCTTTTATGTTCCTTTTTTTGCTAGCTGTAAAACCAACAAGAAAAGTCAATTTTCAAAATTAGTTTTCATTTATATATTTGGATAATAGTAAAAGTTTAAATTCAAATTTAAAAATATTTCTAATAATCAAAAGTTTGAACTTCAATAAACTTCATGCAAAGTCTCGTTTTGATGAAATCATGGTTTTTTTCTTTTGATTTCTTAAGAGAAATCATGTGGTGCTAAATTTGAACTACCAGGGGTGTGGATAGTGGCAAAGCTACTGCAGTGAAGATGGTATGACCGGAACGTAGTCGTTGCCAATAAAGGGGGAATCCTAAATAAGGCCACTGGATTCCTAGGTTGGGTGGGTTAGGCCATACTGCGTTTACACCAGCAGTACCTTGAAGTGGTGATCGTCGGTCCGCAGTCTTATTCTTTTGTTTGATTTTTTTTTCAGGCCTGATTTGTGTTTATTTGTTTGCAGGCTAGGTTAAAGTTTCGGGGGCAAGATCCCCCCCCATTCCGGCGAGCTAATGTCGAGCATCGCAAGCAGGCCGCGTTCCCCGGAACTTACCACTCTAACCATTTTCTGATCGCTTCCTTTTTTTCAATTTCCTAACCTTTCCTTATTTTTCCTACCCTACCACCTCACAAACCATCCAATGATTCCTCTTGCCCCGCAACAAGACATTTCTTAAAACACAAAACAATGTTGAAGCATGACATCGTCAATTAAAGGTGATAGTCGGTCGCAGTCATATATGATCTCAAAAAGGAACTTCTCACTGCCAAAGCTGAAGTTAAAAGGGTACAAAATGGAGAGAGAATAAAAAAAAACAATTATTATAAAGAACAAAAAAAGAAAGAATTTTGAAAAAGAGAACAAACTTAAGCCTCAACTACATAGACCTACTTTTGTACAAAAGTACAAAAGTGAGAAATTAAAATACTCGCTAAAGAATTATGCTTGCAAAAGAACATACGAAAATTCTTCTGACATATAAATTAAACCACTATGCAGAATTCTTCATTGTTTTTTTTTGCAAGCAGGTGTCTTCAGAATAGATATTTATTTCTCACTTTTGTACTTTTGTACAAAAGTAGGCCTATGTAGTTAAGCCTTTAAGGTAGAACTTTAATAGAAAGAAAGTAAGCTTACGTGGTCGTACGAAACTGAGCGAATACAAATTGATATGATCCGCACATAATTGCGATTAGGTATTTTCGTTAACTTTCGCTATCGGTAGCGACAGCGCTAATCGAGCGCTCTTGCAAAAGTAAACTGACCGATAACAGAAATCAAAATAAAAAAAATTGCACGGGTTTTGTGTTGTGAATTTTTTGTGAAGCAAAGTTTAAACTGCATCAAAAACAAAAATATCTTTGTTCTCCTTCAAAGTTTTTGTTCAATCCAATTAGAACAATAATTAATTTGAAAATAATATTATTTGTTATTCCAGTTTATTCTCAATTTTATACGAGCTGTGTGCAAAATTTTTCTTTAAAATTTTATTAAATTTTTCAATAAAGTGAGTGGTGCAATGGCAAGAAGATCATCAGCTACTGGAGGGAAATCATTGGTACAACTTCAAACCACTTAAGCGAATTATAGGTTACATGTCAATTTTGACGTTTCGGAACGCTACTTTTCGTTCTGTTTTGACATTAGCTTCCGACAGCCAACGATTATTATAGTTCTACCTTTAAGCCAAACTGGGTTCCTTAAGCGAATATCAAATAATGTCGTTTTCGATTGGATTTCGGAACAGTACTACTCCTTTTTGATTCCAATCGAATTGTTTTCTATTGTTCCGAGACTAATTTGTGAAATATTTATGTGTGTGGACGTAAACTGTCTGATATTTATGTATATTTTGCACGTTCAGTCGAGTAAATTTAATTTGACACATAATCCGATGAAAGGGTTTATATGTATTTGTGTGTTCTGGGTCTACTCCTTTATTAATTCCGGAACAGAAAAATACTCCGAAAACATTACTCGGAACAGCCAATCGAATTATTTTGGAGTAAGCGGAGTCAGAAAGGAGTAACTCCAAAACTCCAACTGAAAACGACATAATATAGTTCCTTGTGGTTTTGCTTAGATGTTGTTTTTGTATAAATTGATTAGACTATGTATATTACTTTTAGTTGTTACTTTGTTTTGAAACATATTTAATATATTCTTGAATAAAAAAATCAGAATAAGCTGAATTTTATTTTTCTTTATTATTACTTGTCAGTATTTTGAAAAGCACAATTTTTTAAAACAGAAACGAAAAAAGCAGAATTTCGAAAAGCAGAATTTTTCCACCAATAGGCAGAATTTCGAAAAGCAGAATTTTTAAACCATAATTTCGACCCGCTCCCGTTGGTGCCACCTAAGTGCCCAACATGGGGGAATTAAAGGCTCTCCCAAACCAATGCAAAACATTCGGCGTGGCGGAGCAACAGTCACCGTTGGTGTGTACACTCTCATTTATCACCGTAAATAAATTTTTACTGGCGAATGTTTCTCCGCCACGCCGAATGTTTTGTTTTGTTTTGAGAGAGCCTTTAGTCCCCGCCATGTTGGGTACTTATGCCGGATTTACACGAATGATGAAAGTGTCATAAAATCTGTCATTAAAATGACAAAAATCTATTCATTAATGACATGCATTTACACGAAGACAAATAATTAGGCCTATTCGGCGCAATCTTTTATTCTTTTATTTTGTTATTCTTTTATCAATTTCCATACAAATTTTCGAACTGTCAAAAAAAATATTTATTCTTTTATTAATTGTTATTCTGCATATCGAATTCTGTTATGAAATCCGTTATAAACGATAACAGAATAAAAGACAGATTTGTTTGACTTTTATCATAAAAGATTTCAATAAATGAAGTAAAAACTTTTATTTCTTAAAAGCTTAGTTCTTAGTTCTTAAAAGCAGACCAGATATAACAAAATAATATTAAAATGCATAATTACAAACACAAAAATAAGTAATTTCAAACTAAATTATTTTTATACACAAAAGCACAGAACACAGTTGTTGATGGATGAAAAGTAAAAAAAGTTGGTAGTCGCGTCTTGCCGTTGGGCGTTTCGTATAACTTTTTAAATTGGATATATTTAATTCACGAACTGTTATAGAGAAATAAAATAGAACAATGGCCGCGTTCGGATACGTAACCAAAGGTATCTGGATTTGTTTGTGTTGTTGTAATGCCTAAGGAAAAACAAGCTGACGAACCAAACAGCTGATGTCAAAAAGAAATCTAAAGCTATCCCAAACATTTTCGGATTTGTTTGGATTATACCAACAGCTGACATCTCATCTGTTCATTTTCTTGGTTTTGTTTGGTTTGGTTACGTATCCGGTTCTGGTCGTTCGAAAACATATCAAATTCTAACGTACCTCAGATACGTATCTGCTTACCACCCGAACGTGGCCAATAATTTATCTACGCGAAACAAAACACGACCATTCCACGGGTTAATACTCTATTTTGGTCACCAGTCAAGTCGTTTTCGATTGGATTTCGGAACAGTACTACTCCTTTTTATTCCAATCGAATTATTTTCTATTGTTCCGAGACTAATTTGTGAAATATTTATGTGTGTGTGCGTAAATTGTCTGATATTTATGTATATTTTGCACGTTCAGACGAGCAAAATGTATTTGACAAATAATCCGATGAAAGGGTTTATATGTATATGTGTGTTCCCGGTCTACTCCTTTATTAATTCCGGAACAGAAAAATACTCCGAAAACATTACTTGGAACAGCCAATCGAATTATTTTGGAGTAAGCGGAGTCAAAAAGGAGTAACTCCGAACCTCCAACCGAAAACGACATCAGTGTCGACTTCTTTTATTTACTACAGCCACTGATCTCAATAATACACTGGATAGTGGATTCCCTATACGTATAACAGTTTTTTTTTAAGCAAATTGAAGATGACGTTTAATGTAACTTACAACGGGGTGTGTTTGGTATCTTGATATTTTTTCTGATTTTGTAAGAAAAATTCATGGCAAAAACAGAAAAATCATCAATTGCCAAACGGGCCTTTTTTTACGTTTCTGTTGTCGATGACGTTTCCCGCCACAAAGCCAAGTTGTGATTTATAAAGAAAAGTGAATTCGAAGTGAGAGGTAAGATTTTCCCAAATAGGTATTCCTCATCTTTTACTTAATGCATATATTAATTTTCTAGTTATCATTGCCGAGCACGACGACGACGAACCGACTACCTCGACTAATTTATTGAAAGAAACTTCAGACTCGGAAAAAATATTTAAAGAAATACATAAACGTAAGTCCCGATCTACATTGCCCGATATTTCCACGAAGATTTTTCCAGAAATCGCGTGAAATGTACACACAGAACGATTTTTTTCATGAGATTTTTTCCTTGTCTTCTTCATTTTTTTATTTCTGTGCTCTTCATTTTGCATTGATATTCACTCACACCATAAACCCAATGGCACACTGACACCGAACACACACAAAAAACTGGAAAGAGGGCGAAAGAGAACATAAACAGACTGGAAAAATCGTTCGAGTTTTGTGGTACAAACGATTTGATCCCTACCCCTCACTTTTCACTCCCTTCACCTACGAATAAAAGATCGGCACTGGAAAAATCGTTCAATGTAGACCGGGACTAAGTTGTCCAAATAATACCTACTTATTCGAGTGAAAATGTATCTTATTCCATTTATTCTCCGGGTTTCACGCTTTTTTTGCTGAATTGTTGAATGTGGGTTGTGTTGTAGGTACCTCTGAATTATATACACAGAAATTCTACACCATCCCTTAGCCCTTTATCTGCTGCTAAACGATACGTATCTTTTTGATGTTTAACGTAACTTGCTTCGTATTCACCTAACTGCCTGCCGGATTGCCAGCTTTCCAATTCCAACCTACCGTCATTTTTCCTCACAGACTTCTCACAGCCTGCAAGAAATTTTGTGCGTCTGAGCAGAGGAAGGGGAATGGGAAAGGACATAGTCACAGATCGTTACTGTCACGCTGGAGGTCTGGAGGTTCACTTCCCAGCTTCGCCCACCTAAAAACTAAAAAATTTTTTCAGAGCTACTGCCTCTTGCGAGGAATTGGGAAATCTTCCAAGAGTATCACTTGCCATGTATAAATGCTTTTCGTCTAGCTGTTCGGATTCGGCATAAAATTCCATTCCTGTCGACACACGCACACAGGAATGGTTGCGAGTTGTTAGTCACTAGGCCCTGGTTCTTCATGAGCCGTTGTGCCACCCGATTTATTTTATTTAATATGATATATGTAGGTAATATGCTTGATTTTATGTTATAAGGCAATGAGATTTCCTTAAAAAAAAAACAATTTGGTTGGTCATTAGAACCAATAAAACATTCGTCAAGCAGATAATCCATCACCAGGTCAATCACCATTGGCCCCTGATTAATTAATTTGTTAGAACTAAAATAGCTGCAATTTAAAAATGTCAACTATACAATACCCTGAAGAAGATGCAAAAATCGGCAATCGAAACGTTGGGAAAGATTAAATAAGTAATTAATGTGCATGCTATTTTTAAAATGTATGCTTCCAATTCTGTAATGTGCTATCAAATATTACTTTACTCCACATACCATATACCTGATGACTTATTTGTTTTCTCGATAAAAAAGACTCAAAATAACCACTATTTTGTTATTGAATACAATGAATTGGAGGCTTGCTATGTCAATACCTCTTTAACCCTCCACAGGATCTCCCTCAATCTGAACAGATCAGAGCCTCACTGTGCTTACAGTTATGGTCAGTATCAGTATTAGTATATTCTTCTTCTCTGCCTGCTGAAAGTGATTCTGATTCCCAAAACTGTGTGCTAAAGAGAAAACAGAAATCTTGGCTCATTGTTCACAGCTAGCACAGGGTACTTTTTGTTTCTATATTTCTAGTTTAAGTTGAACCATTGACAGACAAAAAAACTCTTCGGATGTTGTGCATTAATTTTTATTTTTCGTTTGTTTAATCTGTATCTCGCGAGTATTTGGAATTAAGTAACGGACATTTTGGGAATCCAGTTTGTTTTAAGAGGGAATCTCTTGAATAATATTATTGTGTGGTTAGAAAAATTTCCCGCTTCTCTCGCCCGAAAAGTAACATTCAAATCTCCAAAGAAATTTACAAAGTACTACATTGAAAATATTCCACCACCACCACCGATTATGAATGGCGGACGCGATTCCAAATGCAGTACATTGCGTTCCAGTGTATCGAATCAACAAATAGCGATGAATCTGATGGTGGCCATAGCCATAAAAGAAAATCAATTCTTTCAATCTTTGGTCTTAGCAAGGCAACAAGGACAATAAATCAACCATAAATCAACAAGAATCCAAAAATTCCTCGGAAGTAATTGATAAATGCCAGCCAGACGAACTATCTTCAATTTGGACTTTGGAAAATAAAAGAGCTGCGTTTGATATGTTGGCAGCAATGAATGCCGCTGCTGAGAAATTCGGTACAAACGATAATGGAAAAATTGACCTTAGGAAATCTCGTCAATCAGTACGTGAACGAGGAGCATCTTTGCGACGAAGCCAACTTATACGAAGGTCAGTAATTGGATTTTCTGCTGGTTTGTCGAAAGTACATGATCATGGATCTCGTATAATTGTTTAAAGGTTTTGTTTAATCTTTGTGTTTATACCTAATACTTTTGTATGTATGTATGTATACAAAAGGCAATTAAAAATGTAATTTGGGTTTGTGATAAAATGGCAATGTGATGAAGGGATATTCCCAAATTGTAAAATAAAAGTTAAAAATGTTTGTAAGCTCATAATAAAGGTGTTTTTAGCTTCTCAAACCCTTAGTAGCAGTGTGGCGGACTCTATTGAGTTTTGTGATAAAGTCTTAAAACTTCCCGAATTTCAAGGAAGCGAGGCAACGTGTGCTAGGGTGCTTTGAGAGGAAGATTCTTCGTGTGATTTTCGGTCCGGTGTGTATCGAAGGAGTATGGAGGAGAAGATTCAACGACGAGCTATACGGGCTATACAGCGACGTTCACCTGGTCAAAAAGCTGAAAATACAGCGGCTGAGATGGCTGGGGCACGTGGAGCGTATGGACAGCAACGCACCTGCCCAACGAGTCTTTCAATCCAACCCCGATGGGGTACGCAGCAACTTCTTCACGTACAGCCAAGGTTGACCTCTACGACCCAGCCGTTTATGACAAAGTGTCAAATGAAAAGGTTTCACGGAAACTACGGGTTAGACGACGGAGAACTCTTCCCACAAGAGGAATTTCTTCCAATCGTCGGTCTTCCTGAAACCTTATCAAGTTTTTCAAAGTCGTGTGTTGGCTATATAAGTGGCTGGGGTGTGAAAAAATTGATTGACGAAAAAAACACAATTGTGAAATGTGAGCAGTGCCAAGAAGCTCTGTTTCAAAGGTCCCAAAAGTCGGCTAAATTTGAAGAAAATACTCTGATTGAATCCAAAACTCGTGGTGGATTAATTTTTCCTAGTAAATCTGTGGTAACAATTTGTAAGAAGACTGAGTATTTTTTCAGAACCAGTTTGCAAAAAATCAGCTTTCTCGTGCCAAACGAAAAAAACTTTCCGGCAGTTCTTTGTGCCAAAGTGCTGACAGACATTTTTCAAACACCATGCACATTATTCTCTGAACTAAACAACCATGTTTTTGAGGACGCATTTGATGAACCAAGTCATGTTTATATGCTTGACAAAAAAATAGTTTGCACATATATAAAGCTCCGAATGTATGCAGCAACAAAATTGGCATCAGAAACTTTAGTTGGCGAAAAGGTTCGGAGCCATTTGAATCGCCAAATTATTTGGAAAAGACAGTAAAAATGTTTTGTCTTGGTCTGCGTTGTTTTCCACCTATTTTTATCGTCATTCTATCCGTCTATCTTTAACGTCAATAGTGTCTTTCCATCCTTTTTTTAAAAATAAAAAGTTGCCAAATTTTATCAATTATGTTTATATTTATAGTAGGTTTTTCTTCAATTTCAATAATAATTTCGGTTTATCTGTCTCTGTATTTAATTTATTTTTTGATGAAAAAAAAAAATGATAAATTCTTGTCAATTTAATTTTAATGTGAATTTTAAAAAAATAATATTATTAAAATAACAAAATTATTCTACATAATATAACCCTGAGAAAAACGTAACAACCGACAGTATTTTCATAATCATGTATTGAAATTGACAAAAAACTCATTATTCGTATTACCATAATTAACACACAAAAATTTCTTCCAATTTTTTTTCGATAAAGGAATCTGATGATGAAGGCTTGGCAACCTTCGAAATAGCTTTTTTCGGTAGCTATGTAAATAGCTATCATTCCGGCCACTCAACATTCGAAATAGCTCTTTTCGGCAGCTATGGAAATAGCCACTCAAACAGATATTGGAAGAAAAAAATTAGATTCTTAAATTGATGGAAATAGAAGCTCTTATCAAGTCAAAATGATTTGCGATTAAAAGCTTACTCAAACCAATGCGAAATAATCGTATGCGATATATTCGTATTGTTTGTCATTTCATCGTCATCAACGAATGAATGGCGTGCGCCTTAATGCTTCAAATTCAAAGGATTTCGTTGTAGACAAATGATTGTATATCCTTCATGTGAAAAAAATTTCTTTGCTTTGGGTTTATTCTACGAAAACACGACTAATTTCAAAATTTGTTGATTACTCAGTATTTTAAATTTTTAGTTCGAGCACATTTCTTCAAAGCATTCTTCTTTATCACATAATTTTCTCTTGATATTATAATATTTGTTTCGTACTATTTGTTTTGGAATTTATGGTAATCTGTATTTATTTATGTTGTCAGTGTTTGTATTTCAATTGTTTTTTGTTAATAACAAACTAAATAACTTACTTTGTTTTCTATCTTATTTCTGGTTATTTGTTCTTTTTGTCAAGTTCAATAATAACTCCAACTGTTTTCTTTGGGTTTAAATCATATGATTTTAATTTTTATTTTTAATGTTGTTTTGTACTTAACTTTATAAACTTCATTTAAGAATCGGCTTTGTGGCAATTGTTTTTCAATTACTAACATCAAATGTTAATTATGTTTTCATGATTGTTTTTAAAAATGACAATTTGTGCAATTTATATTCAAAATTATTTTTCTGTTATTACTTTTTGTAACTGTTGTTTCGTTCAGACAAATTCTAAAAATGAGCTTTGTTGCAAAAGATTTTAAAAACTATTATCATACAATTAATTTATTCTTTATGATTGCTTAAACAAATCGCAATTTTTGCCATTAAAATTCAATTTTCTGTTACTATTTATTTATTGTAACTGTTGTTTTTTTCATTGTTCATTTTAAAAATGAGCTTTTTGGCAGTTTTTTTTTCAATTACTAATATCAAGTATTAACTATTTCTTCAAGATTGTTTAAAAAAATTACCATTTGTGCAATTTATATATAAATTTTGTGTCTATTATTATTTATTATTACTGTTGTTTTGTTCTTTGTGATATTAACTTTCAAATTTTTATTATTTCTTAAGACTTATTAAAAATATTTTTTTAATAATGATTTGTAATTAATTATATACTTACATAAGTTCTCATTTATTATTGCTTCTGATTGTTAAAATAATTTTTGTATGTATAACTTTTATTTAAAACAGGCTTTTTCAGTAATATTTGTAATTTAATTACTAACGCCTATTCTCATTAATAGTTGTATTGGTTGATTGTTTTAAAAAATAATAACAATTTTTTAAATGTGTGTATTTCATTTAATTGTTGTTCATTATGTATTGTTCTAAAAAGACTGTGATTTTGTGTGATGTATTTAATGCTTTTTAAAATAAATAGATATTTAATTTTAATTGGTTGCTTTATTTTTGTCAAAATAATTTTATTGCGTTACATGTATATAAATATATTGTTCATATTGTTCTTTATTATTTTTGATGTGAGACGCACGATGTTCGTGCTTGAAAAGGTAGAAATTTCTTAATAACATAATTAAAATGCAAGATAAATATATTAATATCAACAAAACCCAGAATTGAGTAGAAGCATCTTGGACTGTTCCATTGGATTTCAGAATGAGTGAAACCTTGAGTGAAACCAATGGAAAACGGCATAAGTCTTTGAAAAAAAAAAATTTGAAAAAATATCACATTGATATGGTTCTTATGATGTTACACTCTAGTTAAATTATTTATTCATAATTTCTCTCATTTTCCTTTTGTCTAAGACTTATATTAAATTTTATACTTCAGTGACTCTGAAAGGAAAAGTAGCATGTGAAATGGGTCAAAATGAATTGTTAATAACAGAATTGATTCTATGTAACATGTTCAATGATTTGGAACAAGCTGAAATTGCTGCACTACTATCAGGATTGGTATTTCAGGCGAAGATTCAAGGAGAACCAGTTATTCCAGAAAAGTTGAAAAAGGTTAATTTTATTCTTTATAGACATTTTTCAAATTAATAAAAACATGTTTGTGATTTTCTTTTAGTGTGTTTATGAATTCGAAGAAATCAACGATATTATTCTATCATAAGAACTAAGACACCAAGTTGTAATGGAGACTGAGAATCGTGTAAATTTCGGTTTAGTTGTAGTTGTATATAAGTGGGCAAGAAATAAGGTATGAATAATTTAAAATATTTATAAAGCAATGAAAGTAAATTTTAAAATTTTGTTTGATTTTTGTATTATAATAGCATTTTGCTGAAATTAACAGAAGTGCAAGAAGGCATTATTGTAAGATGCATTCAGCAGTTATATGAAACACTGCGAGATGTTAAGACTGCAGGCATTCGAATTGGTAATCCAGCATTACAAAGTAAAATGGAAGAAGCTTCGAATTCTATCAAAAGATATATTGTTTTTACCACAAGTTTATATACCTTTTATATTGTAATATAAATACTTATAAAGTAGCGAATCCCATAAATTAATATACATACTTTTTGAATAATTAACAATAAAACTAATAAAAACGAACAATATTTACATATATTAATTTAAAAAAAATCTATATTCAACAAACAAGATTTGGATGGATTTACGCTTTATAAACAGATAAAATCGTAATCACAAGTAAGTAAGAAAATAATACACACATAGCGATAGTCTTAAACTATTTTGTTTCAGTAATACAAGTTACGTTCATGGAACATGGATATTGGCATAGAGAACGTAATATATTTCCTCTATGGAGAGTGGCATAAGGCTGAGCGCCCTCATGCAACTAATTTGGGGTGATCGTTTAGTTGCTTCAAGCGGTGACCGAATAGTTTCTGCATGTGAGCGGACTCTCATATAAGAGCATGGGATTCATTTTAGCAACCAAACTAAATGCTACACTAATCGATGACGAATGCATACAAAGGCCCCAACCCCGACATTCCAGACTTTCATATTTGCATTTGAATAGTATGGACCTATCTTAAAACAAAAGGAATTTTTGCTATCGTTCACACCCAAAAATTGCTGTTGGCTTTTAGTCTATTTAGTAATTTTAAATAATTTTGCAAATAAAACATGGTAGCTAGAACAATTAAGCACTACGTTGCTGAAATTAATATATATGACTTACCTCCTTTAAAATGTTCTATGTCCAATTTTATATAGGTATTTTTTCTTATTTTGTCAGTAAAATCAGAAAAAAAACAAGACAACATTAACTGCGTTTACGAGAATTTAATCAGACTTGAATTCTCGATCCGATTCGATTTTGCGAGCTGAATTGAAAAAAATGCAAGTAGACGTGGATTGAAAAATAAAAGAATCGATTTTAAAGTGTATTTCTATTTTCTTTGTGTTTGTCCGATTTGATCGTCGAACCCTTCACGTAAACGGAGTTATTTTGAAAAAAAAATAGTTTATTAAAAATAAATATTAAAGGGCCAGTTTCAAAGTAGGTATGGTTAGGTTATGGTGGCTGCCAGCAAAGAAGCCGACACACTTAGACCATCAGTTGGTCCATTGTGATACCACATGAATCTAAAATTTTCTCATCACTCGCTAAAACCAATTGGAGCTCTTTACAAAGCGCATGAGACTGTTAATGTCCGAGCTTGCTAGATCTGTTGGATCATCGAAGAAGAAATCCCCAAGATGGAGTTTACGTCTTTGAGATAGGGCGGGACATGTAAAAAGAAGATGAGGAATAGATTCTTCCTCATCCATACAGCTACTGCAAAAATCATTTGCGAATATTCCAAGCCCCGTTGCATGATTGCCAATGAGACAGTGTCCAGTAATGACACCAATTAAGGATCTGCAATCTACTTAAGGATAACAAACACTTAGAGCGCCTCGTGTCCAACATTGGGCAGATCTTTTTAGTTGCCAGGCAAGTGGTGATGTTATTCCACCTAAGGTTTGTTCTCCTTATAGCATCTTGTTCCAGCATAAGTTTTGCAAGTAACGATAAGTATACCGATATCTACCCTGTCTGGTTGAATAGATAGTGTTGTTCCACTTTTGGCGAATGCGTCAGCTTTGCAATTTCCCAGAATGTCCCTGTGGCCTGGCACCCAACAAAGGTGAATATTGAACTGTTGTGCCATCTCCGTTTTAGTGTTTGTAGAGACAGAGTCCAGAGATTTCAGAGCAGCTTGGCTATCTGAGAAGATACGGATATCCGAGATCGATACAACGTTTTCTTTGAGCCACGATAAAACTTCATTTATCGCCAAAAGTTCCGCCTGGAACACTCTACAATGGTCAGGAAGACGAAATGAGAGACTAAGATTTAGTCTGTCTGAGTACACGCTTCCACCAACCCCATCATCGGTTTTGAACCATCCGTATAAAAGTGAATCGATTAGTCTTTCAAGAATGTCTCATCCTCCCATGTGGATCGGGAAGGTATGGCAACTTGAAAGTTCTTGTCGAATCGGAATTGTGGGATGGTGTATTCAATGATACTTGGAAGAGAACCGTAAGAGTTCAGAATAGATAAGTGGCCTATATCATTATTGATCCACTGTGAGGAGGCTTTAAGACGGATTGCCGTACTTGCACTGGAAAAGTTTCACAGTAACAGTAGTAACACTTAAGTAAGAAATATAAGACACAGAGTGCCAATTTTCGCAGTGCACTTAAGTTACACTATCAGACTGCGAAAATTACAAAAAAGTGCCAGTATGCAAATCTTATGTGCAACTTATTCCGTTAAAATGTTCAGTACGAAACTGGAGAACTCGTAAACATAAATAAAAATAAAAAGGAAAATTCGTTCAAAAACAAAAAAAATGGTATTCTTTATTGGAGTGGAGGGTTGTTTTTTTTTAAATTGGACGTCTTCGACAGGCATCCAATTAAACATGGACTCTATATCCTTTTTCTTTTCTTTGGAAATTAAACTTCCGATAGAAGTTTTGAGCTCTTTTGGCAACGTATTTTTTTATAACGAAACGGAAGTTAAATCGTAATCTTTACGGTATTTAATTTGTAGTAGGTTATTTTGTTCCCAGAAACCCATTCTTGAATTTTCTTTTTAAATAAAGTTATTTTAATCGATATATTTAGAAAAAAAAAATTACGCACACGCCAGATTGACGAGAATCAACAAATAACTCACTTTATTTCAATGGATACAAAATTAAATGCATTGTACTTTTCTGCTTCAGCCAAAATTTGTAGATAGGTACAATCATTCCAGGGAATAGTAAGAGATTAGTTCTTTGGTGGTGTTATTAAAAGGTTTTCATAAGTGGAACATTAAAGATGAGTGGTTCATTATTTTATTATTATATTATTCACTGATTTATTTTGAAAATTAAGGGTTATAATTTGGTGTATTTTTGCCGAAAGAAAAAAAATAATAACTTTCAAAAACCGGCAAGAAAACAATTTTTGTTGGACTCTGAATTCTTGTTTTTAGACTTGAACTATCGAAAATTATGTTTTTTTTTCTATTCTTCGTATTTTTCAAATTTATTTACCTAAGTAAGAATAAAGAAACAAAAAAACTAAAATTATAAGCAAACAAAATAAAAATATAGCACTGCACAACACAAGAAATTAATTTTGAGGTTATGATATGATTTTGATTTGACGTTTATGTGTTGTTATACTGCACACTGTTATAATTTATAACAGTTGTAAGTTACATTACAACTGTTATAAAATTCTTCAAATGGACTCAAACTTTTTCTATGGATACGCTATCCAGTTATATATAGAGATCAGTGGTACATACGCATTAAATTTCAAGGGTTTGCTTCTACTTTTTGAATACATTTTCTTTATTTTCAACATAAAAAGCCATAAATATTACTGTATTTATATGCCAGAAGCAATAAAAGGCTATATCAAATAAATTGTTTGTTCATGAACATTTAGAATCATCAAGTTTATTGACAAAATATTTTATTTTTCAATTTTTGAATTTAACGGATTCCCTGTTTTGAATATATGAGCGCACTTATTCACCAAATTGCGCACTGAGCAAAAACCCGGGGCCTATTTCTCCGCTACTACATCAGCTACAATGTAGTAGTATAACAGTTGTATTACATCATTTCTGTTTCAAACATACATTGGTTTTTCAGGTGTAGTACATCAATGTAGCATTGGAGAATCGACTGGAAATATTGGAAAAATGTATGATTCTGTTTCACAGCTTTTGATACTACATTGTTGTAGTACATCTTACTGTAATTTTTTGTTACATTTTCACAATAAAAATATTTGCTGTGATTGCTGTAACAGAATAAAATTGCTACATTAAAAAGAAAATATACGAATGTAAGTATTTTTTTTTTGTATTTAAACATCAGAAATTCAAAAAATGTATGATTTATCTTTTGATTTTTTGTAAAAATGAAAATTGATTCGTTGTAAATACACTTTCGGCCTTCTTTCAATTCTTATGTTGAATTCAAAATCTTCGTCGAAAATATTTATATCGAAATCCATTTTTATTTTATTTATTTGTGTCTCTTCAAAGTTCAAATATCCCACTTCTAAAAAAAAAAACAATTTAAATGGCCTTGTTCACGTTGCACTGAGATATGTTATCTCGAAAAATTCAACGTAAAATGTAATTTGAAGTCAGTTGTTGTCGACATTTCTCTTCAGACGTTCTAAATATATATTTTGCCTTCTTTGAACTCTTAAGGCAAAACCGCACTCAACTTTAGCGGAACTACACTTCACGACGCGGCAAATTATTATTATTTGTATAAAATTGTATGAACTATTTTGCACAAAACGGCAACTGAACTTCATACAATTTCATACGAATCCGTCTGAAGTGTATTTCCGCTTTAATGCAGTTCCGTCGAGTGCGGTCTAACCTTTATATTGAATTCGAAATCATCATCAAAAATATTAAAAATCTCAAAATCCATTATTTTTTATTATTAATTTTCTTTCGTTATTTTGACGTTCATGGATTTTGGGGTTATTTTGTGATAACAAAAAGTTTTTTAATCACTTCATTCTCAAATATACTCGTAATCATTTTTATTCAATTCGTTTTTTGCTAACTTATGGTGGATTTACATTTTGTTTGCGTCTGCATAATGCACTAAAGTAGAGCAGGACAGATGCATACAAAAAATCCGAGTGAGTGAAAGAGAACCATTAAGAAGATGAACATGTTCGTCTTCATTTCTGCATTATGGAACTTTCCTATAATGCAGGAACGATGTTCTTCTGCATTTTGATCTTTTCTCTCTATCTAACAATTATACATTTTGTATTTGGCATCCATTTTTTTTTTTGCAGAAACCAAATGCAGATACATGTAAATCCACCATTACAGACGAGAGACGAAACAACCGAAAAAACGAATGGTGTAGTCGGGGTCTAGGTCTACATCATCCAGCTACATCATACAACTCTTTTAGTTGTAGTTATGAAACAGAAAAATGTAGTTGATGTAGTTGTAGAACGTTGCTGTCAGATGTAGTTGATGTAGCTGCTGTAGTAGCGGAGAAATAGGCCCCCGTTTGCATACATACAAAGCTCGTTTTTCCCATTTAAAATGCACGGCAACTGCACCCATGCTTACTGAAACGGAGATAATCCTCTCAATTCAGCTTGTAGGGTGAAAGAGCATGGACCCCTTAAGTCGGTTCTCTAGGTAGTATTTTCTCCATGATGGGTTCTGAGCAGCATCAAGGTATTTATCGATGTTTGTGATGTTTTGTGCAGTTGGAGGCAAACAAAAACAAATAAAAATGAAATTTGTGATTTTCGACTTAATTCTCGCGAATTTAAAAGACAATTTGTTGAATTATTGTCAATATTCATTGATACGTGTGGTTGCAACATTTCATCAATTATTTTTCACAGAAAATATCTTTAATAATTATTGTCAATAAAAATTGATCGTGTGTAGGCCCCTTAAAAGCTCCCTTCAAGCAAGCGAGTCCGTTTTGAATCCGAAACCAGTTCATAAACGGACCCAAAACGTGATACAAAACGATTCCAAATCTGATCAAATTAGTATGGAAATTAGAATCACCACGGAGCCATTATGTGAATGTATTGTGAGAGAGAGAGAGAGTATTCCAATTCACCATACTCCGAGAAAACGGAGCCTAAATGGAATCCAAAACGGACCAACAAAAATTAATGAATCTTCCCCATCTAGTCGAGTTTCTACATTGCATACAAAATCAAAAAAAAAAACAGAATTTTGTTCATTTCAAGACTTTATTTTTATTTATCAATTATAAAAGGTACATTATATATTTCCACCATATACATAGGAAACATGGACAGCCAGCCCATTGTGGTTTCCATACAAAAACCCCATTGAAAACAGCTCACCGCTCGTTGGCCTTTTGGTGCAGGTGGCAAAAAAAAATACTACTTTACGAAAGCCATCTATTGCCACTTATCCTAACAACCATATTTTGTCAAAGAAGCTTGGGACATCTGTTATGATACCCTGTTAATATTTTGACGTCTGACGTTTAGTTGTCATTTTTTTTTCAATTCCCAAAAATATTTTTTCCTATGTCTATGATTTCCACAACTAAACATATACATATAATAAACAGTAAACTTGTATTTTTGATTGGATATTTCTTAAAGTTTTCACAAGAAAAAAAGATAAAAAAGCAATTGTCTTCGCCACGCTACCTACAAAAACGAACTAAAAAAAAAGTTGGTGGAAATTAAAACAAATAGACTGTACTCTCTCTATTTCTCCGTGCATAAGAAAAATCTCTCGATTCTTGTTTTCTTTTTACATGCGTACACAAAAAATTTTGTAATGTGTGTGAGACACTCAGTTTTTTTGGATTCCCAAGTGATTCCAAATTGAACCGCGAAATTCGGTTCCGTGATTTTGCTTGAAGGGCTCCCTTCAAGCAAGCGAGCTCGTTTTCGGTCCGCAAACGTATCAAACAACGTATGGATGACTTCGCATTCGGATCCAAATACGGATCGAAAAACTGCGTTTTGTGGCTCAAATTAGTATGGAAATTAGAATCACCACGGAGCCATAATGTGAATGTATTGTGAGAGAGAGTTTTTCAATTCACCATACTCGGCGAACCGAAAACAAATTGAATCTAAAACGGTTCCAAAAAAAATGAATGAATTGAGGCATACCGAACCCAAAAGTATTAAAAAAAACTTCCCATCTAGTCCAGTACCTCTATTGCCTACAAAAATAAAACAAAAAGAATTTATTCATTTCAAGAGTTTTTTTTATATATCATTCATAAAACGTTTTCTAAAGACTATTTCGCACTAATAAACATGACATATTTCCACAAATATAAATTTACATTTAATAAATAGAAACTTGTATTTCTGATTGGAATTTTTTCAAAGTTTTAACAAGAAAAAAAGAGATGCAACCGTCTTCGCCACGCTACCTACAAAACTGAACTAAATACAACAAAAAAAAAGGTGGTGGAAATTAAGGTAAAATGATTGTATACTTCGCCTATACTCTCTCTATTTCTCGACGCTTAAAAAAATACTCTCGATTCTCGTTCTTTTTACATGCGTACACAGATAATTTGTTATTGTGTGTGACACACTCATTTTTTTTAGAGTCCCAAGTGGACCGAGAAATTTGGGTCCGTGATTTTGCTTGAAGGGCTCATATAATTATCTGTCAAAATTGAAGGAAAAAGCACAGCCAGTACCACTGATGGAAAAAGGCTTACTATTGTAATGAATTCAGTACTATTTGATTTTCTCAGTACGTAAGTAGATCTTTACCATTTTCAGTACTATTTTGAATTGTTGGTACAGAATTGCTTTATTCCTCTATTAAATTTTCTATTACCTTTACTAAAAAAAACTATGTGCGAAGCAAACAAATCCAAATCACAATAACAAAATATCAAAACCTTCCACACTTGTGCTCAAAAAGGAATTACTCGAATGAAATACAGTTCCAAAAATCATGGAAAGAAAAATTTGAATGGTTGCAAGAAGACCCTGAGAAAAAGACGAAAAAATGCCTTTTTATGTTGCAAATATATTATTGGAGTACACTTCCACATCGAAAGGCATATAAAACAGCCACACACCAAAAAGCACACCATGCAGCCAAAAACAGTGTAAAAATTGATCAAATCGTGTCAAAGAAAAATCATCGGAACACTACCCCACTGTGTATTAAAACATGTCAAATTGAAAGTGGGAAAGAATTCCACGCGACTGCCAAATTTGTGGAAAAGAAACGACTTTTCATATTTTGCTTCCACACTTGCTTGTATTCTACATGCTTGTTCCCACTTTTTTGACATGTATTAATACACAGTGGGCTAGTGTGGAAGGCCTTTAAATCTTTTTTTTCGTCGCAGAACATAATTTGCAGTATTGGATCATTTAAATATTCTGTTAAAAAAAATGGTCATGAATTGACACAAAGGCCAAAAAATTATCAATGGCTCCGGAAAATTCGAAAATTATTTCCTAAATAACAAACCCCCAATATTTTACATTAGTTATTGATGAAAGTACCCATAGCTTTAAAAAAAAAAATTGGCGGTGGTTATTCGAAAATACGACGAAAAGTGCCATGATATGTTTTTGACGGTGACGTGAAATAAGGCCCAACGAAATAAAGCCAAAAATTAAAAATTTGGCCTTATTTCGCTTTTAAAATGGAAATAACGCCAAATTTCAGTTTTGGCTTTATTTCGCTTTAGAAAACGAAATAAGGCCAATTTGGCTTTAACAAAATCGTCGTTATGTTGTTTTCATTAGGTGCAGGGCATAGCCCCCGCGGTTGTTATTTCCCAAAAAAGAACACGCGTGGGTTAATTCCACCACAAAAAAAAACTTAGACCCGCAGGTGCTTTTGATAATGTGCGAAGCAAGCCACCCAAAGTACTGTTTAGCACAAAAAACTTTGGTTACAGATCGACTGACAACATAGGCGCCTGCCAGACGACTGAGCACACCCTAAGCGGAGCGACGGAGTCGCGTGAGCGGGACAGAGCACCCGAAAAGGGAGTTAAAATCCTTGATCCCGCGAAGAGGTCCACTCAAAGTACTTTAGTACAAAAACTTTTAAAGCAGACTGACTGATAACATACATAGGTGCCTGCCAGGTGGAGTTTGATTCCTTTTTTTTGGGTTACTAATCCCCCAACTGGCAGGCGCCTATGCTTCAAAGTTTTTGAACTAAACAGTACTTTGAGTGGCCGGCTTCGCGGGTTCAAGGATTTTAACTCCCTTTTAGGGTCCTCTGTCCTACTCACTCGCTCCGCTTAGGGTATGCTCAGTCGCCTGGCAGGCGCCTATGTTGTCAGTTGGTCTGCTTTCAAAGCTTCCGTTATCAATGAATGTTTTCGTAAAAATAGATTTGGTCTTATTTCCAAATTAACTTTGGCTTTATTTCGTTTTGGAAATAGCACTTCACACGTTGTCGATCAGCTAATTAAAGAAATAAATCACCAAATCTTAACAGCTCTAGCAGAAGGATGAAATTTCAAGAGTTCCAAGTACATTTTGAATCAAATTTACACACAATTTTAAAATATTGTGTCACGCGAATCTTCCCCTCAGGAACTTGAATGAATGCATTTAAAAATTGCGCTTATGCTTAGTTTTTCGTGTTAATAGGCAGCAGACCGTATCTTAGAACAATGGGACTCTTTGTGTTATTATACTTTGGACTTGGTGAATTTGAATCTAATTATGAAAAACAAAACCTCAACTTCATATCTTCCAGCCTTAAGGACTTAAATATTAAGTTATATTTCACTTTTTTATCTTAAAAAAAATAAATGATGTTAACGGAAATTCAATCCGAATATTCAGTGTACTGAAATCTTTTTTTAAGCAAATATGCAGACATTTTATGCTAAGGGAAGCATCTGATAATAAACCGATAAACTCAATTAATCCTTTAGAAAACCACTTACCTATTATGGAAATAAAATGCGGCACCGAATCTAAAATCCTATACAATTCGAACAAATTAATTGAAAAAGATATTCAAAGCTTTAAAAATCATGCTAAAATTTTTCTGCATGATATTAGAAAAGGATTGGATATCGATAACGTTGTCTTAAACGGACTTAAAAAATTCTCACAAAGCGCAGTATTGGATGGTCAAGTTAACTATATCGTTCAATTTATTTTAAAGTTTTTTCCTAACGAACACAAAAATATTGAAGTTATAAACAACGAATAAAGAGCTCTAGCTGACTGCGAATATATAAATGAGAAATGTTTCTATATCGGAATTATTTTCAAAAATTGGTCTTTTGAAAAACGAATGTATGGAGTTTATGTTTAAAAATCGCATTAATCAGGGTGCCTTTTGTGTTCCTCATTCTTCAGCAAACGTCGAAAGAATTTTTTCATATCAAAATATAATAAAAACTAAAAAGTCCAAACGTGTTCTGCACTGATAGAAACCAAAAATGCTATTAAAAATGAATGTTGTCACAGTTTCATAATTAATAAAAATCTTCTGAATAAAAATGTGACAAGCAAACCTCTTCAAAATGTAGAACTTTTAGAGTAAAACTCATTTAATGTTAATCAATTTAAAATAATTTAGTTATCTCTTATCTAAGTCATCAGATAATAATCATTGAAACTCACAAAATTAAAATATTCAATGATGAGTTTCAATGAATCTCCTAACTGTAGTATGGGGATCCTTCCGATATTTATCTAGCTTAAATAATGAAGTTCCTTTATTCCTTTTGTTAGCGATCTGGCAACTCTGAAGAATTCAACAAAAAGAAAGATCGAAATGTCATAATGGGAAAAGTTGAAGGGTTCTGGGAGTCGATTTTGATGTGAGCAGCGAGCAAGTTCGTCCTAAAAGAAAAGATCAAGTTTTAGTTAATATCTACCGATTATATTAATGTCGCATAATTTAACTTTTATTATTTTTCTTAATGAATGTTCAATTAGTTTCTTTCATGTGAACTATCAAATAAACTGTTGAAGTCTAATGCCGGATTTACACGACTGGCAAAGTTGTCAATATTTCTGCCAAAAAAAATGGTAAAATAATGGCAGAAATAATTTTTTTATGACATGTATTTACACGAGTTCAAATAATGGCAGATTTCTAAATACTGGCAACATGCCATAAAAGAATGAGCAAGTTCATTCTTATCTAGAATGGAATAATTTCAGAAAATGGCGTCAGTAAAGTGTTTACACATAGTCATATTAATGGCAGCATTTTATGCCAAATTATCTCTGCTATTTTATTTTGGCAAAAATGTTGCCAGTATTTTGAGCGTTTACACGATGAAAAGAAAAATGGCTATAATTTGCATTTTGCCATTCGTGTTCATAAAGTAAAGAGCTCGGTTTATTTATTGAAGACACATACATCTAGCTGAATACTGAGTATCGTTTGGGGAATAAATTTTGCCCAGGAATTGGTCAAGTTAATTGATATTAAATTTTTAATATCTCTAACACTATTTATGTCAATTTAATATTATATAAAAACAAATGAATTGTTTTTTGTTCTGCTTCATAAATACCCACATTTTGTTCTTGAATTTTTGTGTTCGTTTACTTTAATCCATTTAAAAGAGCCGAGTACTATTTGGCCTTTTTCAGTACTATTTTTTTCAGCGTTCAGTACAATCAAAAAAAGTCAATTTCCATCACTGGCCAGTACAGTTTTCAGTAGCCAGTTCACTAGTTCAGTATATTGTTCATAATCCAAATAAAAACAACAGACAACAAAATCAAAATAGCCTGACAAAAATACAATGGTTCAAGTAACTTACGTACCCAATGAACTGACACCTATTTTCTGTGTAATTCCTCTTATATTCGTTTTCCTATGGACGCTTATAATTGGTGACTTCAAGGTATTTCTCAACACCGATAAATTTACGCCTATACATTTTTTTTTTTTTTACATGAAGAACTTCAAAGGCAGCAGGAAATCATGTTCTATATATACCGCTAAGGATCCCGTCAATTGCTACCAAGATTTTATTCAATTAGAAAAGGCATTTTTATTTAAGTCTCATTAATTTCTCCATGTACATATGTACGTGCCTTTATTAATTTGTATCAAAATAAAGAACAAAAATAAAGTATGTATGAGTCATATTATTTGTTTTACATCGTGACTGATATAATTCTATCTATCTACGCAGTGTTACCGAACTTTTACATTTAACAATTCGGCCGCACTAAAATCAATTTATCCGTAATACTCGTAACATCTAAGTGTACCCCTTAGAAGAAGGGACGTATACATATGAACATTCCTACCGTTAGTTAAAGAAATTCTCGCCCTAGCGAGGTGTCCCTCACAAAGGACATCCACTTTCATACGAATCAGAGAATTTTTGATCCGATGAGCTTTGTCGGAAAAATACATCAAAGCCAAAATGCTTCATTTTCAATTTCGCCGAGCATGTACCTCCCCGAGACCGTCTTTCATCCGTCGCACGACACCAACGTGGAATGTCTTACACTGATCGGTTGCCATTGTTTAATCCCTTTGCGATATATACTTTTAAAACCAACCAACCCCTACAATTGAAGTTTTTAGAGTGCAATGCAATTCAAAATCAGTTTAATAGGAACATTTTAGAAAATGTGAGTTACCGACAAAAAAAAAAATAATAATTTAGAACTATATTTATTCAATCTTAAAATTATAAGAAAATCGTATTCACAATTCATTTAGAAATCAAAATTGCTGTTCCATGGTCTTTTCCAAACGAGTTAACAGTTCTCCATTTGCCAGTTTCCGGATTATATTCCTCAATAATGTGTTTAGAGTCTCCTTCAGTCATCTCAATCAACACCAGTAATCGATTCATCCACGAAACACACTGAATATACTGCTTGAATTTTCCCGAGGGCGAAATCTCTGTCCAAGTATCCGATTGAAAATCATATCGTTCAACAATCGTACAAATGCCGCTCTCAGTCCAGCCGCCTACTGCATACAACAATCCTTTAACCACACATAATCCTACAGCAGTACGTGCCTCTTCTGGACTGCTTAGCTCAGCCCATGTATTAGTCTGTGGATCGTAGAACTCGAAGGTGCTTTCTTCAAAGTCATTAGTGCTTCCAAATGCGTACAAAAGTCCATTGAATGAAATCACACCAGGCTGGCTGCGTTTCATCAGCATCGGGGCAACCTCCTGCCATCTTTGCGGAGAACTCGGATCCCATTTCTCAACGGAGCACAGATTATCAGTGCCATTGTGGCCGCCAACAGCATACAGCTGCCCATTCAACTCAGCCATTCCAAATGAGAAACGACGTCCTATCATTGGCGGTAGTTCACTCCACTGTTTTGTTTCTAAATCGAAGCAATGGACGCAGTTCGTCTCTGTGTCATCCTGGTCTACTGTACATGCCAAGTACACTTTTCCATGTATGTTGATGCCATTGGTGTACCAACCAGGTTGCTGCTTGGCAGGCCATTCCTGGCTTTTCCAAGTGCCAGTTATAAGATCAAATACCTCGGCGGTAAGAGGTACTTCATTTCCAATTCCTCCCTTAATTAGAATTACCTCGCCCCTCTGGTTCCTTGGCTTGCAGAGCGCTTCTTCGAATAGAGAACTGTGAGTTGCTGGTGACATGTGCCACTTCAACGCCTTTATAACAATAGACTGATACCCAGGTGCCTGAAGAGCATCTCCAACCTGGTTGACTATGAATTCAGGAGTCAGAAGTGGGAAGCGTAAATTGGACAATAACTGAAGGCAATTTGTTTCCCGGTTCAGTTTATCGTATTCGACCCAACGCAGTATACCATTGAAAACATCCTCTTCCGACCTTACGGATAGATCATTGCGCTTCAAGAGTTGGCTCAATAGCTCGACTTCCAGTTGCAAATATTCTTCTTCCTCAATTATCTGGGCGAAATGCTGAGCCGCGTACATAAAAGCCTTCTCAAGTAGTTCATTGTAGTTATTGCGCTTGCATGTGGTTAACACTGACAAACAATTTGATTTGTGTAGTGACCTTGATAGGTACTCGGAGCATTCGGCTTCGACTGTTGCAAGTTTCAGAAGACTGGATGTGCTCATGATGTCGTAAACGGTGTCGCTCGAAATCTCAATAGTGGCTGTGTAAATAAAATTCAACAAAAGTTTTAATATTTCACCTTTTACATCATCAATGGTTATTTCGGTGACTTCGGGCTTTTGTAAAAGTTCCAAGAAGTATTCGCTTGCTGCTGATAGTATGATACGATGGGCCGAAATACGATAGTTATCCTTGGAAGCTATCAAGTCGACATCACAAAATCTTTGCTCCTCGAAGAAAAGTTGCATTTTGCTAAAAGTTTCTTTGCGGTTTTCACATTTAAGTATTGCTGTTTTATCGCTTGGCGATGGCAGCAGTTCAAACTTAGACATTTTGTTATTTTTTCTTAGCTATGTAATATTTGACCAAGATATAAATTTATTTTTTTTTTTTTTTTTATTGTTATTATAGATCGATTAATCAAAACTTCGTTTTAAACAAACCGCAACTGACAATATGCTTTTGAAAGTGTGCCCCTCCAAAGTGTACAAATACAAAGCACAAAGATTTTGTTATTTTTTGTGTTTTGCCTTTTTGCTTCTTTTATTTGTGTGTATGCGTTTCAGGATAAATTGCTAATTTTTTTTTTTTGAAAGCTATTTAATCATTTTTATGGTGAGTCTACATTGAGCATGGACATCTTTGTGTGGATTTAACCCTGAGGCTACATGGACAAGTACTGGCAAGATATACACTCTTCTCTGCAAACCAAAACTCAGTACTTTGCCTTGAAACCCAACCACAAACAAAACGCATTCTATAAATGTATGTGTTTCTTTATTTAGCAAAAACTCTCCGCTCAAAAAACGTACTTTTGTTTCTCCTAAAAAAAAAAATAAAACTTCTATCGTAAAAGGGAAGAAAGAGTGCGATGTATACGATGCACAAAGTTTTGTCTCATTTCGTATGTGCACAACATGATAAACAAAAACATTAATTTTATCGGCGAGCGCGAGTTATAAATGGTTGTTTTTGGTTGTTGTTTCTATAAGAAAAGAAATTATATTTAATTATTGTCATTAAATTTAAATAGAAAATACAAATGTTTTTATTAGTGTTTTATAGTCCCCGTCTACATTGAACGATTTTTCCAGTGCCGATCTTTTGTTCGTTGGTAAAGGGAGTGAAAAGTGAGGGGTAGGGATCAAATCGTTTGTCCTGATCTACATTGCCCGATATTTCCACGCAGATTTTTCCAGAAATAGTGTGAAATGTACACACAGAACGATTTTTTCCATGAGATTTTTTCCTTGTCTTCTTCATTTTTGTATTTCTGTGCTCTTCATTTTGCATTGATATTCACTCACACCATCAAACTAACGGCACACTGACACCGAACACACACAAAAAACTGGAAAGAGGGTGAAAGAGATTATAAACAGACTGGAAAAATCGTTCGAGTTTTGTGGTACAAACGATTTGATCCCTACCCCTCACTTAGCACACCCTTCACCAACGAACAAAAGATCGGCACTGGAAAAATCGTTCAATGTAGACCGGGACTTTGTACCAGAAAACTCGAACGATTTTTCCAGTCTGTTTATGTTCTCTCTCTTCTCCTTTCCAGTTTTTTGTGCATGTTCGGTGCCAGTGTGCCGTTCGTTTGATGGTGTGAGTGAATATCAATGAAAAATGAAGAGCACAGCAATAAAACAAGGAAGAAGAAAAGGAAACAATCTCATGGAAAAAATCGTTCTGTGTGTACATTTCACACGATTTCTGGAAAAATCTTCGTGGAAATATCGGCCAATGTAGATTGGGACATACTTTGTTATTACTGCATTTCAGATTCATCAGGGTCAAGGAAACCATTTTCGACGATCGTCGTGTACGTTGACTCATTAGATTCCTAAGTCAATGGTCGTGTATTTTGAGATTGCAGCAAATTGTTCAATTATTGGAACCGCTCTAAAATCTGAACAATTTTTTTTTTATTTATTTTGATAAAACAAGCAATAAACTGGTGACGAAAACTATTCGTAAAATTCAATTTATCGTATAAATTATTTCATATATAATTTCAAAAGGCTCAGTTCCAGAAGAAACAAACTACTTTTTTTACGTACAAATTTCACCAGTTATATCCGTACTTCTAGATTCGAGAACTCTAATTGTAGTAGTACGGATATAACCGGTGAAATGTATGCGCATAAGAAGTACTTTAAAAGGACAAGTTTCAGTGCTTTTGCTATGGTTTAAGAAACTACTGGCGAATAAACATTAGAAGTACTTCCAGAAGTGCTTCGCTGATATACATTTGAAGTAACTATGTCAGTACTTTAATAGAGGGGAAATAGGAGGTATATAACTGAGTTTTTTCCCGAGACCCTATCTATTTTCAGTGGAAAAGAAGTACTTCTATAACGTGCATATTTCACCGGTTATTTATGTAGTTCTACGTTTGCTGGGTTTATTCACTTAATACTACAAACCTAAGACGGCTTTCACACAAGGAAACTGAGTTGCCAGGAACTGGCTAGTTTGTAGGCGAGAAGGATGTGAGGGGAGATTTGTTGTCTTTTTTTTACGCCCTTCTCGCCAACAAACTAAAAATCGCCGGCAACTCAGTTTCCTTGTGTGAAAGGGGTCTAAGCAACCTGCTGGCTCGTCTACTGGCGTGACATTTCTGAAGCCAGTAGTGCCTGGGTTCATATTGGATTTTTAATGCTAGGTGCATACAGTGAGACAGATAGATTTTATGTGAGTAAAAAAGAGATGGGTAGATTCCACCCAAAATCACCGATGCGCCACGTTCAAACAATATTCTCGGATTCAAAATGATAGATTTTTTATTGAGTGAGTGAAAGATAGATAGATTTCAAGGGAGAGATATAGGGATAGGTAGATTGAACTGAGAGGATTTACTCTTCATCGAATGGACACAACGAACATAAACACCCAGCATTAAACATACACAGCCATATTTATTAGATTTCACTAATACACTCGGTTCAACCTCCGAATAGTTAAACCGAGTCGAAGCACTTACTCTGGGTTTACGCCACGTCGAACTAATCCATATTTATAAAATATTTTCTCAGCCGTTTTAGTAACGCCTGCCAATCTAAAACTCTGGTTATTATAAACGTAAACAAACCTCAGCTGATTACCATTATTATTCGTTAATGTTGTTTAGTTATTGGTAGAGTTAAGGCTCTCCCAAACTAATGCGAAACATTCGGTGCGGCGAAGAAAAATTCGCCAGTCAAAATAATTTACATGGTGATAAACGAGAGTGCCCACACCAACGCGGCAAAGAATCATTTGCCTTTCAAAATTTATTTACAGGATAATAAATGAGAGTGCTCTAATAAACTGCGAATGTTTCTTCGCCGCACCGAAGGTTTCGCATTGGTTTGGGAGAGCCTTTATTGTTGTAGGCATATTTTGTTAAAAATATTAACTAATAGATAATGAAAATAAATCAAAACGTTCTGAAAAACTGGGATAGCTCAAAGAAGTTAGAATTAAATTTGTAAATATATGTATATAATTTCCAGATCACAACAGACAAAACGAAATATTTTTGTTTATGTTCATAGACATTTCTCCGACAACTTATCATCCCGCAGTGTCATCTAAACGAGTTTTGTACTGCTTTGGGCTTCTCCTTCTTCCAGTAATGTTTAACCGTTTAAAGAATTTAAATGATGTATTAATATAAAATAAATATCCACTCTTTCGTAGCAACAAAAATGTAAAAAATTGTTTGCACTCCTCTTTGTAAATTTCAGACGATGGCATGTCAAAATGACATTTACATACTAAAACGGCTTTACTCCGGCTTTTAACCTCCTATGAACCAGTTTTAGCTTACTTCGCCTCTATTCCTGGTATATATTTTTTTAAAATAAGCTTTCCAGGTTAAGAGGCGTTGTAAAGTCGGAATAACTTTACGCTGCCGCTAAACCGAGTTAATAAATAAGGCCGACAATGTGGACAGGCACGTAGAGAAGCATAGTTGAAAGGCAAGTGAGCGCGTATATTATAAAGTGAACGAAGCAAGTAAAAAAACTTGAAAGCAACGTTCTTGAAAACTTGCTAGCCAAGTTGCTTGCCACCAACGTCACAGCATATTCACTTATATGAATTTGACAGTCAATCTATGTAATCAACTTGCTTGCCATGTACTTGCCAGTGTAGCCCCGCGGTAAATTAACCGATTTATACAGAAAGCGCATGAAATATGCACCGAGCGATTTTTCCAATAAAATTTTCGTCCTTATCCTCTTTATTTTTGTATTGCTTTTCTTTTCTCTTTGCAATGAGATTCACTCACATGTCAAATCATAAAGGTTAGACCGCACTAGGCGGAACTGCACTGCAGCGGAACTGCGATTCACAGTAAATTGTATGAAGTTCAGTTGCCGCTTAGTGCGATATAGCTCATACAATTTCATACAAATAATGTTTTGCCGCGTCGTGAAGTGTAGTTCCGCTGCAGTTGTATGCGGTCTTACCTTAAATCGAACGGCCCATTGCAATTAAAAACACACAAAAAACTGAAAAGAAAGTCCCGAGTAACAGCCTTGTACTGCCGTTGTGAGGCTCACAGGTCACAATTTTTTTTGATTTTATTTTTGTCAGGTTTCTTATAAGGCGGTCACAATTTCGTATTCTGTGGAAGCCCTCATAATAAACTTCACAAGAACAAAGTGCGTTGTGATCTGCCAAGGAGCAGACCATAATTTTGAAGTTTTAATGAGGCAAGTTCACCACGAGTTAAGGCTCTCCCAAACTAACGCGAAAGCGGCGCGGAACATTCGCCTACGGCAGTTTTTGTTGTTATTTAGCATTATTTATTTGACATTTTTGTTATCATTGTGAATTTTTTGTTATCATTGTGAATGTTTCACCCAACTAACATTTCAGCTTCGGTTCGGCTTAATAGAATAGGCTTTAGAAGTTCCATAAGACATTTGTAAAGTTTACTTGAGCATAAAAAGTAGAATGTTATACAAGCTACCATAGCATGTATACGTGATTTCGGAAAATCTTCTTATAAACTTATTCGCAGATCTTTTAAAAGTAGCAGATTGTATAAAAGCCTAAAGAAGCCGATACGAAGTTTTAACGAGCAATATTGAAAATTTGAATGACGCTTCAACTTGACAGATAGCTTCGGACATGGTTGTATAAAAGTTAAATACAAATCTTATAGAAGGTGAACAAAAATAAATACAAAAAAGAAAGATACATTTTTATTTTTATTTATTAATGTGATTTTTACTGCTTTTATCTGAAATCAAGTATCAAATTCCATTATTTATTAATTATAATATTGAAAACAATAATAAAACATAAATTATATTTTTACCTCACTAGGGATCGAACTCGGGAACTCCTACGTGACAGTTCATCACTCTAACCACTCAGCCATCTTAGATATAATTTGGAAGATGCAAAAACTTAATCAGCCTTTTCCTGTTTTAAAACTTTAAATTTTCCTTAAATAAATCCGAGCTTCTATAAAAATGTTTGCACATGAACAAGATTTCTTTAACTCATTTTGCGTGAGGAAACATATGTACCTAAGCGATTTGTTTAGCAGTCCCCTTGCTCCATTTTCATTTCAATAGTCTTAAAATACACTGAGTAATAATGCATAGTTTTGATAATTTAAATCCGAAAAAACACGGCCACTTAAGCACGATTAACAGAAACAAGGTATGCTCAATAGCGGTGTGACGTTACAATCATCTGCTTATGTTCGGAGAAAAGAAAAATAATTAACTTTATTTGATTGTCATTATAATTTTTTCTATTTTTAAACTGCTCATTAAGAATTTAAAAACAATTTATTTAAATACTTAAATTAATTATGGTCTTCACTTTAAATAGAACAAAAACATAAAAGTTTACCGTGACGTCACATGAATACCCAGATATAAGAAAATGCCGAATGTTATGTTTATCTGATGTGCATTAACCTCGTTCATGTTTATCGTGCATTGAAGCTTATGTTTTAAACCAACGAAAATTAGCTTTCCGAATGCTCAAAAAGACAAATCAAGTAAAATGAATTATCTTTCTCTCCACGTGTTCAATTTATTCAATATACATATATAATTATAAATGTGAATAGAGTTTATTTAAAAAGCTTCTTTAAAATGACTTATTCAAATTCGAGCTTCTTTATTATAGATTGACGTATGGGCCGCGTTCGGGTACGTCGCCAATGGTATCTAGATTTGTTCGTGTTGTTGTAATGCCTAAAAAAAGAAGAAAAAGAAATCTAAGGCTATCCCAAAAATGTCCGGATCTGTTTGGATTAAGGCTCTCCCAAACCAACGCGGAACATTCGCTATGCAGGACGAATCATTCACAGTCATAAAAAATAAATGACAAATAAATAATGCTAAACAACAAAAAAAAACTGCTGTCGGCGAATGTTCCGTGCCGCTTTCGCTTTGGTTTGGGAGAGATACTTCATACTAACAGCTGACATCTCACCTGTTTATTTTCTTGGTTTTCGTTTGGCTTGGTAACGTATACGGTTTTGGTCGTTCGAAAACGTATCAGATGCTAAAGTAGATACCATATTTTTTTTTTTTTTTATATTAAGCGCGTGCAAAAGGGGTTGTGACTACCCTTAAGATGATATACACAGCACGAGCGATTAGGTAGATTGGAGGGGATTTAAAAGGAGATACCGATGCACATTGGTTTTGAACGTCTGTAGATCACAATGGGAGGGGAAAATTGAGCTGGGTAGAGCATTCCACATTCGAGTAGTGCGACTAAAGAAAGAATCTCTGTACTTAACAGTACGTACGAAATTGGGCTCAAGGGTAAACTGATGGGCATTCCTAGAAGCACAAGTATTACGGTTGAATTGTTTAAGGGGAGGAATGCAACTGGCTATTTCACTAGAGCATTGTTTATGGAAATAACGATACTTTTAAAGGCAGTAACTTATATACAAATTTTATGCAGCCTTTTTAAAGTGACATCGTCAATCATCTTCTGTAATATCAATTTTAGAAGCCTATTCGAGTGACAGCTCACAAACTCGGTAAGTCTTCTTTTTCTTATTTCTATTCGGCTTTTAAGAAGTAGTTATCCAGCTGCCGAAGGCCGTACCGAAGCTTTATATAAAGTGAAACCTGCGGCACATCAATATTTTTAAGCTAAAAGAAGCTGAATTGTTAGTTGGGCACCTCGCAGGGCGAATGGTCCACTCTGATGGTTTTGGAGAGCGTTATTGTGACTTGTAAGACATCAGTGAGGTTGCCAGAATAAGGGCCCGTTTCGCAGTCACAAGAGTGGCACTTAAGTGCTCAATATATGGTACAAAATTGTTGTGGATGCCCAAGCCCAGCCTTAGATATTACCTGGATCCATTCAGTACTGCATTATGGATGACGTCTGGAGGAATTAGGTTATAGTGCGAACTGAACCCTACATTTTGGTTACGGCTTCCGCACCCTCTATTAGTGAAACTAAAAACTAGAGGAGAGAAGAGTACATCCGAAATGTCAAAGGAAGGAGGATGAAAAATATTTAAACTGACACATTTAAATTTCTAAAATACACACAAAACCAAAATGATATGGATTGGATCGGATGACCCGAATAATGTGGGAGGAAGAATAGCCGATCCAAAGTGGGCTGATTCCGGTACCGCAAATGACTCGAACGATCTAAATGCCAAGGTAGACTTAAAACTTCGATCGACGGTCAAACAAGAGCAGCACATCTTAATAAGCTTCTCATACGGATATTCAACGTTTTTTCATCCAAGATTCGTCGGTCTTTACTATTAAAGTACTTACGTGATTGAGCGATCGTCATTTCATATCCGCACTCTGCACTCTGTGACCAAATTTCAAGGAATCGTGGCTTCATCCATCAAGTTCATGAAAAAGAGTCCATCACCGTGAATTCTGTGAAAGAAGGGTAAAGAAAGGGGTTTAATAAGGATCATACATATCCAAAATATATATATAGTGTTACAACCATATACAAAACTTGCTAGAAAAGAATTGAGGATTGCTGTTACCAATCTGCCAATCCAGCAAATTGGGCAGAAGAGCCACATTTTCACCTTATCTTCCGATGAAATATATATATATATGTAAAATGATTTGTTTTCTGTTATTTTTTGTTATATTACCTTATTTTTGTTTATATTACATTTTCTTTCTTATTATCATTAATTTTTCATAAGATTAAGTGGCGTTGAAGTTTTTTTTTTCATATTGTCAAAAATAATTAATTTTGAGTTTACCTTTTTTGTAAGTGATATAGGTAGGTTTTCTCGAGTTTGCTGTTTAGATCGCGAACCTCTCATTTGAAACTTTTAGTCCTCCTCTACAGAGCTCTATCGAGGTAGAGAATTTTACCTCCGCAAATTCAATCTAGCCGGAATAGGTACCAAAAAGGGTACCGTAAATGTTTTATTGGGAAAAACATCAGTCACCTTTTTATTTCTTTTTGTGTTTAGCTTTTCTGTTCCTCTCTTTTTTAAATACCAAGTATCTATAAAAATATATAAAAGATTAAAATAATAATAATCAACTACATAGGCCTACTTTTGTACAAAAGTGAGAAATAAATATCTATTCTGAAGCCACCTGCTTGCAAAAAAACAATGGAAAATCGTGCATGGTGGTTTAATTTATGTGTCAGAACAATTTTCGTATCTTTTTTGCAAGCACATTTCTTTAGCGAGCATTTTAATTTAATGTAGTTAAGGCTTTAGTCAATTTAAATTATCTATGTTTGTCCAATGTTCTTACCAAAATATCAGTAACGTTTGCATTAAGAGTAATAAAACTTCCATGAACGCCTTGTTGTTTGAAATTTTTGTTGTTTCCTTTTCTTGCTTTAAGCGAGACATGATTTGTTGAAGATATAATTTTCAGGGGTGTGGATGGTAGCCTTTTCCAGTCGGTGAAGATGGTGTGACCGGAAGCTGGTCATCCATCTTTTTTTGAATCTTGGGGAAATCCAAATAGTGCCAAAGGATTTCATGGTAGGGTGGGTATGGCACCGCTGCAACGTCATCCGCAGTGCCCTTGAAGTAGTGATATTATCCGTCCGCAGTCTTTCCGATTTTTGGTTCTTTCACTGGCCTGATTTATGTTTTGTTTGCAGGCGAGGTTAAGTTTCGGGGGCAAGATCCCCCCACCCTCCATTCCGGCGAGTTCAAGCTGAGCAACCACAAGCAGGCCGCGTTCCCCGAACTAAGCATTCCGTTCCCTTTCCGAACTCTTTTTCCATCCTTCCAAACGCATCCCATCCTCTTTCCTCGCAACAAAATGCCTGAATAAGTTGCAATTACCCTAAGCCTACCCGGGCAAGTACTGGCAAGCAAGTTGGACCCCTTTCACACAAGGAAACTGAGTTGCCGGCGATTTTTAGTTTGTAGGCGACTACAAACTAGCCAGTTTCTGGCAACTCAGTTTCCTTTGTTTTAAAGCCGTCTTGCTATACAAACACATTTTTTACTAATACATACAAAACTAAGCAACTTGCTCTTCAACTGGCATGGAATTTCTGAATCCAAAGCAAGTTGAAAGGCAAGTGGAATCGTTCAGACTTGTATATAAAGCGATACCTGGATAGTTTTTCGTGAAATATTTGGAATTGAATATTCTTTCTGCCACAACTTTTAATGAGGAGAGGGACCAAGAAATTTAAACATTTCAAAAATAGGCAACAACTGTCAAATATGATTGAAGGATGGCTATGATTATGATGAATTATACAAAAAATCTTTAAAATCCTTATTTTGTGAGTGTATATTTTTTGGGAGATTTTTTCATTCCCCTTACTTCTTGCCCTTCTCGCCTACAAACTCCCAGTTTCCAGCAACTCAGTTTCTTTGTGTGAAAGCAGTCTAACGTGCGTAATGCGTTATCTTCTGTATCATAGCCCATGGCCACATAAAGCCTGATCCACATCTGTGTCGTGTGTTGTGTTGTGGAGTCGTGTGTCGCTATCGCTACAATATATTTCATATGCGTAGAACCATATTTGTCTCGTGTGTTGTGTTGCAGTGTGGCGCATAAAATATATGGAATGACAGCCACACACGACTCCACAACACAACACACGACACAGATGTGGATCAGGCTTAATACACGAGCCAGGTGTGGTTCCAGCCTTACTTTCAATCCATTGTAAAGTCTTATGTCGTTTTCGATTGGATTTCGGAACAGTACTACTCCTTTTTAATAGGGCTTTTTAGAAAAAAAGCAATATATCTCTGTCTCATAGCTTCTAAACGTCAAATCAAAATTTTGGGTTAATGACGTTTGAGTGCTTGGCGTTAATTGGTTTAGTGGTGCGTTCTTTTTTGTAACTATGGTCAAAAACAAAAGTAGCAATGTCAAAATTAAAAAAGTTTCTTTTTTTTAAGAACGAAAAAGTTAATAAAATGGGAAGGGGTTGAAAAAAAATAATTAATAATAAACAAAAGACAAAATTTTGATTGCGTTAAATTTATTGATAAATAATTCACTACCAAAAATGCATGGTTCCTACAAATTAAATAACTATCAACTTCATTTTTGCATGAAATTGAATCGCAATACAAAACATTTGTAATTTGTTTTTGCTTTTTTTTGTTAATTTTGTATGAGCCACACATTTCTTTATTAAAAAATTAACCCAAGCGGATGAATAAAATTTCGATGAAAAGTGAACTATTCAGAAAACAATTCCAAATATCAAATTCAATAATAAAACAATTAAATTTATAATTAATTATAATAAAATTGAAAACAATTTCAAATCGGAAGACGAAAAGCAAACACAATCTAACTCCAAAATGAAAACTCAAAGTAACTTTTTCTTATTAAAAGAACGATGAAGGTGAACTAGTTAGAAAAAAAAGAACGCACAAATGTCATTAACCCAAAATTTTGGCTGTGAGTTTTGAGTTTGACAATTTGGTAAAAATCCCCATTCCAATCGAATTATTTTCTATTGTTCCGAGACTAATTTGGGAAATATGTATGTGTGTGGACGTAAATTGTCTTATATTTATGTACATATATTTTGCACGTTCAGTCGAGTAAAATTAATTTGGCAAATAATCCGATGAAAGGGTTCATATGTATTTGTGTGTTCCGGGTCTACTCCTTAATTAATTCCGGAACAGAAAAATACTCCGAAAACATTACCTGGAACAGCCAATCGATTTTTTTGGAGTACGCGGAGTCAAAAAGGAGTAACTCCGAACCTCCAACCGAAAACGACATTAGTGCCTGTCCACATTGGATTTTTAATAGCTTTGTTCAGTGACGTTGTTCCGAACAGTCCCTTCAAGCAAGCGAGTCCATTTAGGATCCGAAACCAGTGCATAAACGGACCCAAAACGTGATCCAAAACGATTCCAAATCGGATCAAATTAGTATGGAAATTAGAATCACCACGGAGCCATTATGTGAATGTGTATTGTGAGACAGAGAGAGTATTCCAATTCACCATACTCAGAGAAAACGGAGCCTAAATGGAATCCAAAACGGACAAACAAAAATGAATGAATCGAGGCATACCCAAATGTATCGCATTAAAAAGAAACTTCCCCATCTAATCGAGTTTCTACATTGCATACAAGAAAAAAAAAACAAACAGAATTTTGTTCATTTCAAGACTTTATTTTTATTTATCAATTATAAAAGGTACATTATATACTTCCACAACTAATCATAAACATATAATAAACTTGTATTTGTGATTGAATATTTCTTAAAGTTTTCACAAGAAAAAAAAACAATTAGTCTTCGACACGCTACCTACTAAACTGAATTTAAAAAAAGTGGTGGAAATTAAAACAAAATGACTGTACTCTCTCTATTTCTCCATGCATAGAAAAATTCTCTCGATTCTTGTTCTTCTTTTTACATGCGTATACAGAAAATTTGTTAGGGAGTGTAAGACACTCAGTTTTTTTGAATTCCCAAGTGATTCCAAAGTGAACCGAGAAATTCGGGTCCGTGATTTTGCTTGAAGGGGTTTGGAACAGTTTAGAACAGAAAAGTACAAGTTTTTGCTGTTCAATGAGAATTTTCTTTTCTAAACTGTTCTGATTTGCTGTTCAGTGAGGCTGTTCCGAACAGTTTTGAACAGAATAGAACAGGATTTTCTGTTCTTACTTTTTAGGTAGAACAACTTAGAACAGGTTTGTGACAACTGTCAAAATCAGCTGCTGTCACTTGAAAGTTCATATTTGTAGACAAATTTCGTGGCTCTTTGTGCTTTTACTTTGAAAACAAACAAATAAATATTTAAAAAACAACATAAATTAAATTACATTAAATTGTGTAGTTAAATAAATACTATTTCTAACTGTTTTTCATAAAAAGTATTTCTTGCTTATCCACCAAACTCGAATTTTTTTTGACAATTACATATCTCAGACAGCTGCTTGTTCTATCCTGTCTGACATTTCTGTTCTACTCTGTTCTGTTCTGTTCTAATCTGAAAAAAACCTCACTGAACAATCCTAATGCTAGGTGCAACCTGTGAGAGAGGTAGGTTTTATGTGAGTGAAAAAGAGATGGGTATATATTCCACCCAAATTGCACCGATGCGCCACTTTCAAGCAATATTCTCGGATTCAACATGATAGATTTTTTATTGTGCGAGTGAAAGAGTTTTTCTTTTTTAGTTCAGAGCAGAGCCTGAACTGTCAAACAAAAAATTGTGTTTCTTTTTTACCTCTGAACGTTCAGAGCTTCAAATTTGTGTTTCTTTTTTCGTTCTGAACGTGTTCTGAGCTTGTTTAGAGTGCGCTCTATGAGCTCTGAATAAAATAACTGAGCAGACCGAGTTGAATGCTGAACACAAGCATTTGATAGGTGAAATTTAAAAAAAAATTGACAGCTTAGTCCCGATCTACATTGCCCGATTTTTCCACGAAGATTTTTCCAGAAATCGTGTGAAATGTACACACAGAACGATTTTTTCCATAAGATTTTTTCCTTGTCTTCTTCATTTTTGTATTGCTGTGCTCTTCATGTTTCATTGAGATGCACTCACACCATCTAACGAACGGCACACTGACACCGAACACACACAAAAAAATGGAAAAAAGACGAGAGAGAACATAAGCAGACTAGAAAAATCGTTCGAGTTTTGTGGTACAAACGATTTGATCCCTACCCCTCACTTTTCACTCCCTTTACCTACGAAGAAAAGATCGGCACTGGAAAAATCGTTCAATGTAGACCGGGACTTAGTGTTCAGGTGTGTTTCAAAAATAATTCTGAGCGCTCAGAACCAGAACACGCTTTGTTCAGAGCATGCTCGATATGCTCGGACTCTGTTCAGAGCTCTTTTCTGAGCTAAAAAAGAAAAACGCCTCATGTTGAATCCGAGAACATTGTTTGGAAGTGGCGCATCGGTGCAATTTGGGTGGAATCTACCCATCTCTTTTTCACTCACATAAAATCTACCTGTCTCACTGCATGCACCTAGCATTAAAAATAAAATGTGGACAGGCACTTTTATATTTGCTACACTCTGAAACGCGTTTTTCCAAAAGCTCAAAAAACATGACAGGCACATGAGTGTGTGCGTGATGGTTGCCATCATCTTCACCAGGCTTCCCATACTCTCATTGAGTTATTTCTGTCTGCTATCGTATTTTAGACAAATAATAGCAGCATTTTATTTCGCCCATATCCGATTCGGATATGATTTGCATACGAAATTACATGTATTACAAAATTAATACAAGATCCAGCTGTACTTTTCAATTTGGATTTTCAAATCCATTCTTATCACACAGCCTTAGCATTCTAAAAATTAGTTTTAATTCTATAGAGTAGAGGGCTTTTTGAAGTGATGAATTAAGATTAAGAAATCAAACAGTAAGCAGTGTATGTCACTGTTGGTTTTGAGAATGAGACTGACAGAATTGTTAAATTTGAACGAAATTATTTTTTAAGCTTGAAATTAGATTATTCAAAATCGTTCTCCAGGGTTTTAGAAAAATTGCGTAATATGGCAAGCCTGGTTGTAATTGGAACTTTTTAACCTTGTTTCTACCGGTTTTTTACCTTTGGAAAGGGACCAGGGATAACCACGAAACGACCTTCGTGATTTCATGACGTCATTAATAAAGTAAAGCTCAAGCTCATGTCAAGTACTTTTGTTTTGCATCATTTATAAGTTTGTTGTGCTGGTTTTTTCGGTTAGTAAGCGTCGTAGTGTTTTTGCTCGTAATCATTTCTAGTATACTTTCACTGAGAATTTAACTATTGCTTTATTAATAGGTTAACAAAGGAAAAACTATCATTATGGCACCTATTCTGGCACCTACAATCTCACTAAGCAACGGGCAACACATGCCAGTTCTTGGTCTCGGTACGTGGCGCTCCTATGAATCGGAAGCTGAAAAGGCTTGCAAAGATGCTCTCGATTGTGGCTATCGTCATATCGACACTGCTTTTGTTTACGAAAACGAGGCAGAAGTGGGACGCGCTATTAAGTCGAAAATTGCCGAAGGTTTGATTCGTCGGGAGGACGTATTTGTCGTCACTAAGCTGGGTGGTATTCATCATGAACCCAAATTGGTGCAGCACGCATGTCAGCTGAGTATGAACAACCTGGACCTAGGTTACATCGACCTCTACCTGTTACACTTTCCAGTGGGTCAAGTATACAACGGCGATGGTAATGTACATGGTAGTGGGCAACTATCGGATATCGACTATCTTGACACCTGGAAGGAAATGGAGAAGCTCGTTGAGCTGGGACTAGTTCGCGGCATTGGTCTATCCAATTTTAACAGCGAGCAGATTGATCGAGTTTTGAAGAACTGCCGCATCAAACCATTGGTCAACCAAGTGGAATGCCATCCTGGATTCAATCAAAAAAGGCTTATCGAATTCTGCCGTCAGAGAGATATTATCGTTACAGCATACTGCCCATTAGCACGACCAAAACCAGATCTCAAGTGGCCCCCGTTTATTTACGACGCTACTGCAGAAGAAATGGCTAAAAAATACAACAAAACACCCGCTCAGGTTTGCCTGAGGTATTTGATTGATATAGGAACAGTGCCTATTCCAAAGTCTATAAGCAAACATAGAATCGAAGAAAATTTTAAAGTATTTGATTTTAAGCTGAGCGACGAGGACATCAAGATCATGGACCAATATAATACAAACGAGCGAATGATACCGTTCTCAGGTATGAGAAATCATAAGTATTTTCCGTTTAAAATTGACTTTTGAATTGTTTTTTAATAAACTCATTAAGCAAAGTATACTGTTATAAATTCTGTAAATAAATATACATAAATTAAAAAAAAAATAGTATTTTTCTATTTGTAATCATATTTTAATAATATGCGCTACCACCTTTATTTGAAATAACTTGAAAAACCCAGTTGGAGACTGAATCATGCAGTTATTTTATATAATTTAAAGAAATTGCACTTCATGCTTCTTTGATTGCAGCAGTAAGTGATTCTTTGTCCTCATATTGTCGATCAAAATCGTAAACTTAACGAACCATCCATGATCCATCCCCATACGTTTTCAATAATATTTAGGTCCGGAGAATACGGTGGCCATTGAAGTAAGGTAACATTTTTCTCCGATATCCAACTGTTAATGATCCTTGCGTTGAGGATTGGCACGTTTTCTTGATGAAATGTCCATGGTATTGGTCCAAAGCAGACCTGTATATTTTAAGGTTAAGTACAAGTACAATTCCTTGGTACTTAAAATTTTCAAGTACAAGTAAGTACAAGTACCGAGGAATTGTACTGTAAATACTGTACTTAAATACTTTTTCAAATACCACATTAATGTAAAGAAGTCACAAAAAATGTTTTAAAAATGAACATATTTCAGATTCTGGCAGCTTTTTTTGGACGTTTCGGAAATCGAAAATTAAAAATTATTTCAAAGTATACTGTGACTACAAAAAAAAGTATACACTGTACTCATGAGAACACTAGTCTTTGTGTATTTTTTAATTTTTTACTTTTGTGGGCATTGTAATTGTCAAAACATAATGTCGTTCTTTTCATAAAAAATACTGTTTTCTCTTTTCCTCTTTGCTTATGATTTAATGAATTAAAAATGAGAAACAAATTTATGTCGAATTCCTTACAGTCAAAAAAATTCGAATTTTTCTGAACAAATCGAATTTTTTCTAAACAAAATCGACTTTTATGCTGTCAAACAAATCCTGCGTTTTTAGCTAGATTTCACATCAAATCGCACACACACTATCAAGATTTGACATTTCTCATGCATCAAGATGGAATTAAATGTTCTCATTACAATTTTGTGACGAAGTTAAAAAAGAAAACAAATGTTTAAGTGTTCTTAATTGTTTAATATTTCAGTGATTGATGAAAAAAAGTAAAGATAATTGTGCGCATCTTCAAGAAACAAAAAATCCCATTAAAATAACATACAATTCGCGAGGAAATCACGTTGCAAAATTATTTTTCTTCGTCCTCTAGTGAAATATTCAGAATAGGTCCTCGCTGCTGTGTGTGGATTAATTTTGGATTGTAATTTTTTTACTTGATTACGCGCACAATTGTTTTTGATGTTTTTCAATTATCAGACGAAATATATTTGTTTTTAAATTATCAAAACAACGCGAAAATAAAATACACTTTAATATTTGCTTTGCGCGCACTACTTCTTAGTTTTTGTGCGACAACAAAATTCCTGTCAAATTGCACTCACACAATCACAAAAAAAAAATCGACTTCTTTATGAATTCCTTACAAAAAGAAAAAATTTTAATGAAATCGACTTCAAATGGTTGTAAGGAATTCGACATTAGTATCATACGGGCTTAAGTACTTTTAATTCCTTTTGTTTTTTTTTACAAAAGGAATTTAAAAGGAATTATAAGTACCAAAGGAATTTGAAGTATTTGAAAAAGTATTTAAGTACAGTATTTTATTACTTAAGTAATGAATCCAATTTGTTTAAATTCCTTTGTGGAATTTAAGTACAAGTACAATTCCTCGGTACTGGTACTTAAAATTTGTAAGTACAAGTACCGGGGAATTGTACTTGTACTTAAAAATTTTAAGTACCAAGGAAATGTACTTAAGTAGTACTTAATGTCGAATTCCTTACAACCAACAAAATTCGAATTTTTCTGAACAAATTGAATTTTTTCTAAACAAAATCGATTTTAATGCTGTCAAAAAAAACTTCCGTTTTTAGCTAGATTTCACATCAAATCGCACACACACTATCAAGATTTGACATTTCTCATGCATCAGGATGAAATTAAATGTTCTCATTACAATTTTGTGACGATGTTAAAAATGAAAACAAATGTTAAAGTGTTTCATTGAATGATCAAAAAAGTAAAGATAATTGTGCATATATCTTCAAGAAACAAAAATCCCATTTAAATAACATAAAATTCGCGAGAAAAACACGTTGCAAATTTATTTATCTTCGGTTCCTAGTGAAATATTCAGAATAGATCTTCGCTGCTGTGTCTGGATAGATTTTGGATTGTAATTTTTTTACTTGATTACGCGCACAATTGTTTTTGTTCTTTTTTCAGACGAAATATATTTGGTTTTAAATTATTAAAACAACGCGAAAAATAAAATACACTTTAATATTTGTTTAGCGCGCACCACTTCTTTGTTTTTGTGCGGAAACAAAATTCCTGTCAAATTGCACTCACACACTCACAAAAAAAAGTCGAATTTTTTTTAAATTCCTTCTACCAAAAAAAATTTTTAAATGAAATCGACTTCAAATGGCTGTAAGGAATTCGACATTAAATTTTGTAGGAATTTGCGGGACAAATCTGTAATGCCGCTCCCTGACTTGTCGGTTCGGTATCGGTACGGTAAAATCAGTCGTACCGCTTTTGTACCGATAACATGTATTTCAATGGGTGCATGCTGATTAGGCGGTAGCGTTACGGTATATATACGGTATACCGAGCCGCGGTACGAATGAGCAGTAGCAATCGGTAAATACCGCGTGTATTGTGTAAAATTTCATCGTCAGATATGGAGCCAAATAGAAACGAGAATGAAAAGCTCGTTATAAGTATTCTTTTTCATTTTGTACATGGATTGGAACCTTTCATTATCTTGTGACAGTTCTTTGGCCGCAAAAAACAGTCGACAAAACAAATTTTTTTTCAATATATGGATGTCGCCAGTATTTTTTTCTTTTTATTCGCAAACGCGTATAAATATAACATGCAATATGCATCTTCTTCTAAGGACGACATTTTTTTTCCGGATTCTGAGTTTTTAGATTAAATACCGAAAGTATACCGACAAGTGAAGAGACAAATGCGGTATGGGTATGCTTTCGGTACGGTAAGAAAAACCGCTTACCGATACCGTACCGACAAGTCACGGCATGGTTGCCACTCGAAAGTCAGGGAACGAAAATTTGGTCAGGGAAAGTCAGGGAATTTTGAAAGCGGTCAGGGAAAATTTTGTTCAGCACTGAATTTTTTCACATTAAGATAATTAAATCTTTCGTTCAACTGTGCCCACATTTTTGCGCCAAAAGAATGTGTATTCAATGAAATTCAGTTCAAACTCATTTTCTATAACTTATTTGTTGGCAAAACAGCGTTTCTAGAACTGAAAAAATTAAAGGCTATAGAGCATCTTTTGTCGCTATATACACTGTCACTTTTAAATATTTTGTTGTGGGAATACTGTTTTTTTTTTCATTTACGAAGGGACATTTGAAGTGTAAACAGTAAATAGCTCTACCAAGAAAAAAAAGTAGATACAAACTAAGATGATTATGAAATACAGCCATGTAAACTTTAAATTGCGATTTTTGAAGTTTATTGAGTTATGACGTTGATCTTTTTAATGAACGATATACATATGTGTGTACAGATTATTTTTTATAAAATGTTTAAACATACGAATATTGTTTCCACATACATAAAGTGCTCTTGCAAAGATAAAGTTTATATCATAATACAAATATCGCCCACAGGGCGAAATTCGTCCACCCAAAATTCACATTCAAAAAATATTTTTTTAGTTTTAAATTTTTTTTTAATACGCACAGTGATCGGCAGTGCAAAACCAAAAATGGCCCTTAGTGTGTTCATGCGTGTCTCAGGTATATTCTGCACATCTCCGCACCTATGGCTTTCCAATCATATACAATTTATCGAAATTGGTTGGATACTTTTTGAGCAAATGGTACTACAAACTTTTTTTAAGGCTATTTATGTATAAAAATAAGCTATCCCGGAGTGAAGATTTCATAAAGATGTAGAGCATAAAATAATTATTGGTTTTTTTTTTACATTTGCGTCAGCAATTACAAAAATTGAGGATTGTTAAACTTGGTCAAAATTTCAACTTACCGACAGGAACATTGTTGGATAAATCAACAAAATTGTACATTACGTTGAACATTGTGGCGGTTTCATAATGTGCAAAGGATAGATGGCATTATGTGTTTTTTTTTACATTTTTTTTCTTTGATTCTAAGTAAAAATTATGCATGTGGATAACTTTGTAGATGTACTAGTCTTTTTGAAGTGAAACTTCTTTGCGCGGGTTGAGAGTGAAATTTCAAGGTTGAATTTTTGTGAAACCAAAAAATGTAACGCCAATGTGCTAATCATTGATTTGCTAAGTGGTGGGTGGTAGAGTAAAAGTAAAGATTTTTATTGATAGGCTTATATATTTTATAGTGCAATAAGTTTGGATTTTTTCATAATCTATATTATTGTAGCAGATAAAAGGGAAAATGTACTTTTATGTCTATTTTCTAATTTCGTTAATTAGAATGCCAGAGTTTTGAAATTTTTTGGTGAATAGATAGTGAAATTCTAATGTCGAATTCCTTACATCCATTTGAAGTCGATTTCATTTAAAAATTTTTCTTGGTAGAACGAATTCAAAAAAAAAATTCGACTTTTTTTTGTGAGTGAATTTTGACAGGAATTTTGTTGTCGCACAAAAACAAAGAAGTGGTGCGCGCTTAACAAATATTAAAGTGTATTTTATTTTTCGTGTTGTTTTGATAATTTAAAACAAATATATTTCGTCTGATAATTGAAAAACATCAAAAACAATTGTGCGCGTAATCAAGTAAAAAAATTACAATCCAAAATTAATCCACACACAGCAGCGAGGATCTATTCTGAATATTTCACTAGGGGACGAAGAAAAATAATTTTGCAACGTGTTTTCCTAGCGAATTGTATGTTATTTTAATGAGATTTTTTGGTTCTTGAAGATACGCACAATAATCTTTACTTTTTTTGATCATTCACTGAAATATTAAATAATTTGAAACACTTTAACATTTGTTTTCATTTTTAACATCGTCACAAAATTGTAATGAGAACATTTAATTTCATCCTGATGCATAAGAAATGTCAAATCTTGATAGTGTGTTTGCGATTTGATGTGAAATCTAGCTAAAAACGCAAGATTTGTTTGACAGCATTAAAATCGATTATGTTTAGAAAAAATTGGATTTGTTTAGAAAAATTCGAATTTTTTTGGTTGTAAGGAATTCAACATAAGTCTCAGTATATTTAATTACTTTACAGCTCTGTGGTGCGTTCTTTTATTAACCATAGTTAACTATGGTTGTTATGTCAAACAAATTTGTTGAAGTGTCATTGTTAGATTTAGTTGGAAATTGTTACATTTCATTTTGGAATGATTTATTGTTAGATATTGTTGATCTTTGTTTTGATTATTGAATTTTTATTTTTTGTAAACAAACCTTCTTACATGTGCTTTGACAGATCAACACTTTCAACTCATATCATGGAGATGAATTGGAAATGGATACGAGTTGTAACTATTTGACACTAATAAACTGAGTTTAGGAACGATGTGATGACGTCATATACTTACAAATCGTAACTATTTTGTAATAAAGGAACGACCACTGTTAACTATAGTTAACCATAGTTAACAATAGTTAACTATGGTTAATAAAAGAACGCACCACTGCACTATGGGACCAAATGCTCAAAACCATCTCAAAAATCCATAACTTCTTTGTTTATCAATATTCTTTTTTGAAATTTTGCACACGTATACTTGAATAACCAAGAATTGAAATAAAGAAAAAATTTAAATTTGAAATATATTATTTTCTTTGTTTTAAGGTTAGACCGCACACAACTTCAGCGGAACTACACTTCACGACGCGGCAAAACATTATTTGTATGAAATTGTATGAGCTATATCGCACTAAGCGGCAACTGAACTTCATACAATTTCATACAATTTATTTTGAATCGCAGTTCCGCTGCAGTGCAGTTCCGCCTAGTGCGGTTTAACCTTTAATAATATAAAACATAAAAGTTGTAGATCTTGTTCAATCTATATGTGTAAATCATGTTGAAACAAGAACTATTCGACCGATTTTGATGAAATTTTTACAGTTTACTTCTGTCACCGATGAAAATATTTAAAGGCACTTTTTAAAAAATCCGCCCACTGTTACGCCTATTTGTTTGGAATATCATTATTTTACATGCCTAGGAAGTCAAACAAAATTAACTGAGTTTTTTTTTTTAAGTTGGCATGAGATTTATAATTTTGCTGCCCACTTTTCAACCTTTTTCTAGTCCCTTTTTATGTGTTTCTGAATTTTTTCTTATTCAACGACCTTTAAAAGAACAAATTTTGTTATTAAGCTTTAAAGGCTCTCCCAAACCAATGCGAAACATTCGTTGCGGCGAAGAAACATTCGTCAGTTGCCTTCTGTGTGATTTGTAATAGACAAACCTTTTCAGCGGTTCGTTCACCTGCTTTCTTTATAGTGAAATCTTTTCGCTTTATTAGTTAATTTCATTTTTGTTAGTGAGTGAAAAATACAATAAATTAGTAAGTTAAATTACTAAAAACGTTATGGCCCCTGGGCCACGTGCTCAATCGAGCGGCCGGTTTGATGTTCTTGATTTAGAATGCCTTTCCGGACCAAAAAATACAAAAAAAAAGAAAAACTACAAATCTTTCTCCTTTGGAATTGAATACATCCACAAATAATAGTTCAGACTCTCCGAATCCAAAATTCATTGTAATTTCCCCTTCAGACAGTGACAAACCATTATCATCCTTCAGCGTTTTTTTTTGCTTAAAAAGGCATTTGATAGCATTAGCTCAAGTTACGAGTATATTACTCAACTAATAAATAAATAAATCGGGTGGCACAACGGCTCATGAAGAACCAGGGCCTAGTGCCTAACAACTCGCAACCATTCCTGTGTGCGCCTTTCGACAGGAATGGAAGGGACCTACAATTTTATGCCGAATCCGAACGGCTAGACGAGAAGCACTTATTCGTGACAAGTGATACTCTTGGAGGATTTGTCAATTCATCGCAAGAGGCAGTAGCCCTGAAAAAAACTTTTTAGTTTTTAGGTCGACGAGGCTGGGAAGCGATCCCAGACCTCCAGCGTGACAGTCGAACGCACTAACCATTACGCTACGGGCTACTACTCAACTGCGCGATGGAAACTTATTGATCTTAACGAAATAAAAAAAAATTGCGGATCTTTTCCTATCAAAAAAAATGCTTTCTAACCTCTGCCCAATCTCAGTGAAACTTCACTCCAACCTTAATCAATCGAAAGGTACAGTCTACGCTCCCTGTCTTATTAATGTGCCAGAAGAAGAAATTATTCGAGAAATGAATTCACAAGGAGTCACGGACGTATATAAATTCAAAAAACCATCAGTAGAAAAAGACAAAAAATCATCAGAAGAAAAAGACAAACAACTTAGCACAGGGCTAATCTTGTTTACTTTTGACCTCTTCCGTCCTCCCACTACACTAAACATTGGTTGGTACAACGTTAAGGTAGAAGAATACTTCCCTAACCCAATGCGCTGCCGAAACTGTCAGTTGCTAGGGCACACTGCTAAATGGTGCAAAAGTAATCCATCTTGTGTAAATTGCAATTTACCTCCTCACTCCCCTCTTACTTGTACACGTGTTTCTTGTGCAAATTGCGCTGAATCACACGCAGCATCATCGAGGCAATGCCCACGATACCTGCAGGCCAAGGAAATACTCAAAATAAAAACTGTCAAAAAATGCAGCATATCTGAAGCAAGACAAATTTATAACGAACAAAATCCATTGCCGAATTTTACCGCTTCTTTTGCCTCTGTTCTAACAGTACATCACAAGAAAAACATACTCATGGTGCTCAAACCAAATCTGCAACAGCAGAACAATTAATTTCATCTCCCGAGTCTAACTCAAATGCTTCAAATCCCACGGCTCCCTGCCCGCCCCATCCATTGACACAAATCAAACATCTTCTACAAATATTCCAACACCGCAAACCCCATTAGCTGAAAAGGAAAAAATGAAAAGCCTCTTTCTTTACCGATTACACAAAAAAATAAAAACGCATTACTCGATTCACTCACTAACATCAAACGATCAAACCTCTCTCACAACCTAGAATCCGCATCAAACCACTCAACACATGCAACTTCCAAAATTAACTCAGAATATTTACAGTCTTCTCCAGCTTTTAGCTCTCTCATAACAACTCAAGCAACAAATTCTAATCTCTCTGCCCTCGCAGGCACTGAACTCTCTCAAACAAACACAAATCTTCTACATTCGACATTCACCCACACTCAATCACCCAACTCAGCCACACAAATAACCCCCATAGAAATCGACGATGACGCAACATAAAAACAATTATGGCTCTCCTCAAACCGACTCTGCAGTCCCGGAATTGAATCGCCCGATCTCCACAGTGAGCTCGGGCGCTTCAACATCTGGACTGCGGAGTCAGTCCTCAACCAACCCAATTTTTGCCAACGCAGATTTTTCTTAATATAACCGTGATTATATTGTACAAAAGTCTGTTAGATCAGTCAAACCACTATTCAAGGTCCTGCAATGGAACCTTAAAGGTTTTTTCAACAATTACCACGAACTACAATTACTAGAGAAACGAACATAATCCTGCTATCATTTACCTTCAAGAAACCCATATTAAATATAACTTTCAACCTCAACCACCTAAGCAATATTCCGCGTACTTCCACAACCTACCAACAAATAATTCCTCAGTTCAAGGAGTAGGCCTACTCATACACAAATCTATACCTCATAGATTTATCCCCATAAGTTCCAGAATATCCGCATTAGCCGCGGAAATAGATCTACAAAATAAAATAACAATAATATCAGTATACCTCCCCTCTGATCAAACATTTTCTACCAAAGACTTGGAAGATGTTACCAATGGCTTTCAAACACCATTAATTCTCACTGGCGACTTCAATTCTTGGAACCCCTTATGGGGTTCCCCTATCCATAATACTCGCGGAAAGATCATAGAACATTTCCTAAGCAATTCCAACCTTGCCCTTTTAAACGACGGTCAACCCACGTATTTTTCAACTTCTGGGACATTTACCCACATAGACCTTACATTCGTTTCTGCCCAACTATGCGCTTCCGCTTCATGGTCCAGACTACCTGATCTACATGGATGTGATCATTTTCCAATAATTACCACAATATCTTCCGAATCTCGTGACCTTTGTTCAAAATTCACTCCAAAATATCAAACTGATAGAGCAGATTGGGATTCATTTAAAACTGAATTATCCAATTTCTTGCTAGATAAAAATCCATCTTCAAATATCAACAAAGAAACAGCCACAATCCACAAAGCTATCCGTTTCGCAGCTAACCTGGCTATACCTCAAACTCATTAAATAGAGAATAAACAAAAAAACGTCCCGTGGTGGAACAATGAACTCGCTGAACTCCACAAAACCAAAGAAAATGCATGGAAAGCTTTCAGAAAACAACCAACAAATACCAACTTAATAGCGTATCGCAAAGCCAATGCAATTTTCAGAAAATCCGCAAGATCTGCCAAAACTACCTGTTTTCAAAACTTCACAGAAAACATTAACCCAAATTCCAGCTCCAAAAAATTGTGGGTGGATGTTAAATCCCTCACCTGAAATTACACCAGCCCTGTAGTGAAAACCATAAAACCCCTACACAATCCATAATTTGTCCATATGATATTGCTGAGCTTTTTGCCCAAAACTGGGCTGAGTACTCCAAAGACACAAATATCTCCCCCGAATTTTTAAATGAAAAAAAATTAGCAATTAAGAAACAAATAAATCCAAATACCATTGATTCCAAAGCTAGATCCATTGAAATCCCTATTAACCTTATCGAACTTAAGAGCTGTCTCCGTTCGGCAAAGGGTAAATCCCCGGGTTTCGATCGAGTATCTTATACGATGCTTAAAAACACCCCACTAAACTTTAGAATACGGCTTCTCCGTCTATTCAATCAAATATTCGACAGTGGAGTTATCCCACAAATCTGGAAAACAGCCAGCTGTATACCGATTCCCAAACGCGACAAAAGCTCTTGGGATATAAGTGGTTACCGCTCTATATCCCTTCTCCCCTGCACTGGAAAAATTTTGGAAAAAATTGTATCAAAAAGAATTATCTGGTTTTTAGACAAAAATAAAATCAGGTAGCTCTTAAAAAAGGGCATTCTACAGTGGATGCTCTTCTGCATATTGATCACTTTATTGCTTCCGCATTATCATGTAAAAATCATGTGTCCATTCTGTCAATAGTTTTTGAAAAAGCTTTTGACAGAATTGGCATTCATATCGTACTACAAAAATTTCATCTATGGATAATCGGTCCAAAAATGTATAACTTTGTTAAATCATTTTTAACAAACAGACAATTTCGGGTTAAAATAGGACCAATATATTCATCTGTCAAAAATCTTGATAACGGAATACCGCAGGGATCTCCACTCTCTGTGGCCCTTTTTATAATTGCTTTTGATGACCTCAGCAAAATCGTAAAAAAATACAACAACCTAGAACGCTATTTATATGCTGACGATCTAGCCATTTTTTCTAAATGCAAAGATATTACGACAACAGGTTCTATTTATTCGAACATCTTGGCTGATATCTCAACCTGGTGTTTACACTCTGGTTCAAAAATATCTTTTCGTAAATGCAAAATGTTACATATTTGTAAACAAATTAAATGTACAAAAACCATAATCTTAAACACTAACTTTAAGGATATATTAAATGAAAAAAATCTTTGTTTGCTTGGAGTAATATTTGACTGTAAATTTAATTTTAAGGAACATTGTTTGTATTTGAACAAAAGCCTAGCTACCAGGATCAACATAGTAAAATATTTATCATCAAAAAAAAGTTTAATGCACGTTTACTCCCTTATCACAGTTATCAGGTCCACCATCCATGCAAAGATTGGTCTAAGTATTTACGGAAAATGCTCGACACCCTCTTTAAAGCTCATACAACCTCAATACCACACTGCTATACGCCTGAGCCTCAAAGCTTTTAGAACCACACCTATTAAAAACATCCTAACTGAAGCTGGTCTACCATCTTTAGAACAACGAGTTGAACACCTTACCTCACACATCATACTAAAGCTTATTTCTACACAAAATTACTTAATTTGTAACGATGCAAAACAAATCCTAAGCCGCAAAAAAATACCAAAAACTACATCAACTCTTTACAAAGCTATACAATTTTCAAAAGCTCTCCACATCCCAATTATGACTAAAACCGATCAAACCGCTTCACTGCCGCCTTGGACTTTACAAGAAGATTGTTTAGACACAAAACTTAAATGTCTTCCAAAAACAACAACAAACAACGAACAATACAAGCAATCCTCTCTGGAAATTATGAATGCTGGGAAACAAGCAAAATATAGTTTTGTGTTCACCGATGGGTCCAAAAATGAAGAAGGCACAGCATTTGCAGTTGCCGACGAGGACGGTAAAACTTTAACAAAAGGCCTCCTAAGAGAGTTCTCTTCAGTGTTTTCAGCTGAAGGAATGGCTGTTTTAAGGGCTATCAAAACAGCAGGATCTAAAAAAACCATCATCTGCACTGACAGCCTTTCAACGGTTGAAGCAGTCAAAAACGTTGACAATAAATCTTTTTACCCAGATATAATCCGCAAAAAACTGATCAAAGGCCAAAATAAGATCAAACTAATGTGGGTTCCAGGACATGTTGGTATAAAAGGCAACGAAGCAGCGGACATGGCTGCTAAATCTGCCATTAAAGAACCACTTGCTACCTTTTTTATCCCAAATAAAAAAGACATTCAAAAAGACATAAACCATCACTGGGATGCTATTCAGAAAGAGGATTGGAAACACTATATTCACCACTACGTCCAATTCAATCCAAATGCTGAAAGTATACTGTTCCCAATCAATTGCTCGTGGAAAAAAATCAAAATTTTTCTGAGACTTCGCCTAGGTCATACTTACACCACACATAGTCATCTTATATCAAAAAACGATCCACCAATCTGTAACCTATGCTTCAAAAATGAACCGATCACCATCAAACATATCACTGAGGAATGCACAACAATCATAAATGCTTCAAAAAAACTTTTTCCAAATACAACCATAAAAAATCTGCTAAAAATTCCATCAATCCAAAACATAGACTTAATTTACAATCTCATATGCGAAGTAAACATGTAAAATAGTATTTAAATTATCTTTAGTTATTTTTTATTAGAATATACATATATATTCCTATCATCTTTACTTGTATAAACATTTTTATTTTTATTTTCGAGCAAATAGCCCTGGTAGCTGGTGCTCAAAAAAAAAAAAAATATTAGCACTGTAATTTATTTACTTGTTAATAAAGTTATAAATAAATAAATAAATAAATTAATTCATATATTTCTCCGCCACGTTGGTGTGGGCACTCTCATACATACATGCGTATGTTTCTTCGCCGCAACGAATGTTCCGCATTGGTTTGGGAGAGCCTTTATAGTCCAAGTCCTTATTGGATAGAAATTCCTTAAGTAAATGGACTGCGTTTTTAAAAGGTCAGTTTCAATGTAGATACCTAAAGCCTTTTCCTTCGTTTAGGACGATATACCATCTGACTTCCGTAAAAGATTTTGAAGCAGATTTTGTTTACATCTTTTTGCATAATTCTAAGGAAAGTTATAAACGAAGCTTCATCATCATATTCCATTCCACGTTCCTGAATTAATTGAATTTTTTTCCGTTTTCGTGTATTCTCAGAGCATTCTTCATAAGGTTTTGAGAGCCTACCACGTTCTCCAGATATATTTTCACATGTAGAAGTCAAGGAGCTACATGAATCCAGTATAGATCTGAAGTCATCATTTAGCCAGAATAGGTTCTCACTCTCAAAGGGATCTGGTTTTCTCTGGGATTTATCCCATCGTTGCCTACATTTCGAGACCAATTATTTTTGAATACTTTTTATTACTATCACCCTTATTGCGAAAATCGATTGTTGATTGATAGTTGATAAATATTGAAATTCGATAGTAAACCACCCAACCGAATTTGGTCATTGGGAATAATGCAGACCGTTGTGAATTTTAAAAAATTGAGAAATATCAATGAATAGTTGATCAAATTTTCAGTAAATTGAGTTTAAAAATCCAAAAAATCATTATTTATCAAAAATCAATCAACAATCGCAAATCGCAATAGGGGTGTATATCAACGACGGATTCCGTTAAATTAAAATGTTCCATCAAATAATCAATCATTTCACAATATTTTTTTCCTACTATAATTAATTTACACAGGTCGCGTCCATTACAAATGAACCCTTTCATTTTTTTTTTTTTATTTTTGTAAATAAAATAAAGTTTTACCAAATAGATCAAGTGCTTTTATGAGAATAAAAGTTCAATAGCCATAACATTATGAATCCTGCCTCTTTTCGCCTACTTTTGTTGTTGCTTTTGATCTTGTTGAGTCAGTTTCCATGTTTTATGCAGCTCTCTTATTTTGTTAACAGTTAAATTTGAATACAGTTCATACCTAGTTCAATAATATTATTTTCAATGTTAATTTGTAGATAAGCAGATTGTCTTCCTCTCTGTTTTAGTGTGTGACTAACACATATAATTAGGGTGGCCCTAACAAATGAAATTTGTAAATTTTGATCAACTACCTCTAAAATCTTTGTAAATAAATTTAAAAATAATCATGAATTTTTGTTTAATATTGATATGATCCCTAAGACGACGGAAATTTTAAATGGGAAATTATTGTTTTTTTTTTTTAATATCAATCTTTGAATTTTTATAACTCTAGTTATAACCGACGAAAAAAATTAAAATTTGGCACCATGTATGTATAGGTGTGTTAGAAATTATATTTTAAAATTTTTTAAACAGTTATATTTTTTTATTCTAGATATACACCATTTTTTTACAATTTTGATTTAGAAGTAAGAAAACAATGGTCCTAGAATTTTTCTGATACACAGTTTTATATATCTTAAAAGTGACTATAGTTGTGCCAAATTTTAATTTTTTTCAGTCGATATTACCAAAGTTATAAGAATTCGAAGTTTTATTTTAAAGACTTATTTTTTTTCTCATGTAGTAGCCCATAGCGTAATGGTTAGTGCGTTCGACTGTCACCCTGGAGGTCTGGGATCGCTTCCCAGCCTCGTCCACCTAAAAACAAAAAAGTTTTTTTTCAGGGCTACTGCCTCTTGCGAGGAATTGACAAAACCTCCAGAGTATCACTTGTCACGAATAAGTGCGCGCAGGGGAAGCTTGATTTCCGCGTGTACTTCTATTTTGGCTTATTCTGCAGGATTTAATGGTTTTCCGCGGCTCATCTTTCCATTAATAAAACAATTATTAATTTTAATCTACACTTCCATTATTAGAACAATATTTTTTCTTCTTACCGTAATCTATAGAGTCAAAACGCATACTGTTTTAATTCAAGTGGCGCAAAAAAAACAAGTGTTTTTAATGAAGTAATTAGAAAAGTCATAAGAAATAACCTAATGGTATTGTAATATTTTGCCAAGGGTTCGCTAATAAAACTTATTTCTTTTATTTAAACTGTACAACAATTACTTTACAAAAATAAAACACCTTTATTTCACTTCAAATACTTTACTTCGAATACTTTTATTATAACAAGCACAACTCTTAATTCACTATTTTACACCGACGTTTATTCGTTCACTTTCAAAATCAAACTGAGCTACTAGAATCTTCTAGGAGTTTGGAAATGTGCTGGAATGAACTTCTCCTCCACAAGTCTCCACAAGTAGCTGAAAAGCTTTCGACCAATTACAAATTATAGCAGTGTCATGGTTTGGGTATTGGATAACGATGCGAGTGGTTTAGGTATTGGATAATGATAGAGTGGTTTATGTATTGGATAATATTAGTTAACCTTTTAGATGGCGCTGAACTCATTACTAATTTATTCTGTTATAGAAGAATAAGAGATGTCGTTGTTTGCACAAATGGGCATATTCACCACAGTATTTTCCTGAATTATTCTGTCCATGCAGTTTTATTCGCAATAGATCCCTCTTTCAGGAACTAAAAAAAATAGCGACCAGGAATACGCATCAGGAAAAGTTGAAACAGTATGAAATTGAATATTCTTTCCTGATGGTCGTTTATAGCGAACAGGAATAAATATGTCAGTTGGCCAGCCTACCGCTAAGTTTTCCTGATTGAAATGCACACGAAAAACTTATTCGTCCGCAATTCTGTCAGTGCAATCAGTGAAATTGGAATTCAAATCATTGGAATTTTTTGTTCCATTCTGTGAGAAATTACGATCAGCTGGCACGAAAAATTAACTTGCATCAAGAAAATAAATAAATACATTTTTAACAAAAAATAATTTGTCAATTGAAAATTTTATTTGATCAAAAAATTCTATGAGTAGTGTAGCATTTGTTTTTCAAATCGAATGAAAATAGTGCAAAAAATTCATTTGAAAGTTTTGCTTGATTCGTTTCCCTGATCGCTATAACCAACCTCTAACCCTGAGGCTTCACGAGCCAGTACTGGCAAGCCAGTTGGCTACATAGATTGACTGTCAAGTTCGTATACGTGAATATGCTGTGACGTAGGCGGCAGGCTACTTGTAAGCAAGTTGCTTTCAAGTATCTGCGGTCACATTCAGCTTTTACTAGGACAGCCTATCTAGGATTCTAAATACACAATTTTATTGAATTTGCTTTGGCATCGGACTTCGATTTTTTCTTAAACAAAACATGACGTCGAATTCTGCATCAAGTCTTGCGATGGCCAACGCATAATACTTTCAATGCGTTGACGGATGCATTGGAATGATTTTCATCTAATTCAAAAGTTTCGATTTTTTTTAAATAATTTTTAAAAAAAATTGATTTTTTGGAGTTTTTTTTTAATCCATCATCATCGAAGCCACCCTTTAATGGAATTTGACAGTTCATGCGTTGAAAGAAAGGTAAGAAACTAAGTTACGTGATACAAGGAGTATTTTGTTCCAAAATGTCACCCAAAGGCGCTAAAATCACCTTTTCCCGCGCAAAAAATTTAATCTTAAAAAATTCAAATATCTTAAAGTTTTTCAATGCATAATCTCTGTAGCAATCTTTCAATTTAATTTGACAGCCCATGGCTTGACAAATCGGTAAGAATATTCCAAAAGTTGCCGAAATCCCCAAAACTATCATTTTTCCGAAGCAAAAAATATATATCAAAAAATTAAGATTTTTAAGAGATTTTGTATCCTTCAATCGCCTATTTGGAAATGTTGAAAATTCTTGGTCACTCCTCTCATTAAAAGTTGTAGAAGAAAGAATATTTAATTTTGCATTAAATTTCCAACGAAAAGCTATCCATATAGCTTTATATACAAGTCTGAACGAGGCCACTGTCTTCTCTACTGGCTTCCCAACTGGCTTCGAAAATGGCAAGCCAGTTGACGAGCAAGTTGCTCAGGTTTGTATGTGTTAGTAAGAAAATTTAAATGTATTGTAACTTGTAAGCCAGTACTGGCTCGTGTAGCCTCAGGGTAAGACACAAGACAGGGTGGGATACATAAAGTACTTCTACTATTTCTTTGCTTTTTTGTTGGTACTAGCCCACCTGTTTTGTCAAAGTGTGTCAATTTGCGTCTTTTAATTGCAAATGGAAACCTAGAACAATGCGGACAATTAATAAATATACACGAAGAAACTAGTTGCTTCGTTGGATTTTTCGTTTGTATGAGCCAAAGAAAGTTCCGCTCCTCCGAAAGACCAATGGAATTTGCAGAGTGCAGAGTTTATTCCTTCACCTCTTAGAAGAAGAAATAGAGGAACTACCCTTGTTGGAAAAAGGTGAAGCAGTTTTTAAAATGGTGTGAGGTCTCACAAACACAAATGCATTACAGCAGGGACAGAGTGCTCTTTAAAGGCAACGCACTAGGGCGCCATCAGAATAGTAATTTTTGTTATTTTCCGAAGTTGTTTTAGTGGAATGTTCTAAAAACAAGAAAGAGTACGTGCGTGAAGAAATTTGCCAATCTGAAATGTCAAATCGCTAGTGTGATTTTAAAACAGAACAATAAAAAAGTGTTATAAATTAAGACACATATATATATATAAAAAAAAACTTTGAAAAGACAAACCTTTTCAAGTGAATAAAATAGACATTGTAGTTATTAAGCAATCAACAAAAAAACAGTGAGTTTTGTTATATTTTTCTCAAAGCAAGTGCTGTTAACTGTTTGTATTTATGTAGATTAATTAACTATCGAAGAACATATTATTTATAATGAATTAAACTTTAAACATGAACCATGAACAACCAAATATTAACTGATAGACACCTTACTGAACAGACAAATTAACATTGAAATATAAACTTATTATAAGTTGGCGACGGAACAAATAGATATTTGTTTACTAACTTAAAACGTAAAAAATCGATTTAATAACAAAAAATAATGTTCTCATAAGAAGGATAGTTGCGCCTTTCAACCTTCAATATAATCTCATGCACACCTGTTAACGAGAATTTCAGTTTGACATTTCTGGTTCTTAAATTCTAGCAAAAAAATTATGTGCACATTTTCCACTAAATTATAATATAATATTCTTGACTTAATTTAAAGTGTAACTCATTCTAAATATATTGTTTAATAGTTCATCAATCTAAAGACAAAAACATTACAGCACTTTTTGGAGAAAAATATAATAAAAATTCACTTGTGAAAGGAAAAGCTTTTATCCACCTTGTTTTGTTGATTTCCACACCCCTGAACAATGCACTTCATGTTTTTTTTTTTTTAATTTATAAGAAATCACCACAATGTCTATCTAATGCACTTTAAATTATTTGTTTTTTCAAAGTATTTGTTATATTAATTTGGGTTTTAACTTGTACCAATTTTTATTTCTTTGTTTTTTCTAATCACACGCTAACGATTTGACACTTCTGGTTCCCAAAAATTGCTTCACTCACGTACACTGTATATGTGACAAACACCTCTTCCTCTATTTCTTCTTCTAAGCTTCACTTACACGTCCAGTAATATATTTTGTGTAGTGTGAATTTGTAGTATCCACAATCCACAAAAAACTTTCATGTCTATTTATCTAAAAAAACATCAAGTTTAAAAAGAAATCACTTACAAATCTTAGCTACGTAAGTTAATTAATTTATCAAATCAAAAATATTCCTTACAAAAATTGATTTCTTTTATAAAAAAAAGGAAAAATAAGAAGTACCTAGGTACCTAAAAAAAATAATTACCATCCACTCAATTCTGTACAGCGGTGCTCAGCTATTCCATAAAAAAACAAGAGCGTCAATTTTTCCATCAACTGTCACAAGTGTCATTTTATATATGGCCGCGAATAAAAATCCTCTTCACTTCACCGTCGGTGTATATCTGTTTATTGTTTTGTTTTAATTTTAGTTTAAAGTTTTTACCGAATAACTGCATTTAATAAGTGAGAAAAATGTTCCACACATTCGATTAAACAATTTATATGTTCCAAAGTGTTTTTTCAGTGAAAAGTGCACCCAGAACGGAAGCGAACGCATCACACATTTAATAAAAAAAAAAACAATTTCCAATCTCAAACTGCATTCACCGCGCCAGAATGTCTGCAAATGATTTTATAGACGATTTTATCGAAGAATACAAAAACCAGCCATGTTTATGGAAAGCCAATTCAACCAACTATAAGAATCGCACTCGGCGCCAAGAAGCTTATATGAAATTGATAGAAGTTGCATCCAAGCACGGAGAACTCTACAACATCGAACGTACCAAGCAGAAGATCAACAATCTGCGGTGTGCCTTCCGACACCAACTAAAAAAATACACCGAATGCAAGAACAATAAATCTGGCAAAGAGGAATCGTATTGTCCCAAACGAAGGTATTTCGAGAGTTTAATGTTTCTAATGGAGGAAGAGAAGCCTGCAAATCGAATAAAGCTGGCCGAGAAACTAAAAGAAATGAAGATGACGAAGGTCATCACACGGAAGGCAAGTCCACCTGTCTTCAAGAACAAGTTGCCAGTTATAAAACCCGAGCAAATAGATATAACGATCGAAACCATAGAAACCTCAAACGGTATAGAAGAACAGCAACAGCCGGAGGAGGAAATCATTGAACTGGACCATGATGAAAATGAACAGCAGATTGAACACGAGGAGCTACAACAACAAGAAGAGTCTCAGAACTGCCACTCAGAGGACATATCCGTAGCTGAGGAATCAGTTAAGGAGTCAGGAGGAGTTGTGTACCACACGGATGTGCAACACAGCGATGAGGAAGAGGAGGGCTACAAGATCATTTGGCCGGTTAATCAGTCCTCCAAGCCGATAGAGACCATTCAAACGAATTACATCCACATGGCCCCACCACATTCGACACCCTCCACGCCTCCCACACAATCACATAACTCGACACCTATTATTACGTCAGTCAGTAGCTCCGCTCCCTCAGCACCAATGACAACGACAATAATTCATCATGATCTCTCAAATTCAGTTCACAATTCTTCGGCAACCCAGATTGCACTACCCTCATCAATTACAATCCAACCTGTTCCGAAACAGGGCAGCGAAACTTCCGAAGGAGGTGGCGGTGGGGTGCAACACTCAGCAATTCGACGGAGAACGATCTCAATTTGTTCCAACAAATCCCAATCTCAGCTAAGCACTGCCGCCACCGAAAGCTACGAAGTCGCTCAGGATCCTTCTCCTCCGGCTTCTAAAAAGGTGAAAATCGATTGCACGTCCAGTGATTTTGAGAAATTGCTCACGCTGGCGTGCAGCAAAATGAACGCTCCCGAAACCCAACCTGAGGACAATTTCTCGATGTTTGGAAAGATTGTGGCGCATAAGGTACGCAACATGGAACCGCAGCAGGCGATGTACGCCGAGAAGATCATCTATGACATACTCTTCGAAGGCCAAATGAAACAGCTCAAGTATCCCTATCCGGCACCTTATGGCATGAGCGGGGCTCCTATGCCTGTCGTGTCTCGTTCCACCATGTATCCCCTTAGACACAGTGGACCAAGCAGTCAGGCGGCAACTATAGTAGCCACGAGTAGTCAGCAGCAACAGCAGCCACAAACGTTTGTCATATCCTCGGTAGATTGTCATGGAGCCCCGACAGAAATCCATGCAACAAGTTCGGCTCATCACACACATTACTCACCGCAGGGAGGCCACTACACGACTACAACGACCATCAACGAGGAGGTCGAAAATTAGTTGTAAATTTTCTTAAAACATTCGTCCGTAAGAAAAATCGTCTTTGTCTCCCCTGCAACAACAAAAAAAAAACATTGCACACAAAATAATTTGTAAGAAAAATGCGAAATCTAACGTGAAATAATTTATTTTAGCATCCGGACTTTATTTTCCAAATCAACCGTTATTGGCAGATTTTTTTTATTAACATTACATGCTACGCATACAAAAAATGATATTTCCTAAAATATAAAAAACAGAACCGACATGTTATTTTAACAAAAAATATACCAACAAATTTAAATTAATTTTAGGAATTTAAAAAAAAATTGTATTTGCTAAAAGAAATTTTAAAAATTATATATTATTATCGTTTAGCTATTAGAAATGGATAAACAAAAAAAATAATTATTTTTTATTTAACGATGTATCGTAAAGACATTAAAATAAAAATCTCTTAAGCTGTAGATGATTGTGTGTGTTGTTTTTTTTTTTTTTTTTTGTTTCCACAGACCAGCTAAACTTTTTACCTGCAAGGTTTCGTAATGTATACAATATTTTGAATACTATTTTTTTTTTGGACGCGCATATTTGCATGTAAAATAAATATATATACAATATAATCGCAAAGCTAGAAGCTATAAATATAAGCTAAGCGAATGTAAGAACTGAATTAAAATTGGAATTACCGGTTACAGTTAGTTTATATAGCCGAAGCTCTTTTGTAGTTTTGATATTTAAACAGATTAATATAAGTTCAACATTTGATTTATTTTGCTTATGCCCCTGCTGAAAAAATTACCTTGGTTTAGTTGCGTCGGTTTTTTACGGACCAAGTGAGTTTTATGCTAAATTGTAGAGTTGCAAAAAATCTAACGACATTTTACTCAAATTTTAGACATGCAGAGTAAAAAAGAATAGTTTGAAATGGGAATACTTAATTTTTAAACGGAAAGTCGTTAAATATATGATAATAAATAAATCTACAAATCGAGATATGAACACATGAGGCTACTTGAAATTTGGCCCAAAACGAAAAATGGCCCAAAACGAAAAATGGCCCCAAATTTGTTTTTTGTTTTCCATACACATTTTTGGGGCCATTTTTCATTTGATATTTGGGACCATATTTCATTGGGGCCAAATTTCATGCAGCCAAACACATGAACCTTTAAACGTGATTTATTATTATGTTCACCTCAACAGTAGTTGTTTAAACGACAAGGCTGTGTAAATCCATATTGGTGTTTCAGTATGACAAAATAAAGCCATATTGGCAGGACGGTCAAGAGCAGAAACGACGACGCACATTTTGGTTTCATTTTTATTTTGTTTTCAATAATTCTGCATAATTAGGGGAAGCATATTACTGAAACAAATTGTAAAATAAAGATTCAAGGATTTTTCAGGTAATTTTGGGGTTTTTGAATTTTATCTTTATAGTGGGTGGTTTAAATTTTTTTCAAAATCTACGGAGGTTATAGACAAAAATAAATGGTATGCTCGGTCTCCACTTGTCATTGAAAGACGCAAATTGACACCCTTTGACAGGACAGGGTGGCTTTTATCAACACAAAAAGCAAAGAAAAGTAGTAGGGACCAAGTATAACTAACTCATCAGTCTTGTCAAAGTGTGTCTTTCAATAGCTTTGTTCATCGACGTTGTTCCGAACAGTTTGGAACAGAAAAGTACAAGTTTTTGCTTCGAATGTTATGTTGAACTGCGTGAAATCCGATAACAGATACAAAAGCAGCTTATCATTCTTTGGTTTATAGGCTTTGCAATTTACCTCTTTCATTAGTGAACTTCAAAAATGAATATGAATATATAAAAAATGTGGCTCATGTAAACGGTTACAATGAAATAATGATAGACGAGCTAATAGCTTATCATTCTCGTAAGGCTAGAAACTCAAATCTTACCACTGCACTCACAACAAGAAAAAGTTAAAAACCAACGTGTGGCAATGTGTTTTGCTCCCGAAATAACGAACAAGTTAAAGAAAAAAATTAAAGAACATGGATACGATATTGTTTATAAAAACAATAATAAACTACGTAATCTACTCGGTTCAACAAAAGATAAAATAGATGACTTAGATAAATCAGGTATTTACGCTGTTAAATGTAATGATTGTGATAAAGAATATTTTGGACAAACCAAAAGAAGCATACAAAAGAGATTTAATGACCATCTAGCTTGCATACGTTTGAACCAACCATCTCGTTCAGCCGTTGCAGCACACGTATTAGAACAAAATCATAGTGTTAGTTTAAACAATGTACGTATAGTGAAGCAAGTGCGAAATGAAATGCAATTAGACGCGTACGAAAGTTTTTATATTCAAAGGGGCAATAACCTCTTGAATTCAGATAATGGAAACATTTAATCTTGCTTATTTGCAAAAATATGACCAATGCAACTGCTTCAGTAGTGCAGTGCTGATGATGAAATGAATCGGGTTTCGAAATGCATTCGAGGTTTGTTGACGTTTTTATTTATAAATTTTAATTCATTTGTTAAGTTTTTATTTAATAACGGCAACTGATTAAGTGAAATCTGATTTGCTGTTCAATGAGTCTGTTCCGAACAGAATAGAACAGGATTATCTGTACTTGCTTTTTATGTAGAACAGATTGGAACAGGTATCATCACTTCGAACTTCTAAACCTATATTTTAAAAAGATAACGATCAACAATCATAAACATTCACATGAACATTGCATACTTTTAAATTTTTAACGCTTTTCTACAATCAACCGGACGGAACCTCTTATGGAAATCGCCATTTTTCACTACTATCCCTACAAAAATGTCTCCAATACCTACCGATATCTAATATATGTATGCAACACATCAACAAAAATAAGTTTTTTTGAAAACTCTCCAACTTGATTAAAGCGAAATATCATTGATTTTCTCCGTTTGTATCATTTTAGAAAATTATTTACGATTGTGTTTGGAGATTTTATTCCCGATAAAGCTGTAAGTTTTTTTTTTTATAAAGAATGCATTTTCAGATGACTAATAGCAACTAGTGAGTCATATAAGAATTACAAATCTACAGTGTGTCTTATGTTTCTGATAACTAACATCACATTGAGCTCCGTTAGCTTGGCAATTTTAATTCATTTCTGTGCTCTTTTGCGTAGAAAAACGTTGATTTAATTTAAATGTTCCTATAATCATAATGGTACGTGTAATAATAATTTAACAACTACGCATTTAACTGATTACACCTATACATATCTATTAAAATTATTAAGGATATATTCCAATATTGACCACCACTATGCTGAAGCTTAGTCTCCTTTTATCCTACGGGACGATAGTTGCAGTAAATTCTTCAGAATTTTAACGCGTTAAAATTCATAATTTTTGCTGTAGTCGGTACTGAAATTCCAGAACAACTTTTCAACTATTTAAATATGCAGTATTATGGATACATAACTATAGGAACTCCACGACAGAAATACAAGGTCTTATTTAATACGGGATCAACTTACCTCTGAGTTCCATCGAAAAATTCTAGCAATTCAGATGATCGTTTGAATTTGATGCACAACAAGTACAAGGGGATAAATCATCGACTTATATAAAGAATGGCTTAGCATTCCATAATGATGAGTATGGTTCTGGCAAAACGTCTGGCTACTTTTCCACCGACAACGTCAACATTGGAGGAGAAGGCGGTGAGATTATTTTTGGAGGATCTGATGAAAAACATTACAAAGGCAAGGTTTTTGTTAAAAATTGACTCAGGTTCAATTGGTAAAAATGATGGTCGCCACGCTATAATTGATACAGGCAATAGCATAATAAAAGGACCAAATCGTGAGATATTCTCCATTAACTATGCTATTGGTGCAATGAAAACATCAAATCGGTCCCGGTACTTTGAAATCAATTGTGAGCGAATTTCTTTGTTCTGGGTGGACAATCTTTTACCCTCGAAAGCAAAGACTATATCTTAAAGGGTGATAATAAATGTATTACAGCGTTCTTTGGAATAGGTCACAATCGCTTTGGGAAGAAGACATTTATTTTTGAAGATGTTTTCATTGGCAAGTATTACACTGAGTTTGATTCAAGCAAAAAACGTGTTGGCTTCGCTGAAGCTGTCTAAGATAAAACGAAATATTTCTTTAATATTTATGTACAAAACTGTGTTTCAAAAGATAAAAAAAAACAATATTGAATGTTTTAATTTTTGTTATAGATGGCATTTGAATTTGGCTTTTTACTTGCGATTTATATTAGGCTTGTTTTTTGAGAGAGTGACTAGCCACTCAGTAAAAGTTTTACACGGAAAACACAAACACAATTCTCTATAATAATTTGTTTTGTTATTGTTTTGCGTGTAAACTTTTGACTGAGTTGCTAGTCACTCTCTCAAAAAACACGGCTATTATGTACTTGTCAGGGTTGCCGTTCTAGCGACTTTGTCGCTAGATCTAGCGACATTTCAATTTCTTCCGCTACAAAAAATATTTGATGTCGCTAGATTATTTCTAGCGACTTTTGAAGGTAAGCATTTGTGAGTTGTAACACGCAAATACTATTTTTTTGTATGTAGTGGCCCTGGTGATTTTACATTCTTGTCATATAAATTAATTTGACATTTTCTATTTTCAATAATTGGATACTGAAAATCACCACACATAGGCACACACACATAAAAACATGTGCAAAATGTAAGTGAGAATGAGCGCAGTTGTCAATTCATCTGTTTCAAATTTATTATAGACCTAAGTTTTTTCTTAATTTTATTTAAATTTTTGAACAAAAATTAAAAGTTATTCAAAGCGAATTTTTTTTAACGCTTATTTACCGATTTTTGTCTAGCGACTTTTTGTCCCCCGAATTTCAGCCAATCTAGCGACTTTTGGAAGTTGGTCTAGCGACTTTTTATTTCAGCTTGCCCAACACTGGTACGTGTACATATATATATATGTAGGGGAGCGTCGCCAACAGTGAGACATTCCGAATAACTCCGAAGAAATATGTACCACGTCGAACTTGTTGTCGTAGGTCATGCAACAGATCTTCGTTCGATGGAGCTTATCCCACAAACGTCAGTGGCAAACGGAGCTAAAATAAGAAAAAAAAACAACAACAACAACAACAAAACAGTATAAAACAGCTCTGACTCGAGGGAAAACAAATAATTTCGTATACGTGTACAGAGAATGCATTTGTAGTTATGTATTTCCTCGAATAAGGTTTTTTTATGCATTTTTTTCAAAATATATGTATAGCTATAGTTTCGCGAAATGCACAAATTGGTTCAGTTTCAGTTTCTATTAACTTTCAATGAAGAGTAGTGGCGCCGTGATAGGAGAGTGGAAAAAAACACTCAAAATTAAATCTTAAGTGAATTAATAAAAAAGAAATAACTTGTAATCCATAGGTGTTTTCTCGTGATAACACTTGCAGTTAGGCTGCATAGCTTTCGCTCCGTCATATTTAACATTGAAGGATTTGAATGAACAACAACCACTTGTGTTGGCTACCACCGAGTATTACGTTTGGCTGGAATTATTGCAATTTCATGGCTGCCACACCAATTATCAGATTCCTTTTAGTGGTGCTTAGTCTATAGTTCCAATTTTAATTTTATAAATTGTTTTTGCCGTCAACTGGATTCGAACCTAGACCAAGCTACCTCAGAGGCCGTTGCACTACGCATTGCACCACCGAGGTAACCTGATCGTGCCCATCCAAATGAAGGTTTTTCTAATTAAGAAAGAAAAAATCGAAACAATAGAAGTTATATTGTTTTTGTTTTTATTTTAGTGGACTGTATTGAATGAAATTCAATAAAAAGTACTTAAGCGACCTTTAGTCCAATGCGTTTCGGTCGATAACAATTACAGTGGACCTCATCAGTTAGAGCTGTAATTGTTACCTTTCTAAGACGCAACAAGCTACCTCAGAGGCCGTTGCACTACACATTGCACCACCGAGGTCACCTGATCGTGCCCATCCAAATGAAGGTTTTTCTAATTTACAATTGCATTTGGACAACTAGCATTTTTACAAGCCACACACAAGTTAGATTTTATTCTTTCGGGTTCTTTCTATTTCTCTTCTCCATTATTACCGCAACAATTCGTGGCATATGTGTAAGGAGGGAAATTGTGCAGCCTAACTGCAAGTGTTATCACAAGAAAACACCTTTGAATGAAATTTAATTTTTGAACAGTGTCAAATCTTTCATACAATTTCCCTCCTTACACATATGCAACGAATTGTTGCGGTGATAACGAAGAGGAGAAAAAGAAAGAACCCGAATGAATAACATCTAACTTGTGTGTGGGCACGATCAGGTGACCTCAGTGGTGCAATGTGTAGTGCAACGGCCTCTGAGGTAGCTTGGTCTAGGTTCGAATCCAGTTGACGACAAAAACAATTTATAAAATTAAAATTGGAACTATAGACTAAGAAACACTAAAAGGAATCTGATGATTGGTGTGGCAGCCATGAAATTGCAATAATTCCAGCCAAATGTAATACTCGGTGGTAGCCAACACAAGTGGTTGTTGTAAATTCAAAACCTTCAAATAACTTTTAATCCAGGTGAGTTTTTCTATCAATGTTTTATAATATTGTGTAGATTATATTGTAGAGAAAACAATTAACTAGAGTTTGAGGCATTTTGATGCACGGTTTTTTTGTTTTAATTTGTTTACATATTTTCGACGATTTACCCAACATTGAGACAAAGTCCCGTTGACATCATTGAGGCAGTGCAAAAAAAAAGGCGATTGTTTGCGGCCACACCAGTCGGCTACAAGTCAGTATCCATTTTGGAATCACATTTGACCAAATTGAAGTGCGCTAATTTTTTGAAGTGAAACTTCTTTGGGCGCGTTGAGAGTGAAATTTCAAGGTTGAATTTTTGTGAAACGAAAAAATGTAACGCCACATGTGCAACGCTGAGATCGTTGATTAGTTAAGTGGTGGGAGGTGGGGTAAAAGTAAAAATTTGTTTTGATAGGCTAATATATAAGTTTGGATTTGTTGAAAATCTATATTATTGTAGCAGATAAAAGGGAAAATGTCATGTCTTTTTTCTAATTTCTTTAATTAGAATGCTAGAGTTTTGAAATTTTTTTGGTGAATAGATAATGAAATTCTAAGAATCTTACTACTTTGAGATTTTTATCTATCTCCTACTGGTATGGAGATATAAATTATTTTAAAGATTTTATCTCAAAATAGGCTGATTTCAAAAAATTTAATTAAATCAGGAGACTCCGCTAAAAATTTGAATTATATTTGAATTAAATATATATATTATATTATTAAAGTTGTCATATACAAATTTTTGATTTAGCAGAGATTGTGAGTGTAGGAATTTTTGGAAAATAGTCGGAAAACCTACTCAAATAAACCGATTTATTTTTTTTAAATGTTCACCTTTTTTACTTTAAATTTTCACCATTATTATTTAATTTTCAAGTTTACAACCCCAACCCATCGATAATTTTGATTAAGAACACATAGCTGCGTCTTACGCATATAAGCTTAATATCCCTATTCATATCGAGATTTTTAGATCGCCAAAGAAGTTTCACCTCTGCAACGAGTACTGAGTTACACGCGCGCTTTTTTTTATTTTTATTTCATGAATAATAAAACCGATTTTTTTTATTATCTATTTATCTGTCACTGAAGACATTTTTTGTGACTTCAATTTTCGTTTTTTATTTTTATTGAATTATTTTTATTCATAAGACTTTGTTGCATAATAGAATATAAATGTTTATCAAACTAAATTTGTTTTATTAAAATATTTGTTGGGAGGTGTCTCACTGTTGGGGAAGGACTGTCTCACTGTTAGAGTAGGTTTACCAGCAGTGAGACAAAGGAGGTACTCGGCCATTTTGATTTAAATTATTTAATCGGTAAAGGTAAATTTAAGTATGCAATTAACAGCACAAATAATAAACCTATCTAACGCAATTAAAATCAAATGATTACTCGGAATACTTCTTAAGATATAGTCATTTGAAAAAAAAAAAAGTGTCTCACTGTTGGCAACGCTCCACTACATCAGACTGGGTCTTAAAACAAAATACTTCTCCAACGTGTATAGTGACTAGGAACACTGTAAATATTAAAAAGTGGTTTATTGAATATTCTGTCGATTGAATAAACTTTTTACATACATATTATTTGTTACTGATGACCTATACAGACACTTCTTTTATCAGAATAGGATAGGAAGACAGGAGAGGCAAATTGCGAAGATTTTTTGTTTAAAAAGAAAATAAATTTTAAAACTTTAATTTTATTTTTTTTAATTCAATTAGGACAAGAGCCGACAGCAAATTTTGGGAGGGGATGTATAGCCAAAATATGAGTATATGAGCATATTTTATAAGTCTAAGTCTGCCATGTATTTTGTTCAGCCTTTGGCGGGGGTGGGGGTTCAACTCTAGATTTTCTCAAGTTCTTATCAAGAGTATTATTACTTCCATCAATTTTTTTTTAAATACATTATGATGCTCTGTTATTTTCAACATTTACGAACATTAATCGACTTTTTTTTGAGACTTTGTTTTGTTGGTTTTTTGCGTTTTATAAATCTCCAAAAAAAATCGATAAAGTTCGCTTAAAAACTTATATCTTGAGTTCAATTAGTCGGATTACCAAGATTAAGGTGTTTGGACTCAGAGAAAATGACAAAGCATCCTAATATATTTTCAAAAAAAATTTATGGAAGTGATAATACCTCTGATAAGAAATTAAAAAAAATCTCTATTTTCAACTCCCCACTTCCGCCAAAGGCTCAACAAAAAAACCCGCCAGAATTTTGATTTCGATATCACAAAATATGCACATAAACCCACATACTCAAATTTTGGTTATGCATCCACTTATAAAAGTTGCTGTCGGCTCTTACGACTGAATATTATTCAAAAATTTAAGAACCTTCAATATAATCACGTAAATTAATTTAATCTAAATTGGTTCAGCCGATAAATCAGTCAAAAATAAACAATAACATCCTTTCTCTGCATAGCGGTAATTATAAATTTAAATTTATCACCGAAAATCTAAATGAATAATAGCTTTCATGTCTCAAAATTTTAAACTTCCAACCTTATCCTTAAAGAGTTATGATCAGTAAAAGCACATATTGCACAGGGGAACACACGTCTCGTGGCATAAACCAAATTATACTTTTCAGAAGGATTTTTGTATCTGAACTCAGAATTGCTGGATTGGCTCAGGTTTTCGAGATATCCTAAAGTGCTAAATGTTTTTTTTTTTGTTATTTTTGAGGTTAATTATTTACACCACCAATAACATTTTCCCAACAAAAATTATTACGGCACATGAAAGTATTAATATTTAAAAAAAAAAAAAAACAAATTGGATCTTTCCAATACTTTCTTTATCATAAAGAAAAAGAAATTTGAATATTTAAAATTACTTTGGTTTCAAGTGGAGTGAATCAATATAATTCAAATAAAAAGTACAAGTGACCTCAACTCCAGAAATTATTGTGATTCGCCCAAGGTATAACAGTGGGCTCTAGTCGGTAAACATCGACAAAAATTTGTGTCTTAGTAGAGTATAACAGACTGACTGAAGAGCCCACCTTACCTTGGGCGAAACACAATGATTTCTGGAGTTGAGGTCACTTGTACTTTTATTTGAATTACTTTCTTTATCTTTCAAAAAAATCATAAGTTAGTTTTAGTCCGCACCTCCCCATAGTTAACTCCCGTATAGGCAACTATAATGACATACTCAAACATTTTAACTTTCGGTTTCGCGAAAAGAATACAAATTTCGGAGAGATTCAAATTGAGTTATTAAAGAGAAAAAAAAATTAGTAGTTGATGCGATAATTTTTTGGAAAAAATGTAATTAGTTTGTTAGTTAAACTCAAAAATAAATAAAAACACGTTTTTTTGACTTTTTGAGACTAGGATATATCCAAAACCTGAAACAATTTATCAAATCTGAGGTCATATTCAGGAATTAAGGACACAAAAACCTTATGATTCTGATTGATGGTGTGTTATAACCTTAAAAATACCGAAAATGTTTTTTTTTACTTTTATGATAGGATGTTTGGAAAAACCTGAGCCAACCTTACTCAATTCTCATATCGGATTCGAATTCGGGACATTTATTTGGAAAAGTATAATCTTGAATCTGCCGCAGATATTTTGTTAAATTTTGTTCCCCTGTGTTATTCATATAAAAATTGCTTCATGAAATTGAAAAACCTAGCCTCAAAGAAGTCAAATTTTCTGTCGGAAAAATAACAATTTTCATGGCTATGCATAATATTATACTTACGGATATTTGTTTTCTTTTCTTTTAACTAGCTAGATTTTATCCTTTATCTTAGTTAATATCAAACAATAAATGCATTTTTTTGTTCATTTAAAATCAAAGTGTGTTTTATATATTATTTTTGTTTGTTTTTAAATTTCAAATAAAATTGATTCTTTTAAATAATAATACAATATATTCTCTTTTTTAGTTTAAATGTAATAATAACACAACTATGCATATATGCATGTTTAAAACATTTTTAGTGGCATTCATTCAGTGTACTGTACTCATGCCAAAACGACTGCTTAACATCTGATTTGTTTACAAAGAATATTTGTATATAACATCTCCAAATTGAATATACATACATTAATATGTTTTCATTTAAAATACAACAATAACACAATTAACTTGAATATTTCATTTGAATTTTTAATCATATAAGAGATAAATTACAATGTATGTAGATGAAACATATTTAAAGGTAAAATCAAGAGAAATTAAAATTACATACAATATTAAAATGTATTTAAAAATGTTTTACAGAGAGTATCAAAAACTATCTCTGAGTAAAGAGAGAATTCATTGAAAATAAAATATTGATTTTTCGCCTTTTTAAGTCATATAAATAAGGTTAATTTATGGCTTTTGTTCATTTTGTATTAGCAATATATGATTTTCCATAACAACAAGGGTTACCACCTTTACATCTTTTCTTAAACTCCTTGTACTCTTTATAAAATATAAAATAAACTTGAATGTATACGTTACCTCAAGGGTTAGCAGGAGATTCACTACCTGCTTTATTTACAACATTTTGTATGTCCTATCAATTATCACGTAAAATAGAATTGCCAATCAAAAATCTATCGTAAACTTTTAAAATACAAAAATCTGATTTTCCGAGTGCAAAGTTGGTCAAATCTCAGACTTTTCATGGCAAATAGAACACCGTTTCATTGCAACTGTACCGCCCTGCCGCATTTCAGAAATCGACCCTTTATTTGACATGGATTCAGCTCGGAAACTATGTTCGTGAACCCAATAAATTGAAGAGATACAGAAGCAGTCTTTTTATTAAAGCCAACAATTTAGGCTTTAAGCAAAGTTATTTCAATCTCAGTTATCCCGATTGAAGCTTTATTTTGGGACTTATTTGTCTATTTTTCGATTTTGGCTTCTATCTTCGACTCTAGATCTTGCATTTACTATTTCTACGATCTATTAGAATGATTCTGATCAGAGTCAGAGCTATTGAAAAAACTCATATTTTTGTATTATCAAATTATGGCAACCCTAGTACAAAATAGGTTTTATTTGGTAACTAAATAGATGTGCACCACCAACTGATCGCTCCGCGAGCTCAGAGATTTTTTAAGTTAGACAAAAAATCTCACCTGAGCACTGAGAGTTTTTGCGGAGATTTCTGAGCCAAAAATTTCTTCGATTCACTTCTCAATTTTTGTTTCTCTGTCGAAACAACTGTTTAGTTGACAACCATATTATAGTTTTTTGGCGGTGTGCAAATAAGAAAGTTGTAAAATAATCAATTTCATTAATTTCAAAAAAAAGTTGAAATTTTATTTCCAAACTGGTATGAAGACAGCGGAGAATGTTGTTTCATCAAATGATTTTGCCTCCGTCAATTTGACACTGAACGCTCACTGAGCGCTCAGTTAGTGGTACACGCCTAAATGATTGGGAAATAACGGTATGAAAATCTTGCAGTTGGGTTCTATGCTATGTACAAAATGAATTTTATCGAATTTAAATACATATGTACATACATGACTTGTTTATATTTATAGGTAAAATTTCATTGTCGATTATTATACATAAATACATACATAAAGTTTGAATGTTTTTTTTTTTGAATTTTTGTTTCCATTAAGTATTTTATTTAATAATAATATACAATAATACATGGTAATACATTGCAACAGTTTTTATATAACATTACAATTAAAATGAGTTAAATAAATGTGAATATCGATTTTTTTTTTATTTAGTACTATAATTTTGTTTATATTGTATTTTAAGACCAACTGGAGATACATATTAGTTTTAACGAAAAGTTACTGACAAGAATAATTTGTAGGAGTCTTTTTTTTATTTGTAGGTTGAAAATAGATTTAAGAGAAGTGCGATTAAGAGTTAAGAAAATGTAAACAAAAATCTGAATCATTATTAGGAACAATGAAAATTCGATTTAGGAACATTTAGTCGAAATATGAAGGTAGTTATTAGCCAAAATAGAAAGGCAAATTTGAATGTGAAATGTTTATTAACAAAACTAGAGTGTGAAGCATTCAAACGTGAACGAGTAGCTCGTTGACGGAATGTGGTAGTTTCGGATCGCGACTTACGCGAACGTGTGTTCGTAAACGTAAGGCAAACGAAATTTGGCATTACGTCCTACTTGAACGAGTGCGCAATCGTGTACGCTCACTCGATTTGTCACCCGTCAAGTCTTGAGTTAACGTAATTGTATTTTAGTTGAATTTATTTTAAAAGAATGTGAGTAAAAATCTTAATTTTGAATAAAATAATATATTTTAAAATTTAAAAAAAAATCGGCGGAGTACGTGAAGGAGTATTCTATTTTGGACAAAAATATTCTGATAAATACATGTTAGGGTAAAGTCACTGCCATTAAAATGGGGAGAGCCTAAGTAGGAAACTCAATGCAGCTGTGGGCCACCAACAAAAGAACCTAAGCTTTGGAAAAAGGTTAAAAAGTAGAATTTATGTTAATTTGATTGATATAAAATCTTATTTTTAGGTTTTCGCTGATCAAAAGTTTCAAGCTAAAAAGAAGCTTTCTTTTAACAAAGCTTCAAAAAGCAAGAGGTGGCCCTTACGAATAAAAGCAACTAGATAGAGCTACTAAGTTGAAGCTACTTGACTGGAAGCTGAGGTTGAAGTTCTCGCAGTTGTGAAAACGTTTGCAAATTTCCAATTTAACGATGTTCCAAATAAAACGTTAACCCAAGAGAACCTGCAAATCAAATTTACTTCAACCCCGGAAAACCAAACTGCAAAGTTTTCTGTTGAAGATTCATTTTGTTGTCTGTTTGGAAATCATTGTGTAACTACCGATTGTGATCAAATCAAAACAATAAAAATGACATAATATGGGTGCGTTCAGCACTTGATTTGTTACAATTTTGAACATTAATCTACTACACTCATTTTTTTCATTTTATAGATTACGTCCCGTCAGCTAAGGTAGGTCGCGATTGCAATACGTTCACTCGTTTGACGAGTGACGTAATTTTCATTTGCTCGATCGCTCATCCGTTTACGGAGGACGCGATTCGGCCCAGGTTACGACAAAAACGCCTTTCTTACTCTTTTCCAAAAAAATAACTGCAATTTATATAATTCGAAAATCTGAAACAGTTTAAGTCGTAAGCATCAAAATAATGAAGGCTATTTTCAGTATAAAATTTCCTTGGGATGTTTCCCTCTTTCGAAAATAAGGAGCGTGAATGATGGGCAAAAGTTTTCCTCGGAATCCAATTAAATTTAAGATAAGTTTTCGATGGCAATTTGGCTGTCATTTCAATACGCCAGCTTGTAGGGAGGAAAAAGTAGGTAGTCACCCCTGTTGCGATTGTCAGTCATTGACTGATAGTTGATGAATATTGAAATTCAATATTAAACCACCCAACCGCTAAAAGTCATTGATAATAACGCAAACCGTTATGAATATTAGAATATTGACAAATAAATCCCCCAGTAGGTCCTATGTTCCATAACGTTCCCAACATTGAAATGCGTTTAAAAAAAATTGGTAAAATTTCACAGAACAGACAAACAAATGTCCTTATTTGTGAACTTCTATCCATAAAATTTTTTTGCGGAACATATTAAAATGTATATCAGTACGTATCATTTACATTAGAGAATACGGAATTACTTTGAATTTGTATGAACTTGCGTTTACATACCTTAACGCAATGTCAATTGTCAGGACTTTTACGGTAATTTCACTCAGAGTCTTTGAAATTTGAAAGTCTATGAAGTCCTATCCAAATTTTAGCATTATACCATTATTTAGAAAACCGATTAAAATAACGTCAGGAGGCTTTTTTAGCGTAAACGACTATCGGACTTTCGATATCACAAAATATGCACCTATTAACCCTCATACTCAGATTTTGGTTATACATCCACTCCCAAAATTTGTTGTCGGCTCTTGTCGTATAATGGTTGCCAATTTCAAAAGGACAGGGCCGGCCGGCGAAAGATACAAATCTCAGTAAGTGACTATCGTATCGAATTTTTGCCTCTTTTCAGCGAGGATTGGTTTCTTGTCGGACCACAAATCGACGTTTTTAACAAACTTCGATGATATATCATGAGAAATTACTATTTCAACATTGCAACATGAAAATTTATTTTCTTTGACGGAGACTGTATACAAATATTTGTCGCTGAAAAAAGGGAAACTCTAGATTTTAGGGACAGATTTTTCACTTCCAATAAAAAACGACTTTATTTTAACTTAAAAAAAAAATTACATATCCTTGTCTAAAATGTTACGTTACTGAATTGCATTGACAAATTTGGCTACTAACTTTAGCATTCTCGTCTTTAATAAATATAAGTGAAGAGAATAATTAATTATAAATTTGGCCTTAATAAAATATGTATTGTTTAGTTTTACTTAATCTTAAAAATTAAATTGCCATCATTTTAGTATGCAGACAAATAATTCAAACTTGTAATTATATTGGCACTACTCGTAGTATACATTTTAAAACTAAACTACACAAAGGGACAAATTAATTAATAAACCAACAATCAAAACAAATCGCACCTCCTTGAAAACTTATAAAATAGAAAATATATATATTTTATTTATATAAATATCAACAACTTACCAATACACAATTACGTAAATAAGTGGACTTTTGAAAGCCTATAACGTGGAAGAAATTTGTTTTGTTATTATTCATTAACAAGTATGCGACAACCTGACGATCATGAGACAAGATACATAAACGCGTTTATAGTTGGCTATTTTGCACCTGATCACCAATTGCACTGATAACTGGCAAAATTGGTCGTTGTTTGGACAAATCTATGCTATTTCCTGAGTGTAAAGAATCACTTGCATCACAGGTTGTGTCTATGGAATCGTTGGTCAAATCGCTGTCATTGAAATTACCATTGGTTAGCATGGTTTGCATGGGAACCATTTCGGCGGTGGAGGTAGTTGCTGATGAAGCTGTTATGTTGCTAAGACTACTACTGGAATCAAAGTGCTTACCAGCTTTGATGTTCAGACCAGGACTTTTGTCAAACGAGTCGACAACACTTGAATCCTGAGAAACTTGAATAACTGAGTTACGGTTTGAGTGTTTATCTTTGCGAACTGGAGGCTTCGGTACTTCTTTGGCTTCGACACTTATGTTGCCATTCCTATGCAGACCCGACTTGCTATCTTTGTCCTTGTCTTTGTCTTTTTCCTTCTCTTTCTCTTTTTCTTTATCCTTGTCTTTGTCTTTGGATTTTTTGAAGCCAGCAATTAAAGCTGCTTTATGAGCCTGAGCCTTGATACCTTCTTTGCTGGTTCTTATGATCGAATTTCGACTGCTTATAGGTTGGTGTTGGTCGCTGCCGCTCTCTTCGGTTATGCTCGTCAAAGCAGGCGGCTGATTTTGTGTTTGCGACTGCAATAAATGTGGATCATCGCCCTGGATTGGTATGTCGTCTGGAAAAGGTTTTTTTTTATTTTCAAAAAAAAAAAGAATTGCGAGATTATCGAAATAATAATATTGAATGTTTTGCTTTGTTTTCAAAATTTTGAAACGCGTTTTGGGTGAAAATAAGCGCGCACAGAGCAACTTTGCATTTAAGAAAATATCCCTTGGATTTAAGAAAAATAATATAATGACAAGCTTTGATATAACAAACTTTTTTATGTTTTAATTAATAAAATAAAGAATGTAAAGTGTCATTATGTTTAGAACGAACTATTTTGTGAACTATTGAAAGATTAAAAATTTTGGAGCTTTGTAAATGTGTATTTTTTGATAATAATTATTCATGCTTAGCATTTGCAAAATTCTTAAGCTACATAATGTTGTTTAATATGGTTTAAGGAAAGTAGATTCATAAATAGACGCAATAGGCATCTTATATAGGTTTTTGATTTGAAATTTAATTATTGTTTTTTTCTAAAATCGTATCAAGCATGATAAATAGATAATAAACAATTTTCATTCTTCTAAAGCAAAATAAAAAATACATAATTTAACGAATACTCACTCTTTGCTCTTGAAATCTAAAATCGGACTATCGGACTAACTTTGGGCAGATATTAAAAATTGGAACTATCAATTAAAGTAAGCTTTGTATTTTTTTTTGTTAATTAAAAATGGTGCATTCAAACTCAAGAGAATTTATATAGAGATTAAGAGTTAGAGTCGTCATAAAAACGAAACAAACCGGAATAAAAATGCATGTCTCATCTGTTCTCTTATTCCTACAACAGAAGTTTAAAATAATGTGTCAAAGAGCAAGCCACTTTTAAACAATACATAGCAAGTACCTGATTAGAGGAATTTTACGTGTGTCAGCGCGGGAAAGTACAAAACCATTTTCGGTTATATACTGAGGTAAAGAACAGTCTGGCAATTATTGTTTGCCAGACAAATTTTCAATATGATGATCTCTAATGATGAATAAATAACACCATTTGAGGTAACACCGATTGTCTAAATTTTGGAAACAAATGTGAGGTTCCGCATGCTTTTACTAAGCTCACAAAATTAAAAAACGATGGTGTTTTAGGTGATGTTACACCAATAATTATTTTGGCATAATATTCGGTTATTCGGAACTCAAGCAGTAAGGAGAAGGTTAAAATAAAGCAACAAAATCCAATGCAGGGATTGATGTGTCTCGAAAACATGCTGTCTGGTAGAGAACTTCTGCGGTAGGAGTCGAAATTGTAAGGGCATTCAAAACTTTGGGAAAAGAATATTCTGGTGTCTGTATAGAAGGTCTGTTACAGTTTATAGATTCGCTTAATTCACGAATATCTTTGCTGATTAAATTTTCTTACACTTTTTGAATTATTCTTTTTTCTTCAAATTTTGTTTAATTTATCAAATTTGTGATCGTAATACCCAAGATACATACATTAAAGGTAATATCATTAGCGTTTGGCTGATTTCAGTGCGGTTGTGTGTTCTGTCATTCTGTCTCGTGTGTGTTCATTAATTTAAATTTGTTTTCAAAATTCTGCAAAAGTTTGGTTTAACTAATTTGTCCATAAAAATAACAAAAAAAGTATTTAAAAAAGTGTATCCGGGCCAATTAATCAGTGCTAAGCAGTTAAAATAAATAAAAATTTCACGAATTTGTTTTTTTTTTGTTTACCTTGCAGTTACCTACACTGAAAGAAGCCATCTTGAAACTTGATAAGCTGGGCGTGATAATACCTTAGATATGTGTACTGTGCGTAATACCTACATATTTAAAATTATAATTTCCTTTTCCATTGTTGTTAGTTTTAGTTTACATAAAATAAAATCCAATCTTTCAAAGAAAAAAAAAACAATAACCTTTAAAAACAACAATTCGATTGTTTTCAAAATTAATTAACAAAAATGACAATTTAGCTTTACTACTTTAACAAAAAATTAAGCAAAAATTCATTGTATAGTAAACAACAAGTAATAAATAAATTTAAAAAAAAAACTCAATTCAAGCCCAGCTCCAATATTATAATAATTTGTATGCGAATGAAATATGTGTGTGCACAATTTCAAATCTCATTTTAGTAAAAACATAACCGTTTCATTATTAAATTATAAAAAGAAATAATATTTAGTATTTAAATATTTACCCATCCAGTCTTTGATTGTGCTGAGAAGTTACCCATTTTGCTTTTAATAGAATCAATTCAATAGTTCAATGTTTTTTTTTTTTTTTTTTTGTTTCGTGTATAGTTAAGTTTTATGTAAATTATTATCTAAATATGTATATGTTATTTTATAAATAACTCTTTAACATGCGTTTAATAATAGAATATGTATGTAATTACTAAATCAAAAGAGTATATATGTATGTAAGTTAACTTGGTTATTTTTTACAGCTTTTGTTTAAGGTATAAATTTGGAAATGGACTTTTAAGTTAATTTTTTGTTTTGTTGGTTACTCTGATTAGACTGATTTCCCAACTGCTTTAGTGAAGAATACGTTTTTGCCTATAATTTCATTATTTTAATACTTGGTTTTGTAAATGTGAAGGTGAGTGTGTGCATATTAAATGTAGTGTTTTGCAATTTATATGTATGAATGTGTTTATTTGGATATCAGAATAAAAATAATTTACTTTAACAATGGGAATAATATTTGTTTTTGTATAAACATTTACTCATTCTTATTAACATACATTATTATAAAATAATATTTTTTGATTGCTTCGATTATTTCGTTCGACTAATTTGTACGACATTTTAATTAATTCATCTACTAATTGAGGATTTTCGATATTAAATGAATAATTTATTTATAAACATATGTATTCAATTTGGAATATCATTTTTTTTTTTTCAAAAGGTCTATCTAATCTGAGCTATATGTATGTTTAATTTTTGCAACATACAAAATTAAATGCATGACAATTACTTTAAACGACAAAAGTTTATTATTATTCAATACAAATACTTACAAGGGAATGTTTTGTTTACTTTGTTAAAAAAAAATTTGTTTAAAATTTCGATATTTCAATTCAAAATCCATTGTCTTTAAATTATTGTTTTAATTACACTGTATGTAAGAAACTTTTACATTTCATCTTAAATGAAATTTATTTTAACTAAAAAATTTTACATAAGCATGGGTTCATTTCTTTAATTTAAGAATTGACCAAGTTCAACCGTTAGAACGAAATGGAAAATAGCTTAGTATTTAAAAACATTCTAAGCCAGAAAATTAAATATCTCCTGTCAATAACAGTGTGGCCTTGTTAATGGTTAGGCTGTTTTTTTTTTCAGATGCAGACCGTGGTCCCTCACACCACATATCTAAATAATTGTTTGTTGCAATACATAATTATTTTGGAGTTATTTATTCTTTCGTATGACATATTCTGCTATTTTGTCCCGTGAAGATTTTATTCTTTTCTTTTCGGAAGAAAAAATTTGTTTCAAAATAAAATATATGCTCTTGAGAAAGATAGAGTATTTATTTCTATTTAAACTATTTTCTTGCTTTTAACATTAACAATGCTACACCATTGTATTCAAGCTGTACTTTTGTACTTTGCAACCGCAGAAGTGCATTTTCTGCCCAAAGCAACCTAACAAAAAAATCTTCCTACTAGTGGTTTTGTCATTGTTTGACTGAAGATATCGGTTAGTACTTGGTATCCTCGTTTACAACAACCGCGATGCAATAGCTAATCATACCCTCACCTCCCGATCTATTATTAAAAAAAAAAAATAAATAAAATAGTATGAACAAACTAATAATAGTCGGATTAGTTTTTCGTTATGTTCTACAAAACTGATCATATACCCCATGGATTTCGGGGTTGCCTTTTTGGTGACTTCATATGCTTATTTTCGCTAGCTCATTCGTAAGCATCTCCTTCTTGTCGATTCTACTAGGATTTTTGTCCATACATTTTTGGCTATCGCCTTTCAGATCAAAAATATTTAACTAAATTATCAAGTTCTGTAAGGAAGGAGGCGTTTAATAGAGTTAGCTTTTTTATAAGTTTTGACCCAGTGGGAATGGCAAACACTAAAAAGGAAGACATTTTAAAATACAGAAAATTTAGTCTCTTTTGTCAATAACAGTGTGGCCTTGTTGATGGTTAGGGTCTGTGGTTCATCACACTACATATCCGACTTATTGCAATACAGACAAATTTTGGAGTCAATTATTCATTCGTATGGTGGAGGAAAAAAATATCTTCACGAACAGGATAATATAGTAACAGTTAGATTTTTAACAAGTGTTTGGTGAAAAATTGAATTCTTCAACTCAATTCAAAACAAATTTTACAACATATTGGCTAATGGGCATTTTTTCGTTAGCCACAAACTGTACATTTTAGAGGAAAATAATTTGTTGTGTTTTCCTTAAGCATTAAACAAATTCAATTGGTTGGGTCTTTAGTATAATTTTTACGCACGCAAAAGATTTCCCCCCACATTTCGTCGTTCCCAAAAATCTAATTGTATGTGTTTAAATAACTGGCTCTTACTAAGTGTATGTCGATTTAAAAAAAAATTATAATAATATAATAATCTAATTGATCTTGAAAGATAATTGTAAAAAAATGTATTGTTCATTTAAAGTATGGGATAAAAAAAAGCTGATTAAAAAAAGTTTAGATTAGATAGAACTTTTAGGGCTATTTAGACAAAAAAAAAATGAAGTTATGATTTTGAAAGATAACCATGTTTTAAGCTTTTTCTGCTGTTTAAATTTTTGTTTATAATGAATGCTAAAATAAATATAGATATCAATAAAAAATAATAATAATTATAACTGTAGTCAATTAAAGCTAGCTTGGCTATCAATTCCTTAGGCAGCACACGGCACAAAGCAATTTTTTTTTTGTTGAATAGATATAAAAAACACGCAACAGGAATTGCAATAATAACAATTTAAATTGGAAACCGATCTCGACAAGAATGTGAGAAGTGATACAAAAAAAAAAAAACAAACAAATTATATACGTACTGAAAAAGTATCAACTTCACCTTACATGGGTAATACTATTGGCGTGTGTGTGTTTTCATCGATATTATTATTTTGTTTTTAACTTATCTGTGAATTTGTTAAATTTATATTTCTTTCAGTTTAACTACTATTTATTTATGATTGTATAGCCAGATGCTGTTTGTATTATATGTATACTGGCGGGTCGACCGCTTGACAGCAGAGCATCTCTCTCATCACTCGAATCGCATGCGTCCTCAAGTTGGCTTATCAATCGAGCACCTGCACTTGACCTTAGTTCAGGTGATTGTTTGGCAGGCGATGAGGACTTTTTACGGCGAATAGCCGCTACCATTGATGAATTGGTAAAACTGTTTATGATTTCTTCGGTTGATTTCGTCGAAAGTTGGGATTTTCGTATTTTTGGCGATGCATTTGGTGATGAATTCTTCGACGATGATACTGATTTTTTAGGTGAGTCGGGTTCTTCTTCAATGCTCGAAGTTTTGCTGCCAGGACTGTATTTCCAGCCCCACGTTTTCCATCGCAATGGATTTATCAGGCTCCCATCACCACCGCTGCTATTATTGCTGTTGTTCTTCTTCGAACCATCTCGATTCTGCTGGTTTGACATTGTGTTAGGATCATTGTTGCCATCTATTTGCATCATCACATCGGGATTGTTGTTGTCAAATGTGCGATACTGATCATTGGCATTGGGCTGATGGGGTAAACTAGCCAGAAACTCCATGTCCAAATCGTCTAACAAAATTTTTGACACACAACATAATATACACTTGGAGATTTTATTATGCAAAAACAAATTCTTTTATTTTTAAACAAATAAGATTAGAAGACAATTAAAAGACTTAAAAATACATATACATACATGTTTATAGGTAAGTATATATATTATATTTATTAAAAAAAAAAAAAAAATAGGAAAGAAAGGTTATTAGGTTGGTGTGGTGTGGGGTTGGTGAGACAGAAGAAACAAAATTCAGTACAAACAACGGTGAATACTTTTTTCTTTTTCACAGAATCAAATTCGTAAAATGAATAAAAATAAAGGTTTGTATATATTTATTTATATTGAGTTATGTACATTATAAATGCTAATACAATTTCTTCTGTTCTTATGTACTAGATCGACTTTTAGTTATTTTTTTTTTCTTTTGATCGTTTATGGTCGAGAACTCGTTATAAAGATTTTTATTTATTTAAAGTGAAAGCAGTTAGGATGTTAAATTTAACGGTTTGTTTGTGATCATAAAATAATATATTTTGTGTGCTTTTTTGAAATGATATTTATACATACTTAAAAGTAATGAAATAACATGCAACTAATGTAATAATAATATTTAAGCATCTATATTAATTGGAGGGGGAATTCGCCACATGCAACTTATAAAACCTTTTATATACAATAATTAAACTCAATAGTAATAAATATACATGTTCTATTTACAAAAGTCAAAAATTATATACAAAACAAAAAAAAAACTAAAGGGTAAATGATATTTTCTAATGTGTGAATAAAAGCTATAGGGTATCTAGAGAATTTGTTTGTTTGTCTGATTAGAAATAATAGAAAATAATATTTATATATCTACTGCTCTGAACCTAGTATTCGAATTATTTTTGTATGGATAAAAACAATTATTTATTTGTTTTTAAACTGATTATTCGTTAGATATTAAAAAAAAGAGTGTGTGTAGCAGTGCATACACGCGTATGAAGTGAAACTTCTTTATCGTTGCAAAAAATATTTGCTGCAAGATGGCTTTAACATATAAAATCTAACAACCCTATTACGGCTATCAAATATCAACACGATATTTGATAATATTTAATATTATCTATTATAAATATTAAATATTATCAACCAAATTGATGAATCGGTATTGGTGATCAATTATCAATATTAGGTTTGTTCAGTGAAAAGGATCTAGATTAGTACAGAACAGCACAAATTGTCAGAACAAGTTAGAACAGAAAATTGCAGCACATGCACCAATGTGATTTACAGTTTCCGATTAGCTTTGAAGAAGTTCAAAATTAAATTTAATTTGGTTGGAATAAGTTAAGAATTATTATATTTTTTTGAAAGATATGGATATTTGTTCAGATAATTCTGACATTTTTATCAGTGATAACATTGGGTACGTTCAGATGACTTGGGGGACTTGCAAGTAAGGCAAAATAATAGATTCTGATTGGCCAGCTGTCGAAAGTTCCCTTCATTTGAAACAATTTTTCGACAGCTGACCAATCACAGTCTAAAAATTTGCCTTACTTGTAAGTTAGTCCCCTAAGTCCTCTGAACATACCCATCTTCACTTGCAAAAATCTAAACTTCAAACTTTTTGTTTTCATGCTGACAGAAATCTATCAGCTGTTACTTTGATACTTGACATTCATTGTGCTTAGGTACCTATTCTGAAAAACTTCATTGAATACAAAGTGACAGAAGTTAGAACAGTTTAGAGCAAGGTTTTTACTCACGGAACACACAATCTTGTACTTTTCTGATCTTTTCTGTTCCGAACAGATTTATTAAACAGACCTATTTTTGATGAACTGTGAATTTTAAGAATTATTGTGAATAAATTGTTCATCAAATTTTCACTTCCATCAGCTCCACCAATTTAGCAAGCTGTTTTCGTTGCATATAATTTGACTACATTGTAAAGAAAATTGTTCTAAATAAAAAGCAATATGTAAGAAGTACAAACTACTTCCATTTTTAATCCAAATAACAAAATAAAAGTAAGATGAAAATACTTAAAAATAGTCTGGTGGACTGACGGCAAATAATTATTTTAAACGTCAAACGAAATTAGTTATATTCACAATAGATTTTTGTTCGTTATTCACAATGAGTCACAATATAAAATAAACACATTCCTTGGGGTACACATTAGCCCAGTCAACGAAGACTCAAAATTATAAAATAAATGCAAAAAACAGTGCTCTCTGGATTATTTTTGTATATGGTAGGGGATACCCCCAGGTATAACTTACCCAAAGTCCCCAGCCCAGGGCCGCGAGCTAAACTCAGGAGGGGGTGTTAAAGGTACCCCTTTTTAGACTTTCGTGAATATTGGCACAACCTAACACGTTAGCGCAAAAGTCTATACTACATAATTAGAGACAAATAAATTGTCTATAAGAAAAGTTATGTTCATATTTTCGATAGGGTAAATAAATAATAAGGAAGATGCGAGGGGTAGAAAAGTCAACAAATCTGAAAAAACCCTGTTATTGTCTTAGATATTGAATGTTTTCTGACCAATTTACTTGGAAAAAAACAAAAAAGGTAAATACACATTCATTCACTGTTATTTTATCATGTAATGAGGCTGAGAGTGGAGTTATCAATTCCTTTTTTTTCTATATATATGAAACTATTCGAAAAAGTTTATGTAGTCAAAATTTAAATAGCAAGAGTTGTTTTCATATGGCACCAAAAAATGATAACGTTTTTTTTAAAGGAACAAATACAAAATGTATTTGCCATAGAGGGGGGTTCTTTCTCCCCCCCTTTAGAGAGGAGAGGCATTTTTTTAAAGATAATATTAAAAAACAACGGCAACACTTACAACAAAAAAATTTACCTTTTTTGAAAGCCAGAACTCCGTTCTTTTATTTAATTTTCAAATTCAGTTATTGATGTCCATAGTTTTTGTAAAAAATTAATTTCAAACTCAAAATTTCAAAGTTGAAAATTTCGTTTTTGATTTTTTTATTTAAATTGTAAAATAAAATGCGGAACTGGCTTTTATTCTTCACTACCCCTATTAATTCTTAATTGAAAACTAAAAACTAAATGGTTCTGTGTCTCCTACTTTTTGATAAAATTGAAAGTTACGACGACAATTTTTTTGATTTTTTTTTTTTAATTTTTGTTATTATTATACTGTGTAGAATGTGATAGTACTGTTTCTTTGAACTTGAGGGTAATAAATGAATAATTTCTTTGAACCTGCAAACCCTAAGGTATAGGATACTCAAAGTCCCCAGCCCAGGGCCGCACGCCTTAGACAGGAGAGGGGGGTAAACGTCCCCTTTTGTAGTTTTTCTTCCATATTTGGGAAACTAAGCTAGTAGAGGCAAAATCAATAACATATAGTGAAAGAAAATTAAATTCCCTTCCAATAAAAGTTATGCTCATAGTTTTGCTGGAAGCAATAGAGATGCGGGAGTAGAAATATCGCAAAAAAAGCTAAAAAAAAATGTATTTCCTTAGAAATTTAATGTTTGTAAATTAGTTTACTTTTATAATACTATGAACATATTTTTTATTGAAAGGGAATTTTATTTTCTTTCACTATGTGGTATTGACTTTGCTTCTATTATGCTTAGTTTCCCAAATATGGAAGAAAAACTATAAAAGGGGACGTTCCCCCCCCCTCTCTCCTGACTAAGGCTTGCGGCCCTGGGCTGGGGACTTTGAGTATCCTATACCTTAGGGTTTGCAGGTTCAAAGAAATTATTCATTTATTACCCTCAAGTTCAAAGAAACAGTACTATCACATACTACACAGTATAATAATAACAAAAATTAAAAAAAAAAATCAAAAAAATTGTTGTCGTAACTTTCAATTTTCTCAAAAAGTAGGAGACACAGAACCATTTAGTTTTCAGTTTTCAATTAAGAATTAATAGGGGTAGTGAAGAATAAAAGCCAGTTCCGCATTTTATTTTACAATTTAAATAAAAAAATCAAAAACGAAATTTTCAACTTTTTTTTTTTAATTTTAAGTTTGAAATTAATTTTTTACAAAAACTATGGACATCAATAACTTAATTTGAAAATGAAATAAAAGAACGGAGTTCTGGCTTTCAAAAAAGGTAAATTTTTTTGTTGTAAGTGTTGCCGTTGTTTTTTAATATTATCTTTAAAAAAATGCCTCTCCTCTCTAAAGGGGGGGGAGAAAGAACCCCCCTCTATGGCAAATACATTTTGTATTTGTTCCTTTAAAAAAACGTTATCATTTTTTGGTGCCATATGAAAACAACTCTTGCTATTTAAATTTTGACTACATAAACTTTTTCAAATAGTTTCATATATATAGAAAAAAAGGAATTGATAACTCCACTCTCAGCCTCATTACATGATAAAATAACAGTGAATGAATGTGTATTTACCTTTTTTGTTTTTTTCCAAGTAAATTGGTCAGAAAACATTCAATATCTAAGACAATAACAGGGTTTTTTCAGATTTGTTGACTTTTCTACCCCCCGCATCTTCCTTATTATTAACCCTATCGAAAATATGAACATAACTTTTTTTATAGACAATTTATTTGTCTCTAATTATGTAGTATAGACTTTTGCGCTAACATGTTAGGTTGTGCCAATATTCACGAAAATCTAAAAAGGGGTACCTTTAACCCCCTCTCCTGAGTTTAGCTCGCGGCCTGGGATGGGGACTTTGGGTATGTTATACCTGGGGGTATCCCCTACCATATAAAAAAAATAATCCAGAGAGCACTATTTTTTGCAAGCAAAATTCCTTCGTTGACTGTACTACATTATCGATTATCTTTGACAAATCTGTTGAGGTCAAATTGCCAACCGATACAAACAATTGTGAGCAATGCACGAGAAATACATACATATAAATACAAACAAAATAGGTAAAGGTTTTATAGACGTTTTCTTTTAATTTCTTTTAAATAAAAGAAGGATCGGAAGATCGAGTTGGATTAGGGTCTAATTTAAAACCCCCATTTTTCGTCATTTGAGTTCAATTTAGAGTTGAGTTGGAATGGTATTGAAATAACATAAAAAGGAATGGCATGAATATTATTTATTTCACAACAAAAACAAATAAAATTGAATAATTTTAATTGTACTACGCATATCTATGAAAACAAATACACAGTGCTTTACAGGCCGACTCCACAGGCCATAAACGATGTCCATAATCCAATCTACAATCCAATCCACAATCTGATTTGTATGGATATGTCACTTCTTGAACATGGATTTTTGCGACTCCATGGTATTTTTTTTAGACATGTTCCATAGTCTGGCCATCGTTCATGGCCTGTGGAGTCGGGGTGTTAATAGATGGTCGTCAGCACATCTATCAAAGAAACTCGACTCAGTTTTTTTGTCACAAATTTATACTAGACTACGCTCCTGAAGTAGAGTTGAGTTGGTTGAAGCTCATTTCAACTCAATACAGGTTTACAAATGGTCGAAGACAGCTGGATGAGGTAAATACGATATGCATTATTTAATGTTGGGAAAATGTTGCAAACAGTTTTGGAAGCTTTTGGAAGAAATTCAACTATTTGTATGAAATCGAATAACATCCACTAATCGAAATACCCCGCAAGGCCAAATGATATACACAGCCCATTTTCACGGTTCGTTTTGTCTTTTTGAATGTTCGTGAAAATCGTACGTACTTCTTTCATTATTTTTACGTTTATAGAATTTGGATTTGTTTTGTGGTAAGATAATTACTATTAATTGTTGTTTAATAATTGTTATTTACATAGAACCTTAAAACGAATTATTGTGTAATCAATTTCATAAATATGAGAAATATGCCATGTAAACACGACCCACAAGTAGTATTAAGTGTGACGGACATGGTGACAAATTTGCTATATTTATATCAAAAGTTTTCCATATTTCCATATTTAAATGATAAATGTAATTACCACCTTTGGTAGCGTATTTACTAACGTGCGCACTCGCATTGATTGCAACGCATTAATGTGATTAAAAAATATGAACTACCTTCCATGCAGTGTAAACATAAAACTTTTTGACGTTTTTCTCCTACCAAGTTTCAACTTGCACCCTGAATAAAGAAGTTTCACTTCAATAATAATAATTTTAGAACAATCAACTAAATTATAATTCTGCGGTAGTAATTGAAGATATAAAACTCACCTGGAAGTTTCTTCGTACGGAAAGATGCATTTGTGATCATTGATTTTGATACTATGGGTGCTGCATTTGTCGATGGAGTCAATGCTACGCTAAGACCCATCGGACCATCGCTGGGTTGGCCTGAAAAAATATAATTAAATTGTTAATACGGTTTGTTTAAATTGAAACTATATACATAGGTATATGTATGTACTATGTTATTGATGACCTGGAATGCCCAACAATCAGATGGACATTAAAAGTACGGTCAGACTTGATATTACTTATTTAATGTGGCGTGGATAACTCGGACAACTCACTTGTTCAATTTGTGTGAATTTGCAAAATTCTCAGATTTATATGCACGATGACGATAGCACGGTATGAAAGAAATTGTGAATTATCGTTCAACCTCCCTTAAATAATCAGCCCTATTGTGAGTTCCGCGTGAAAGAAAATCTGCCCGGAAAAATTACATTTCACTCTTCCCTTATTGTAAGTTTCGGGCGAAAAATATTCCCTGTTCGTAAAAATTTCCCTTAATGGCACTATTGACAGCATTTTTTTCGTGTGAAAAATTACATTTCACTCTTCTCTTATTGTGAGTTTCGGGCGAAAAATGTTCCATGTTCGTAAAAATTTCTTTATTGGCACTATTGACAGCATTTTTTTCGTGTGAAATATTTCATTTCGATTACAGCAAGATTTCCATTAAATTTTTAATGGGGAACAAGGTCACACTTGTTGTAAAATGGAGGGTGAAACTCGCAATAGCTTTTAAAAATCCGGGCGAACAAAACATTTTCGGGCGAAATGTTTTCCGGGTGAAACTCACAATAGGGCTGATCATGTCGTTTACAGCAAGATTTCCATTTAATTTTTGGTGGCGAACGAGGCCACACTTGTTGTAAAATGGAGGGTGAAATTCGCAATTGCTTTTAAAAATCCGGGCGAACAAAACATTTTGTGGCAAAATGTTTTCCGAGTGAAACTCACAATAGGGCTGAATATTAGCTTACGAATACAATTATTATAAGAGGATTTTGATTTTTTAATTATAAGATACGTACAATTTCAGCTGCTTGGCAATAAAACCATCAATTGATATGGATCAAGAAATTCATTTAAAAGAACTTAGTACGTTCATTTTAGTTAAAGGATTTTTATACTAGTACTCGCACTTAAAACAAATCTGGACAGAATTAAACCATTTAAATTGAACATAATAAAATGTATTATCCGAATAGTATCCAAAATGGAAGATCGACAAATCGGATAGCACATTATCTAAAGAGCAGACATTAAAAAAAAAATTAATAGGTCTAATATTCACATATTTGAATTACAAACAAAATTAAATGAATAATTTGCATGTACCAACATAATTTGAATTTATCGTTGAAAAACAATTTTTTCAAAACTCGAATAAGCCGACAGGCATCAGAATTATCCGTTGCACTTTTCCTTTTTCACCTTTTTCACTAAATCCACAATCCAATTCTGTTCTTACATATATAAAATGTCCAACAGGATTTCTATACATTTTCATTTGCACTCACCTGATGGATTTGCATGCAAGGAATTCTTAACAGCACTTGTGACCAACACAACATCAGAATACATCTCAAAGCATCCTCTATTATGTATATCCTCTAGAGTCTGAATAGCAATTGTGCCGAATCCATTGAACATAGCAAAATATATTGCATGGACCAATTCTACGAGGAAATTAGATGATAATGGAATTCTCGACGGAGGTCTCGGCACAAGCACACTTGTGGGATCTGATCCATATGATGTTCGATGGGCATGACCAGGTTTTGTGAAACCCTGATTGACAATTTGTGACGCCATCCGGCATAAATGCAGCAAAGTGTTCTTCTGTGTTAAGCTCAAGTGATGATTATAGCAGAAAAGCAAAGCAGACATTACTTTCATTCGACTCTGGGCGTTGATGGACTCGATTTGTGAGAATGGACCCCACTTAATTTCTCGATTACAATTTTCTTCCCACCGTCGCAGATCGGTTAGAGGGAGATTTTTTTCCTTTTAATTAAACAAACAAAAAATTAATGAGGTGCTTTATTATAAAAAAGTAAAACTTACTTCATGGTAAATTGATGCATGTGCCAGTAAAGGCAATCGGAATGAGACCACTTTTGGAGTACCATCTTCAGCGGTTATTTCAGAATTATAGATGCATATAAGTAGTGTTTCAACACTGCGACAGCCTTTTTTGTCTCCCATAGCAACCGAGTTAAGATACGCGTAAATAAGAACCGGAACAAATTGCATTGGAAATTTTCTCAGTCCATCTTCTTTAGATCGGTAAAAACTAAGGAATTGATTACAAATTCCATGAATTAACTGTGAAATAGAAAATTTGCAGATAAATTAATGCATTTTGCTTTTGTGCTACAACCCTGAAAAACAAATGCTATGAAGCTAAAGTTTATGGCAATAGTTGAGTTGTTTTGTATTGGACATTTTCAGAAAATGTACGTTTATACTGCTCTTGTATTACCTACGACCTCTGGTGAATCTATTTAGTACAAAAATTCACCAGAACTGTAAATATATGACAATGAAACAAGTTTGTTATGAATGTTTGAATTAAACAACGACTAATCGAGTGGACTACCACCCTTGAATTTGGCTGGAATATAGCTATTTAATGACTGCCATACCAATCATCAGATTTTTTTTAGTGGTGCTAGTGTTTATGTTCAATTTTCATTTTATAAGTTAATGCCGTCAACATTGAACCTAGACCAGTCACCTCTGAGACCTATGCACTACGCACTGCGCCACCAATGTCAAAGAAAAGAACATTATGTAGTTCCAGCTATCGAACTTAAGTTCATACAAAAATCCTTCTTAATTTAAAACTAACGTCAAATCTTTTAACTACTCTAGAAAGAAACCAAATGAACAACAGCAGGCTTATGTGTGCTAATAAAAACACTAGTCGTTCAATTGCAATTGATAAACAACAAAACCTGCACTGGGAGGGAGCTTAGCATGTGGCTTTGGTAGCGCGATTCTTAAGTTATTGGCTTCCGAATTCCAGTCATATAATAATAATTGATTGATGTCTTAAGTTGAATCCCTACGACGGACAAAGATTTTCAAGTAAAATTGAACGTTATTAAGACTCAGCACCACATAAAGGTATCTGATGAACGGGTCGGCACTTGTGAAAAAGCTATAACTTCAGCCAAAAAATTAGTTTATGGTATAAGACCGAAGTTGTTGTTCCATTGAATTTCTCAACAGTTCTGAACAGTTAGGATCAGAAAAGTTCATATTTGGGTTGTTCAATGACAAATTTTCTGTTTCGAAACTGTTCTAATGGTGTTCAATGAGACTATGAGCATTTTCTGCACTAGCTTTCTATGTAGAGCAACTTAGAATTGATTTTTTGTTCTAACTTATCCTGAGTTTTTTCACTAAGCTGTGGTTTTATGATCTGATCTGGCCTTTTTCTGTCACTGAACAAAACTAAGGAAAAAATTATATTTATTTAAAGCGTAAACTTCTTTTTAAATCCTATTTCACCGTGGAGGAGTTTTCAAAAATAAAAACAAAAACATGACTCACGTTTGAATAGAAACCTTAAAATATTGTTTTGTTAATTAACATGAAATTTGAAAATAATAAGATTGTCCGATAGAAAATTATAAAAGGTGGTATGTAGTTTAGTATTGTTAAATTAACTACATGGAATTTCATGGCAAAGCGAGTAAGGAAAATTTAAATAAAAAAAAATATTTTAATAAAACTTACCTCTGGATACTTAAGCCTTTCATTGAAAATTGTATATATTGCTTCAGCGATTTCCTGATTATTTTCGTGCAAACTTGCAAAGGATTGCATCTCGGATGGCTGTAAGCTTTCATATTCAGCCAACCAATCTTGAACTATTGACTCTGCCATGTTTCTCACGATGATTTACTGTAAAAATGGATAAGGTATAAATTCCTTATCATTTTATGAGAAGAAAAAAAAAAGACTTGGGGTGAGGTAATCATTCAAATACACAGTACAAACTGAAAACTATGATACATCAGTGCTAAACGTGAAGAGATGCGGCTAGTTGAGATTTTGTTAAGTTTCAAAATCCACATCGACCCCGCATTGACCTTTTACACACATAATTTAATTGAAAAATTCAAGATTTTTTTTTTCTTAATTCAGCCTTGAAATAGGGCCTCAGCGCTGGTTGGTTAGCCTTAGCCTATCTGCTGAAGTGCATTCTCTCGAGTTGTCCTTTTTTCATTGGAACTTTACACCAGGAAGAACTGAGATAGTTTTGATTATTTTACACTTAGTTTGCACTTTGAATATTGGAAAATCAATTGGAAATAGTTTAATTGACTACGATCTCTTTAAATTGCATAATTAGCGAATTTTATCCGACTCTGTATACATACCATACAAAATAAAATGTTGATGTTTTGACGTAACTTCTGACTGGAGTGCAAAATTGATTTTGGCTAGAGTTCGGGAACTTAACTATAGAGGGTGTGTTCGCAAGGTAGATACAATTTTGCTATAAGGGTGGGTATAAACTGAACAATAATAAAGGCTCTCCCAAACCAATGCGAAATATTCGTTGCGGCGAAGAAACATTCGTCGGTCAAAATTAAGGCTGAACTTTCCTTTAAGGGCGCACGAATTTTAACACGCGAATACTTTTATTTAATAGATTTATGACTAAAAGTAATAAATATCACAATTTTAAAGTGAGGAAACTTTTATTTATATTTTTAATTAATTTGTAAAGTTTCAATTTTTCATACAAAATGTATGCAATTGACGACCACGAAGCACTGTTTTTTTTTTTTTTCTTTTGACAGTTCTTTACCATCAGGGTATATACATGTGTAGTATGTGTACTGTGCTCTGCCATCACACAAGTAAGAGTATGTTACTGTACTATGGTAAGTGTTGGGATATGTGGTTTTTTTTTGGAATTTTTTTTGGGAGCCACCCAAGGTATTGTTTACTACAAAAAACTTTGATAATAGATCGACTGACAACATAGGCGCCTGCCAGACGACTGAGCATACCCTAAGCGGAGCGACGGAGTCGCGTGAGCGGGACTGAGGACCCGAAAAGGGGGTTAAAATCCTTAAACCCGCGAAGCGGGCCACCCAAGGTACTGTTTACTACAAAAAAAACTTTGATAATAGATCGACTGACATAGGCGCCTGCCAGACGACTGAGCATACCCTAAGCGGAGCGACGGAGTCGCGTGAGCGGGACTGAGGACCCGAAAAGGGAGGTAAAATCTCTAAACCCGCGAAGCGGGCCACCCAAACCTACTTTTTATCAAAAAAAAATATCCTAATTCGCAAAAAACTTCCCAATAAAAAATCCCAAAATAAAATCCCACACGCCATTCAACACTTATCATAGCAAAGCTGTTGAATAGTAGAACTGTCAAAATAATTGTGTGATTTTTTTTATTTAGTGGCCTCAGATTTCATCAATTTTATAACTTTAAATGTTTATTAAAAACTGAAATAAAAGTTTATTGATATTTAAATTACTGAATTAAATTATTTAATCTACCCAAAAAAAAGTATTCGCCTGTGAAAATGTGTGCTATCTTAAGGGAAACTTGAGTAGTGTAAAAAAAAAGTGCCAAAATCGAAAAATTTAAACATTTTTTAATCATATTTAGGGGGTTTCCTCACCGTAATATTTTAAAGCTGTTCTATAGAGACCCCTAGCTCACTGTAAAAAAAAAATCAAAATTCTAGCCGTGCGCCCTTAATGGAAAGTCGCCCCAAAATTAATTCATATGTTTCTCCGCCGCGTTGGTATCACCATGTAAATAATTTTTGACATTCAAATTTTTCTTCACCGCAACGAATGTTCCGCATTGGTTTGGGAGAGCCTTAACAAACAAAAAAAAGTTCTAGTGTTACTTTATAAAATAAATTAATTGGGTGACACAACGGCTCGTGAAGAATCAGGGCCTAGTGACTAACAACTCGCAACTATTCCTGTGTGCGCCTGTTGACAGGAATGGAAGGGACCTACAATTTTATGCCGAATCCGAACGGCTAGACGAGAAGCACTTATTCGTGACAAGTGATACTCTTGGAGGATTTGTCAATTCCTCGCAAGAGGTAGTAGCTCTGAAAAAAAAACTTTTTAGATTTTAGGTGGACGTTGCTGGGAAGCGAACCCAGAACCTCCAGCGTGACAGTCGAACGCACTAACCAACGCACTAGTGTTACTTTGCAGATGTTAATTGTCAAACAAAATTCGGTGCAGTATCAAATTGAGAAAACTTCAACTTTTTGTTACAGGTAGGTTAGGCAGTCAATTAAGTCGGAAAAAGTCATAAGTCAATAGTCAGTAAAAGTAGAATAACAGATTCAGGCAAGATGATATTCGCCAACAAACTAGTAATGATAGGAAGATGTACCTAATTCGCTTGGATCTTCGACCATCCAATCACATTGGCAAATGGTTAAGCCTAATGGTGTAGGTAGCTGTGGATGAAGCTTGTACATCATTAGCCGCGTTTTATTGCAAAAGCCATCCGTAGTACAGTAGGATTTTACATGCATTACAAATACAACATCGCTAGTAGATCTACAGCCGATAAGAAGTTAAAGTAGAATAGAGACTCGAATAAGCGCCAAAAATCTATCCACGGTAGGATTCTACTTTAGCTTCTTATCGGCTGTAGAGCTACTAGCGATATTGTATTAGATATAAGCGTGTGAAATCCTACTGTACTATGGATGGCTTTTGCAAAAAAACACGCCTATTGTCAAAGTAGAAAGATACGAAAATAGCGAAGAGTTCTACAATAAAACGTTTTAGTTGTTGCAAGAAATGTATGGTGTGACACAAAGTTGAGCACTCTTGGTTGAAGTTACAGTCTTGTTTTCAGCCATCAGTTACCTACAATTATTTTTGTAGCTTTCATAAATGAAAAGCTTACTAAATTAAAACACTTATAATGTACCTTATTGCATCACGATAGGTTGTCAACATTACATCCTTACAAGAATTTCAAAATTCAAAAAAGATATGGAATTATTTACTTTTATTGTGTACTTATGTTAAAATAAGGAGTTCTTCTATTCAATTAATATTATCGTTTTCGTATATAACATGTCTTGCTTCAACTTAATTTTAATTAATTTAATTTTGCTTAAGTGCAAACAATAAGTTATGTTTTTGTTTTATCTAGCAAATGCAAGTCATTTTCAATGCCCTCATTCTTACTCTATGAGTGAAATCTGTAATTTTTTTTTTTTACTTTGGTGTCATTTTTTCCACATCTTTTCTATTTTATTATGAAAGTCTGTTTTATTTTTTTTTTAAATACTTATGGCCAATTTCATAAACTTTATCGAGGATTGAAGGCTCTCGCAAACCAACGCGAAAGCGGCACATTCGCTGACGTGGCGGCAGTTTTTGTTGTTATTTAGCATAGTTTATTTTGTCATTTTAGCGAAACATTCGCTGCGGCGAAGAAACATTCGTCAGTTAAAAGTAATTCATATGTTTCTCCACCGCGTTGGTGTGGGCACTCTCATATATCACCATGTAAATAAATTTTGACATGCGAATGTTTCTTCGCCGCAACGAATGTTCCGCATTGGCTTGGGGGAGCCTTAACAAAAATAACATGCACAATGGGCTCATTCAACACATTGAATTTTTCAGTACTTTATTTTCAGATAGAGCTTTTGATTGGCCAGCTATCATAAAAAGTAAGATGACATTCAGTTACGTTTAGTGAAGTTTAGTTACGTTTCATCTGAATTTTCAGCAAGAAATTTCACTGAAATCCCAATGAATTCAAAAACAAACTTTTTTTCCTGAACTTTCACATTTTCTCGTTGAACGTGGCCATTTTCTGAGCACTTCCTTTCTTTTGACGTTTCTCTTTGAGCCACTTTTGACAGGCTCAATTGTCATTTGTCACTTCTCACTCAGTCAGTTCTTCTTTCTCAGTCGTAACAAAATTTTTTCGGATATTTTAATATTTTCTTTCCAAAAATGTCGGCCCTTATCCGATTGAATAACCGTGCTATTCTGCGAAACATCATCGCCCAAACGCGCACCATCAAAACATCCCCAAAAAATCGTGAAACTGCTGCTGTTTCGCCAACCCTCAATCAAGCCAAAGAAGACACAGCCACCAAGAATAAAAATTGGGTTAGCTGGGGATTCGACCATCACGATGAAGCAGACGATAGAAGTTCCACCAAAGCTTCGTTCTTCTTCTCCGTAACACTATGCATTGTTTGGGGAACATTCTTTTGGGCATATTCACCCGACAGCAGATACCGTGATTGGGCGCAACGTGAGGGTTTCCTCGAGTTGCGTCGTCGCGAGCAGGCTGGACTTGACTTGATTAGTCCAAATTACATTGATCCCAGCTCCATGAATCTGCCATCGGACGATGAGTTGGGAAATACTGAAATTATCATTTAAGGAGTTGCCTTTACTTCGTAGAAACATGGACGGACTTCGGGCTGCCGATTCTTGTGTTCACCTCAACTTGGTAATAAATGTTATGTAATTGGATTTTAATTTTAACGAAAAAGCCGTAATAAATAGATTAAAATATTGTACAGCTGGATTTGTAAATAAAAAGTGCAATCTATGGTACATAACGATTTTAATGAAATTTTATTTAAATGAGAAGTATTAAAAAATATATTTGTCTTCAATTTAAAATTGCCATTAATTGGGGTTGTATAGACCAGGAATATACATTTTTTTATAGGATATTCTTGATTGTTGAAGTTCCCAGGAGAACTAAATGCAGCTTTTTGAAATCCACAGGCCTACAGTACACATCACACATCAAAAAGTTCTTAAAACATACACGCACCATTAAATATCGATTTGGTGTAACTTAAGGACACAAAATACATCAAAAATATTTTCTGCCGTTAGACATTTTTTCGAATCTTCAATTACTAGATGTTATTAAGAAAACTGGTAAAGCATTGTTAAGATGAAGAAATAGATTGTCAATTAGGCCAAACTTTGAAAAAAAAAAATTCAAGCAAGCTAGACTTGTGTGAAGACTTTTATTTTAATGTCTAACATTACGGAGAACTCCTCAAGTTTGGGTAAATAATCAAAAATGCGGCATATGCATAGTTAGCAAAGAAGTTCTCCCATTTTATTGCATTTTCACAGTTAGTTTGTTTTGAAAACTGTTTTAATCCTAAGTCGACTTTAGAGAGATCTATCAATTGAACTCCTTGTATATCTTAATCACGTTTATATATTATGTCAATCAAAATAAGCAATAAGTTCACAAAACTTCTCATAATTTACGTTAAATTCCATTCCATACCGTTGACTAAGTTCTTAATTGATTAACGCGAGAATCGTTCATAAACAGGTCCGTTACAGCACTGAGTTGCTCTTCGATAGAAGATAGTTTGGAGACAGACCTTTTATTAGAGCAGTCGATAGTGTTACTAAAGTCATCAAATGCTTTAATTAAAAGTTTTATTGTCAGTGAGGATGGTTATAATGGTAGAAGTAAGATCGACGCAAAGGTCATCGGGCGGTGAATCGTTAACGGCGTTTTTGACTTTAATCTCCATAGAGTTTAGTTTATTCGCAACAGAATCAATGTTTTCATTGTTGGATTTAATTGCGAACAAAATATCTATTGAAAAAAAATAACTTGAATATTCTTTCAAGTAGTTACTAGCCCTCTTGCTTAGTCCGATACAAAGAGGGTGGAATAATTTGCCACGTATTCCACCCTCTCTTAAAACATACACGCTCCATGTTTTTACTGTCGGAGGTCACAATGGGCAAAATCGAAGCGACAACTTTCCATAGTTAATTACTTTTGGGCAAGAGATCAGAAAACGAAAATGCAAACGAAGCGATTTCACAGTTAAATTTAAAATCACTTTTGGGATATGGGTCAATTTAATGATGAGACAGGAAAAACGAGTATTGAGGTAAAAAGTACATAAGTTGGTTTGTACTTGTGGGATGTGGGCCAATTAAATGAAGTTCAGTTGATTAGTGCGGGAAAATGATAATTGGGACTAAATGCACACGAGTTCGTTTTTATATTAATTTTTTTAATTAAATAATGCACAATATGCGAAAAGAAAACACAACTGTACTCGGTGGAGTCTAAAATAATTGTAGCATTTTGAAGTTCCACAAATTCAATCGTTTTGAGCTGGAATCTTAAATTGTATTTCTGGATAAAATTAAAATTGCTCTTTCCCCACCATGGAAATGTGTAATCCTAAAACGAGCTCATATAGTTACCCATATTAGTTTTTTGGTAATTTTTGTTTACGAAACGTTATTTTTTGAGCTTAAAATATCAATTAAAAACCTTAAATCCCAAGTTTGAACAAAATAGGTTAAGCAGTTTAGGCTTGAAGGTCAACCTTCTTTTTGTTGTTTTAACTATCATCGTAAGTCCCTAGTTCTAATTTTGTTTAATAATCCAAAACATGCTCTATAGCTCCGAAATATAAATTAATAAAATGCAGACATTGATAATGTATTGTTATTGATTCAATAATATTAATTTAAATATAGCCCAGTAAAATTAGACATTGACCCGGACAAAATTTTTTACAGGTATATTTTTTAGTGGAAATGTTCAGAACAGTGTCCTTAATCAACTGTTAAAAGTCCAAAGCAATCCGCGTTGGCATACGACCGCAATCTTGAACAAATGCAGCCATCTTGCACTCTTTGTTTGTGGCTATATCTCTGGAACTTGTTGCCCTAAAATGACCATTCAAATGTCAAATGGACAAGCTTAGATTGAAAAAAATAGGGAATTAAATACAAATTAGTTACAGGTATTACATGGCTACTATTTTGAATTAAATGAATTTAACAAAGTAAATTGCAGTGCAAATTCAGAAAAAATACCCATATCCCATAAATATAATACAATCATTTGTGGTAATAAGTTACCAAAAAATCTCTGTTGGGATTAGACCACCATTTAAATAAAACTTACCATCATCTGGAATTTGTCGGCTTTTTGCTATTCTGGCTATCTATTTGTTCTAGAAAGACCATGCAAGCGTAAAATGAACAGACTTTGACTTCAAAATCAGCGAAGCATACACAAATTTAGAAACAGGTGTTTAAGGCTACACTGTTTTGAATGAAACTACTAAAAAAGAGGAAATATTTATTAAAAAGCTGAAATTTTGTGGACATGTTCAGAACAGTACCAATAAAAAAAAATCCCAATTAAAAAAATGCTAGGAGCAGTTTTTTTTTGAGTATATTTATTATGGCAAACAAAAATAAAAGAACGCTAGAACATGTTAGGTATTATTAAAATGATAACAGAGAAAAATACAACGCTGGCCTAAAGAAGACAAAATGCGTGTTTTATTGGTTTAACCATCCATAGTACAGTACGATTTTACACGCATACAAAATACAACATCGCTAAGTAGCTCTACACCCCCCTATAAGAAACTAAAGTAGAATTCTGCTGTGGATGAATTTTTGACATGTATTGGAGTCTCGAATTTGATAATTAGGAGGAACACAGTCGACTCCCTCTTAGTCGAATTATCACGGGATGTCAAAATTAGTTCGAGTTAGAGGGAGTTTTTGAAAAATTCGAGTTAGAGAGATTTATATTTTTTTTTTGCTTAAAAGCATTTATTGAATATAAAAAAAGATAACAAAAAATAAATAGATAAATTAAATAAACAAACAGAAGCTTCTTGCTTTTATGACACATTAATTCATTCTTATACCTTGTTAAATTACTGTTTCAACAAAATTAATTAAATAAATTTGTAATTTTTGATTGATGCATCAAAGTGGCTGGAGTGTTCACTTGTTTAAAAAATGACTCTATTTTGAAAAGGCAGTGCTAACCTCATCCGGTAATTTTTTTGTAATTTCAATTGCAAATTCGACTTAGAGGGATTGAAAATAGTCCAAGAATCTGAAGATAAAGATAAATATTATTCGAGTTAGAGGGAATTTCGACTTAGAGGGATTACGACTTAGAGGATGGTTTTTGTATGGAAAATTGAGGGGAATGCAAAAATATGGCGAAAAAATTCGAGTTAGAGGGAAATTCGACTTAGAGGGAGTTCGGCTTAGAGGGAGTCGACTATATTGTGAAAAGAACTTTAAATTTTTTTCAGTACCTTCGGTTGATCTCCTCAATAGACATAAAAGAGAACTCTAAAACACTTAATTTGCGCAAACATGTATTACAATCATTACCTTCGTATTGAATAATATCTTCGCTGTCGTTTTCGTCGATGTCTTCTGGTCAATTAAAACAACCATGACCGGACGGCGCAATAACCACAGGTTGGCATGCAGCTGAGACCACTTTGTAGGGAAACACAGCTACGCTCGCATTAACATTCGCAGTTGCATGATATAATTTTTAGAATATCGTCTGGAGCAGGATCAGCTATTAAGAGTCTATTCTATAACCCCCTTTCCCACAGCATGTCCATTTTACGTTTGAATGATCTTTCTAGGACAAAAATATACCCCAGGTATAGCCAAAACCAGACAAATATAAATAATGGTACTCTTTTATAAATGACAGTGTAACCACAAAAGGGATTTTTTGGGAACTTACAGATATGATACTGTTTTAAACATGTCCTCTTAATTTCAGCTTTTTAGAAAATATTTATGGGACGTTCTTAATTTTTTCGAATTTGCACTGGAATTTACTCTGTTAAATTCATTTAATTCAAAACAGAAGCCATGCAATACCTGCAACATTTTGATTTTAATCTTTCCAAAGGGTAGTTTTAAAAATTACAAAATTACACAACATTTAGTTGATATTGCCACAGTGAAATCTCCCTTAGGCGCAATTGTCCGTTGAAGCGACTTTTTTTTTTGACTTAAGAGAATTAAATTTACCGAATTACGGCAGATATAATTGTACCCGTCCGATCAATGGAGTGGGGGCATAAAGGAACATAAAATGTATCAAATTTAAATCCAAGATCCACGGTTGAGATAATTTGTCCGTTTAATGGATCAGTCCGCCTAATGCAGCTGTCTGCAATAGGAGGTTTCGCTGTTTATATTTTTGTTAAAAATTTGAAGTCGATATCGTTGTTTGTTCTCAAGATATTCGTGATGAAAAACGTTTTTAAGAATTTTTAGAAGTCTATTGAAATTATTTGAAATAAATTACCAGTTGTTGACTACGTCATAATGGTTAAAAAAAATAGACTGGGCTCGGAATCATTATTTGCATTTGAAACGAAAATTATTTTTCATCAGTTTTTCTTATTTAAAAAAAAAATATTTTTTTTTATCAATTATTTACTACGTAATTATGTGTAAAATAAAACTGAATCGAAGTCGATATCTGTTTCCGTTCTCGAGATATTCGAGACAAATTACAATTTTATTTACATCTCTTTTTTAAATTGCTGTATTAAAAAACGGTTGATTGAATTTGTTAGAAAACCTTTTCAGCACGTTACGACGTTATTATCTGTAAACTAAAATTCATCCGAAGTCGATATCAAAATTTGCGATACCACATGAACCTGCGATTTTCTCCCCTCTCGTTAAAACCAATAAGCGCTTCTTACGAAGGCGTGAGAATACTAATGTCTGTGTTTGCTTGATCATTGAATCATCCAGATGAAGGCTGTTTTTTTTTTGTTTGATAATATAAATAAAAAGTGATTTTTAAACCCAACCATAACAAACAAAGAATCAATTTTTTATAAAAAGAATTGTGTACAAAAATTGTTAAACGAAAACCCATAGTTCGAATTGGATGTACTTATTTAATTACATTAATATTTTTAACTCATGACTGAGCACAAATTTGAAAATAGGCCTTCATTGATGTGTGTCGGTTTTAAAAAGGCAATCTACTTCCACATCAACTTAGAATTTATTTTACTGGTTATTCAAGATAAGACTTACATACATTTATTGTAGAAAAAGATATAAGATGTGGATTTAAATTGGAGTCTCTATTCTATTTAGAAGAATCTCATGGATATAAAAATATCAATATTGAGAACATAAGATGAAACGTTGAAGAGTTTGCTAGATTCAATTATCGGTCTGTGAAGTGATACGTCTTTCAAAACTTCACACATTATTCGATTTTGGATTATCGTAAAAAAAAACTAAAATCAAATCTCAAAATTCCGTAATTTTTCCGTAGTTTTTTTTTAAGCTTTGGCATTAAGGGCACATTTTTTAGTTTATCCAGAATTCACGTTTGAAGTTTTCAAAAGTTTATCACAGATCGAGAATTGACCCACGATAAATTAAAAAAAAAGGAAAATTAATTAATAGTTCCTTGTTTTTAACAAAGTTCAACTAATTATGTGTATACGCAAAAGAATAATTAAAATGTAAAATAAAATCATTCAAAAATGTTGCATCAATTATATTATAATATTTGTTTTGTTTTCCTTTGTTATTTGCTTGTGTTATTTTTAAGTAATAGTCTATAGTTTAGTTTATACATTAATATTATACATTGTAACATTTTTTTTGTTTGTTTTCGAATTATTATTATATACTTTGTAATGAAGAAAAAGAAGTTGGATATTAATAAACCAAGCTTTAGCTAGGATGGGATAGGACTAAAACGATATATTTTTTTTTCGGTCCCTTGTCTCAAGTTTACTCACGAATAAAAAATCATTCAATAATTCATATTTTTTGGGTGTTGCCGTTATTTTAAAATACATTGAACCATTATCAACAAATACAATCTGCTTCAACCAGATGCATCTACATAGGCATACGATTATAAAACTCAGTTGGAAACGGGTGGATATCCTGAATTTGGTTGTACGTTCAAACCCTCGAGAGCCTGTGTAGGTATGGTTGTGTTAACGGTGAGTGGTGGCATACCTGGTAATGAAATTGGAGTGGCCACAGAAGTCTGCTGTACCTGAGGGTATGATGCGAATGTCTGCATGTAGGGTAGGCTGACGTTCGATGAATTTGTTTGGTAGCTAGTTGGAGGTTGGCTTGGAACAGGATAGTTGTTCGGATTATAGAACTGTGGTTGCTATAAGGGTGAAATTTTATTTAGAGGCGAAATGCATTTTTTTTTTTGAAAATAAAATGTTATATTACTTGCTGAGATGCAATGAATTGGTTTGAGGCCGATGGTACAGTTGCTTCGTTATATCCTCCGGTCATATTTCCAATTGAGGCTGGTGGAGGTAGATTCGAAAAGGGTGATTGTTGGGCAAACATTGGTATTTGACTGGGTGGCGGAACAGCTAATGGAGCTAGAATATTTTAATTTGAAGTAAAATAGAAAAAAAAAAAAAACATTTAGAAATGATAATGAAATATATTAAAAAAAAAAAACATGGAATGCTCAACGGATAACCTGATTTATAATTGATTTATTGTGTTATCTCAATAACTATCTCAAAACTGAAATTTTTAAACTTTTAAGACATACAGGTAAATTATTCCCATCATAACGCCATAGCACGCCTTAATAACGGATTAGAGGTCAATGGTCGTCAATGATTATTTGATTTCGATAGATTTCCTACATGAGTAATTGCTCCTAATTATTTTTTTCCAGTAAGCACAATAAATTATTACATAAAGCACACTTCCTTTCAAAGGACCTTAAAAATTGAAGTGCAAAAAACAAAGCAGCTTTAAAAGAGTTTCAACATATGGTTGAGTTCGGCATTTGCCAGACATCCTCTTTGCCTTCCTTTATATGTAGGTGCTCTCCCTTACATATGGTGCCTAAAAACTAGCGGTGATTAGCATACTTGGGAGGAATTTCGCAGACTTTCACATACGCAACATTTTGCAAGAAATGTCTGGGTGTACAGTGTTCATCAAGATACGAATGCGATTATGAAAGAAAACATAATCGTGAGTCTTTCAAACGAGTGTATGTCGAAGTTTCACAGAAATAAAACGGAATGGTTATCATGGGTGAAACATGGACCCATTGTTTTACACATGATGTTATCAATTTCCCACTCGAATTTTTTTCAGTAATTTTGAAACTATTTATTTGGCCTATGATAGGCAATTTTTAGCTGTTTACCTTTCGGTCAAGCACTTCAGAAACTTTCTTGAAGATATTGAGTTTTCAGTTTATACTGACCAGAATATAGCCCTTGAAAAAGCCGACACTTTTATTGCATTTCACAGTTTACTGATATTTCTACAAACAGTGCTCTAGTTAAATAGCCAGTTGTATTCCTCCAAATTAATCAATTCAAACGTAATACTCGCCCAACTTCGAACGTACTGTTAAGTACAGAGATTCTTTCTTTAGTCGCACTAAACGATTTTGGAATGCTCTACCCAGCCCAATTTTCCTCTTCTATTGTGATTTACAGACATTCAAAACCAAAGTGCATCGGTATCTCCTTTTCAATCCCCTGCAACCTATCTAATCGCTCGTGCTATGTAAATACATCATTTTAAGGGTAGTCACAACCGCTTTAGCGCACGGTAAGTATAAAATAAAAACCTCTTCCATAAGACACAAAAGGTAAAGAGAATGTCGTCACTGACGCATTATCGCGCGTAGCTATAGTCGACAATGTAGATAGATTCATTGACTTGACTATTTTAGCTCCTTTTTATATAGAAGGACAAACTCAAAGAACTGTTGGATAGAAAAATTGAATCTAAGTTTAAACAGGAACAACATGCATTTCCTAGGGCAAAATACCTTATATGGTGTGACATAGCCACAAAGGAGGTCTTTTATACCCAGAGAAACAGTTTTTTTGTAATTTCATTACTTAACACATCCGTATAAGAGCATTTCGATACTTTTAGCCTAAAATGAACTGATAAATTAAAAATTGGGTAGAAAAATCCTAAGTGATTTTTTTCACATTCCTTAATTTAATTTATATTGATGGTTTCGTATAAAATCCTTATAAAAGTGCCACAAGGTAGTCACTTCTCTAATGTAAATGAAATTTAGATGGATAATTTGAGTTTTTACAAAATAAGCTGTCGTATACTCATTCATTTTAATGTTCTTATATCTTTAAAAAAAACCTCTTTTGGAGAATTCGCAAGCCGCAAAATTAGAAATTGATTGGTTTCAGGCCATGGCATTTAATGATATAATTAACATCTGATTCATAAACCACTGTCCTTTATTTTGGAGTTAGGCAAATTGAACTTTTAATTTAATTATATTTAAGAGATTCACTTAAACAGAAGAATCATTTTTATCATTTTCCTAATTAGCATGGAACACGTAAAATAATTATTACGTAAAATAGAGGTAGTCTATGAAAATAAACCAGATAGTTAGGGCGTTAAGGCCATATTTAAGGTCAAACCTTGTACCTCATTCTGACGGGATGAGCTTTGGTACACTAATAGTCCACATCCTAAATTTACTTTTAAGAAGTGTTCCCACGGTGGCAACACTGACAGGCCGGAGATATAAGGGTTGCCTTCTGACCATGTTTTAAAACGAAATTTCACATAAATTAGCCTATAAATCGGGAACCAGACATTGGGTGATGTCGTGGAATGTCTCGTTGGATTTAAAATACGTGAAGCCATAGGAATATGTTCAGTATTTGACCCCTCCCCCACCCTTGTAAGCGGGGGGACCAAAATACCCTCGGCGAATAAGGCTTTTTATTTATCAGAAAATAATGATTATAAAATGAATATTCATAAAATTCATAGAATTTCATATCCATGTATTAGTTTTTTGTATAATCGGTTTCAAAATCGGGGGAGGGAAAAGTGAGAGTATATCAAACCACTATATTTGTCTTGGTATAATATAAGCATATGACACATGACCTTAGGTTAATTTTTAATACCCAATCTTATGCAATCAAAATAATTTCAATATTATTTCTCTAGAAAAATGTATAGCCTTTGTATAAAATGATGCCTAAATTTTTAGTTAAACGAGCATAAAATTACCAAATTTCAATGGTATAGTGATGAAATTTGGCACACATGTCTCATTTGTCGTATGAAATAAGAATCAAAAGAGTCCATAAAAATATCTGGGCGAAAGGGTGTTTCTTTGAGTGAAAGGGAAAAGTGAATTACTATTACCAGTAAACCCCTCCCAAAACTGGTATGTTGATGAAAGTTGGTAGAAATGTTTTATTTCTTGTCAGAACCAAGACTCAAAAGGATCCATGCAAATATATTGGTTCCAGGGGTGTTTTTTTTAGGCGAAAGAAAAATATGGGTTATAAAGCCAACATTTTATTTTTATGTAATCGGGGTACAAATACTCAATATGGTACATGATTTTAAGGTATTTTTTTTTAACGCTGCATCCAATTTAAATACAATTAAGACGATACAATCATCATTAAAGTAATCGTCGTTTAAATGGAAAAACTATTGTATTTTTTAAGTAGAACAGATAAAACATAATTCGAAAATTTCGAAATTTTAGTTTTAACAATTTTATAATATTACAAATAAATTATGGCCTTGGTTTTTGGAAACCGTCTGCCAGAGCCAACTTTTTTTCTTTTTTTTAAAAATTACAAAATATATCTAATTATTAGTTATATAAAAATAATGTATTACAAATTTAAATTAACGTTTGAATTTATACATGTTATATCTATATAATGTGTACCTAAAATAAATTTTGTTTTGATCTTTATTTTTTTTTTCTCATATTTTTCAATTTTAGTTTTTTTTTTAATAAATCAATTAAATTGCATTGGGTTCAAATCTTTTAGTAATTCATAAAATCTTTTCTATAGTTAAAGGTTTCAATGCAGTATTGGGCAAGACATTTCCAATTATTTCCATTTAAAATGTTTATGGAATCTGATTCGCTTAATGTTGTCTTTTCAAAATATACAAATCTTATACATTTAAAATAGGGCATATTGATAAAAGTGATACGAGTTTTCTTGTTCTTGTAGATTGCAAAGCGAGCAAAATGTTTCTCGATCCATTAAATATGGTCTATAATTTAAGTTAGAAGGCTCTCCCCTTATGCGAAAAATTATAGATATCTCATATAAGCTTATTTTGTCTGTGAAATAGTTGAGATCGCTCAGATTGTTCTAGCTTTGGATATAAAGCCCCTGGTTTCTTCAATTAGATCGGATCTTATTTTCATATCGAGTTTTTCAAGAATGCATTTGAACTTATCCCTCACACCTCCATTTAGCATCTCCCACGAATGAACTGAAACCCCGCTCAATATGCTTATGTCTTCCCATCTCTTAAACCAACTAATGTTTTTTGAATATTGTGTATCGCTAATATTTTTGGCAACCGAGTGTCATCATAAGAGAGTACTTTAGTAACATACTCAAAGTGCATTTTCAGGTCGAAAATAAAAATAGGTGGAAGACCTGTTTCCAGCAGGAGCATGTATTTAGGGGTTGATTGAGGTAATCTAAATGTTTTTTTTAAAAAGAAGCGTTGCAGTTTTTCAACCTCATCAAATTGTTGATACCCCCATACTTGAGATCCATAAGTCATTATAGATCTCAAAGCAGCATCAGATACTCTAAATTTAACACTATGGGTAACATTTTTGTTACTAATCAAGTTTCTCCAGGTTGAGTTTATAGCAGATAGTGATTTTTTTCAGTTTGGTTTGAAAGTGTTTTTTTAGGTTAAGCTGGGGTGTAAACATCATTCCCAAGTAAGTGAATTCATTCACGACTTCAATATTTTCCCCATTGAGAAACCACCTTTCATTTCTGCAGTGACGTCCTCGTCCTGTTCTAAAAATCATAACCTTTGATTTTGATATATTTATTACAAGATTCCACAATTTGCAATAACTATCAAGCCTATTTATCATAAGCTGAAGACTTTCTGGGGATTCCGCGAATAAAACCACGTCATCAGCATATAAGAGGCATTTGATAACAAGACCTGCTATTTTGATACCATTTGGTAATGCGTCAACATCGATAAAGACATCCTTGACGCAATCCACTTTTAGTTTCAAACCACTCTGACATTTGTTCACCATCCCATACCGCTGACATAGTATTGTCATAAAGTTTCTGTATGACTTTTGAAATCTTAGATGACAAGCCCATTTGATTTAATTTATAGATCAATGCTCTTCGATCAATACTATCAAAAGCCGCTTTAAAATCAATGAATATTGCATATAACTTTTTCCCCATTTTCAGCGTAATAGTCTACAATATTTTGAATGGTAAAAATGTGATCTATCGTACAATAGCCCGCTCTAAATCCAGCTTGAAATTCGTTAAGCAATTTATTCTGATGTACCCACAATTCAAGCCTTTTAAGTATGATGCCAGTAAATATTTTTGCGATCACATTTAAAAATGAAATACCCCTATAGTTTTCTACATTATTAACGTCCCCTTTTTTATTGGGAAAACAATTGTCTTTCTAAAAGCTTCAGGTACATCAGCTGTATGTAATATATTTAAATACGTCCTTGCTAAATTCTTCAAAAAGGCGTGTGAAGCGTTCTTGAAAAGTTCATAAGGAACTCTGTCCTCTCCTGGGGCTTTGTTTTCTTTTGTTTTGTACAGAACGGCGAGTATCTCTTCATAGGTGATATCCTGCTCTAAATAGCTTACGATCGTGAAATTTTCAGCATATTGTATTTGTTCTTCAATATCTGATGGATTCAACAAATTTTGAAAATAGGTCGCCAACATATGGGCATTTAAATTGTTGCCAATTTCGAATTTTGTCCCATTCAATTCTTTAACTGTTTGCCAAAATTCGGAAGAATCTTTGACATTATTTAAACTCCTTGCAATTTCTAAAAAGTATTCATTTCGCTTTATTTGACAAAGTTTTTTGTATTCCGTATTTGCACGTACATATGCTTTGCGAAAATACTCCCCGTTTCTGATTCTTGTTAGTTTTAGTAGTTTAAATGACTTAGTTCTAGCTTTCTCACAGTGTTTGTCAAACCACTTTTGCTTACCCTTAACTACATTCCTCCTTTCTGAAAATGAGATCGAGTTTTGTATAGCTTCGATAAAAGAATAAATTTGGTGACTTGTGTTTGCTTGACTTAAATCAGTTTTCACGGTAAACTGACCAAGTTTTGCCTTATAACTTTCCTTTTCACGTTCATTCCAAAAAAGTCTCTGCAAAAGAGCAATGTTCTTTTCCGGCAGAAACTTGTAAATTGCCAAGGAAACTGAGATTGGCATATGATCTGAGAAGGTCAATGTAGAAACATTAAAATTCAATATTTTCTCAAACCATTTACCACTAATACTACAATAATCAGCAACTGATGCACCTGGACCTCCAACAACAGTCAGCTCCCCCAAAGAATCCCCAATTGTTGACCCGTTAAGCAAAAAAATATCAAAATTTTGAAAGAGTTCTAATAGTTTTCTACCATTCCCATTCATAATCTTATCTTTTGAATGTCTAACCAAATTGAATTGTTCGACAAAAAATATTGTATCACTTTCTATCAGCTGTTCCGCTAGTCGCGCAATAAAATTGCCAATAAGCATTATGTTGCTCGTGTTCAAAGCGTTAAGTAAGCAATCCAAACTAGAAATATTTTGCTCCCAATTATAAAACATTTTCCCTCGAAATATTTGATTTATAGTTTTTTATTCTTGGTAACAATAAAAAAAACAAAACATTCCTTCCAACTTTTATCAACGTACTAGTTCTATGGGGGGTTTACGGGACATAGTTTTAAACTTTTCTGTTTCCCTCAAAAAAAAAACACCCTTTAGCCCTAGATATTTTTGTGGACTCTTTTGATTCTTATTTCTTACGACAAATGAGACATGTGTGCTAAGTTTTATCAACATACCATTGAAACTTGGTATTGTTATGTTCGTTTCACTGAAAATTGAGTATTCATTTTATAAAAAGGTTATAACTTTTTCTAGGGAAATTATATTGAAAATATTTTGATTGCATAAGATTGGGCATTAAAAATTACCCTAAGGTCATGTGACATATGCTTAGATTATATCAAGACAAATATATAGTGGTTTGATATACTCCCACTTTCCCCTCCCCCATTTTGAATGCGATTATACAAAAAACTAATACATGGATAAAAATATACTTCGGATATACTGTAGAGTGTAGAGTATGAAATTCTACGTCGATGCTAATCTTAAAATTTTATGAATATTCACTTTATAACCGTTATTTTCTGACAAATAAAAACCCTTATTTGCCGAGGGTATTTTGCTCCCCCCGCCTACAAGGTTGGGGGAGGGGTCAACAAAATGAACATATTCCTATGGCTTTAAGTATTTTAAATCCAACGAGATTTTCCACGAAATCAACGGATGTCTGGTTCCCAATTTATAGACTAATTTATGTGAAATTTCGTGTTAAAACATGGTCAGACGGAACCCCTATATCTCCGGTCGGCCAGTGTTGCCACCGTGGCAACACTTCTTAAAAGTAAATTTAGGATGTGGACTTTCAGCCTACCAAAGCTCATCCCGTCAGAATGAAGTGCAAGGTTGGCTCCCTTAACGCCCTAACTAAGACTTAAACAATAACTTCAAAAATACTCACCACCAATAGGATTTAGTTCTTGAGATTTTTGTGGAATCTGTTGGGCTGGCATCTGCGGTGGAAACTGTGCCGCACTCACATCGCTAGGCTGTTGAAAGAATGTGCTTGCATTGCCGGGGACTTCTGGTTGGCCTGCATTCACCGTTGGTGCTGATGGTTGTTGCAAAACGTTTTCGGGCACGGCAGCAGATTCTACATTTGTATTTGGTTGCTCCGAATTAGGTACTGTTGTGGTCGACGTTGATGTTATTTGAAGATTTGCCAAGTTGTTGATATCGCCTGGAGCTGTTGTTGCAACCGCGGACACTTGTGGATTGGCATTAGTCGGCGGCAAGGTAAATGCATTTGTTAGAGGCGGTATATAGGGGAAACTGGGATTAACCGAAGTCGCCTGAGACACTGGCGGCATCGGTTCTGTGGGCCTAGCAGCCTGCAATGCAACATTATTATTGACGTTCGCGTCGGCGACTGGCAATTTCAGTGCTGATTTGGTTTCACTAGAAACAGCTTGAATTGGAATACGATGTAGGTAGCCAAAGCCGATGCCGCAACCCAAACTTCCGTCACCGCCCCACTTTGAGTTCGGTTTCAGGGATACCTCACGACAAGCATCATCTTCTACGTTGTACACGTAGATCTTTAGAATTTGATTTTCGTGCGTCTCGATCATGGTAAAGAGGTCATCGGTTTCGTGACGAATTGCATCAGCACCTATGATGTAGTCTGTGAAAGCTCGCAAACCAGCTGTTTCGGCTGGTGACGATGGATGCACCTCGAGGACGTGCCAAACATTTTCATTTGCACCTTCAAAAGAACAAAATCGAATACTCACACCAAGCAGACCTTGTCCACCCCATAAAGTGCTGGGGGTGATGGAAACCTCACGCACTGTTTGAGTTTTGCTGCTGTACACCGTCATTTTTGTTACTTTGTCTAGATTTTGCTTAAGAAGTTCCTTGAGTGTGTCATTGTCCTGATCTAAACGGGTGTTTCCAATTGCGACAATAAAATCGAAAAAAGCTTCTAAACCAGCTTTTTGGCCCGGAGAGTTGTCTTGAACCTGGATTAAAAAAAAAATATTCATAAATTGTTATTGCGATTTTAAGACGTTTTAAGGAATTAGACGTACCCTAAGTACATGATAACCTTCGGTACCACCTCCAGGAACTTCTACACTATGTCCGGCACCCATTATTTGTTTATTTTGTATAGTTTTTTATACAATTATTAAGTGAATACAAAAAATACGTGGCACTAATTACAAAAAAAGTTCTAAGTAGAAAATTTCAAACCGATGACATTTTGCATTGGGAAAAGTGACATATAAAATAGGGATGACGTTGAAGTGGCATTGAACGATTTCATTATGTACAGTAAAAATAAAGAAAGACGGCGTTCACACAAGGACACTGAGTTGCCAGAAACTGGCTAGTTTGTTAGCGAGAAGGGTGTGAGGGGAAATTTTTTGTCTTCCTTTTACGCCCTTCTCGCCTACAAACTCCCAGTTGCCAGCAACTCAGTTTCCTTGTGTGAAAGGGGTCATCGAATATTAGATTGGTTACAATACATGAGGAAACTTTTGGATTTATATGCTCATGTATTTTGATAGGAACCCTATGAGTTCTTAAAGCTGGCCATACACGACCGAGCCGAACGGCTCGGAGCCAATTGGCTCCGAACATTTTGTACTGGATAAATGTCAAAAAGGTTCGGCGCCGAACCATTTGGATATTCAGCCAGTCGGAAAACCACGAACCAAATTGGTTCCGAGCCGTTTGGTTCGGTCGTGTATGGCCAGCTTAAGGCTTAACTACAAAGGCCTACTTTTGTACAAAAGTACAAAAGTGAGAAATAAATATCTATTCTGAAGACACCTGCTTGCAAAAAAAAAATGGAAAAATGTGCATGGTGGTTTAATTTATATGTCAGAACAATTTTTGTATGTTTTTTGGAAAGTATGTTTCATTAGCGAGCATTTTAATTTCCCACTTTTGTACTTTTGTACAAAAGTAGGTCTATGTGGTTAAGGCTTTATTTTCCAGAACTAGTAGAACTAGGAGAACTAACCAAACAATTTTGTACACCCAAAATGTATCAACTCTGGATTTGCATTGCGCGATTTTTTCACTCAGTAATGTCATGAGCATCGGCGACTACTGAGTCACGTAGTGTCGAAGTCTAGCGGCTTCTCTCAACATAATTTGACAGTTGCAGAGTTTTTCAGTTTTGACGTTTGTAATTATATCAAACTATGTATATGAACCTTATCAACATAAGAATGTTGATAGACGTTGGAATAAATGAAAAGTGCTAGTATGAGAAGATTATATAATTAAGGTATGGGAGTTCGAGGGGGAAAACAAATATACAAAATAGGAGGAAAACGGTATTTCTTAGGATGTGTGTGTGATATAAGATATATAAGACTTCGCGGTTTTTTGGATGTGATTTAAACACAGAATACGAAGATTCCTCAATTTGATTTGTTTTTGCCGTCGGCCAAGTCGATTTTTTTAAATTGTGCTCTATTTTGGTGTGATTTCTTAAATTGTGCAATCCAATTCCAAATATCTTATATCTGTTTATAAATTATATATTATATGTGTGAAATTTGTCATTATTTATAAAGTGTTTTATGCCCCTTTCTACCTATTTTTTGTTTCTAAATTAAATTTTTTTAAATAAGTGATTGAATTTAATATTTTTTTAACTACCTCCTAGTGTAATTTTCTCTGTGCTTTTTTTAGTGTACCTTTTTCTATTTTTGTAGGTACTATTTATTAAATAATTTGTGCTTATTCTTTCTGCTATTGTGTTTTAAATTTGATTTTTAATTCTGTGTGTTCCTGTTATTGTGTTCCTGTTGGCGGTTATATTATATCAATATAATATTTATATTTTAAATTTATAATTTTAGGTACCTTGTGAATTTATTTATTTATTTTGGTTTCTGTTAAGTTTTGGGTGGGTTTATTTTAGGGTTGTGCAAAAGTGTTTTTCTTTTTACAGGGTGTTCCCGGTAGTTTTTATTTATTAGTAAATTTATTTTAAATTTTTAACTTGTTTTGGTTTTTCTTTTTATTGTAGCGGGTGAATTAATTAGGGTGTAGTTTGTATAGTTGTTTGCTTTTATTTTAATTTTTTACGGGGTGCTCAAGTAGGTATTTATTTGTTGGGAATATTTTTTTATAAATTTCTAACTTAAGCTAGTCATTTTGTTTTGTTTTTTTATTTTAGCGAGTGGATTGAGGGGTTTTCCTATAGATTTTTTAATGTTTAATAACAGGGTGTTCAAGTAGGTATTTATTTGTTGAATACATTTATTTTAAATTTTTAACTTTAGGTAGTTATTTTCTTTTGTTTTTAATTTTAGCGGCTAGATTTGTAGGACTTTTCTATAAATTATTTTTTAACTATTTTAAAAGGTAATAGTACCTATTTTTAATTTTTGTAGGTATTTACAATATAAAATGGCAAAGTGCTGCTATAGTGAGTGCCAAGAGAGGTTTACAGCATGTTTTATTCTTTTTTTACAGTTCCCGTCGACCACAGAAGGGCAGTTTGGGCTAAACATGCAGGTTTTTCTCAAATTTTTGATTTAAAAAAAAATTCGAAGATGTGTGAAAAACACTTCTATGCCAAAGATATTAAAGTCAGCGGCACGAAGAAAGGTTTAGCACAAACTGCACTTCAAATATCTTCTCCTTTAATATGTGGATGCAGTGAAAATTCCAACGACACTTCCTGTCTAGGAATAATGGAGTCTTCGAGGTCCCGGGTGCCAACTACCTTCACGGTTACTTCTGCCACCCTGACCTCTGCGCCTCCAGCTGCAATTCCACCTACCCCATCTTCACTTTTGGATAATTTGGCTGTACACTCTACGGCAAATTATATCAAAGACTATTCTCTTGGCCATAGTGCGTCTTCGAAAATTTCTCCCTCTCAGTTTCCCTCCCCAGGACGTTTTTCATATAAATCGCGGCGTAAAATTAATCGGGCGAAAGTAATTCCTAGATATATTTTCAACACACCAACTAGGCTAAGGAAAAATAGGATTTATCAGTTACAAAAGGGATTAGATGTTCAAATGGAGGGATTTTCAGAAGAGTTGCGCACATTTATTTTGGTGCAACTCTTCCATAAAAAAATGCACCTTGGAAATCAAAGGAGAAGGATTTATTTTTAAAATTTTATTACAAATCACCAGCATGCTATAAATACATGCTGAGTATAGGTTTTAAGCTTCCAGCGGTAAGCTCAATTTACCGTTGGCATTCAGAGATCCGGCTGGAATCAGGATTCACAAAAATAATGGAGGACATGCTGACCACCAAAGCTCAAGGGATGACTGAAATGGAAAAAAAGTGCGTACTCCTTTTTGATGAAATGATCATTAAAAAAGAATTGGAGTACAACACCAAAGACGACATCGTTTATGGGTGACAGACTTTGGCGAATACGGAAGAAACGGCGACGTAGGCTCGAAAGGCATGGTATTCACTCTTAGAGGCTTGAATAAAAATTGGAAGCAATCTATTGTTTACTACATAGGTAGTCCAAACGGATATACTTTATCGGAGATGTTAGTCACAATCATTACTAAAGTAATAAATTGTGGACTAACAGTGGTTCAACAAGCTGTGACCAGGGAACTAACAACGTTTTAGCGAACACGTGCCTTGGACCACTCGACTTTATGGAAACAGAACCTTTTATGGATATTGAAGGGCAAAGAGTTTTCTTGCTATATGACTACCCACATCTTTTCAAGAGTGTGCGGAATATTTTACTGACGCATAAAATATACATTGAAGAAGATACCGTGGATTGGAACGTTATCACCAAAATCTATGATGAGGACAAGGATGGCATCTTCCAAGTTTTGCACAAACTTACGGAAGCGCATGTTCGTCCCAACAGTTATGACAAATTGAAAGTGAAGCTAGCCACTCAGGTGTTCAGCGCAAAAGTGTACGCAGGAATTTAATATGCGTTGAGGACAACGCATATTTTTGAAGATGAAAAAGATAGGAAAATAGCTGATGCTACAGCCAGGTTTGTCAAACAGATGAATGATCTCTTTGACAATTTCAACACGGGGCAGCTCTATTCTAGGAATCCGAACAGACAAGCTGTATCGGACACTATAAGTACTTTGGAAAAACTTAACACAACAAAACAATGGATATCAAAATGGAAATCATCCAGCTCTCATACAATACCACCTTGTTTTAAAGGATTAATACAAACGCTTATGGCAATTGAGCAGATGTGGGACCATATAAAAAGCCAAGAGCAAAGTTATGTTCTCCTTGCACACTTCAACACTGATGTTGCCGAAAACCTCTTTTCAATGCTGAGATGTAATAGAGGTTCTTATGAAAGGGATCCTTCCGCTTGGAGAATGATTCGCAACCTCAAGCTCATCATTTTCCAGAATTTAAGTTCAGCTGAACATTCTGGGTACAACGATGCAGGAGCGGAACCACTTCTGGGGATAGGAGACATGGATATGGACATGGGAATGGAAATGGAAATGGATACAAGTGAGCCGCCCGTTAACGACATCTATGACGAAATTTTTGAGAACCCCTTGGAATATAACAGCGAAGGCGACGAGGAAAAGTCTGTTGAAGAGAATGCTAGGTCTCAGAAGCTGCAGGATGGAGCAGCGGCATATTACGCTGGATTTGCAGCATCTAAGCTAAAAAGGAAGCTCAATTGCGAAGTTTATTCCCAGTTTTTGATTGATGAAGTTAACAAAGAAAGGGAACAAACTTTGTTAATTAACTTGAGAGCATATAAGACCATTACCACGACATCGGTGTTCGGAAAATTAGTGGTTCCATCGATTATTTTCGAAGAATTTGTTCGAAATGTGGAAAAAGATTTGAAGGCCAAGTTCCCGCAACGAATAGCTAATACAAACATCGTGAAAACATGGCTGAGAGAAATTATGGAGGACAACAAAATTGATTTATCGGCTTGCTGTACAGAAGAACATAAAGAAGTAATTGCTAAATTTGTACTCATTGGACTAATAATTTTTGAAACGAAAAGAATAAATAAGCAATACAAGGTACCAAAAAAACATTTTTGTCATCCAACAAACAAATAAAGAAAAGAGAAAAATCAGAAAAAGGAAAACTCATTGTGGATAGGGACCAAGGTCCATTGCTAGACTGTGAGTGCCATTTCAATTTAAAATCAGAAAATCTTAATTAGGATCAGGCCAAGGTCCATCGCTGGACTGTGAGTGCTTTCTCTATTAATTATCAGAACACATTCTGTGGATCAGGCCAAGGTTCATTACTGGATTGTGAGTGCTTTCTCTATTAAATATCAGAACACATTCTGTGGATCAGGCCAAGGTTCGTTGCTGAACTGTAAGTGCTTTCTTTATTAATTATCAGAACACATTCTGTGCATCAGGCCAAGGTTCATTACTGGACTGTGAGTGCTTTCTCTATTAAATATCAGAACACATTCTGTGGATCAGACCAAGGTTCATTACTGGACTGTGAGTGCTTTCTCTATTAATTATCAGAACACATTCTGTGGATCAGGCCAAGGTTCATTACTGGACTGTGAGTGCTTTATCAATTAAATATTAGGAGACCTTACTCTCGCCATTTGTGTGCCATTTAATATCAGAAAAGTCCGTTAAATATATTTTTGTAAGTTTATATTGTTTTCTTAATTATAAATTTGTATCTTTCTTTATAGTAATAGGACGAGGAACACGCTGCGTGGGAATACAGCATATAAATATACATTTATAAATATCTTTAAAAAAATATCTAGCATGCATGCAGCTTCTACTTTATTCATATATATTATTAATGCATGCAATTTATTATAAAATTTCTTAAAAAAAAAAAAAAAAAAAAATTAATATACATGCATGCAATTTATTATTTATCTATATACAATACTAATGCATGCAATTCCTACATTAAGTAATTCCAATAAGTAGTATAAGAACGAGGACTTTGCCATCTGCAAAAAACCTCTTAAAAAATGCATGTACAATACAAGTAGTTTGAAGTAGATATAGAACGAGGACTAGGCCTACTGGGGAAACCTCACAAAAAAAACGCATCTAGTATTCTACCCCATCGGGTGATGTGGAAAAGAGTACATGCTATGGTATCAGGTAAGCGAGATAGTTGATAAATATTGAAATTTTCTATTTTAAAACAAACAGTTTTTTAAAAATTCAATGAACTATTCAATATGTGTCAATTTTCTTATAATTAACAAACGTATGCATCATTCTATTCATATGGAATTTCAATACTTATCAACTATCAATCAACTAGTTAGTTGCAGGATGACAAGGTGCCCGTTTAACATGATATGATATGTCATGTGAGTCTGTAAGTAATTTAGTTGACAACCTCATCCTTCACTTGGCAACCCTAAAAATTTTACCCAATTTAGGCTTAGGTTGAGGGTTATGGCATTGCAGAGTTATACCGTCATTCAGCCAGTGAGTCGGGGATGAGCTTAAATATATAATTTAATGATGATTACAATCGCAATATTTGGTTTTTGCAAGTATTGAAGTCATGCACGGGGTATTACACCGAGGCTTCACAGGCAAGTGCTGAATATTTCATTCCAAATGTCAGCCAACAAGCCCCAAAATCACTTTTTTCCGACCAAAAATTTTATCTCAAAATATTCCATAAGACAAACAAATTGCTAACCCTGTGGCTACACGGGCAAGTACTGGCAAGCAAGTTGGCTACATAGATTGACTGTCTAATTCCTATACGTGAATATGTTGTGACGTAGGCGGCAAGCAACTTGCCAGGTAAGTTGCCGGGCAAGTTGCTTTCAAGTTTTTTATTGGCTACGTTCTGCTAGCCTTTCTAGGGTTCGATCTTATATTTTGATTAAAATTGCTTAGAATTTGGTAAATCGTACTTTAATGACGAAAACGAAAATAAAACCACAAAGTTGCAATCTCACATAGGTTTGTACTTCATCTGAATCATAAATTTCGGTTTTTCAATTTAAAAATTTAATTTCCAAAATTTCGATTTTTTTAATAATAATTCTTAAAAAATCGGATTTTTTGGATGATTTTTAATCCATCATTATCATAGCCATCCTTTAATGGAATTTGACAAATCATACCTTGACAGATATGTAAGAAACTATATTATGTCGTATGAGGAATATTTCGTTCCAAATGTCACCCAAAAGCGCTAAAATCACCTTTTCCCGCGGAAAAAATTTAATCTCAAAAATTTCAGATTTCTTTAAGTTTTTTCAATGCATTATCTGCGTAGTAATCTTTCAATTTAATTTGACAGTCTATGGCTTGACAAATCGGTAACAGAATGTTCCAAATGTCACCCGAAATCCCCGAAACTCTCATTTTTCCCAAGCAAAAACTATACTCTCAAAAAATTAGGATTTTAAAGAGATTTTGTATAATTCATCACAATCATAGCCATCATTCAATCATATTTGATAGTTGTTGCCTATTTTGGAAATGTTCACTAGAAGTTGTGGCAGAAAGAATATTTAATTCCAAATTTTTTACGAAAAGCTATCTAGATATCGCTTTATATACAATTCTGAACGAGTCCACTTGCCTTTCAACTTGCTTCTCTACTGGCTTCAGAAATTCCATGCCAGTAGACAAGCAAGTTGCTAAGGTTTGTATGTGTTAGTAAAAAAATGTTTTTGTATAGCAACTTGCTTGCCAGTACTTGCCCGTGTAGCCTCAGGGTAAAGGCCGTATGATACTACATTTTTTCATCACTTTACCCGGTGTTTAAAAACTGTTGCGTAATATCTAAGTCGATTTAATACTATTTTAAATCATTTAAAGTAGGTTAAAAAAGTATTTTGCTAAATTTATTTTTTGTTCTGGATATTAACTAAAGTTAAAATCATCAAATAGCTATTTTATCTTTTTAGCATCATACTAAAATCCATATAACACTTTGACGTTTATAAAGCTTTGTTTAGCGACATTGTTCCGATCAGTTTGGAACAGAAAAGTACAAGTTTTTGCTGTTCAATGACAATTTTCTGTTCCAAACTGTTCTGATTTGCTGTCCAGTGAGTTTGTTCCGAACAGTTTGGAACAGTTTAGAACCCGATTTTCTGTTTTTACTTTTTAGGTAGAACAACTTAGAACAGGTTAGTGACAACTGTCAAAATCAGCTGCTGTCACTTGCAAGTTGATATTTTTTAACAAACATCATGGCTCTGTGCTTTTTCTTTGGAAACAAACAAATAAATATTCTGTTTTCAATTAAAAAGTACACTCCAGTTAAAACAGAAGTAATTTCAATATTTAAATTTCTTCATCTTCCTAGCATTCTGTTTTTTTTTTCTAATCTACAATTTAGCACTATTTTAAAGCTTAATTCATTTTTGTGTTAATTCCAATTTAACGAGAAAAAAATCTTATTTCAGCCAATGATGATGAAACACCATATGCAGTAAATTTCCATTACTCTGAATATTTCCTTGAACAAAAAATTGTACCGACATTCATTGTTTATAAACAATGCTTATAAACATACACATATTTGAAGTTTGACGTTTCTTATTTGACCATGTCAACCACTAGCTTCGTCGATTAGCAACAATGAACAAAAATTATTAAAAGAAGTGAATTTTAATTATTTATTTATTTATTATTACTGTAACTGTTTATTTTCGCACAAAATTCAATAAAAACAATAATACATAAAATTAAATGTCATTTCAGTTGTTCAGTAGTTCAGTTGTATTGGATTATCTTCGCCCGATGCCAGTCCAAACAAAACAGAATAAGAGTTTCTCGAGGAAATCAAAGAAAAAAAGCGCTAGAGGTAAATGGTAAAATTATTAGAAGCTCGAAAATTACATACATTTATACATACATATAAAATTGCTTTTCTTCAGATTCGTCACCAAAAAGCCTAGTGAACATTATATGGTGGAAGCTAGCTCACAGCACTCTTAAGATGTAACAAGATGCGAAGAGATTTGGATAGTTATCAAGGTTATCTTCGAAATACGGGAATCAAAGCTACATTTTTCAATTAATGCATTCATCAAGAGCGAAGGTGCATTATGCCAAGTTGGATAAGTTTGAGATTCATAGTGTTCGACCTATTTTTCCCAATGCATTGGATCCTCCTCTTTGGGTTTGAGTTCGAGTGTGAACACAAGTTCCTATTTAGTCAATAGAAGACAACTTAGAATATAAGAAAATAATATAATTGTTAATTGATGTTTGGTATAAAAATGTTAAATAAGTGTGTTAAAAAGAAATAATTATGGAACTCTTTAAGTCACAAAATTGGAAAAAAAAATTTCATTGCCTTCCTTTTTTACTTGCCATTTACTTAGGTAGGAACTACCGGACAAGTTTTGGATACGTACAAAATTCGAACTAGAGATAATAATTTTCCTTAACATAACGATATTAAAGTGGGTCCCGCAATTTTGTCTGTTTAAATCACCGAATTATAACAAGTAGTTTGGAAATTAAACGTTGATATAAGTACAAGAATTTCACGAAAAAATGATATGAAATGAAAAAATTAAATTTTTGTAAGTCCTACTTTTACCAAGCTTTAATTTTTAAACTACTTGGTGTAGTTCGATGATTGAAACGGCATTCAGTCTTAATTGAAGTACTAAAGGTTTTCTGAAAATCTTTCTTTATTCATTTAAAGATTTCAAAAAAAATCCTTACAAAACTAATTTCATCGTTGTTAGATTTCATATGAAATGACGAAATTAGTCTTGAACAGATTTTTTTTTAAATAATTGTTAAAATTCAAAACAAGTTCTTAAACTACACAGAGTACTTAAATTAAGATTGGAAACCGTTTAAATCACCGAATTACGTCCAGCAGTTTAGAAATCAGAAGATGGTGTAAGTAGGACTTACAAGAAGGTGTAGATAGAAGGTTTGTAGGTGCATTATATAGTGGTATCGAAAACCACCGTCTGGCAGATTTTTTTTCAGCCTCTGGCGGTGGTGGGATTTTCAAAATAGCAATTTTCCAATTTTTTCACAGAGGTAATACCACTTTAATAAATTTAAAAAATATATGTTATAATGCTCTGTCATTTTCCTTAAATCAAAACATCATAATTTTGGCAATCAACAAAACAAAGTCTCAAAAAAAAAATCGATTTAGTTTCGCTTAAAAACTTTATATCTTGAGTTATATTGGACCAAAAATAACGGTACCTGCCATACAATAAAAAAAGTTCAAATAATTAAAACAAGGAAATTCTACTTTTTAATATTTTTTTTTATTTTAAAAAATTGGTTATTTTTGTTTTCTCAAAAACAGTTAAGTTGAAACTTTCCATTTTTACTGTAGTAAATCTTCTAAAAAGTATAAACATTATTTTGCGTACAAAAATTTAATTTAACTTTTTAACAACAAAAATGCTTTTTTACAAAAAACCATGAACTTTAAAAAAATAACTTTTTTATAAAAAAAATAACTTTTTTATAAAAAAAAATTAACTTTCTTACAAAAAAAATTAACTTTCTTATAAAAAACAAATAACTTTTTCACAAAAAAAAAAATAACTTTACAAAAAAAAATTAACTTTCTTACAAAAAAAAAAAAAACTTTCTTATAAAAAAAACTAACTTTTTCCCCAAAAAAAATAACTTTTTTACAAAAAAAAAAAAAATAACTTTCTTACAAAAAAAATCAACTTTTTCACAAAAAAAAATTAACTTTTTTACAAAAAAAAATTAACTTTCTTAAAAAAAAATTATTTTCTTATAAAAAAAATAACTTTTTCACGAAAAAAACAATAACTTTTTTACAAAAACAAAAATTAACTTTCTTAAAAAATTAACTCTTTTTATATTTGTTTGCCCTATAAGCTTATCTGATACCTCCTGAATGACAATTAATTTGAAATACATGCAAAATCCAACTACTCCGATTGCAATATAAACTGATAGTTGCTAAATATTGAATATTTTATCTAATTTTTAATGAATTGAGTTTTAAAATGGAAAATTTCAATATTTATCAACTATCAATCTCGCTTACCTGATACCATAGCATGTATTCTTTTCCACATCACCCGATGGGGTAGAATACTAGATGCGTTTTTTTTTTGTGAGGTTTCCCCAGTAGGCCTAGTCCTCGTTACATTGCATGTATTTGTTTTTTTTTTTTGTATTTATTTGTTTTTGTTTAATTGTATTACAGCCATTTTGGCCTTGAAAAAGGCATTGGCAATATCGTGCTTCAGATGAGTCCGTATTTCATAATCGTTAATCGACCGATATTCGTTGGTAATGTCCTGGCCGAATATATCAGCTTCATCAGGTTGTTGGGGCACCACATGGGCCATGCTCTGATGAGACGGCCAAGAACGGACTATGGACAAATCCTTGAGAATGTAAATACTGTAATATGTAATTTAAGTTTAAAGTAAAAAAAAATTACCGGAACTCTCTGCTTCTGTTCTTCAATGTGTGCTGGCTGGGTAGTTTGTTGTTGCTGGTGTTGTTGCACTTGGTAGGCTTGTGCCGCTCTCTGCTTCTGATGTTCCTCGCGTGCTGGCTGGGCAGTTTGATGTTGCTGGTGTTGTTGCACTTGGTAGACTTGTGCCGCTCTCTGCATCTGATGTTCAGGCTGGGCAGTTTCATGTTGCTGGAGGTTTTGTTGCACAGGGTCGGCTTGTGGGATGATTTCATCCATCAATAATTGCAAATCTTCCTGGTACCGATCATCATTCATTTTATTTGCAGATTTAGCTACCGCTCCTGCTACCTTTGGCCTATGCACTGTTGGCAAATTTTGTTTTCCTGCTTGCTTGTTTCTTACTCTTGGTTTGCGTTTGCTAAGGAAATCCACATACTTGAAAAGAAACCAGCCACATTTTTCGCCTTCCTTTCCTTTTAGTTCGTTTACGGTCTTGTAGTAACGCAAACGAATACGGGTGAATTTTTGTTCTACTTCAAGATTTGTTCTTTTGCAAATATTTGCAACCTCGGTCAGTAGGTTCAATTTTATTTCTTTGGAGCGGTGGTGTGGGTGGGTTCTATCCCAAAGAGCTGGTCGTGCTTTATACTCTTCCACAAGCTGTATCTCTTGGTGTGGTACCCACAAGACCATGATGAAGTATAAAATCACTACGAAAATTGATTTTAATTATTTTTATTAATTTGTATTTTATTTATAAAAAGTTAATTTTATTTTATAAAAAAGTTATTTGTTTTTTTTTTTGTAAAAAAGTTAGGGTCCATCCTATACGTGGAGTAAAATTCTCCATTCTCCGGTCATATGGATTTAGTACGATACTTAAAAGATAAAATCGCCAGTTGGTGATTTTAACTTTAGTAAAATGTTAGGGGATAGTATGATGCTAAACTCGTTTAAAATATGGTATTTGAATAAAATGCTTTAGAAAAGCAAACGTTTTTTGTGAGTTTCTTTTTATTTACTTAACAAATATTATTTGAGGTATCTTAGGAAGGTACATTGGGTAAGGATGTTCCAGCATATTTCCTTTATTCCTTGATTTCTTCCTGAGCAATTATATACAAACTTATATTTTATTTTAACATTGATATCTTTTTTCACTTGTTTTCATTTTACTATCGATTTATGCTAACACAAGCATAACACAACTTATCTTTCTCAAAAATATTAAGCAAAATGTTTGAAAGTGCCACCTAAATAGCTGTCACACACAAATCATAGCAAAAAAGTTATAGTCAATTTGGTAATCACCGGGTCTACCACGAAATCTAGAAAACCAAAATCTCGAAAGACAAAACTCGAAAGTCATAATCTAGAATGTCAAAATCTCGAATTCAAAATAGAAAAAAGTCGTTTATTTTACCTTTCTGTATATTCAACAGTATTTTAAAATATTCCCAACAGTTAAGAGAGCATACCTACATATATAAAACAAAATCCTAGATTTTTTCTAGATTTTATTTTGACTTTTTTAGATTTTGTGGTTTGTGATTTTTGTACATTCCAGATGTATGTCATTCTAGATTCTTGCACTCGAATTTTTTTTTTTTGTTTTTCTAGATGTTCTAGACGTAATGATCTCGTAATCACCTTGCGTGCAGCAAAAGCATTTATTTTGATGACCAACAATCAAGCCGATTCCACCCCTGGTCTACCTAGTGCCCATAAACGAGGCCTATCAAAATGATTAGGTAGGTACTATGGAGTTTACCAACGCACGAGTTTTTTATTGTCCTAAACAATGGGAGTTAACTAAAATAAGCGAATAAAAAATAAGAAAAACACTGCAAATTCGAATAAACATAGACATAACACTTTCAGGACTTGTGATGCGATTTTGGACACTGTGCTTCGGCCCATAGCAAACCATAGCCAGCTGCAATGTTTCCAGCGCAACAGTTTTCACCAACATTTTAAAGGCATCTTTATTTACGAGATAATATGATACAAACCAGAATTAAATAATAAATTTTAATAAAAAACTTATTTGAAAATTTCCATCAGGTACCTACTTTAGCCCCACGCTACTCACCATGGTTCATCAAACCTGAATCGCTGATTTTTGATCTTTGTGTTTTAGTTAAAGTTCTTAGTATTCATTTTTGATTTTATCAGTTAAATATTTTAAATAAATATACTTGGACACACCACTGCCTCCCACCAACTCAACAAAAATTACCCCCAAACCTGCTCCACTTGCAACACCCGCCTTGATGTAAAACATATTTTGTAACTTTGTCCGTTGTCGCAGCCCATAATTAACAATATATTCAAAAACAACTCCATATGAAATCCTCAAGAATCCCAGCCTAACAAATATACATAATATCACTCAGTTTCTCAAAAATGCAAAAATTATAACTTCATTTTTTAATCAATACCAATAGCCTCTTGAGCTAGGCTTGTTAAACTTTTATATTAGGTTGTAATTTGAATTGCTTGTTTATAAATAATAATAATACATAACGACGGCGGACGTCTTGACGAAAAAACTACAATTCGGTAAATATTTTAAGACTACACTTACCACTTTATAAACACAAAAACACAACGCGACGTTAATACCTACAATTAACAATTGTATCACTTTATAATAAAGGTCACTGAACAACTTTTTTTTAAATAATTTAATACTATTTTAAACGGTTTTGAAAGATTTTAAACAATTTTACTCACAATTAATCAAAAAAACACAACTTTGCTTTAAGAAAAAAGAAAGAAATAACACCTGAAACCATTGAAAACTGTATCTTCACACATATTGTACTATTGCACATATGTATCAACAAATGAACGAATTTACCGTCTTTCTTCTTGGTATATAAAAATATATTTTCTACTTACCTCCCTTACTCACCTTATTAGTAAAGCATTGTAGATGGTTTGCTCTTTCTTACTAATTGTCATTCTATATATTCATATAAAATGCAGTATTCAACCTTTGTTTATATACGAAGCCTGAGGCCTCATGTTGCCAAGCAATCTGACAGTTCTAGCATAATTCAAAATGTTGCCGATTATGCCGTCAAAAATATGCGACACTTGCGCTCCAAGCGCCCAAATCTAGCGTAATTAATTTTGACTCCATGAAATTACTATTGGCACATGGAGTCACGGCACCTAGCAGCCAGCGCGTGAAACTAACAAACGAGATAGATTTCTTTTCCATTTGACGTTCAATGCATTTCCCATAAGAGAAAAACAAAAACAGCTCGTAGAAACATTATTTTAACAAATTAATTTTATATGAACGGTTGTTTCTATTATAATTGCAATAGAATAATTAAACATGCTAGTTTGCAAATCAAACGTAAAATATATCGAAACTTATTACTAATTTGCTTTATTTTGCAGATGAAATATGTAAACAAACGTGCTTTTTTGTTGTTGTTTTCCCAAATGGATGCAAGGCGCCAGTCAGAACGATATCATGTGCGTAGTCAGGTAGAAGTTTAGGGGGCTAGAGTTTCTTATGGATTTAAATAAAACATTAATTTGTGATATAAATCTTCATTTTATTTTTTTTTGTATTAGGTACGCGCAGGTTAATATAAAGTTAATATAAATTATAGGGGCATCATTTGATTTCCCTGTGTTCGTTTGTTTTATCCTACCACGTAAGTTTCTTTCTAAGAATAATGTAATTTCTGGCAAAAAAAATTTTATCCTCCATTTAAAAAAAAGGTTAGCACTCTTTTAAAGTAAACTCTTCTTAAAAATAGAAATAATTAAGAGTGATCGAGCTTGACCTTCATTCACACCTTGCCTCTTTTGTAAACTAAAAAACAAATGTGTAAATAGCCAATTGAAAAATATTTTTTTAACAATTGCTTTACAAGAAGAAGTGACTACGCCTCTGCCTTTCTCTTTTTCTAATCGAGTACTTTTGTTGTTGTTTCTGGTTGTAAAGGTGGTTTGTTTACATTTTTCATTTACAAAGCAAAGCGTTTTAGCTATCTATTTTAATATATTTTCGGGTTAATTTATAAGCTTACACATTTTTTGATTCTATTTCAATCATAATATGGATACCCGTTGATATAAAATAATTTGGTAAAACTAATTTTCATCTGGCGCTTTTTTCGTTTTCTCTTATGGGAAATACATTGAACGTCAAATCGAAAATAATTCTATCGCCTTTTGAAGCTTAAGCGCTTGAGATGCAGGTGGCGTGGAAAGCAACTTACCAGGTGTCAATACAAAGGTGGCACTAATTACAAAAAAAGTTCTAAGTAGAAAATTTCAAACGGATGACATTTTGCATTGGGAAAAGTGACATATAAAATAGGGATGACGTTGAAGTGGCATTGAACGATTTCATTATGTACAGTAAAAATAAAGAAAGACGGCGTTCACACAAGGAAACTGAGTTGCCAGAAACTGGCTAGTTTGTTGGCGAGAAGGGTGTGAGGGGAAATTTTTTGTCTTCCTTTTACGCCCTTCTCGCCTACAAACTCCCAGTTTCCAGCAACTCAGTTTCCTTGTGTGAAAGGGGTCATCGAATATTAGATTGGTTACAATACATGAGGAAACTTTTGGATTTATATGCTCATGTATTTTGATAGGAACCCTAAGAGTTCTTAAAGCTGGCCATACACGACCGAGCCGAACGGCTCGGAGCCAATTGGCTCCGAACATTTTGTACTGGATAAATGTCAAAAAGGTTCGGCGCCGAACCATTTGGATATTCAGCCAGTCGGAAAACCACGAACCAAATTGGTTCCGAGCCGTTTGGTTCGGTTGTGTATGGCCAGCTTAAGGCTTAACTACAAAGGCCTACTTTTGTACAAAAGTACAAAAGTGAGAAATAAATATCTATTCTGAAGACACCTGCTTGCAAAAAAAAAATGGAAAACTGTGCATGGTGGTTTAATTTATATGTCAACAATTTTTGTATGTTTTTTGGAAAGTATTTTTCATTAGCGAGCATTTTAATTTCCCACTTTTGTACTTTTGTACAAAAGTAGGTCTATGTGGTTAAGGCTTTATTTTCCAGAACTAACCAAACAATTTTGTACACCCAAAATGTATCAACTCTGGATTTGCATTGCCCGATTTTTTCACTCAGGGCCAGTTTACTATATTATTCATAATAATCTTGCACATGAATAGAAAGTGTACACAGAAAATTTTAATTTCTCACTTCTGTGCTTTTGCTAAAAGTGGGTGAATGTAGTAGAAATAAATGTCTATGCTGAAGACCGCCGTATAGTTAGCACAGTGTGTGGTGGATTAATTTACTTGAAAAAAAAAGTATGAAAATGGTCTGACACATTTTCATACGTTTTTTTTCAAGTACGTTCCTTTATTTATATTTTATTTATTTCACACTTTTGGCAAAAGTAGGTCTATGTAGTTAAGTCTTTAAAACGTGGTATAACAACTTCAAACTCCAATGAATCTTACAAAACGCAAATTTCCTTTCAGCTTTGTAGCAAACATGCAAAACAACTACGAATTCTATCACTTTCAAAAAAAACACGCCTATTAAGTGTTTTCCATTAGTGTACACTATTTCTTATCAGAAGTGTTGTAGATAAAAAGAGAAAACCACATGTCAGCCAAATTCATGTTTTTTACAACTCCCTCATCGAAAAAGCTAAAACAATAATTATCCTACCATCTCCGTTGCACCAATAGTGGAGGTACTTTCACGCATATAACAAAACAACAAACATCCATATAGCTCTACTGCTCTACCCGAAACACGCAAACACCACTACGGCTACCAAACGAAAAATAAACTAATACAGTCGTCTTTGTCGATGCTGTTGCGGTCGGAAATCGAAACGTTCATATAATTGAGCTGTCAAAAATTTTATTATGTGATTTTTTTTCTTCGAGTGTACTTTTGATCGTTGTGCGTGTTATTTTAAAAATTACAAATTTTATAAAAAAAAGAGAATATAATTTTCTCAATTGGAAAGGCACTAACAATAAAACAAAATTTGTCTTGCTTGAGGGCAGTGTTTGTTTTTAAGCGGACTAGTGAGTGAAATCAGGATTGGTTATCTACTTCGTCCAAAAACAGAAAAAGTCCTTCATTCTGCAGAATGGCCGATCAAAACGAAAAATTACTACAAGAACTTTTGCGTCTTAATGGGAATAATAAATGCGCCGATTGTGGAAGCAAACGTAAGTGTTATTCCTACTTGTGTATGTGCAAAAATTGGCAATAAATATAAAAAGAAGCTAAAAAACAGTGGGTACATAATCAAAAATTATTGTTATTTTGTCGAATTTTTTCATTTTATTTTGAAAAATCAAATATCGAACCTAGGGGCGGGTTTAGTTCGTATCTACTTGACGACATCATCCAACAATACCTACCTATGCGATAAGTTTGTTTGTGAATGTGGTGTACATAGCGCCAGGGGTTTGATCGTTTGGTTGTTTTGGCTGCTGCTGTTATTTATTAACCCCAAAAGTTCCCCTACGTTGCTCCCCGTTACCCAATATAATCGAAACGCCACCAACCAGCCTGCCAGAAAGTCTTGGCACAAAAGCAAACTAAACTAAATTCTTAGCCGGCGATGCTTTTGTTTTGCCTTCAGTCCTTCATTCAATTTACACGGCAAAGGCAAACTTTTTACTACAACACGGCGACGTGTATTTTGTTTGTTGTATTTTTGTTTGAATTGCCTTTTACAATTTTACAAATGTTCATTCATAAATTTCTGTAGTAGTGGCATTGGCAGAAAACTTTAATCAATCATCTGTGCGAGGGTAACAGTCTAATGGCATGTGGTCGGGAAAAAAAGAGAAGTAGCTATACAAAAAAGGCTTAGCAAAATACTAACGATAGAGTACAACAACTTAACTTGCTGCACCTTTGTGATGATATGGATTTGGATGACGGTTTATAAACAGAAAAATAATAAAAAAGCTTGCGATAGTTTGTCAATATAAATGTACCTATACTAAAATGTAGGTCAGTCGAATAGGTATGACGACATTCTGGGATTGCTTAAAGTACCTACCTATATAATATTGCGCTTGATTCTTGGTATCGAATGACATGTAACGAGGAATAACTGCAAATCGCACGGGTTTATGCACTTTGGTAGGTATGATATTGGAACGATGACTGATTTTAAATTGTTTTTAAATTATTGTTCTCATGAGATTTTATTTTGTTATCATTTGAGTGATAATCAAGATTATTTTTAAATTTAGCAATGGAAAAATGAGTCAATGTAAACTCGGACTAACCCCGTGGCCAGGTTGTCTGTCAAAACTATGTCATGAGTTCTGTTTTTTTTTTTAGCTCTTCCTCCTTCCTATTAATATGAAAAATAATAAACTACCAACTGACCATTATATTTTATACCCCACGACAAAAATAAAAATAAAAAATACTTCATAAAATAAAAAGAGCACTAAAGTGAGATTTTTTGTCCCTAAACAAATTTGAGAGGTCACACTTTTTTTGCTTCGTTGGATCTTTGAATGTACAATTTACATTATAGGTACATTAGGAGTGTCGGATAAATTGTTGTCGTCATATAGGTATTCAAAATTGGTGTCGTCGATCTTGTAGGGGATACCCAGACAAGTATTTTTAGTTCCGAAACATTTTTCACAATAGGATGGCTCAGCGAGGAAAAAGTCAGATCAGAACAGAACAAACCAACACAGATTCGTGAGGAATGTCAGACAAGTTGGAACAGAAAACCTGTTCTAAGTTGTTCTACCTAACAGCAAGTACAGAAAATACGTTCTAAGCTGTTCGGGACAGCCTCACTGAACAGAAAATCAGAACAGTTTAGAACAGAAAATTGTCATTGAACACCAAAAAGTTGTACTTTTCTGTTCCAAACTGTTCGGAACAGCCTCTCCAAACAAAGCTAATGGTACTTTCAGACCCCCCTGCTGTTTTTTAGTTAAAAAGTTAATTTTTTTAAATACAAAAAATTAGCAAGATATTCGCGTATCAAACTTGGTTGCACCAACTTAAAATTATTTGTTTTGGGTTTTTGAGTATGCTAATAATAAAATAGCACAAGTTACTGGTGCTTTCAATGTGAAAATATACCTTTGAACGTGATTTATTGTTACTTTGGCGGTCATATAAAGCGAACGCCATCGGTAGATTTTTAAACATATAAAAAAATCTCGAATGCCAAAATCCTGAATGACTAAAATTAAAAAAAGCCATTCGGGATTCTAGCATTTAAAGATTACAAAAACTGTTTTTTTGTATCAAACACAATTGTTACGTAATCGTAATGAGAACGTATATTCTTCAAAACTCAATTTAAATATTTCAAATCTGTTTATTAGTTTTCGAGAAATTGTAAGTTTATTATTTTTAGTCTTCGCCTGACGCTACATTACCAGCAGTGAATTATTAAGAACTATTAAGGAATTTGTGGGATTAGATATTATTATATTAAATACTAAAATATTGAAATTACTTCTGTTTTAAGTGAAGTGATCATTAATTCAATTTAAAAATTACAAGTGACTTCAATAATAAATTAACGATTAATCAAAAACTGTTGAAAATATTTGAACGATTTAAATATTTAAATTGAGTGTTAAAAAAGAATATAACTTTTTTTTAGTTTATGGGCCCTGTTATGATTCGCGCGTCATAACTCGCGCGTTTTGAAATCACTTATTTCGTGGTTTTAAGAATAGCAAACTGCGACGTTCGAATAGAGCGTCATTTAACATTTAACAGAATATAGTTAGTTGAGCCATAAACGGTAATGCCAAAAGTCAGATTCACAAAATATTTCTTGCGACTCGCGATTCATAATAGGTGCCTTATAAAACAATTTTTTGGAGACAAATTTATTTAGTATTATTAAAATTGCCTAGAGAATACATGTACCAAGTTTAATCAAAATCTTTAGAACCGTCTTTTTTTCTTGGCTTTTTACAACCTAAATCTTTGTATAACAGCTACCCATTCCAACAATGCTAAAACAAACACTTGGATTTGAAGCAAATACGTGCATTCGTTTATGCTCTAACTCGATGTATGTACAGTTCATACATCAGGACGTGCAGACAGACGGATGCCGGACTTCTCCATCATCGTAATGTTAGTTTTGATTAAAACCTCGATAATTAGTTTTTACTTGCCCTATAGAGAAATTAAAAATAAAACGTTGGGCATATCACCCAAAGAAAAAGTTATTAACATAGTAGTAGTAGTAGTAGTAAAGGTATTTTGCGTTCTATTAACGATGACAAAAATTTTATATATTCAATATATGAATTAAAAACCGCTACGTCTCCTAAAGAATTTTTGTCTACATATTCACAATAATTTATTAGTCAATTTATTGTTTATTTTTCATGTGCTTATATGTAGGTACATATACCTATAATTTTCAATAAACACGCTTATTGTAAATAAACATAATACAAATGTATCTTGAAATAGCATAAAAAGAACTTAAATACAAAATTGTTTACAGTGTCGCCGTGTGTGGCAATTGTTTTCGTAAACAACAATAGAAAAACAATATTTTATAAAATGGGAATGCTTATACATACATGTGTATGAAAATACATTTACGCATACAAATGGAACAAATATTTTGTTAATCTAACTTTTGAAATTTGTTCACATGACATTTTCCGGTATTTTCCGACGACAACGCTCAAATCGAATTAAGGTCAATTGAGAATTTGTCTAGATTTAAAATATTTTCATCTTCGTCAAAACATAATATATGTAGACACGACAACGATAGACACCAAGAAAGATGAACAAGCGAGATTGTTCCTTATGTAAAGATGTACTCGCTTGTAGACACTTAGACAGTTATATCTATCTATAGTTATCATATCACAGCATTGATAATTTAATTTTTTAATAGTGTAAACTTATAATAAAGTCTTACATTTCAACCATGTAGGTATAAATTGAACAAATCGAAATAAAAATTAACATTGGTTTTCCTTATTGAAGATGACCAATATCACTATAACCAGATGGATAGGTGAGATGCTAGGCACACGAACGGCGGAAGCACACGCAGGGCAAAAGATTCAGAAAATCATTACAATAAGAGGATCTCCGCAGGGAGGGGTACTGTCACCCTTGCTGTGGAGTCTTGTAGTTGATGAACTACTCCAAAGTCTTACTTCTCAAGGCATACGCTGCATTGGCTTTGCCGATGACATTGTTTTAATAGCCTTAGGGAAGTTTGAAGAAACCCTTTGTGATATAATCCAAAGAGGACTGACAATTACTAGGAAATGGTACCTTTCGGTAGGACTAAACATAAACCCTACGAAGACAACTATCATACCATTTACTGAGAAAAGACTTCTGCCACGCATTAAAACTATCAGGTTAGCTGGTGAAGTAATTGATACCCAGTAGGAGGTAAAATATCTGGGAATTACACTAGATAGCAAACTACTCTGGAATAAACATGTCGAAATAACTGTCGGGAAAGCCACAAAAGCCCTTATGATATGCAAGAGGCTTGCAGGGAAATCATGGGGTTGCAAACCAAACATCATTAGATGGATGTACACCATGATATTAAGGCCCATCATTACCTATGGTGCGGTTGCATCGCACAAAAGAACCGAATTAGCAACAACTAGGAAATCACTAGACAAAATTCAAAGGCTCGCTTGCATATGCATTACTGGAGCAATGAGAACTTGTCCCACTGCAGCAATGGAGGTTATCCTTCACCTAACCCCACTTTATGTGGTGGTAGAAAGCGCAGCAAAGGGAGCCATCCTAAGATTCGCCAGGGAAGGTACTGGGAAGGGTAAATGTATAGGAATTAGAGAAAGGGAATCCATTTCCAGGTCCTCAGTATCGAAATTACTTGACATTCCAAGAGATGGCATGACTAAAAAGTAAAACTTCGTGAAAAAATTCAAGTTAAGTGGCAAACAAGAGTGGGTAGGCGAAACAATAAATGCAATGCAAATTCCATCAAATGGTACACAGATGGATCGGAACGTCTCAAGGGTGCAGGAATTTTTGGGCCAAGAACCAAACTTTTTCTGTCGATGGGATAGTCCACTAGCATTTTCCAAGCAGAGGTAAATGCAATAGGAAAATGTGCCGAACGAAATCTCGAAAGAAACTACCGTAACTAAAACATTGCCATTATGTCGGACAGCCAAGCCGCGCTCAAGGCACTGAACTCCTATGCCATTAGTTCAAAACTGGTATGGGAGTGCGTGGATAGGTTAAACGACCTTGGCAAAAATAATAATGTTACACTTCATTGGGTACCTGGGCACGTAGGTGTCCAGGGTAATGAAGAGGCAGACTCCTTGGAAAAAATAGGAGCAACGACAGCCTTACCGGGTCCTGAGCCCTATTGTGGTATAGGAGATTAAAAATAAAATCAAAACAGAAGAGGAGGCCAAAAGATCCAAATTATGGACAGAACTCCCCCACCTGAGCCAAGCGAAACTACTTCTTGGGAGCTACAACCAAGAACGCTTTGCATCCTGTATAGGCTTAAGCAGGAATAACCTCAGAATAATAACAGGTTTCCTCACTGGTCACTGCAAACTAAAAAGACACCTAAGTATTCTTGGGCTGGTGAGTAGTGCCACATGCAGATTCTGCCACACTCATGAGGAAACACCTGACCACATATTAGGTAAGTGCGATGCACTCGTGCAACAAAGACATAGGTATCTGGGACGTCACCAGATAGAAGAGAGCCAACTAACATCTCTAAAAGTTCTCCAAATACTCAAGTTTCTCAAAGAAACAAACAATAGATCTTTAGTTCGCAGTGTACTTAAACTCCTTTAATTATTCATTCATTCACGTATACTTTGTTTTGCAAGCAAACAAAATAGCGTAATCAAATAAGTTTGTTTATTTTTCGATGTGATTCAATCATTTCAAGATAATTATTATAATCCGAGAGCTGGTAATTTACTCAAAACAATTTATACCGCTTTATATTTTGTGGACATGTTATTTGTATCAGTGCTCTAAGACCACAATAATGGACTTCTAAAATACAAAAAGTTAAAGCAGTTATACCGGGACTCTAGCACCTTTATAATAAACTATTAAAAGGCAAACAAATAAGTCGTTAATACAACTCCAGATTTTGTGCACATACAATTTGTATCTTCCAAAACAGAATTTTTTATCATCCAAAGGTACTGCATCCCTAATATATAACCATAATGTACTTCCAAATTGTAACAAAAATAAAATGTACGAGTAGTAGCTAAGTAGCTAACAACTTTAACGTAACTAGAAATTAACAATGTATTTTATTGGTTTAATAATAATATGATATCGTGCAAAATAAGGTGTTAAGAAAGTTTGAATAGAAATTGTTATTTGAATAGTTTAAACAAAATTTTAAAACAGTTAGTGCCCAAAATATAAAGTATGTCATTTGATGGATATATCGGGTTTTTCAACAAGAGCGCTACAAAAGTAAACAAAAACAGTTTTGGATATTAATGAAATTCTTTATTCCTGTGAAAATACGTTCGATGCCATTATGTATGGAACTCGATTTCTTTTGCATGGCCACCACGGGCTCGCTTGCAGAAGTCCAGACGCTGAACCCAATTTTCGACGGTTTTCAAGCATAAATCGGCTGATACTGCTGCAATTCAACGTTCGATATTCGTACGAAGTTCATCAATCGTCGCTGGCTTGTTGGCATAGACCATAGACTTGACGTAACCCCACAGGAAATAGTCTAACGGCGTCAAATCTCACGACCGAGGCGGCCAAGCGACTGGACCGTTTCGTGAGATAACACGTTCTCCAAACTTGGTTTCCAATAAATTGATTGTGACATTCGCTGTGTGGCTTGTGGCGCCCTTTTGTTGGAACCACATGTCCTCCAAGTCCATATCATCCAATTGGGGCCAAAAATAATCTGTTATCATTGAGCGGTAAGTTGCCCAATTCACGAACATACGACGCTTCTGGTGGTCAAGCCGCTTCAGTTCTTGCGTCAATTTAATCTTGTAAGGATGTAGGGCAAGATCTTTTCGCAAAATTCGCCACAACGACGTCACATAGATGCCCAACGCTTGACAACGACGTGTGAGAGACACATTTGGGCTTTCTGCAACTGAAGCCTCAGCGGCAGCAATATTCTCGACAATACGGGTACTTCTTTGTCTCACTGGCACGGTAACATTTTGTACTGTGCCTGTGGATTCGAATTTTTCCACTAGACGCTCAATTGTTGATCTAATAGGACGATTTTGACGACCATAAATTGGACGTAGCGCTCTTAACGTTGACGCCATTGACTCCGAATTTCGGTAGTAAATTTTAATAATTTCGACTCGTTGTTGGCTCGTATGACGGCTTTCACACAAGGAAACTGAGTTGCCAGAAACTGGCTAGTTTGTTGGTGAGAAGGGTGTGAGGGGAAATTTGTTGTCTTCCTTTTACGCCCTTCTCGCCAAGAAACTAAAAATCTCCGGTAACTCACTTTCCTTGTGTGAAAGGGGTCTATATCTTTCTATCATGAAATGGCCTTACTGAAGAGAAATGTCAAAAGAGCGGCAAGAAATATGGCGTCGTTTGCTGTCCCGGTTGCTCTACTTTTGTAGCGTCCCTGTTGAAAAACCCTATATATGAATTTATAAAAAAAATCAAAAATAGTTAGAGCGGCTTTCTTAAAAAAGAATTTTGTGGATATAAAATTTCTCGAACATTTAAAAAAAAAATTAAATTTATCGGATTGACGGATTTACAAATGAGATATATATTGTTGGAAAACCTAGCCCCAGTACATAATTTGTTTGTATGGACACAAAGCTGTAAACCATGGGGCTTAGGCATATATGGCAACGAAAATTGCAATTAGAGCAAAAATTGTTCAATTGAAATGATAGTGTTGGTCGCTTTCGATGACCTGAATAGAACCCGAAATAAAGGAATTTTTATACCACTAGCCAATAATAGCTATAGCCCTTCCACACTACCCCACTGTGTATTAATACATGTCAAATTGAAAATGGGAAAGAATTTTACGCGCTGCCAAATTTGTGTGAAAGAAATGACTTTTCATATTTTTCTTCCACACTTGCTTGTACTAATACATTACCTTAACCTAAAAAAAAGTGTGATAGAATGTGCGATAGAAATAGAACCATTCCTAAAATTATTCATGTATTAATACACGTCAAATCGTGTGGGATAGAATGTTGGGTTGTGTAGGCTGGGCTTTCATATTTTGTTTCCACACTATTCTACATGATTTGTTCCCACTTTTTTGACATGTATTAATACACAGTGGCTAGTGTGGAAGGCCTTTTAGCAGTAAGAAAATTCTACTTTGTTTTAATCTATTTATGGAATTTAATGAATGAGAATAATTGTGCGTCTAGTGCCCACAATTGAGTTAGTTAGTTCAAGGGCATCATTTTTAATATATGGACATACATTTGGCATAAAGAAAATACCTAAAACCCAAAATTTCTACCCTTCTACTTGCACCCCTCCATTTTTGGAATCGCGATTTTAGTGTTTTTGTATGAATAATATACAAATAATTTAACAAACAGAACGATATTATTTATGCCAGTTGGCACTACGTCCTCCTCATCGAACTTTCATTGACGTGAGATGTCGCGTGTTATACCGTGTGGAAAATAATACAAAAACTACTTGGATCTTTTAGTTGAGGGAGCACCCTCTTTATTGTACGTTCAAAATATAACTGACTAAACTTAACTTAACTCACTTAAAAGTATCTTGAAATTATTATCTTGAAATTATTTCGTTTTGTTGAGTATGCAATATTATGTGTGTGGATTCACAATCGCCAATTGCGATATTTGATATTTGTGTGGGATACACAAATATGGAACTTCGACGGAGGATGCGGCCATGGTGGTCTTTAGGATGAATTACTGCAATCGAAGCAAGAATTATGTTGTTATATGAACCTATAACACGCGTCACTTTGACATTTAATTCTGCATTTTTCATTAGTATGTATAAAAATTTGGTCTATTTGTGTGACTGTTACAGTGAGTAATACCAGCAAGACGACAAAACGGTCTATCATTTGATGAAGTTTAAACGGATATGTGAAGAGGAATATAGACCAAAAGTCTGGCAGGTTTTTTTTTTGCAGTTTCTGGTGATGGCAGGGAGTTGAAAATTGAGTTTTCCAAAACCTGACCTGAAACGTCTGTTGGCTGTGTGGAACCTCATCGAGGCCAAGCTCTCAGAGATGGTGTTTTTATACACTTTATCGGAAAGTGAGGGTCCCTATCCTGGTTTCGACTCTAGTGAGGTGAGTGAGGTGCTCAGGGGATATAGGGTAATTAAGTGTGAGGACGGGTTCTCTAGGGATTTCCTTAGTAAAAGCGTTGCTAAGATCAGCAATGACTGGGAGGGCTTGAAGCTCAAGCTTATCCCAGCTAAGGATATCCCTAGACAACCAATGGCTCGCATTTGGTTGCCCCTCATGGGCATCAAGACGAGCGGACAAGAGCTGATCCGCGGACTTCAGAGGCTAAATCCGCTGGTTCCTATGCATGACTGGGCTGTCATTAAGGCAGAAGAACCGCAGAAGAACAGCGGATCTTATCTTCTGAGGATCAGCGAAGAAAGCCGGGGAGCTCTCGAGAAGGCCGATTTCAAGCTGAAGTTTGGCATACGTATAATCCGCATTAAAATCTTGCGTAGTCAGGGAGAAGACCCCGACAAAGCTGATGACAAAGTCGAGATCGACGAAGTTGTGGGTGATGTCGTTGTCCCTAGCGAGCCGCCGGGCCCTGACTGTGCAGGCTGCTCACAAAATTAAAAACGCGCTGCGAGTCGTACAGATTAATCTGAAGCACTCTAAATGTGCCTCAGATAATCTGCGGGTTTTCCTGAGGGAGGAAAACGTCGACGTAGCGGTCATTCAAGAACCTTGGGTGTATGGAGAGTAAGAGGCCTCCAAGATCACCAATACGACCTGTTTTATAAAATCGCAAGCCCAGACCAATGTATGCCTAGAACTTGTATTTTAGCTAAAAAAAAACACTTAAAAGCTTTTTTGTGTCCAAATCTTAGCACTCCTGATCTAACAGTTGTAAGGTTGGAGGATAAAAATGCAGACGGCTTATTGTTGGCCTCGGCGTACTCGGCCCATGACAGGCAGTCACCGCCAGAAGAGTTGCGAACCCTTACAAATGAAGCTAAAGCCAAAGGGACTTACCTTGTGATTGGTAATGATGCTAATGCACGACATACCCTATGGGGTAGTTCAGAGATCAATGAACGAGGTGAGTCTCTTTTTGATTTTATTATTGAAAATAACCTGACGGTCTGCAACAGAGGTAGCACTCCCACCTTTGTATTTCCGAGCTCGGATAATCATGAAGGCTGGGATGACGTACTGGATGTTACGATCGTAAATAACAAAACGAATCTAATAGTAGAAAACTGTAGGGTATCTCTTCTGAAATCTTTTTCGGACCACAGATGGATACTCTTCAGCATTCATTTCAAAACCGAAAATAAATCCCCTTATAGAAATCCCAAAAGAATATACTGGAAGAAATTCAGTCAAGTTGTAAAATCTAAACTGGGCAATATACCGAACCCAAGTCCAGACTCGGTGATAGATCTTGAGTCAAAGGTGAAATCCTTTGAAGCATCAATGAGCACTGCTTTTAAGGTCTCCTGTCCAATAAAATATAGCCGTAAAACACTACCCCTTGGTGGAATGAAGACCTATCTAATCTAAGGAAAATGACAAGAACAATCTTTAATATCTGCCACAAACATAAGTTTTATCAACCCTATAAAGACTATCTAAGTTTTACAAGCGAGCTCTCGCATCAGCAAGCAACAAGGCTGGTAAGAATTCTGTCAGTCAATTGAAAATATAAAAAAGCAAGGCTCGGCAAAATTCTATCTAAGGAACATTGCAATCCATCATTCTTGAAAAAGCCTGATGGTTCCTGGACAGTCTCTCCAGCTGAGTCCTTGGAGCTATTAATGACGACGCACTTCCCGGGCTGCGAGAACAGTAGGTTAGCGGCCATGGAACCTTGGGACATGTCTTCAGCTCGAGTAGAGCATATCAATACCGTTATAACAAAAGAAAAAATTGCCTGGGCAATTAATACATTCTCACCGTATAAGTCTCCAGGTCTGGACGGCATACTGCCAATTATGCTCCAGAAACTGCAAGAAATAGCAGTTCCCTGGCTGGAAACAATTTTTAAAGGATGTTTATCTCTTAACTATGTTCCCGAGTCCTGGAGACATGTAAGAGTGGTTTTTATCCCGAAAGTCGGTAGGCGGGGGCATGAATCTGCGAAGGATTTCCGGCCAATTAGTCTAACCTCTTTTGTGCTTAAAACCTTAGAGCGCATCCTCGACATCCATATTAGACATCCTGGATAGATGTCCACTTGAAAACTCTCGACACACATACCTTAAAGGCAAATCCACTGAAACAGCCCTGCATGAGGTAGTGCGTACTATTGAGAAAACTATAAACTATAAAGAATATACTCTTGCCACTTTCTTAGATGTTGAAGGGGCTTTCAACAACGTGCTTACTGAATCCATTCTAGAGTCTTTAGTTGATTTTGGTGTAGAAGACTATATAAGGGAATGGATAATATCCATGCTCAGAGACAGACGGATTCAAGCTACGTTAGGTAATACAAACTCGACCAAACATGTAAGTAGAGGTACACCCCAGGGTGGGGTTCTGTCCCCTCTTCTATGGCTTTTAGTCATGAATAAAATTCTTGTTAAGTTGGAAAGATGTGGAGTAAAGGCGGTGGCATATGCTGATGATTTGGTGATATTAGTGTCAGGGAAGTTTACTCCTGTGTTAAGTGAGATCACGGAAATGGCTTTAAGGAAGGTCAGCAACTGGGTCACGAGCTGTGGACTAGGAGTTAACCAAAGCAAAACTGAACTGATGCTATTTACTACCAAGACTAAGATACACCCCTTCACTCTACCCCGAATCAACGGCCAAACACTCTCACTCTCCTCTAAAGCTAAATATTTAGGTGTTATTCTCGACCCCAAATTAAATTGGAAGTTGAACATTGAAGAAAGGGTCAAGAAGGCCTGTATAGCATTCTATGCCTGTAGTAAAACTTTCGGTAAAAAGTGTGGGCTTCAGTCGAAGATGATCCTGTGGACGTACACAGCCGTTACTGAAAGCAGATCCAAACCAAAACCATAATGCAGCTATTATTACAGACAGCCAAGCGGCTGTTAAAGCCATTAATTCAGCTACAGCATCCTCCAAAGTCCAGCAATGCCGGAATGAGCTTGCGGGTCTGAACACTGACCTCAATGTCACTCTTATCTGGGTCCCGGGTCACAGTGGCATTGAGGGCAATGAACGGGCTGACGAGCTGGCCTGGCAAGGTTCAGCCCCTCATGGCTCACTTGCGTAAAGAGTCAACATTCCGCTTGGAGTTATGAAGGGCAACATTCTCTCAAAAATATCTTACTAAAGCAAACCGTAGGTGGAGCAGTTTATCAAACTGTATTATGTCTAGGAAGATTTGGCCCACCCATGACAAGAACCGAACAATTGATCTAATACGCAGACCCAGGCAAGACATAGCCAGGGTAGTTGCAACCTGTAGCGGACACTGGCCAATAGGAGAGCATGCAGCGAAGCTGGGCATACCTCACAATACTCACTGTCGGAGCTGTGAGGACCAGCAGGAAAAGGAAACAGTAGTTCATTTCCTCTGCAAATGCCCTGCTCTGGCCAAAGCTAGAAATCAGTCACTCGGAAGCAGCGTTGTATAGTATTTAATTACCCGATTACAAATTACCCATTACTCTTTTAAATATGTAATTAAATAAAATCTAATTACCTATTACATTTGCAATATGTAATTAAAAAATATTTAATTATCCATTACATCTTCAAAATGTAATGGAAAAAAATTTAATTACCCATTCCTTTTTCAAAATGTAATGAAAAAAAAAAAAATTTTCATTACATTCTAAAAATGTAATGGAAAAAAATTTAATTATCCATTACATTTTTAAAACGTAATTAAAAAATATCTAATTATCCATTACATTTTTATTATGTAATTAAAAAATATCTTATCACCCATTACATTTCTACTATGTAATTAAAAAATATATAATTATCCATTACATTTGTAGTATGTAATTAAAAAATATCTAGTTACCCATTATATTTCTACTATGTAATTAAAAAATATCTAATTACATATTACAGTTGTAATATGTAATTAAATAATATTGAATAACATATTACATATGTAATAGGTAATTAGATATTTTTTAATTACATTTCAAAAATGTAATGGATAATTAAATTTTTTTCCATCACATTTTAAGAACGTTATGGATAATTAAATTTTTGTCATTTTGAAAACGTAATGGGTAATTAAATTGTTTTCCATTACATTTTGAAGATGCTGTTTTTACAAAAGTGGTCGGACTCGCCGCAACAAGTCTGCCCGACCACTGGTTTTGTAAAGAGGGCAGTTAAGCTTTCATTTGATAGCCCAATTATAAAAATACTTCATGGTTTAGGTATGCTTAGCCAAAAATGCAACCGAAAAAGTGCGTTTTCTACCTTTTGCCACCTGAAAAACCTTGTTCGACCAGCGGTTTTGTTAATGTTAAGACTAAAGCTATGAGTTGGCATCATTCTTTTCCGAAGCCGCAATGAGATAGGTAAACCTACGGTCACCTCCCGCACTACAATGGATGGTCCAAATATAAACCTCGCTTTCTTAAAAAAGTTAAAAGAGCCTCGAAAAGAAAAAAATCCAGATAATATGCAGCTACTAGAATGTGGAGTTTGTGGTCTGCAAGTAGTTGATGGAGCAATGAAAACCGGTTTAGAAAAAGTTTCGTGGCACACATATTTTTAAGACATTTATATTATGTGTTCAAGGAAACCAATCGAAAATGTAAAAATGTTCTTTCGAGATGAGCTTTTAGACTGCAAAATCGATTTTTTGTACACTATCACTAATGATTTTGAACCTTTTTAGTCAAGCTTCGAAATGCGAAAAACCCTTAATATTTTATCTTTATGACGATCAGCTCTTAATGCTCAAAAACTTATTACACCAGGTTGTAGGTAAAATGTCATTGGTGAATGTGTGCTCGGGTCTCGGATTTATCTCTTCAATAAAAATGGAGAATTTGAAAGAAAGAGTCATCGCAGTACAAATAACCAATTTCACTGTGATTTATTTTAATTAAGCAACTAAGACCAAAAACGAAAATAAAATGTTGCTTACAACAGCATAGCACGTTTTTGCCAAATCAATACACGGCCCCTCCTTGGAAAATATTTTTAAGCTAAGAACTGCTTCAGAATATATGTAATACAGACACATCAACCTTCCTATTTGTACAACAGAATCCGTTTTTCGCGTTCCACCAGACCCTGTGATCTCATACCCGTAAGATTTGCGTTTCTTATATCAGAGCGTCATTTTGTTCATAAATGCTATAAGACAATGGAATTCCCTACCCCAATCTGTTAGAAAGATAAGCTGCTCAGCCTTGTTTAAACTTAAACTCAGACAGTACTTAGGGACACTCAATTGAGATGGTGGGATATTTTATTTCTTATTATATTTTATAGTTCATTTACATAATTGTTAGTTTTTATTTTTATTTGTATTTTAACTTTTTAAATTTCAAATGATTTTTTTTTATATTTATATGTATATATGTAATTTAACTATTTATTTTATGCTAAGATCACAAATTTGAATTTTGTATAAAGCTTGTGCTATAAAAAAGATATTGTATCTTACTGTGTAAGGCTATTCCAATTAATAAAGAACTAAAGAACAATTTCATTGTGATATATTTTATTTAATCAATTTCATTATGATAGGTGTATTTTAAACAAATATAAAAATAACAGTCTCCGACTAGCTCTCGTGCTTAACGCATCGTTTCAACCGGCGGCTTTCTATTGTTTGCAAGTTCATACTCTTTTTCTCAACTCCGTTACTACATAACTTTAATTCTCTCTTTCACTCTTTTAGTAACTACACAGTTCTTACGCGAGTGATAGTTTCGTTTGCACCCACCATGGCCTCAGGGCCCAAAATGAAAACGGGAAATAGGTTCAGCGCGCTTTCCGAAGTCGCACTTTCCGAACCCCGCGCCAAAAGAAACAAAACAATACTTAATACCCTTGATCCATTCCCTGAACTCCCCAAAACTACCAATTATAAAAACCCAAGATTTATTCTCATCGCTCCTCAAAATGAGGAAACACCTCTTTCGTCAGTGAGCATTTTCGCATTGCGGAAAGCTATTGATGCAATAAGCACCGAATACGAACAGATCTCACAACTCCGCGACGGTAAAATATTAATTCTTACAAAAAATCAAACTGTTGCTGATAGATTCAACTCCACAACAAAATCTTTCGAACCTTTGTCCTGTCACAATAACTCTGCACAACCAGCTCAATTCGTCTAAGGGCATAGTTTACGCTCCCTGCCTTATTAATGTCCCCGAGGGAGAAATTATTTCAGAGATGAAAATGCAAAAAGTAACGGAGGTTTATAAATTCACCAAACTTGTTGATAAAGTGAAAAAACCAACAGGATTAATGCTCTTTACCTTTGACACATTCCTAACCCCAAATACTGTTGAAATTGGCTGGTACAACGCCAAGGTCACTGAGTATATTCCAAATCCCATGCGGTGTCGGAGTTGCCAGTTACTGGGACACACTACCAAACGGTGCAACGGTACACCCATGTGCGATATATGCAACCTTCCACCACACACAGACTCCCAGTGTTCCAGGACTTTATGTGCAAACTGCTCCGCCTTCGTCGTCATCTAAAGACTGCCCAAAGTTCATTCAAATGAAAGAAATTTTGAAAATCAAAACTCAGAAAAAGTGCAGCTTATCTGATGCTAAACGCTTCTACATCGACCAATTCCCCTCCCAAATCAACACAAATCATGATACATTCGCCAACAAAGCTAAAAAATCTAATTTCATACCTATCTCACCCCCCCCCTTCCGATGATGTGGTACCTCCCACACATGCTAATAATTCCAACACAATAAACAAACCTAATCTATCAATAGTAACGGACACTCATACAATAAAAATAAATTCCAACCATAGCCAAAACTCTGAAAAAAAAACAATTGCCTCCTCTGAACTCCCACCTTCATCAATTCCATCAAAATCTCCTCAAATATCCACACAAGCAATTGCCACTGAACTAAAAAAAACAAACAAATAAACACCACCACAAAAACCGCTACAAATACTTCACCATCTAAGAACAGTAACCAGACAAAATATAACGAACCCAACTCTCACTCAAATATGCTAACTTCTCAAGCAACTCCAACTCACTCAAGCTCCTCTCCATTATCTCAATACACACAAGCTCTCATCGATAACAACAAATACTTTGTTCCCACTCCAATGGATCACGATGACAGCACATAACACAAACACAATTAACCTCAAACCCAACGACTCTGCTGTTCAGGAATTGAACCTACCGAGCTCCTCAAGGAGCTCGTTTGGTTCAACATCTGTGCAGCGGAGTCGTCAAATCTTAAACAACTCAAATTTATCAAACCTAATTTCTACACCATTAAATAATTCATCAACACATTCTAAAACAAATCAGAATCCCTCCACCCTTCCATTGAATTTAGCCAATGGGAGAATGTGGAATCTTTGTTATAAAAATTTTGTTCTCGTAACTTTGCAATGGAATATGCAAGGACTAACCAATAACTACGACGAACTTAATTCTTTAATTACTGAGCACAATCCATGCATTGTATCCTTACAAGAGACTCATTGTGCCTACAATACCAATCCGATAATACCCAAATCATTCACAGGTTACTTTTTAAATCTTCCAAGCAACACAACTTCTAAACAAGGCATCGGCATAATGATAAAAAAAAATATTCCTCATAGGCAGATTTCCCTAAATTCTAACCTTTTAGTACTCGCACTAGAAGTTCAACTAAACTTAAAAATTACTTTTATAAATCTGTATCTCCCACCAGAACAAGTCGTTACAAGACACGACCTGGAAAATATCTTATCACAGGTTCAAGGCCCTATAGTAATCGGTGGAGATATTAATGCTTGGAGTGCCCTTTGGGGCTCAGCCTACACAAATAAAAAAGGAGCTCTTATAGAGAATTTATTGACAAACTCCAATCTTCTTTTATTGAACGATGGCTCTCCTACTCACTTCTCTACACACAATACCCTTACCCACATCGACATCACTTGCTGTTCCCCCGAACTGTACCCGAAAATGCAATGGCGAACTTTAGATGATCTGCACAATAGCGATCACTTCCCTATTTTAACTACACTAGTAGTAGGAAATAAAGAAAACCCCACTCCTCCAGTTCTAAAATATAAAACAGATCTAGCGAATTGGGATGAATATAAAGTATGTACAAGAGAAATATCCCTTAACTCTAGCTCAGACTCTAACATCAACAGATCAGCTGCTATTTTTCAAAAATCCCTAAGAAAAGCAGCTAATAAATCAGTTCCACAATCATATCCCAAGCAGTCTAAACATGTTGTCCCTTGGTGGAATGCAGAGCTTAGCCAACTTAGAAGTGATAAAGTGAAAGCCTGGAAAAAATTCAAAAAAAATTCTATTACAGAAAATCTTATCTCTTTTAAGAAGGGAAATGCAATCTTCAGAAGAGCATTAAAGGCTAGCAAATTTAAAAGCCTCAACGATTTCACATCGTCCATTAATCCCCAGTCTTCAATAACAAACATCTGGAATAAAATCAAGCGGTTCAGTGGGTCAGCCGCTTCTCACACAATTAGATGTATTGAAACCAACTCGGGTCCGCTAATCAAACCTTCAGAAATAACAAATCACTTTGCAATCACTTGGTCCAACTATTCCAATGACAATAATTTCCATAACAACTTTAGGCTAACAAAAGATGAAAGTCTCAACAACACAAACCTGCTACCTACCAATCCTGCATCTATTCATCTCGAACAACCCATATCTCTATCCGAATTAGAATCGTGTCTCAGCAAACTAAAAGGTAATACACCAGGTAGAGATAGACTCTCATATCCAATGTTCAAAAATCTACCAACCCAGGCTAAGATCGTTCTTATCGAACTATACAATATAATTTTTGATACGAGTGTGATACCGCAATATTGGAAAGTTGCAACAATCATCCCTATTCCTAAACCCAAGAAGGAGATGAATAAAGTTGACGGGTATAGACCTATCTCGCTGTTACCATGTATCTCAAAGATTCTGGAAAAGATTATAGCAAAGCGTCTTCTCTGGTATACCGAATCAAAGAAACTCATAACATTAAATCAAGTGGCATTCAAGCCAAAAAGGGGATGTCAAGATGCCTTACTCCATATTGACAGTTATATATCAACCGCTATCTCAGCTAAAAATCACGTTTCAATACTCTCACTCGACTTCGAGAAAGCCTTCGATAGAATAGGAGTGCACCTCGTTCTAAACAAGCTGAGAGAATGGAATATAGGTCCCAAAGTTTTTGGGTTCATTAAGGCCTTTCTCACTAAAAGAAAATTTTGTGTAAGAGTGAATAATGCATACTCTCCTAACTCCCCTCTGCATAACGGCATCCCACAGGGATCCCCCCTTTCAGTAATATTATTCGCTATTGCATTTCACGAAATCAGCAATATTATAGCTAAATATAAGATCCTTGATCATTGTTGCTATGCAGATGATGTATACATACTATGCAAAAATAACGACTTAGAAACAACAAAAAAAACTTTTTCTCATTTATTAAAAGACATTGCAGAATGGTCTACCTTCTCAGGTGCTAACATAGCATTACAGAAGTGCAAAACCTTTCATGTCTGTAGAAAAAAATTATGTCCAAACTTAGAATTAAGCTTAAACAATGTAAAATTACAATCTGTAAATCAGTTAAGTATACTAGGACTAACTTTTAGCACCAATTTTAAATGGAAAAATCATTGTATAGAATTAAAAAAAACACTTGCTGCTAGGCTTAATATTATTAAATACCTTTCTTCAAAAAAATGTAAAGTTCATATAAATACACTATGTTATCTTACAAAAATGTTAATACTTAACAAAATAGACTATGGGCTCAGCATCTACGGAAACTGTCCAAAATCAACACTCAACATAATAAAACCTACATACCATCAAGCTGCACGACGATCAATCAACGCATATCCAACTACACCAATCAAAAACATACTGGCTGAATCCGGGTTGCCTTCTCTTAACGAGAGATATGAAGAAATGGTTTTAAGACTTGCTACAAAACTCCTCTTCCCCACGAGATCCGTAATAAACAAGGATTCAAACAGCGCCCTTCGATCCAAACGAAAAAAAAGAATCCCATCAGCTATTTCATTCGTTTGGAAACACATCTCGAAATTCAACCTGCCCACCAAAATAAGACGCATTCAAACATCAACATACCCTCCTTGGATGTGCAGACCAGAATCATTTGAACTTACATTGGCTACATTCTCCAAAAACTACACTCCAAAAAATGTCTACCTAAACTTATTTAACACCATAGAAAATGACCTCAAATCAAAGAACTGGAAATTTATATTCTCTGACGGTTCTAAAACAGAATACCATACAGGTTTCGCTGTTACCACAAAAAATGGTGAAATACTCAGTATAGGTCTCCTGCCAGACCACGCATCAATATTTTCAGCAGAGTCTCTAGCAGTCTACGAAGCCTTAAAATACGCCGGTAGTACGAAAGGTCACTGGGTTGTATGTACAGACAGCCTCTCAGTTATCCATGCTATTATGAATCTGAACAACAGCTCTCCAGAAATAACTATTCTTAGAGACATTGTTATCAAGTCACCACGCAAAGTTAAAATAATGTGGGTACCTGCTCACATAGGCATCATGGGTAACGAATACGCCGACAAAGCTGCTAATGCCTCCAGTAAATCACCTACACTCATGTTCAACACATTTAGTGAGTCCGATCTCTTAAGAACCATTAAAACAGAAATCAAAACCACCCAGAGGCAACGGTGGTCGACATACACTCATCACTACTCAAACATTAACGAAAATAAAACACAACCTATATACCCAATTTTCACACCAAAAGACACCATCACAAATTTTGTTCGTCTGCGTTTAGGCCACACATCTCTAACCCATCAGCATCTTCTAAAGAAAGAAAACCCTCCTAACTGCCCAACTTGCATGGTAACAATGGACATTGGACACCTTCTAGCCCACATGAACCGCTCTTTAACTAATAATAATAATGAAAACATTTATGAACTACTAAAAAATACTAATGTAAGAAATATAGACATTTTACAAAAACTAATTTTAAAACTTGGCTTAAAATTATAAATTATTATATCAGCGAGCCGAAAGCCTATGCAGCTTGTGCTCTCTAAACTTGTACTAACTTAGCAATTTAAGATTACTATGTTAGTTCTTATAAATAAATAAATAAAAATAACTATTTATCTCAAAGAGTAACTTTTTGGTCAGGGAAAACATAAAAATTGCAGGTGCCGTTATTTTTTTAGCTAAAGAAAATTCCAATTATCCCTTTAGGGAATACAATAAAAGTGGCCGATAAACGTCATAAAAATAAACAACAAACCCAATTTAAATAAGGAAAAGAACAATCGAACTTCCATACTTCTAAATACTTAAAGTATTATTTATTAACACACTTAGTTTATTTGCCCACTTTGCTAGACCCACCACCAGTGTTACCACTGCGACTCATTTGAGTCAGAAGGGACTCATTTTTTTAGACTTGGCTCAGGAAATCATCTTTTTTAGATTTGACTCATTTTTTTAAGAATACAAATAAACACTTTATACAATACGGTTGAGTCAATTTTTAAGTTCAAGCACTTTTATTTCATTTTGTTAAAACATTGATTGTAAAATTAGTTAGTTCATCAATATTTATGAATTAAATATTTTTTTTATGATTTAAAAGTATTTTTTTTATTATTAAAAAATAAAATAAACGTCTTATCATACACTTTAAACAAATTTTTTATCGGGATTCATTTATTTTCAAAATGACTCATTTTTTCAGCCTCCGGGACTCAATACAAATTAAACCTGCGGTAACACTGCCCACCACAACCCTTTTACGATATAAAAAGTATACTTTAACCTATTCCATGACATAATAGACTTTTATGCCGTTCAAGTGTCATTAAAATTAATAGACAAACATCTTATGAAACATACTTTCACATTTGTAATATTAGTTATATTAAATTGCATTCTTTTGCTCTACAGATGTTGAATGGGCTTCTTATAATATTGGTATATTTCTTTGCACCCGCTGTGCTGGTGTGCATAGGGCTATGGGTGCACACATTTCCAAAGTCAAACATTTAAAACTGGACAAATGGGAAGACAGTCAACTGGAACGAGTGAAAGAAGTCGGAAATCAAAGAGCAAAGTTGAAATACGAGTACCGAGTGCCTCCTTGCTATCGGCGTCCTTGTGAAAATGATCCACAGTTAGTAAAAACCAGGATATGACTCATGAATTTGTTTCTATAATTTCTATTTATGTATTTCAGAGTCTTAATAGAACAGTGGATACGAGCTAAGTACGAGCGTCTAGAATTTTCACAAAATGGTCGACCAAGTTACATATCCGGACACATGGAAGGTTTCCTAATGAAGCGCGGCAAAGAAGACAGTCGCTACCAGCCGCGCAAATTTATACTGTCCGAATCGGACGACACCTTAAAGTATCACGTAAAAGAAAGTAAAGATCCCAAAGCTGTGCTTCGAATATCCGAGCTCAATGTTGCATTTGCCCCAAGAAAAACTGGTCATCAGAATTCCTTGCAATTTACATACATGAAAGACGGCTCAACGAGGCACATTTACGTATATCACGATGAGCCAGAAGTCATCAACAACTGGTATATGGCAGTTCGATGCGCTAAACTACATCGTTTGCAAGTTGCATTTCCAAGTGCATCCGAAAACGAACTTACTCCCCTGCTAACACGAGACTTTGCAAAAGAAGGCTGGTTACTGAAGACTGGTCCAAGACCATCAGATGGCTATAAGAGGCGGTGGTTCACTTTGGATAATCGAAAGCTGATGTATCACGATGATTCAATGGATGCTTATCCGAAAGGCGAAATTTTCCTGGGTCACAATTTAGATGGATATAGCGTGAGAGTTGGTGTTCCTATCGGTGCTAAAGAGCAACGATATAGCTTTACATTGTTCACACCCGAGCGAACGTACAATATGTGCGCATATAGCGATAAAGAACGAGAGGATTGGATGAACGCTATCCAAAATGTTTTGGAAAGGCCACTGACGCCGCAAGATAGTTCAAGTGAGTATTTATTAAAAATTAAAAGTTTTTCCAATCATGAGAACGAGGTTTAATGCCTTACAGCTTTTTTAAAATTTTAACTTTTGACTTAATTTCTGAGTAGTAAAGCTAGAACTTCCACACTTTGTATTTTAAGTTTACTTTGGTGATGTCGTTTCCGTTACAGTTCTTATAGATCCATTTTTATCAATTGGTTTCACTCAAGGTTTCACTCATTCTGAAATCCAATGGAACAGTCCAAGATGCTTCTACTCAATTCTGGGGTTTGGTATCTATATAGGTGAATCGTCAAATAAAAATTATTTGCTACCACACAAAAAGTGAAATGTAAAACACGAGTGTATCAACTTAGAACTTCCAAATAATATTTTTTTTGTTTCATTTTTTCTTAATTTGTTTATTAAAATTTACTAAAAGCTTTGATTTTGGATTCAAATTAAATTAAAATGGAAAGTTAAAAATAAAATCAAGAAGATTGCAGTTTGTTGTGACGTTTGAGTTTGAATGTATTAGTGCTTCTTGAGTGGATTCTCATTTGAAATCCAGAATCGAATTTGTCTTCTCAGAATCATCAGAAGCGTATTTTTTGTGCCAATGGAATGGTTTCAGAAGACTTCCGGACGCTTCTGGACACTTCCGGACGTCCAATGAAAAACGGCATTAGCATGAGATAAAGTGACGTCGATTTCAAAAGCGTACAATAATTTCTTGTTCTACGTGATTATATATTTTCGTCACAATAGTGTTTAGTATTTATTATAGGAAGGATGTTGGTTCTTTTGTTATTCGTTTTACTTTTCAAGATATTCAAAAACAAATGAACCAACTTTCTCATAAAACTTAGAAGAATCCGACTAAATGATAATTTCAGCCAAGGTTTATTTATCAGCAACCTCAATTTTCTTGTTTTTATTAAGAACTTTGGTTTTTTTGATGTGGGCTATCGCGAATAAAATTTCCCATGGAATTTTTCCCATCGTCGAAAATTGAGAACGTGAATTTTGGTCGCAGTTTCTCTCGGAATTTATTGGCATCGAAAATGATATTCAATGGCAACTGCCATTGCGCGTACACAATCACCAAGGTTAGGTTAGGTTAGGTTAAAGTGGCTGTCAGGAAAACGGCTGACACACTTAGACCATAATTAGGTCCGTTGTGATACCACATGATAGGAATGAGGAGATTATCCTCATTACGAAAACCATTCGGAGCTTTTTATGAAGCGAGAGAGACAGTGTATGTCTGTATTAGCTAGATCGCTTGGATCATTGAAAAAGTAGTCCCCAAGAAGGAGTCTGCGCCTCTATGAAAGAGCAGGACATGTGCAGAGGAGGTGAGGAATTGTTTCCTCCTTCTCTTCGTCCATGCAACTTCTACAGAAGTCATTTGAGAAAACGCCAAGTCTTGTGGCATGTTTTCCTATAAGGCAGTGTCCTGTTATGACACCTATTACGGAGCTAATTTGTGATCTGCTAAGTGATAGCAAACTTTTAGAGCGCCTAGGGTCTAGCGATGGCCAGATTTCTTTTGTGGCCAGACATGTAGTAAGGTTTGTCCATCTAGAGTTTGCTTTCCTTGCAGAGTTTTGTTTTAGCAAAAGTTTACATGTAGCGATCGGTATACCTATGTTCCACCTGTTAGGCAAAACGGGCATTAGAGTTCCATTTCTGGCAAGTTCATCGGCTTTACAGTTTCCCGGAATATCTCTATGGCCCGGCACCCAAAGAAGGTGAATATTAAACTGTTCCGCCATCTCTTCAAGAGACGATCGACAGTTTTGGGCCGTAACGGAGTTGGTAGAGACAAGGTACATATATATATTCTTATTTTGAATGACGCACCCCCCTAATTTGTTCTAAATAAATAAAAAAAAATCCTGTAAAATTTTACCTCAGTATATTAACTTTAACCCGGTCCCCAAGACGTTTGAAGTTTTATTTGGGAAATCCCATGTATTTTTGTGAATCCAAATTTGAAAAATCTTTACTTTGGTAATGATTGATAAAAAATATTGAATCTTGGAACACATAAAGTCACTTTTGTCATATTTATAAAAATGTATCAGAAAAAAAAATTACAACAGTTATTTCACTACTTATAGCCATTTAAACAAAAATATCTTTTTTTTTAATTTTATTAAATGCAAAGGAAATTACTGAAGTATAACAATGTCAACGTGTTTCAATCAAACCGCAGTGATTGACGTGTCAATCCGCTTTTTTACTGAAGTGCTTTATGGTAACCAACGTTTTTTCGTTCCATCCTCGACTGGGTACACGTACAAAGTGGGATGTTTACCGACACGTGAGCACGCCACATACAATTGACCACAGGAGAAACATGGGAATTCAAGATTAATGCCACAAACATCACGCAATTGTCCTGGCGACTAATTAATTCTCATAGCAAAAGCGAGACGCAGGAGAAACTGAAGACGCTTTGAAACGAATGTCAGGTCGCTCGAATGGCAAATTTCGTGATATAGTTTGTGGCTTCGTTTTCATCTATCAAGGATTCGATGGATTTGTATGAATATAACCCTTCGGGGATTTGATTTTGATTGACTAAATTCAAATCATCGACAACCTTGTTTCTCACAGCCAAAATCGATCGCGCCCTCAGTTAATTGTGGCAAAATTTCGGTGGAAATTCAATCAGGTCGGTCATTAAGTCGACTGGAATTACACCATTTCCCATTGCCAACAATTGCCTAGTGTTCAATTGATCAGTCGGATTTTATTTTGAAACGACAGGCAGCCTATGAAGAAAATAACCTACGCCACTGAATCGTCTTTCATCATTTCGTATATCTTTCAACATGCGATTCACGGCTTCCCATGCACGTTTTTCAGCCATTTGGCACTTGTCATAGGTGGTAATAATGTAACATTGTTGCGGTACTTTCGCCATCGCAGACTTCTTTGAAATGTTGCATGTAGGTTCTTCATCCACTTGCAGATTCAATGGCAATTTCAATCCACAACGGTTCGACCCCCTTCTTACAATGAAGAATCAATCCCCTAAGAGGCCAATACCAAAGCAATCTCAGATATTGTACGAATTGTAGCCAAAATCAGTGAGACAGGAATGTTCTTCCAATTCCACTGAAAGCATCAAGAAAGAAAATGCCACCATTTCCGTTATCGAATGCTTGCATCAATTCATTGAACATCTTGAATCAATACGACTCGATCAAATCCATTTCTCGGTCGAGTTCTCGACGTCATTTTGATGTCACTTTGATATCTGTCAATTTGACATCTGTCACTTTGACATCTGTCACTTTGACATCTGTCACTTTGACATCTATCAATTTGACATCTGTCACTTTGACATCTGTCACTTTGACATCTGTCATTTTGACATCTGTAACTTTGACATCTGTCACTCTGGCATCTGTCAGTTTGTGACATCTGTCACTTTGACATCCGTCACTTTGACATCTGTCACTTTGACATCTGTCAGTTTGTGACATCTATCACTCTGACATCTGGCACTTTGACGTCTGTCACTTTGACATCTGTCACTTTGACAACTGTCACTTTGACTGCTGTCACTTTGACACCTGACACACAGCAACGATCACGTTATAGTTGAATGCAACTCGATGTGGATCAAATGGGATATTTCTGTGTTATTGATATTTACCCCGTTTACATGAGGTATTCGAGCGAGCTTCAAGCTCGCTTGGCCCCTTTGTATACCTGCGTTGACTTGAAGTGAGCTTCAACCGACTCGATTCCACTTCAGGAGCGGAGTCGAGTCGAAATTGTTGATAAAAAACCTGGGGCCGAATTACGTCTTCAGTGAACGAGTGAGGAATTTTTACACGTAATCGAACTACCGAGTAATCACATTGGTACGATGTTATACGAAGTATCACGTGTCGAAATGAGTTCGTATTGTACTAGGATAGTTCTAGTTCATTTTCCTAAACGTCAATATTCCTAACTTTTCATTGGTCGATTATGCCACAGCTGTTTGTGTTGGGCTCATGTTTTGTTTACATTTGCCTTTGGAATTTAATTTGGCCAAAAATATTTTTGGCTTAATTTTGCCTTAGAATCAAGCAAGAATAATTTTTTGGGTGATGTTTAATTTATTTTAATTCACCCTGAAACACCATTAATTGATATTGTGTAGGAATATTTGCAGAAAAGAGAATAATTTTATTTTTCTGCCATTTTACTGCTCACTCGTCTACCTAGCATCTATCGTATAAAAAAACACTCGTTAACTGACTAGGAAATGCCAAAAATCGAATTCGATACTCGATACTTTACTCGATATCTTAGGAAGGAATCCAAAATGCAGACAATTCAGTAACGAATTGCTCACTCACTTACCCCGTTTACAAACAGAATCGAGAGCTCGAGTTGGATAAGGGTCGTATTTTCGACCCAGGTGTTTCGTCACGTGAGTTTAGAGCCCCATTTGAAGTTGAGTTGATATGGTGTTGAGATTACATTTAATTGAATGGCAACACTATATTTATTTTAAAGAAAAACAGTTTAAATTTAATCAATTTTAGTACATACTTCACATAGCTATCAAAACAAATAAATAATTTTTCTCGCACATGTGCAAAAACACTGTGGTGGACACATCCTCAAGACCGACTCTGCGACCCAGGTTTTTTATCAACAATTTTGACTCGACTCCGCTCCTAAAAAGGAATCGAGTGGGTTGAAGCTCATTTCAAGTCAACGCAGGTATACAAAGGGGCCAAGCGAGCTTGAAGCTCGCTCGAATACCTCATCTAAACGGGGTAACTGATGCGGTAATTCGACCCCTGGGTCGAAGAGTCGGTCTTGACGATGTGTTCACCACAGTGTTTTTGCACAAGTGCGAGTTTAATTATTTATTTGTTTTGATAGCTAGTGAAGTATATACAAAAATTCATTAAATTTGATATGTTTTCGTGTAAAATAAATATATTGTTGCCATTCCATTAAATGTAATCTCAACACCATATCAACTCAACTTCAAATGGGGCTCTCAACTCACGTGACGAAACACCTGGGTCGAAAATCCGACCCTAATCCAACTCGAGCTCTCGATTCTGTTTGTAAACGGGGTAATTGATTCCGTTGAACTTCATTTCGCGCTTCGCGTTGCTCATCAGTTTGACTTTCTCTTGAATATCTTTGACTTGCGGCATTGCCAGTTCTGCGACCTATGTTAATTCGTCTGCTTCTTGGCATTTTTTCAACGGAAAATTATAATTAATGAACTTCATAAATTTTCCGATCTTTTATAATGGATTTACATGTTTCTTCGTCCGAATTCTGTAAAAAAAAGGGGATGCAAAAATTAAAATGTACATATGTTGGATAGAGAGGGAACACCAAAATTCAGAAGATCTTCGTGCATGAAGATTATAGGAAATGCCATAATGCAGATATGAAGACGAACATGTTCATCTTCTTGATGGTTCTCTTTCACACGCTCAGAGTTTTGGCATACATCTGTATGCATTGTAAAATTTGTAAATTGTGTTTTTGACAGCTCACTCATTCTTGATTACGTTAAACAGAAACAAAGGTATGTTCATTGGATACATCCAATTTGCTATCTTGATTGTATTGATGTGACCTCGTCATCATCTTTTACTATTATTTTCCATTTAAAATTCGGACGATAATTAAGATTTGGTAATATTTTCTTTTTCCGCATTTTTGGCATCTTTTTATGAACAAAATTTAAATTAAATCAAATAGAAATTTTCAGATATGTTCGAAACAAAAACAAATAACAAAACTCAAACTAATTTTGACATTTGTTTAGTGTTGCAAGAAGATAAGAAAAGTGCGTTCACGATCCACTTAAAACAAATAAAATTTCGCACTTTTACTAGGCTCGTTGCACCAGATCGTGAATACCCCTATTATATATAGATTCATAGAAGGTTTTCTAAACACTGGGCGCATTCAATGCAAAAATTTGACAACTGCGGCAAATAAAGTACTTACTTTTTGCCGGTGAACACAAAATTTTATGAAATGTCAGTTTTGTATGGAGAGCCCTTTTTTTTGGATAGAAAAGCTGTCAGCTGATTTTTCAGTTGGGAATTTCTTGCTGAAAATTCAGAAGAAACGTAACTAAACTTCACTTAACGTAACTGAATGTCAGCTAACTTTTTATGACAGCTGGCCAATCAGAAGCTCCATCTGAAAATAAAGTACTGAAAAATTTGATGCATTGAATGCGCCCACTATTTTGCACTAATATGGTGGATTTACATGTATCTGCATTCGGTTTCTGCACAAAAAAAAGGGATGCCAAATACAAAATGTATATTTGTTAGATAGAGAGAAAAGATCAAAATGCAGAAGAACTTCATTTCTGCATTATAGGAAAGTCCCATAATACAGAAATGAAGACTAACATGTTCATCTTCTTGATGGTTCTATTTCACTCGCTCGGATTTTTTGTATACATCTGTCCTGCTCTACTTTTCTGCATTTTGCAGATGAAGATATATGTAAATCCACCAATAATGCTGGATTTACATGTTTTGATAACTACAGAAATCGAATTGGAATAAATTGTTATAATTTATCTTATTTAAACTGTACTTAAGTAAAACATGAGCTAAGCGTAACCAATCCGATTCATTGTATAGCTACTGTTCCTTTATTCTGAATTTCTGTGATTTTCTGTGCATTTTGTTCCCAAGTTCTGTCAATTTCATTTCTTTTATATGAACTTGACAGGATTTTGGACTAAAAATCACAAACATTAACAGAAAGTAAAGGAACAGACGTAATATATGTGTTTTTTTAAAAGAGTGACTAGCAACTAAGTAAAAGTTTTACACGGAAAACACAAACAAAATTCTCTATAATAATTTGTTTTGTTATTGTTTAGCTGAGCTGATATTCACTCTCTCAAAAATCACGGATTATAACAATAGCTATGAGCTTATTTAAAGAAAAAACGGAAATTTTATTTATGAAATTGTGAATACACTTTTCACCTACTCCTATTACCGTTGAAGTTGTTTAAATCGAGTCGATAAAGTTGAAATATGTCAAAGTGGATTTTTACAAAAAATATTTTTAACAAAGGAAGCTAAAATTCATTTTATAACTAAGGAGTATTTTGTGTATTTTTCCTTTTGTTTTTTTTTTTTTATTGAAATCTAACTTCTGTTGGTTGATAATACGAAAGGCTTTAATTTTGTTTGCCATTTTGTGATACCTTAAATTGACACCAAAATTGACACTGAGCGCCCCCCCCCCCAACAAAATCCTGCGTACGCTACTGGCAAGGGAGTAAGGGAAGTTTTATTGCAAAAGTTATCGGACATATATAGGTTTATGAGACTTTTAGCTGGCTTTAGACTTCGTTCTTCATTCGGTGTTCGTTCTTGTCTCAACAACGAACAACGAAGAAAGTTAAACTCTATTTACAAAATTGTTTATTTATATAACTATAGGCTTCTTGTGCCATTCAGTAATTAAAAAAACTTCGAAAATGTCCCTACAAGTTGCACTACACTCCAAAACAATGTTCATTTAAACAGTTTTCGCATTTAAACACAAGTTGTTCGGGTAACACCGAACACCAAAATTTCTGACCTGATTTGAATTTGCACGTTCTTCATTCGTTCTTAGTTCGTTGTTCGGTTTTCTCATTTACATTTTCGTTGTTCCGCGAACGAACAACGTACACCGATGATAACACCGAAAGTCTAAAGCCAGCTTTAAGTTATGAGCGCTCGGTGAATACCAGCCTTAAGTCCATCTTGATGCATAAGAAATGTCAAATCTTGATAGTGTGTGTGCGATTTGATGTGAAATCTAGCTAAAACGCAAGATTTGTTTGACAGCATAAAAATCGAATTTGTTTAGAAAAAATTTGATTTGTTCAGAAAAAATTCGAATTTTTTGGTTGAAAGGAATTCGGCATTAAAACAGAAAAACCCTGTTCTAAACTGTTCTACCTAAAAATCAAGTACAGTTTAAAAAAATCAGCTCTAGGAATTTTATTTTACCGTTGTTTTTTTTTAATAATTTGTTTTCTGTTTCAAATGGGTGGGAATTTACCCAATCCTCCCATACGAATTTTGTACTGTCTCGACTCAAACTACTAGACGCTCTAGCTTTTTGTCACGAAAGATTGACTTATCCGTGTTAATTAATTTCTTGAATTTTTGAATTGTGTATATAGGACAAATTCGTTTTAACATACCTACATAAAATATTTCCTATGGTTTTTTTTTAGCAGAAGTAGATTTGGGGACGATTGTCTTAATTGATTGCTCACCCAGCCATAACGAGGCGCAAAATATCTGCATTTAAAAACAAAATGTCAACTTATACTACTTAAGTGCTTTTAACATTTGTTCTAAAAAAATCTTCTTTTTGCAGTGTCTGCTCGATTAATACGAAAACGTACAGGAACCCATGCGATGAGCATGTTCTCCGGCAGATAAAACCAAACTCTCCGATACAAATACAAACTGAAGCTATCACTACCACTCAATAGCAATAGATTTCGCTTTTAAAATAAATTATTTTAATTAAACAAATAAAAGTAAATTTTGAATTAAAATTAATAAGGATAAAATTAAGGCCACTTCAACCACACAACTATTAATATAAAAACATACCTACATTTATATAGATATATACAAAACAAAAGTTTGCATATTATACAAATTGATTACAAATCGTGTTCGTTATACATATACCTATATTATATACATAATAAACAAAATTATAAGTATACAAAATATTAATATTTATAAAAAAAAGTAAATATATAAATAATAGCGAAATATTTTACATCTGCACCAACATTGATTTAGAAAAAAATTAAGCTACACCAACAGAAGAAAAGTTTAAACAAAAAATTTAAGAGTGTTTGGTTCTTTTTGTGCTGGTTTTGTTTTGTTTTATTGTAATTGAAATGTTAAATGCTTTAATCTAAAAAAAAAAGTTTTCACATTGTATATGAAATTTTATTGTTTACGTTTTTTGTTTGAATGTCTGTTATGAATATGTATATATATATAAAAAAAGCATATCAATATTACAACAATTATTTTCATTAGAAAAATAGAAAAAGGACACTTCAAATTTTTACGACATAGAATATTAATAAATTATAGATAAATAAAAATATAAAATATAGATAAATTCATTGATAACAAATACCTACAAAAGCACTCTACAGGAATACTTATAAAAATTAAATCATTAATAATATGAATCGTATAAATACATTTAATAATTAAAACTAATTCTTTATTTAACAAAAAAACACCATATTTAAAATTGCTCAGCTGAATCCTTGAATTAAGAAAATCGAAAGTCAAAACATGCACTGCCCTTAAAATAAATACATAAAGATTTATGATTAAGAACTTCTACTTTTATTATTAATTTGTGCAAAATTTTTAAATAGATAAATGTTTTAATTTTGTTTTAATCGATTGTAACGTACCTACCAATTGTATTTTTTTATTTAATATATTCTTGCTGTTTTGTTTATATACCAACCTATATGCTCTATTTGATAACTTATTATTAAAAAAAACGAGTTTGTACTACGTTACGCTCGTAATAAGTTACAATTCTTTGGCCTGATCCAACAATCCCCAAAACAAATTATTTATCTTCAGCAGTCATAAATATGCTTTCTGTTTAAATGAAGCAAAAAACTCACCAATGGTCTACACAATCGTGATTAGGGAATACGAAGCGAATCGTTTTAGGCGGCGAAAATGAGATTTGGTTTAACTGCTTTCGCTTTCGTCGCTGTCGTTTTACATTCGCCCTATTTTTGAAATCGGAAGCGAATGCAAAAAGAAATTTCAATTCTTAACGCGTCAATTTCCGATAGGTTTTTTCTGGCAGATTGGTGTATCGACACGGACGAAAGTGGTATTTTGTTGTTTTCAATAAAATAAACAAAAATGCGAGTTTTTCTATTTTTTTGTTTATAAAATCAAAGTAAAGAAATAAACAATAATGTTTTTCCAGATAAACTTTCAGGAACCAAAGTCAGCAACAATTTTCCACGGTCATTGAATTTAAAGGAGAAAATGAATAGGGATAGCCAAAGAAGAACTCAATGCGCCCACACATCGCAACTTTGGGAAAATATCACTGCATTTTATATGCATCAATGTTTTTTTTTTTGTAAAATAAAAGCAAGCCCAAAGAACTTAAGTGAATTGATCAACAAACTAAGCAAAAAAATACTAGGAAGTTCAAGCGGTGAAGAACTTTGCAAGAATTTTCCTTTAACTTACAGATTCGAGAATTTTTACATTTCCTTAACTTAGCGTTTTATGCATAGAATTAAAATACACTAGGCGAGTTCAGGAAAGAGAGATATCGGAGATTTCGCTCCGTCAAACATTTTTTTCCTTAGTATTTTGACAGCCAAACTGAGATTTTCTGGTGAGGCCCTCCCAAATCTCCCTTTCCTGAACACGACAACTTTTTCGAATTTAATTTTGAATTTATATATTTAATTTCAAAGCTAAAGACAACAAAACAAGTTGAAATCCCACAATGCATGGCTGCAATAAAAAAATATTTCCTGGAAACCAGCAATCAATTATCTGGAAATCTTGGAAGTATAATTTACGACTCGCTTCGAATTCGATAATTTATCAATACGAAGCGAGTCGAAAAGGAGATAACGAATTGAAAACGAATTCGATTTTTAAATAATCTTGTTTTGAGAATCATATAAACTTGATGGCAAGTTTTGGACTCTTATTAATTTTTGATTTTCAACTAAAGGAAATAGTCAGAATATTTATTAGATTTCCTTAGTATATCGTCTTGATATAGACAGTCCAAATCAGCTTAAATAATTTCTACCTGAAATTCTAAAACTATTATTAAAAAAAATGCCTACTAGGTTTTAACAATAAACCGCAGATCCGATAACATTAAACAAAATTATAGATCATATTGGGCCCTATCGGGAATCTCCACTGGAATTTCATTTCCCATACTTACTTTTTATTTCCCATGTTAAGTTTTATTCCCAAGAAACATTTCTAGTTATTGTGAAACTCCCTCGGAATAATTTTTTCCTAGGGAAAAAACTACCAACATGAAAAAAAAAATATTTTCGGAAATCAATTTTGAATTGTGTGCAGTAATGGCATAGGATCTTGATTAAAAAATCAAAATAAATCTCCTTTAAGGTAAGACCGCGCTCGAAGGAACTGCACTGCAGCGCAACTGCGATTCACAATAATTCGTATGAAATTGTATGTAGTTCAGTTGCCGCTTAGTGCGATATAGCTCATACAAACATTAATAATGTTTTACCGCGTTGTGTGTGGTCTTGTCTTTTTTATTGATTTGTAAAAACTTGAAACATCAACTATGTTTCTGTATTCATTCAGAATATTTGGAATTAGCGTTTTCCGTTTTTGTATTCAGCAGAATATTCTGAATAAATGATTTTAATTTTTTATTCATTGCGGAACATTTCAAATGCATTCTTTTTTATTCCATGTGAGAAAGGAATATTGGTTACGTTCATTTCAACTGAATTGTTAGAAAATTTTTGTTAAAATTTTTCTTTTCGACGGACACCTTACTAATATTTTGACCAATATTTTTCCGCGCAACAAAATAATTGAATTTTTTCATGTTGCCAACAAGATTTTTCCGTTTGATGAATAAGGTATTAAATTTCGCAGTCCTCAATATTTTATTTTATTTAAAAATCCGAAGAACAAAATCCCTCCACCTGAAAACACTGATTTGACAGTAACATTTCATGTTGTTTGGAATAATTTTTGTTTTAGTGGGATTAAATTTTAAATATTTAGCATCTCAACACTTGTTTTTTAACAGAAGAGGTAATCTATAGCCTATGTTTTACTTGTAAGTGGTTGAAAAGTTGCTATAGGTATAGTTACCTATAATTAATACGATAAAGAACATAGTTAGTTCATATCTTTAGATTTGTGATGGATGAAGAAATGAAGATCGTTTCGTCGATGCTACACATCCAGGGGGCCTATTCTGAAAAGGACGGCGGATCGTATTGAAAGCGATATTTCAATTTCGACCGTCTTCGTTTTAGGTCTCAAAAGCGAAAGTGGAAAAAAGCGATCCTTTCAGTTTTCTTATTTTAATGTCAAATATTTCCAGCCCACTTCCATTTATACTTCCACTCTCTCAATTTTTTCAAAATAAATTCAATTTTTACTTCCACTTCTCAATTTTTCCAAACAAAAATGACAGTTGTTTTTGGCCGTCGAAGAATTTTTTGATGTGAAACTTCTTTATTAATATTTTGTGCGAAAAGAATAATCTTTTGTATATTTATTCGATTTTGTTGTTATTAGTCATAAAATAAAACATTTAAATGAACCAAATAAGTGTGATTTAAAATGGTAATGTGAGAAGGAAGATAAGAAGACATATTTGCAAATTAATTTTTTTTTGCATTTATGTTTTCAATTCGCCACCAATCCGTCACCTAGAAACCTATCGCTTTCATACAATAAATGGAAAGCGAAAGCGCTTTTGGGAATAAGAAAATGCAAGTCCGCTATTAAAAGCGATCCGCCGCGCTTTCCAGAATATCCAGATCCAACGCAACGATATCTGAGTGGTGAATGCATTTAAATGGGGTTCTGAAAGGTTGGTGAAGATGCATTCTATGTGTCAGAGAACTTCACTATAGACACCAAAAAGCGATTCAAATCGATAATACATGCTGCGCTACATAACATGTGCTTGTGCACATTTTTTTAAAAGTAATCTTCCTATGGAGTACCAGGTTACTTGAAAGACTTAACGAACATCATTCACGATACGAATTTTTCGAACTTGGGAAATATTTCCCGGATAATCTTGTTCACGATAGGGCCCATTTATAATTCATCAATATGATGGGTAATAATGGACAACCTTCTTAAGAATTTGGAATTCAAATTTGTCTTGTGCAATCATAATCAATGTTTATAAATAATGCAATTGTCTTCTTTAAAATAAAAACATATTCCTAAATCAAAATACATCTAAAAGAAAATTCATCTAACGGGCAATACCTATTTGTTTCAGAAATGGAAATCTAACCTAGTTTTTAAATTTATGAATTCGAGTTCCGACGATCCACTTTCCATAAAAAATCCGTCATGTATAAACTCTTACAATAAGGGAAACAAATTATTTACGGAAGAGACGTTTTTTCCTCCTTTTAAAGATGACTCCTGAAATCGCGATACCTACCAAATTTCCCAAAATGTGAAAAATAGTAACTTCTTTCGTGATAATATTTTTAAATGCTGTAGGCCTATTCCAGAAAGCGCGGCGGATCCCTTTAAATGGTATTCGACCTCATGGAAAACGAAAGCGCTCTTTCCAATATTTTATTAAATTTGCTTCAAAGGTTAATAAGAAATCTATTCAAAAGCGTATTGAATCCTCACACCTTTTTAATAAGAATGAATGTATATCAGTAAAAAAATTAACAAAAACAATTGTGTGATTATTCAAAGAAATTAAACTAGTATTCAATAATGAAGAAACAGGGAATTCGATGATTGGCCTAAGATCATCTCTGCAAGAAGGCAACAAAGCGGCCCTAGCTGAACTCGTCTACGGTACAACCTTAAAACTACCAGGTGTTTTTTTCACACCAACAGACGCTACTTCAAACCAAGATTTTGTAAGCAAATTTCTAGACCAAATGCTTAATCTTCAGCCAATACAACCCACACGTCACGGATCAGTCAAAACATTTGCACATAAACACCTTCAAAATTCTACACATGTTTTTAATCGAAACGATGCAGTTAAATGGAAAATAAAATCTCATCACACTCGATCACAAATCATCTTACGCAATTCAAAATGTTCACCTTCATCCTTCGAATACAAAGCATGACCCTCGTTAATTTTGTTTTTTAATTATCAAGCTAGGTACCTTTACATGCAAAGATCATCCTATTGTGAGTTCCGCGTAAATGAAAATCCGACCGGAAAAATTACACTTCACTCCTCCCTTATTGCGAGTTTTCCTGTTAATTGCACAGGCACTATTGACAGCATTTTTGTTTTGTGTGAACTACCCGTCATTTACAGCAAGATTTCCATTTAATTTTTGGTGGCGAACGAGGCCATGTTGTAAAATGGAGCGTGAAATTCGCATAGCTTTAAAATAAAGAAGTTTCACTTCAAAATTCGGTTTTCCGAGTGAAACTCACAATAGGACTGAATGATGAATGGAAATAGAATATGACAACAAAATTCGTTTCCAAAAACGGATTTTCGGCAATATGGCAGCGCCTTGCTCAGAAATGAAATTTACTTATTCAGATTCCAGTATAAAAAAAACAATATATGTACTTATTTGTTAAAACATTATTTTTAATTTCAATATATTTAATTTGAACATTTTTAGATGGTTAGTAATTTTGTCTTCCTCCTTCGTAGGTACCAATCTGAAAAGAAATAAAAACCTATTAGTAATCCGACCATTTGATTGTTAATTTATTAAAGAGTTTAACTAATTTCAGAGTAAACATTCTCATCAAGTTTGTATATGACAGGGATAACTGTTACAAAAAATATTCATCATTCGCTTAAATACCTTAATTTAGGACAAACAAAAAAATTTATTACCTTGGCTATTTTTGGGCATTATTTTCAGTCAGCCTCAGCGTGCAACGAAAAAGACCTCATGCTTTATACTTATGCAATATCAATATTTGGTTCCTGAAAACTAAAAGTAAATCCATTATTATTGAAAGAAGGATAAAAAAGGGAAAGAAATTTTTCATTTTTATAAAATCAGACGAAAGTAATCCACAGAGAATATTCAGTTATATGCTTGTCTACTTTAACTATCATCATACGATTTATATTCTAAAATGTTCCGTAGAATACGTTAAAATATTTGTGTGTAATTACCTTTTATAAAATTTTCGAACACGTGGTTGCATCTGCTTTTCCATGTATCAGCGTCATTCTGTAAAAAATAGAAACAAAAAATTAATTTACCATTTTATCATCTTTTTCACACGTGGTGGCTTCGAATTTAATTCAGATATAAAAAACCAATCGTCACAGTTATCGGACTGGGGCGGTATCAAAGACATCATGATAAGACTTTACAATTATTAAATCAAAAAACACCTCGAGCATTTACAAAAGTGAAGATTACCTCAGGTGTTCCACGAGCGCTTGAAAGGAACGCTCACATTCAATGAAATCTTGAGATTTGAGAGCATCTGCAATAAAATGAATTTAAAAATGTCCAGTTAAATAATAGTTCATTTAAATGGAAGAGATATAAATATTGAATACAAGATCAGATAGAAAACCAATCGACAGTGTAATTCAGACTGGGGCGGTAACTAATTCATCACTTTAAAAATAAATCAAGATTAGAAATAAGATGCATGAATATCACAGAAACTTACCTTCTTTATACAAATGCTCGAATTATTTTTTTATTAAATGATACTTTCTACTTGGCAGAAACAAGACCGACTTCTTCAGCGTGTGAAATTAAAATGAACGTAATTGAATATGAGCTGAAGGAAGTATTATTTTGGGGGAAATCGGCTTTTTTGACGCCATTTTGGTTATGTGTGTGATGCCAGGTTTGAGTTTTGTTTTAATTAGTTCTAGAAAGTGCTACCAAGCAATTTATAACTGGCGCAAAAAGTGAATTAGGCCCTGTTTAGACTGCATCTTTTGATGGTGGATTTATGATGGATTAACATGTATCTGCATTTGGTTTCTGCACAAAAAAAGGGATGCCAAATACAAAATGTATATTTGTTAGATAGAGAGAAAAGATCGAAATGCAGAAGAACTTCGTTTCTGCATTATAGGAAAGTGCCATGTTCATCTTCTTGATGGTTCTCTTTCACTCGCTCGGATTTTGTGTATACATCTGTCCTGCTCTACTTTTCTGCATTTTGCAGATGAAGATACATGTAAATCCACCATCAAAGGCCTTTCCCACTAGCCCACTGTGTATTAATACATGTCAAAAAAGTGGGAACAAATCATGTAGAATAGTGTGAAAACAAAATATGAAAGCCCAGCCTACACAACCCGACATTCTATCCCACACGATTTGACATGTATTAATACATGAATAATTTTAGGAATGGTTCTATTTCTATCCCACATTCTATCACACTTTTTTTTAGGTTAAGGTAATGTATTAATACAAGCAAGTGTGGAAGCAAAATACGAAAAGTCATTTCTTTCACACAAATTTGGCAGTCGCGTGGAATTCTTTCCCACTTTCAATTTGACATGTATTAATACACAGTAGGATAGTGTGGAAGGGCTATTACATGTATCTTCATCTGCATAATGCAGAAAAGTAGAGCAGGACAGATGTATACACAAAATCCGAGCGAGTGAAAAAGATCCATCAAGAAGATGAACATGTTCGTCTTCGTTTCTGCATTATAGCACTTTCGTGTAATGCAGAAACGAAGTTCTTCTGCATTTTGATCTTTTCTCTCTATCTAACAAATATACATTTTGTATTTGGCATCCCTTGTTTTGTGCAGAAACCAAATGCAGAAACATGTAAATCCACCATGACTTTTCGCCTCTTTGGGCAATTAGCGGGGCAATTTATGCAGCCGTTGGGTAAATGGAAAATAATGCAACACTTTGGATACATGAATCATGACTGCTCACTACAATCCTAATGTTTTCTTCTACTTGACTGTCGACTTCGTTTTCCCCCTCAGAGATTTCACCTAGAAACTACCGTCACTACGTAATGAGCAGTCACAATAGGCGTGTTTTATTGCAAAATCCATCCATAGTACAGTACGACTTTACATGCATACCAAATACAATATCGCAAATAGCTCTACAGCCAATTAGAAGCTGAAGTAGAACCCTACTGTGGATAGATGTTTGGCGTTTATTCAAGCCTCCATTCTATTTTAGCTTCTTATCGGCTATAGAGCTAGACGGCTTTCTCACAAGGAAACTGAGTTGCCAGAAACTGGCTAGTTTTTAGTCGAGAAGGGTGTGGGGGGAAATTTTGTGTCTTCCTTTTCCGCCCTTCTCGCCAACAAACTAAAAATCGCCGGCACCTCAGTTTCCTTCTGTGAAAGGTGTCCTACTAGCGATGTTGTATTTGTAATGCATGTAAAATCGTACTGTACTATGGATGGCTTTTACAATAAAACACGGATAATCTAAATAGGTTAAACATGTCCCGATCCACATTGAACAATTTTTCCAGTGCCGACAAAAAATTGTTGTTGTAATCGTGTGCGATTGAGAGATAAAGCCGACAAGTTCCTTCCAGTTACGGACAATTTTTCCATTCAGCACGGGAAAAATCGTTCAATTTAGACCAGGACTATGCAGTGGATATCAGAGAGATATCTTCATGATTATTATATTATGAAAGCGCAGAAATGAACCTAATAAACGTGGAATAGTCATTTCTGACATTTTAATGTGTGATTTAACTTTTTTTATGTACTTGTTCTTGGCATATTTAAATCACAAATACGTATATAATTAAAACAAAAATTGCATATTTCACCAGAATTTTTTTTTTTTTTAATTTTGAGTTTCATAAGATAAAATATCAAATAACGTACTTTTTTATTAGAAATATTTAACGAGCAGCTGATTAATTGGCAAATAAATATGGAAGTAGAGAACGCAAATATGATGATTTTATAAGAAGAACAACATACCTGTGATTTTAAAAACTTAATTACAGGCCGACTCCACAGGCCTTGAACGATGGCAGCATTGTATATAAAACCTATAGTACTATTAATAGGGGTATTCATGAAAACGCAGAAAACCCATAGAAAGCTTAGAAACGATAGAATTTTCTATCGGTAGAAATTAACTGTCAAAATTTGTATGGGAAAAATTTTCTGCAAAATATAGAATTTTATCTCACAATTTTGAAGCGGAAAGCGTAGAAAAAAACCCTTAGAAACTTTGTGACGTTTAATTTGACTTAACTTAGCTGGTTGTTTCTATCGTTTACGCAAAAATTTCTAATGGGGTGTTCATGTAACCTTTTGCGTAAAATTATATTTTTCTACAAAGCGAAAAATTATCTCGTTACATGAATACCCTTAATCAGTCTATTTTCTGGACGATAGTCTACGCCTATTATAGGTGGTGTATTATCGCTAAAGAGATTTAAAGAGATTTTCAATGTATTTTTAACTCTACATTATCTACAGAGCCAATGCCCTCCCAGGCCAGTGGTACCGCCACTGTCGTTTTGGTTTTTTGATAGTACTATAGATATTTATATACAATGATGACAGGACTATGAACATGTCTAAAAAAATCCAATGGAGTTGAAAAAAATAACGTTTTGAACAAGACATGGAGGGCTGTTCAAGCTTGGCCATGACATGACGTTTCATGTGTGTGTGAGTTTTTTTTCTGGTTTTTGTTGAATGCGGTAAAAGGTTAATGAACGACAAGACATAATTTGCTCAGTGAGTATAATAATGCACTGTTTGTTGATTGGATTATGGTTGTGATGTTAAACACATCTGTATGGCCTGTTACATATTGTGTGATATTTCTTCACTCATCTGTGAATGTATTCCTAGTTGAATTCTAATTGAAAGGCCTGCTCAGTATATGGATTGAAATTTCTTTTTATCGCCATCGCACAGAAATTACAACAGAAAATATATGTGACAGAAAATCAATGGCAAAAATAAATAATCTTCATGCGAAGGACAGTATAGTTGTATATCACCAGAAATTAGAGAAATCAGAGAACTTTATAAAGTTAACGAGATTTTATACGGAACAAAATACAATTACTCAGAAAGATTTCAAATCATGAACCCATATATCAGAAATGTTTTGCAAAAACTAGAATCGTGGTGGCATTTTAATTGTGTAATTGGAAGTTGGATATAAAATGAGTACCGTGTTGCGTATTCCAATCATTGATATTTGCTTGGCTCCTTCCGCAGACTCAACGTTCTCACTTGGACTCTTCAGTTGACAGTGAGGGCCTTGTCAAGAAGCAATTTTATTAATTTCAGTCCAGCTCACATCAATTTTACAGCGAAAATCATTTGTGAACTATATCCAACCCAATTGAAATTTCTAATCAAGAATTGTTGGAAATTTTGTGACCCGTGGCCTGGCATTGTTTACATATGAATGCTTTTTGATTTGTAAACATCTTAGCTCTCGGCAGGGGTAAAATTTAATTTGGGAACCGGATACAACTAACGTACATCCGTACGCACCATTTTGTTTAGATTTTTAGCTAATGGACGCGAATGGTTCGTGCATTGAATAGAGTAAATTGAGTTAATGTGGTAAATGTCGATAATGTGGTTGGGTATAGTACCTAACAGACCTTCCACACTACCCCACTGTAGGCTTAACTACATAGACCCATGAATGAAAAATAATAGATTATGACACGCGCATGTGTTACTTTTTTTGACATTAGCTGTGACGTATGAAGAGACGAAAAGGCGCGAACTCAAAAAGGAAATCCCGGCAATTTTTAAATTAATTCTTTTTTGAAACTTTTTAATATCTTAAAATTCAAAATGCGATGTGCAGTGTGTGGTTGTAATAACAACAATAATAAAAATGACAAAAACAATAAGGAAAATGTGTCCTTCTTTACGTTTCCAAAAGATTCTGGCATACTGAAAAGTTGGATTCATTTTTGTAAACGAAAAGACCAAATCAACACGAAGACGGGTAGGATTTGCAGTGAGCATTTTGGATCTGATGACTTCGAAAGGAACCTCCAGTACGAAATGGGTATTTAATTACACAGACAAATTAAACAAGATTTATTAAGGATTTATTTAAGGTTTTGTGACTCATAGACGCCTTTTACTCAAACCTGGTTCTGTTCCCTCTATTTTCATTACTGAAAACGTGGAGGTACCTTCCACTCAGGGTAACAGAAAAAACAGAGCCCAGGCAAGAGAAAATAAGAGGGCTATAGATGCATTGTTACAGGAAGCAGAGGAAGTTCCTCCTTGCGTTTTAAGTGAGAGCATCGACGAAGCTACACAAATCAGTTCTTGTCAGAACTGCGATGTTCTGCGAAACCAAATTGAAGAGCACCTAACACAAATGTATGTCTAAGGAAGTTTGTTTATTGAGCTCCTTATTAATTTGTTTACTTTCAGACAAAAGTTAGAAAATGAGATCAACTTATTAAAGAAAAATCAACAGAATCTTCGAACGTCTTTGACAAAAAGTAGGTGTGAAAGCAAGAATGTTGAAAAAAAATTGGCTTCCATTTTCACCTACGGCCAAATAAGAAAATTGAAGAGCGGTGCAAAGCTTACGCATTAGTCAGAAGTTGACGTCGCAAGGTCAATTACCTTATACTCAGCGAGTGCAAGAGCATATAGACTTTTGCAAAAAAACAAGTTTCCACTTCCTTCGATAAGAACGCTTCAACGCTGGGCTCAAAAAATCGACATCTCGCCAGGTATTTTACAGCCAGTTGTGAAAATACTAAAAGCAGCAACACAGCTTGATACAAGCCAAAAAGTTTGCATCCTCAGCTTTGATGAAATGAAAATTAAAAAGGCATATTGCTACGAAAAGCCGACGGATACCACTTTGGCTCCAGCAAATTACGTCCAAGTAGCGATGTTGCGAGGTAAGATCATTTCACTTTTGGAAGTACCTAATTTGATTTGATCAATTTTTTTTTCCTTTAAAGGACTTATGAGCAATTGGAAGCAGCCGATTTTTTACTCTTTTGACTGCAAAATGACGTCTGGTATCTTAAAAGAAATTTTAAGTGCCACTGAAGACTGTGGATATACCGTTGTTGCCATGGTGAGTGACTTAGGAGGAGGGAACAGGGGTCTATACAGTGAATTAAATATTACACCAGAAAAACCATGGTAATACTTTCAAGCCAGTAAGATCATTCCTAACCTTTTCTATAATTTTAGGTTTTTGAATGGTAAACATAAAGTTTTTGTTTTTGCTGACGTGCCCCATCTTATAAAACTTCTTCGAAACCACTTCATAGATAGTGGATTTCTTATAAACGGAAATGAGGTCAAAAAGGACACTATCGCGAAGCTTTTATCGTGTACTGCAACAGAGCTTACAATAACCCACAAGATAAGCGAATACCACATCAATGTCAAGGGTGCAGAAAGGCAAAAAGTGAAGCTGGCAACTAAGCTATTTTCACACACCATTGCCAAAGCAATAGAAAGAGCAGCTTCACTTAACCTTCTTGGGGATAACTGGAGAGAATGTTATCAACTGTTCAAGCTTGTAAGAACCTTTTTAAACAGTTATGTTACACTGATAAACATTTTTTGATTTCCTTTTATAAAGGTCGATGAATGGTTTGATGTTATGAATGTACGAGTACCCAAAGCCGATTCAAGGGAAAGACTTCATGCTTATGGGCTTGCAACTGATCTTCAAAACCAGATTCTCAACACCATGTCCGAAACAATGACAAACATGAGGGTAATCGGCAAAAACACTCTATTGCCTTTCCAAAAAGGTAAGAATGTATACTTATTTTATATAAATTTGTACAAATAATAAGAGGTTCAATTTATTTTTAAGGTATTATTCAATCAAACACAGCGGTAAGGCTTTTGTACGAAGAAATAAAGGACCGCTTCGGATTTAAGTACATCCTTACGTATCGACTCAACCAAGATGTGTTGGAGAATACGTTTGGTCTACTTAGGGCTAAAGGAGGGCTTCATGACCACCCTGATCGTCAGGAGTTTAAATACAGACTGCGGTCTCACATCTTAGGGCATAACGAAGGCGTTATTTCTGATAACGCTAATGTTAGCTTGGATGAAACTCCAGATTTGGTGGCACCCATAACTGGTAAGAAATATTTTCGTCGTTTTTGACGAAAAGCTAAACAATATCCTCTTACTTTTAAAGGCACCATTTTAAAGAGCATTGCGTGGGAGCCTGAGGAGGAAGAAACTTGTCAAGAGCAGGAGGAGCTAAAAAGCTTAGCGTATGATGGACTTGAAAATCTGGCTGGGTATATTTGCCACAGGTTACCAGTTGAGACCTTCGGCCAACATACTAATGAACGTGATGTCTTACCAAATTCGTGGGTGAGCCACGTTAGTGAAGGTGGTTTGATGAAGCCATCCCCAGAGTTGATGTCGCATATGAATACATTGGACGAAATATTCATGTCTTTCAATGGTGAAGACATAGTTATATGCAATAACTACCTTAAAAATCTTTTGGAAATGGCCGAGGACGTTGCGGTAGACATCAAAATAAAAACATTATTTTTCCGAGCACGAATGTACTTTCGAATTAGAACGCTAAACCGGGCAATATTAGAAAGCACAAAGTCGCAAAAAAGAAAATTCAATAAAACAATAACATAAACATCAATGTAGTATCTTTTCTTTTGAATTTATTATTTTTTGTTTACATTTTCAGCACTTCTCTTTTCAAAAAATTGGCTTTTCAATGGACTGTTACCCACAACAACATCAAAATAAAACTTATTTACATTAGTTGGCGTATTCAACTAACAAATTATACTAAACTTTTTATTTTTTGACAACTTAATTGCAAACAAATATTATTTTAATAAATACATTCATTTGCACACCGCGATAAATAAAAAAAAACTGTCTCTTCTGACGTATGTGCGCAGCAAATCAAAAAATGAAACAGCAGCTGTCGTAATCTTCTATTTATTCATTCATGACATAGACCTACTTTTGTACAAAAGTACAAAAGTGAGAAGTTACACACATACTCTAGCGTCATCTGCTTGCGAAAAATTGAACGAAATTGTGTTAACTGCTGAGAGTTTTTGACATTTATCAAAGAAAAAAAAACTAGAAAACAATTGTTACGCTAGGTATTCGATTTTTATTATGCAAAATGTCTATTTTAATCTGCCTTTCTTTAAAATAAAATCGTCCTAATCTATCTGAATAATTTCTTTTTCGGGAGTGTACTATATTTTGTTTAGTTGTACCTTCTGTTACTGTCTAGAGTTTTCGGGGTTCCACAAGAATGAACAACCATCACATTTACTAGCTGCAAGCTCTGCAAATTGAGATGATCGTCAAACATTCGATGTGATCCAAAGAAGGCGCATGATATAATTTCAAAATGATGATCTTTATAATAAAAAAAGAATTCATTTTGTTGAAGAACATAGTTGCATCTCTGGTGCAAGCTCCATCATCAATTAAAAATTTGTATAAATAAAATTCATACTTTATATTATACACACTTTTTTATGCATTGAATTGAATTTTTTTTCCTAAACAAAAAAAAGTCGTCAGCTATCAGCTGTCAAGATCAAGTGTGTTCGTGGTTTGTTCCCCTAAAATTTCCCTACAGCCAGTGACATCTATTATCAAAAAAAAATGATTGTCTCACACACAATAACAAATTTTCTGTGTACGCATGTAAAAAGAACGAGAATCGACAGTATTTTTTTCAAGCATCGAGAAAAAGAGAGAGTATAGGCGAAGTATACAATCATTTTGCCTTAATTTCCACTCCTTTTTTTTAGTTCAGTTTTGTAGGTAGCGTGGCGAAGACGGTTATCTCTTTTTTCTTGTTAAAACTTTTAAAAATTTCCAATCAGAAATGCAAGTTTCTACTTATTAAATCTAAGTTTATATTTGTGGAAATATATCATGTTTATTATTGCGAAATAGTCTTTAGAAAACCTTTTAAGAATGATAAATAAAAAAAAAAACTCTTGAAATGAAAAAATTCTGTTTGTTTTATTTTTGTAGGCAATGGAGAAACTGGAATAGATGGGATGCCTCAATTCATTAATTTTTTTTGGCACCGTTTTAGATTCCATTTGGTTTCGGTTCTCCGAGTATGGTGAATTGAAAAACTCTCTCTCTCACAATACATTCACATAATGGCTCCGTGGTGATTCTAATTTCCATACTAATTTGAGCCGCAAAACGCAGTTTTTCGATCCGTATTTGGATCCGAATGCGAAGTCGCCCATACGTTGTTTGATACGTTTGCGGACCGAAAACGAGCTCGCTTGCTTGAAGAGTAGTGTCGGGAAAATTATCAGCGACACAGAGGCCGATTACATGAGTTGTTTTTTCGGTTGTTTCGTTTTTCGTCTTTTTGACGGCTTGGGTGAGGGGAGTAGAAGTGTAGAGGGAAGGAAGTAACGAAATCAGGAATGAAAATTTCAAGACTTTTTCTGGTTGAACTTTGCTTCTCGATGTTAGCAAAAAACGATTTGAACAAAAATAATTGAATTGAAAAATTGTTTTTCGTAATTGGATACACCTAATATAAGTTTGTATTTGCGAAATAAGTGATTAAAAAATATTTGTATTTATTACTACTGATTATTTTTTTACAAAACAACCCCAAATTCCATGAACATCAAAATAACGAATGGAAGTACTTACGTATTTTTGCAAACCATGTAATCATGAACGTTCGTGCCTGTCAAAAAGAAGAAAGAGGAAACAACCGAAAATATGAATCGTGTACTTAGGCTCATACTATATATTATGGACTTAAATTGTGAAAATGCAGTTTTTTAAGGCATGGTGCAACTGTTATGATTTTAAGGTTTGTTTTGTGGTGCAGGTTTTGGTGACGTTGAGACGGGATGGCGGCGACGAAAAACTCTGGCTTAAACCGTTCAAAGTTGGAACTTTTGCTTTTTAGGTTTTGGGGGATATTTTTTTTTTCAAACTTTTTTTAGAAAAAAAAACTTTTTTACAAAAAAAAATTACCTTTTTACTAAAAAAAAAATAACTTTTTACAAAAAAAAATTAACTTTTTATGCCTAGTACGTAGATCGCGGTAAATTTTAGCTCCCATACAAAATTTTCTCAAAAATTTAGCTTGGGTAAAGAATTATGTATGGAAACTGAAATTTAGCGCGATCTGGCGTAAGGTCTTAAGAAAAAAATCAACTTTTTTTACAAAAAAAAAAAATAACTTTTACAAAAAAAATTAACTTTTTTACAAAAAAAATAACTTTTTTGCAAACAAAGTTAAACATTTTTACAAAAAAAAAAATTAACTTTATAACAAAAAAAAAAAAAAAATTACTTTTTTACAAAAAATATTAACTTTTTTGCAAAAAATTGCAAAATAAACTTTTTACAAAAAAAAAATTACTTTTTTACAAAAAAATTAACTTTTTTTGCAAAAAATTTCAAAATTAACTTTTTTCCAAAAAAAATTACCCTTTTTACAAAAATAATTAACTTTTTTACTAAAAATAATAACTTTAAAAAAAAATTTACTTTTTATGCCTAGTACGTAGATCGCGCTAAATTTTAGCTCCCATACAACTATGGAAACTAAAATTTAGCGCGATCTGCGTACTATATAGATGAACCGGAATTTCTAAAAAAGCCTTTCGGCCTTAAGAATGCGCACAGTGTTTTTCAGAGATTCATAATTCAAATTTATCGCGAATTTATAGACAGAGGAGATATAGTTGTCTACCTAGATGATATATTAATTGCTAGTAAAACTATTACTGAACATTTTGAGATACTTACTAAGATTTTATGTTGTGTAGCAAAAAATGGGTTAGAGCTTTTTTTTTTTTTTTTTTTAGTACGCGCACTCAAGAGGTTTTTGGTACCCTTAAATTGTTAAATTAAACACAGTGCGAGCGTTAGGAAAACAGGGAAGGATTAAAGAGGAGATGCCAATGCACATTGGTTTTGAACCTTTGAATATCGAAAAGGAAGGGAAAACTTATCAAAATGTCGTTTAACATATTCGTAACTTGATAACTTAGGATTTAAAGTAACGGAACACG